>CM029016.1:106169187-106861836 GCA_016801055.1 Panax notoginseng | reverse complement strand
TACACAATAGTCCTAAAGATGGCCATTTTGACTACTGTTACAGACCTCAAATTGAAAAACTTAAAGCATGAAAGTTGTAGGTCTATTCGTCCCGTTCCGGCCATCTTGAATCAACTCAATCGGAGTTTGTATACGAGAAAGTTAGGCCATTTTACTACAGGAGGTCAAAACTGCCCAACTCAGGCAACTTTTCCGGCGCCAGGGCGCGGATCAGTGGCGCCGGGGCGTGAGTACCAGTGCCAGGGCGCGAGTTACAGCGCTGGGGCACGAGCTACTGGCCCATTTTTGGCACTGGGGTGCGAACCTTGGCGCTGGGGCGTGAATTTTGACACTGGGGCACCGAAACTCACAGAACCAAAAAAGAAGAACAGAGCCAAAGCTACTGTCTTAAATTTGTAATAACAATTTGCCCCAAACAACATGTATAACTAATATAAACTGCACATAATTGCTAACAATTATCCATATACCAATTTCCAGCAATTGAACAACAAATTTAAAGGACTTAAATCACTAAAATAATATTTGGTTAAAACTCAAAACTCCATTATTAATATCTAAAGTACAGTGAACGAAATTTTCACTGTTATCAACCAAATTTGATTCCTTTGAAATACAAGTATACCAACATCTAACAAGTTAACATGTATAGTTCAATTAACATATACAAGGTTCAATTCGCGTATTAGTTCACAATTTTTGTTATCATGAAATCATATGTTCGTATATATATAATTTTTCCACTGTAAAACCAAGTTCCCTTTCTAAATCGTAATTTAGTATACAACACACACACACAACACACAACACACACACACACACACACACACATATATATATATATATATATATATATATATATATATATATATATATAATATATATATATATATGCTAACTATAACAATTATAACAATAAAACCACATAACATCATAACCAATTCTAGAACATGTTTTACAGATAATTTTTGGTAAAAACCTTAACAGAGTGAATGACTTTCAAGAACACAGACTATCAAATTCACAGTAAGTATATAGCGTAAAACATATATGATTACATACACATAATTTAAGGTTATAAGCACCTACCTTTTTGTTGATTTTAGAAAACTTTGTTGTTCACTGATAATGATAATCTCATAGCTTTCCTCTCTCTGTCTCTCTCTCAACTATCTCAGACAAACTTCAAATGTTGATTAGGATTAAGCCAAAATAGCATATACATAATATTAACTAAAACTAACGCTTACCTTTAAAACTAAAACGTATAAAACTGACGCTCAACTAATGATCGTATTAATTTAGCAGTTGCCCAAAATAATATATATTATATATATTTTATTTATTTAATTTATTTAATTAATAATTTAAATTCAAAAGAAATTCAAAAGCTATAAGGCTTTGTTTGGCAAACCATTAAAAATTTAAATGATTAATATACTTCACCTTGTTTGGCAAAACTAAATTAAAATGACTTTAATTTATTTTAATAACTCTTTATCACATAGTTATTTGTCACACTTAATGAAATAACAATTTATTAAATAAATCACTTATTCACATAACTCAATCCACATAATACATTAATTATTTAACAAATAAATAATTAACTAAAACAACTCAATCAAATTGAACAATTACTTATTCAATAATAAACACATCCAATAAATATTTATATAAATCAATAAATATTTATAACTTACATTTAAAAATATGGAATGTTACATCATTCCCCTCTTATAAGGATTATGTCCTCAGAATCACAACTCAAACAACACATTCGTTACATTCTTCCCTACTTATAAAGATTCTGTCCCCAGAATCGAAGACACAGATTAAACAATAACTCAGGGTACTCTTTCATCATTTTCTCTTCGAGTTCTCACGTTACTTCTTCAGCATTGTGGTTTCTCCATATCACCTTCACAGAAGGTATCACTTTATTCCTGAGCACTTGTTCTTTCCTGTCGACTATCTGGATAGGAACCTCTTCATAAGACAAATCTTTCTCGAACTGCAACGGTTCGTACTCGATCACGTGATTGTAATTGGGTTTATATGGTCGTAACACCGAAATATTAAAAACATTATGAATGTTTTCCAACTCTTGAGGTAGTGCTACCTCGTAAGCTACCTCTCCAACTTTTCGCAGCACTTCAAAGGGTCCAATAAACCTCGGGCTTAGTTTTCCCTTCTTACCGAAACGAATTTTCCCCTTCCAAGGAGAAACTTTTAGGAATACATAGCTTCCTACGTCAAATGCACGATCTTACCTGTGTTGATCAACATACTTCTTCTGTCGGTCTTGAGCTGCTACCAATCTTATCCTGATGAGTTTGATAACCTCAGCAGTTTGTTGCACTAATTTTGGTCCTTGTAGTTGACGTTCACCCACTTCATCCCAGCACAGTGGAGTTCTGCACTTTCTACCGTATAACGCTTCGTAAGGCGGCATGCCGATGCTCGCGTGATAACTATTATTGTAGGCGAATTCCACCAACGGTAATTGCTCTTCCCAGCTTCCTTTGAAATCCATAACGCATGCTCTCAGCATATCTTCCAATGTCTGGATCGTTCATTCGCTTTGGCCATCTGTTTGTGGATGATAAGCCGTACTCATTCGCAATTGAGTTCCCATGCATTCTTGTAGTCTCTTCCAGAAGTTTGACGTGAATCGCGGGTCTCTATCAGACACAATTGACACTGGCACTCCATGTCTCGAAACGATCTCTTTGATGTACAATCTTGCCAACTGATCAAGATTGAACCTAATCTTTATTGGTAAAAAGTGCGCTGATTTTATCAGTCTGTCCACTATCACCCAAATTGCATCGCATCCTCTCTGAGTAGCTGGAAGACCCACCACAAAATCCATCGTGATATGCTCCTATTTCCATTCCGGCATTTTCAACGGTTGAAGTAATCCTTTGGGTCTTTGATGTTCGGCTTTTACTCTTTGACATTTCAAACATTTAGCCACGCATTCTGCAACATCCTTTTTCATATTCGGCCACCAAAAATGTCGACGTAAATCTTGATACATCTTCGTGCTTCCTGGATGAATCGAATATCTTGAGCTATGAGCTTCGGTCAAGATTTCATTTTTCAGTTCTGGTGTTGCTGGAACCCAGATTCTTCTCTCGTACCGTAGTAATCCTTCGGTATCGACCTTGTATTTCGTATCGCTACTATCAACCATATTCTCTTTTATCTTTCCACATTCTTCATCTTGTAACTGAGCATTTTTCACCTTGTCCAGTAAAGTTGGACCTGCTTCTAGCTGAAATAGTCGTTCGTCGGAATCCTGTGGAAATTTGATTTCCAGTTCTAACTTTGTCATTGCTGAAATGAGCTCCTCCTGAGTTGTTATCAGCATTAATTTCTCCCGACCTTTCCTGCTTAAAGCATCTGCAACCACATTCGCTTTGCCCGGATGATAAAAGATCTCACAATCGTAATCATTTATCAATTCCATCCATCTCCTCTGACGCATGTTCAGGTCCTTCTGAGTGAAAATATACTTCAGACTTTTGTGGTCTGTGTAGATCTCACATTTCTCTCCATATAGATAGTGTCTCCATATACTGAGAGCAAATACCACTGCAGCCAATTCTAAATCATGAGTCGGATAACCTTTCTCATAATCCTTCAGTTGTCTTGATGCATAGGCAATAACTTTGTCGTTTTGCATAAGAACACAACCCAATCCTTTGTGTGAGGCATCACTATACACCACAAAATTTCCTGTATTATCCGGCAGGGTTAACACAGGTACCATACTTAGCTTCTTCTTCAAATCTTGGAAGCTCTCTTCACACTTTTCCGTCCAAACGAATTTCACAGCTTTCTGTGTCAAATTTGTTAACGGAGTGGCTATCTTGGAAAAATCTTGTATAAATCTTCTATAATAACCGGCCAGCCCTAAGAAACTCCTCACCTCCGAAGGTGTCCTTGGTTGTTCCCAATTGATTACAACTTCCACTTTCGATGGATCTATTTAAATCCCATCTTTGTCAATCACATGACCCAAAAATTGTGCACGATCGAGCCAAAATTCACACTCAGAGAATTTCGCGTACAACTTTTCCTTTCTTAGTGTCTCCAATGTCAAACATAAATGTTCCACGTGTTCTTCTTGAGTTTTGGAAAACACCAGAATGTCGTCAATAAACACCACTACGAACTTGTCTAAGAATGGTTTAAATACCCTGTTCATCAAATCCATGAACGCGACAGGGGCATTTGTTAAACCAAAAGACATCACCAAAAACTCGTAATGTCCGTACCGAGTTCTGAATGCCATTCTAGGTATATCCTCCTTTCTTACCTTTAATTGGTGATACCCACTTCTCAAATCTATTTTCGAGAAGTATTTAGCACCCTTCAACTGATCAAACAAGTCATCTATTCTAGGTAACGGATACCTATTCTTAATAGTGACCTTGTTTAACTCCCTATAATCAATGCAAAAGACGCATTGATCCGTCCTTCTTCTTCACAAATAATATAGGCGCTCCCCACGGTGACACGCTTGGTTGAATATACTTCTTGTCCAGCAATTCTTGCAGTTGCACCATGAGTTCCTTCATTTCTACCGGAGCCATTCTATACGGGGCCTTCGATATCGGTGCAGTTCCTGGCACTAAATCGATTACGAACTCAATCTCTCTATCAGGCGGAAGTCCTGGCAAATCCTCCGAAAATACATCTACGAATTCTCTAACCACTGGTATCTCCTCCAGTTTTACACCCTTCTTCTGAGTATCGACTATGTAAGCCAAATAACCCACACAACCTTGACTCAACAACTTCTTGGCCTACATAATCGTCAGACATTTCATTTGTCTAGGCGATTTGCTACCATGGAAAACTACCTTTGACGGAGTCATAAGGTTTACACACTTCTTGTGACAATCAATTACTACTCCATATTTGAACAGCCAATCCATTCCCAAAATTACATCAAATTCCCCGAGTCTAATCGGAATTAAATCTACCATCAGGATATTCCCTTTAATGTTCACTCTACAGTTCTTGTATACAAACCTAACGGGAATCACCTCCCTATTCGTAATTTCTATGTTCAAAGGGAAATTCAGTTCTTCTCTAGGCAATTCTAACCTTTTAGCAAATTTATCAGATATAAACGAACAAGTAGCACCCGAATCAAATAATACATAAGCATTAATATTGTTGATTGGGATAATACCTGACACCACATCTTTTGATTGCACAGCATCTTGCACAGTCATGTTGAAAGATTTGGCTGTGGTTTTGTTTGACGCTGTAGGTCCAGCAATGGCCCAAGTACCTCCACTGCTGCCTCCCTTACTTCTTACTGTTTCTCCGACCTTCTTCTGAGGGCATTCACGAGCAAAATGATCCTTGGATCCACATGTGAAACAGACATTCTTCTTGGGTTGGGTTCAATTTGAGGCGATGTGACCCTCTTGGCCACAGTTGAAACATGCACGTTTCCCCATCAAGCACACACCCTTATGAAACCTCCTGCATGTAGCACATGCTTCAAACTTCCTAAACTGTTGGTTAATCTGCTGGTTTCCAGTACCCCCATTTCCGTTCCACTTCCTCTTCAAGTTGTTGTTGTTATTGCCATTTCCATTGCCTCAGCTACCATTCTTCACTTCCACCTCATTCTTCTTTTTCTTCAGGTCTTGATTGAATTTTGTCACTGCCTCACCTCCACCTTCAGCGAGTATAGCCTTCTCCATCACTGCTGCAAACGTCTTCAACTGGAATAGGGAAACCCTACTGTACAGCCAAGGCTTCAGTCCCTGTTCGAACCTCTTTGCCTTACGCTCGTCTGTGCTGACTTGATATGGCGCAAACCTCACCAATTCGTTAAATTTCACGGCATACTCAGACACCGTCATCGCTCCCTGCTTCAGTTCCAAAAACTGAACCTCTAACTGACTCTTAGAACTCTCTGGGAAGTAGGTCTCGAAGAATAGCTCCTTAAACCTATCCCAAGTCATCACTCCTGGTCCTTCCCAGGTTTTATTGGCCTGCCACCAATAACTAGCTTCTTCTTTCAACATGAATGTTGCAAAAGAAGTCTTCTGTTCATCCCTTACCCTAGCGACTTCAAATATCTTCTCAATCTCCATAATCCATGTCTGTGCCTCGACCGGATTCATTGACCCACGGAATTCAGGTGGTCCGACCACCTTAAACTCCTTAAACGTTGTGCCTTGGTTTTGAGGTTGATTCTGCAACGCTCCTGTTAGTAATGTCACTAGTTGTTGGATGGGATTATCCTCAACATTGTATGTTAGTTCTCGCATTGGTTCTCTGACGGGGTGGTTCACGTCTGGGAGTCATTTTCTGTTAGAAAACAAAAACATCTATTAGACTATTAACCAACTTCTTTAAGTATTTTCTAATTAACTTGCCTCCATAAAAAAAATAACCACAAAACACTTTTGAATAAAATAATAGCTTTTTATTTATTCATCATAACTTCGAAAAACATAACAATAATAGCATCACTGCCATTTACATTCCTTTCCTGAACTACAAAAGTTACAGGACAACATCATCATTCTCATATCCCATGGTTACTTAACACCCAGGATTTACACATTATTTAACACTTATTACTTACAAAATAGACAGATTTCCTACGATGATCTATTAAGATAATCAGTAGCCTTTTGATGCTCTTCTTCCATAACACGGAACATGGTTCGGCGATCTAACACGTATGATGGCAGAGTCTCGAACTGAATTGGATAATCCATGACCCGATCTTGAGCTCGATTGATCATGGTATTGAATACTTTATCCATCTCTTCCATCTTCATCCTCTTTGCTTGTGCGTCCCTTACTGCTCTTCCAGTTCGTTGATAAGCTTCCTCGTATGCGTCTTCAGCTCTCGCCCTCTTGGTAGCTTTTTCATTCAGCTTTTTCTTCAGTTCCACGACCATCTCGATCAGTTGTCCCTTCTCTCCTTCAGTCTGCATCAGCTTCTCTTCAGCATTAGTTAGACGTTCATCTCGATCCTGGATGTCATCGTCCTTCTGTGTCATTGCAGTCTGTTGTTCAGCTACTATCTCCTGCAACTCCTCAACTGTGTCCTGAAGTTCCACGTTACAGTCGTAGACTTCATCATACATATGAGCAGCCATCGAGGTTAGTGGAGTCTCCTCCTCCTCGTCCTAGTTATCTTTATCCTCCTGTGGCAACTCCACGGGATCCCCCTCACCCGTCTCCACATCATCATCCTCATCTTCAACCACTGTGACCAACGGGGCTGACTCCTGTGGCAGTAGTTGTTCCCAAACTACCTGAATGTCGCGAGGCTCATCCTCTATAGACATTTGAGGTCCCACCTCCCTAGCCTAACTGGATTCTCCGATATTAGTCATCCTGGAAACAAAATTTTAAAGTTTTAGTTATTAATCATTCTACTCGACACTCACGAGCACATAAGTTATAAACACATAAGCACATAAGTGTTTTATTACCTCTTCCTTAAAAACTCGATAAGAGTTATCTCCACTATCTTTTCAAAGGTTATTTCCTAAGGCTTTTCCCCCCACCTAAGATTCATAACCTAAAGCTCTGATACCAACCTGTGACACCCCAAATCTCGGTACTTTATTACCTCAAGATTTGGTGTTCACGCAATCAAAACATTCATTTATAACTACCCAATCATAAATAAAAATTGAATAATAAAGCTGCCCATACAAGGATTACATAAAATAATATCTCCCAGGTTATTTAACCTTTACATACAATCATTCATGCAGAAAATTTAAATAAACTTCATTACATTCCTTAAACCAAAGTCTGATAATAAAACTATCAAAACTATTACAAGTCTTCAGTACTTGTTCATCTTTCCCTTTCCTTTACTGGTGCTAGGTACGTCACCCTTTCCATCTTTAGCTGTAGGGATTTTACAGGCAAGAGTGAGCAAACAAGGCTCACTTGAAATAACAATGAATAACTTTTACATTCTCTGCCCATTCAGGGGCTCAATAGAACTGACCAATAGGTTCTATTAACATCTTAACATTCACTGAGGGTCTAATGACCACGAACCTTGTCCACAGTTATAAGTAATCTTTCAACTTAAACTTTTACAGTCATACGACCATAATGACTTTAAGGTACTTAGGGGGATCAACCCTTCGTACATGTATTGTATACAAACATTTCAGCGCAAAGTACAAAACTAAGCCTAACCCCTATAAATAGGGCTGTTCATCTCAGTATTTTGAGTATAAGTTTGCCCCAAAGATAGTTTGGTTTGGATACACTTCAAGGTAATTTGGAATTCAACGGACATCAACTAAGGATTAGTTGAATAAAAGATAATAACACTATGTTATTGAATAATCATAACTGAATAAGTCTTTCGTTCTAAGTTCATGCTTTAGGGATAATCTAATAGCATAACTATTGAATAACACATCATACCTTGCTTTGAATAACATTAAGCTAATGTTACATCTTAGAATTTAATATCAATCATGCACAACAAATAATAGCTTGAACGATAAACTAAAGGTACTTGCATGCTAATATAACAAGTTTAGAGTTAAGAAAACTTGCATAATCATAATAACTATGTCAACGAAAGTGCAGAGATGAGAAATTTGTATCATCATGAATAACTGGATACAATGAAGTTGCTTAATGGAAATACTTTACTCAATAAAGTATAGCATATGAATTTTGCATAACGAAGCTTTAGAATTAGAAAACTTGATTAAGTATAACATAACAGTGAAAAGCAACCTTGCTGAATAATAAAGTAGCAAAGGTTAGGGAACTTGCCTCGCGCGTAGGTTAAACAATTACTATTCACGTTCACCCCAAGTCCTACACATACCATATGTATTGACAATACACATTAGTTACACTAACATTATCTTTATGAGTTACTTTATTACTCTTAGTATAGCTACTAACTAAGTTTAAGTTTAAACAACATCACATCTTTTCATGAACATTACTTTTTAGCTTTATTACAACTACTTAAGTGATCATGTCATTGCATCACATGCACATTAACAACTTGATACAACATCCTATTACATGTCCAACATGTTATCATTAAGTTATACTAATACACAAAGGGTTGCACTTGCATTCGTGCATCCCGACGCCCTTCGATTGGCTCCAAATACATAATAGTCCTAAAGATGGCCATTTTGACAACTATTACAGACCTCAAATTAAACAACTTAAAGCATGAAAGTTGTAGGTCTATTCGTCCTCGTTCCGGATCATCTTGAATCAACTCAATCGGAGTTCGTATGAGAAAGTTATGGCCATTTTACTACAGGAGGTCAAAACTGCCCAACTCAGACAACTTTTCCGGCGCCGAGGCGCGGATCAGTGGCGCCGGGGCACTAGTTACAACGTTGGGGCGCGAGCTACTGGCCCATTTTTGGCGCTGGGGCGCGAACCATAGCACTGGGGCGTGAATTTTGACGCTGGGGCGCCGAAACTCACAGAACCAAAAAAGAAGAACAGAGCCAAAGCTACTGTCTTAAAGGACTTAAATCACATAATTGCTAACAATTATCTATATACCAATTTTCAACAATTGAACAACAAATTTAAAGGACTTAAATCACTAAAATAATATTTGGTTAAAACTCAAAACTCCATTATTAATATCTAAAGTACAGTGAACGAAATTTTCACTGTTATCAACCAAATTTGATTCCTTTGAAATACAAGTATACCAGCATCTAATAAGTTAACATGTATAGTTCAATTAACATATACAACGTTCAATTCGCGTATTAGTTCACAATTTTTGTTATCATGAAATCATATGTTCGTATATATATATATATATATATATATATATATATATATATATATATATATATATATATATATATATTCCATTGTAAAACCAAGTTCCCTTTCTAAATCGTAATTTAACATACAACACACACACACACACACACACACACACACACACACACACACATATATATATATATATATATATATATATATATATATATATATATTATATATATATATATATGCTAACTATAACAATTATAACAATAAAAACACATAACATCATAACCAATTCTAGAACATGTTTTACAGATAATTTGTAGTAAAAAAACCTTAACAGAGTGAATGACTTTCAAGATCACAGACTATCAAATTCACAGTAAGTATATAGCGTGAAATATATATGATTACATACACATAATTTAAGGTTATAAGCACCTACCTTTTTGTTGATTTTAGAAAACTTTGTTGTTCACTGATAATGATAATCTCAGAGCTTTCCTCTCTCTGTCTCTCTCTCAACTATCTCAGGCAAACTTCAAATGTTGATTAGGCTTAAGCCAAAATAGCATATACGTAATATTAACTAAAACCAACGCTTACCTTTAAAACTAAAACGTATAAAACTGACGCTCAACTAATGATCGTATTAATTTAGCAGTTACCCAAAATAATATATATTATATATATTTTATTTATTTAATTAATAATTTAAATTCAAAAGAAATTCAAAAGCCATAAGGCTTTGTTTGGCAAACCATTAAAAATTTAAATGATTAATAAACTTACACCTTGTTTGGCAAAACTAAATTAAAATGACTTTAATTTAATTTAATAACTCTTTATCACATAGTTATTTGTCACACTTTATGAAATAATAATTTATTAAATAAATCACTTAATCACATAACTCAATCCACATAACACATTAATTATTTAACAAATAAATAATTAACTAAAACAACTCAATCAAATTGAACAATTACTTATTCAACAATAAACACATCCAATAAATATTTATATAAATCAATAAATATTTATAACTTACATTTAAAAATATGGAAAGTTACAACTAGCGTTCTTATTCTTCTTCTCCTTATGATATAGACTTAAGGCCTCACTACCACCTTCCGCAATGACTGCCTTTTCCAACAATGTTGTAAAGGAATCAAATTGGAAGACCGATACCTTATTATACAACCACGGCTTCAACCCCTGCTCAAAATGTCTCGCTTTCCTCTCCTTATCCACAACTTGGTGTTCTGCAAATAGCACTAGTTCATTAAACTTAGCAGCGTATTGTGCCATCGTCATATCACCTTGTTTTAACTCTAGGAATTTTACTTCCATCCTACTCTTCATACTCTTTGGGAAATAGTTCTCGAAAAATAGCATCGTAAACCTCTCCTATGTTATCATTCCTTCCCCCGCTCTCTGCTGATTAGTTTCCCACCAATAGTTCGCTTCGCCTCTCATCATGTATGTGGCAAATACGGTCTTCTGGTCTTCACCCACGCGAGCTATAGTGAAGGCCTTCTCGATCTTCTTGATCCAGGTTTACGCAACTATCGGGTCAGTAGTTCCTATGAACTCTGGGGGTCCTACACTTTAAAATCCTTAAAGGTTGTTACTGGGACAGCTTGGGGAACGGGTGGTACGGGTTCATTTCTTCCCCTCAGATGTTCTCCCAATAAATCTACTAATCTCTGTATCGGATCTACAGGACCTTTCTCATCATTAACTGACTCTTTTGGGACAGTTATTCTACGTCTGGGTGGCATTTTCTGCATCACAAAATTTTCATTTTATTATCTAGTTATAATACTTAGACATTTCTCAATAGAAAAGAACTACAAGTTTATAACACGTTTCTAAAATAGGATCATTTATATTCATATGCCAAAGGGTTACAATACACGTTCTTTTCTAGCAAACTGCTATAAATGAAAACACATATCCCCTAATATCACAAAAGACGGGGACCACACTAACTTACTACCCCTCTAACATTTTTCAAAAGTTTGGGGTTACCACTGTCTCACATCTTACACAAAAGATGGAGATTACAACAACATACTAACAACACATAAATAAAACTACTACACTACTGAGTTTTTCCTGCTAGACTCAATCTAACATCCCACGCTCCACGACACTCTGATATTCTTTCTGCGTAATGTGTGCTACCATATCCCGACTTATGGTATGCCGGGTCTGTCCTTGCTCAGCTGGGTAGTGATTTACTCCATCGATCAATCTCTCTATGGCCGTGCGTAGAGCATAGCCCATCTTATTGATCTTCCTCCTCTTGCACCGTACTTCGTCCTCTAGGTCATTCACCCTATCATTGGAATCCTCCCACTTCTCCTCGAAGTGAATCCTATCCATCACCTCCATCTCTAACTGATTTCGGAGAGCCTCCTTCTCCGTCCTCTCACTCAAAATCCTCTTCTCCATCTCTTCTAACTTTCCTGTCAACTTAACGTTCCTCGCCACCGACCGGTGAAACAAGGCCCCCATCTAGATCCCTGCCTTCTTTCGGTGAGCAGTTTTCACTTCCATCTCCTGCATCACTAGTTGCCTCTCAATAGACTCAGTCTCTAACTCCTCGACTCTACACCCTAATTCCAAAATCTATTCTTCATATTCTCCCAACCTCAAATCTTCAAAAGTGGTCCCGTCGGAGTCCTCCATGGGCTCGGGTTCCTCCTCCGGATCAGACTCCTCAGGCAGAGGCTCCATCTCTTCCTCCTTCTCATCATCATCATCAATAGGAGCAACTACCGATATAGGTTCTGCTATCAAGGGTGCCTCATAGACTACGTGAATATCACACGGCCCCTCCTCTACTACTCGACTAGGTCCTCCCATGTCAGTCATCCTACAAACACCAACATAAGACAAGACAAACAACAACTCCATCAGAATGTTAAATAACATAAGTTCATTGTATAGAATGAAGTTACATTTCATAACACACTAAGTCCCTCAAGGAAAACTCTACATGAGTTTTATCGCCATCCTAACTTCTAAGTTTTCCTAAGTTATAATCTAAGGACTCTCGTTCCTAAGGTTTATAACTAAAGCTCTGATACCAACCTGTGACACCCCCAAATTTGGACCTCCACTTGGTCACTCAAATTTGGTTCATCACGTGCTCAAAGTATTACCATAATAACTAAAATCATACATTCACAACGAAAAATCTAAATTAGAATAATATACAATGATTTATTATAATTATTCCCCCAATTCTCGCAACCTACAGTACATAAAAGATTACATAATAGTATCGAATAAAGACCTATTACATAATCCTGCTTAAGTTTAAACATAGTCTTAAAACAACATAACAATCTTAAACATAAAAGGGACAAGCTAGTCGGTAGTCTTGCCCTTACCCTTGTCTATTCCAGAGACACCTCCATGTTCTTCCTTAACTGAAAGGTTTTAAATAAGCAAAGATGAGCACAAATTGCCCAGCAAGTAATATACAACAAAGGTGTAGGATATAATATCACAAGGTTTGAAATATCAAAGTGTCATTTCTTGGATAGTTCAAAGCGTCAGAATAACATCATGGATAAGGAATATCAACAATACTTAGACTAAGATCAATAATTCAATATAAATCAACTGATATATATGAATTCAAAGGCTATCAAGGCATCCGACTGGATAACAATTTATACTGAGCAGTCACTAAGGACTATTGAACATCTACTAGAATTACCAATATTAAACTGATAACCCAAAAGAATCAAGTAATGTAGAGGATCGGTCTACAATACTCCACGTTATGCATAACACCACAGTAATAATATACTTATGTGTTGGGGTTTCCAACAACATACAATCCCCTTTCCATAAGGGTTGTTCAACTTAGTTTTTAAGATTTTTCCGCACCAATCAAATGGGTTTGGACAGTTTTATAAACAGGCATATAGTCTAGCCGAATCAAATGGCATCGACTTTTCCCAATATTCAAGAACAATACCAAGTTCATTATGAATAATAGTTTTCACAATGGTTTAAGCATAATGGTTCATTTGAACGAAAAAGCAATATAACTTGTATTCAAAGAGATAAGCTTACGGTGTTCGTTGAATAAAGAATGCAAAGATACTTGCACAATAAGAGTAGGGTTTGGATACTTGCCTTATGCGTAGTTTATCCTCGTTTAAGAATTCAACACTTTCGAATCTTATTTATAACGTACTATATGTTCAAGATGTTCATTAGCTAACATAGTCTTTAATCAAGCTTGACATGATACAAGTAGGCACGTAAGGTACAAAATCAGTTTATACGTCATCATAAATTAAATACTTAGTTACTTCATAAGTAAATCAAGAATGCTCAAGGTTAAGACCTCCTTACTTATGGACTTTTCATTTCAATGCAACACCAACTTATCGGCTAAGCATCACACATATATATATATACATCAGTAGGTTTTAGATCACATTTAGCATTATAGGCATTATACAAGTTACTATCCAAAAGTCAGAATTCACTAACTGTGATTCCAAACTGGCGCAGCTGCGCCATGGCTAAGCCTAGGACCGGCGCAGCTGTGCCATCCTCTGGCCAAGCCAAGATGTAGCTGCCGCCTTGTGGTTTCTGTCCGGCTTGCCCAAAAATAATCATACATGATATATTTGTCATGTTAAATGTCTTTTCATGCTCCTCCAGTCAATCTAGGTTCCCTTTTATAATATATTTCTAATTTAAACATTTCAACCATTTAAGGCAATTCAAGGTCATGAATTCACAAGGTCTAGCATGCTTGCTTTCTAAACATACAAGATAGTTATAAAGCTCATATTAGGCATGTTTGCGTGTATTCATAACATATACATGAAACTAACACCGCTTTAGTTGAAAATAGAATAGTTGAAAATAGGCTTCGCTTATGCTTTTCTTGAAATGTGCTACACAAGCATGGGATATATATGTTTATGCTACATGAGAGAGTCTAAGAGTTTCATCAAACATGATCACAAATGTCAAATTTTAGTCCTCATGGTATCTTGACAATATTCACATTCAAAGCTTGCTTATAAGTTCAACATGCTTATGTTTCCTTACTAATCAAATAAACACAAGCTAAAGGTTTATTCATGCATTTTCAAGTCATACTCACATGCTTTCAAAGTCAAAATATAAACTATGTAGAAATCATGTATGTTAGCTCATTAGGCTAAGCTTCTCATTTCAAATATTTCTAAGATAAGACTTAATAAGTTTGATCATGCTCAAAGGAACTATATACACTACAACATGCTCATCTATGTGCAAAATCAGTCATGCATAGCTTACTAGGTTCACAATTTATAGAACATGATCTTTAACATAGTTTGTTTTCAAAACTTAGTCCAAATCTCCATGTAAACCATACGCCTTCGTTAATCATGCAAGTCTAGTCTAAACATGCTCACATTAGGTTAACATATCCATATATACATTATACACTAGCTCATAGGCTAGCTTGAGTCAAAACAACTAGCTAATATTGATCAGATTTAAAAACAGACTGCTCAACTGAATTCAGCAGCTGCGCCTCAATACAATTGTGGCGCAACTGCGCCGTGCCTGGTTCAGGTGCAGAAGCAGTCTGCTTCGGCAGAACTCCAGCCCAACCTAAAAAATTACTCATGATTTCGATTTTAAACCATCATATATCAGTTGCATCATACTCATATGGTCATATAACAACTATATGGGCATTACCCAACCTCATTAACATACAATTACATGAATTAAAGAATTTGAAATTATAAGAACTCAAGACTCCATTTTTATAGAGAATTAAAAGGAAAGCAAGGAAAAGGGATTATACATCTGTAAATGTGAAAAGAACTTGCTCCAAATGAACTTTTAAGCTCTAGATTAGTTGTATGCTCTCAACTTTCACTTAGCAAATTCTCAGACAAATCTCAGCAACAAGAATGAAGAAGCACAGCTGCTATTTATAGAGGAACACAAATCCAGACATTGCATTTTCCCATTGAATCAAACTCTTGTGTTAAGGGATTGCATGAAGGTTATGGAGGAGTTGTTAGATTGGTTGTTAGAACTCATCAGAATCACCACTCCCTCATGATCATGAGCTAGAGAGTTGGAAGAAAATGAAGAACATAGGCTAGCCTTTTTGAAATACACGTGAATGAGGTCTTAGAGTAAATGGGACACTCAATTTGGGACAAAGGAGAAAACCTTAGCATTTCATATCATCAAGGCTTGATTTGGTCTATTTAATTCCCACAATGAAATCTTAATGCACAATTGTTAACATATTAGGAATTCACATCATATAGTCCATGTACATTAAATATACGAAATAAAATAATGCAGTCAGGTATTATTGTCCGGGTAGTTCCATAATTAATTCTACCACTCATGTAATCATATAATAACCATATTATATTAATATCTTATTTATTTATGTTAAATAAATAATTTAATTCTTTCCCTTGATTAATTACCACTTAATATATAGTCACACAACACCATATAGTATGGTTGTATTATTGCTCATATGCACATAATTGTCAATATAATATTATTATATTACTAACTTACTTAAGTTCAATAAATAAATCATGCACTTCCTTAATTTATTAACACCAATATTAATTAATCCAACAATTGATTAATGTAATTATGAATTTCCATAATCATTATTCATCTTTATAATATATTGCAAATAATAGTAATCACACATTATTAGTTAATTACTATGAATTCAATATTCTACCACAACCATTAACAATTAATTAATGGTTTAACACTTCCGTTGTTGAACATAACATACTTTATTTCTTGGTTTATTAATGTCACACCTATCACATAATTGTTCCATTTAATTCGCAAGGTGGAAAAATTACTTTTCTCCAACTCACTACTGGCGCAGTTGCGCCAGTTTATACTGCTGGGACGGCGCAGCTACGCCGTGCCTTGACAGTGCCAAGATTGGTTTAGCTTCAACCCTTGTCAATTTTCGTCGCTAAATCTGTTATATACGACATGAATTGATGTCCACAAAAGTGTTACTATAAGTCTACGAGTGTATTTGATTACTTATATGATATCACATGTTCAACACGATTATACTTCCTAATTCCCATTTTGACTCGCTTAATGGATTTACTTGTTCTATAATATGCCACACAAGGTATTTTGACAAGTAGGTTTTATACCTACTTATCCGATACCTATTACTTGAATTAGTTGTTTAAACCTATGTTTCTTAGTTAGTTTTCATACATTTTATGTTATTTTGTAGGCTATGACATAACATTGGCATGAAGAAGCAAGGAAAAGCAATTCGGACACCTTTTGAACCAAAATACGCAAGCTAGTGCAAGAAGGGAATATTGAAGGACTTTTAACACCAAGTGGGATGCATGTTCTTGGCTTGGAACTTGGACTATATTGTAGAGCTTCTTCTTAGCTTTTCAGAACATCTTGAATCATCCCAATCAGAGTTCGGATGCGAGAGTTATGGCCGTTTTATCAACAAAGATCAAAGCTAAGAGTTGCCATGCTTGCCATTTACACAGCATCTACTTCAAGATCGATTTCCGCCTTGCTCTAGCCCGAATCTATCAATGGTTAAAGAAAGAATGTTGTAGATCTCATCGATTTGATAGGCGGCAGGCCCCGTAACTCCAAGCGGATCAAAAGTCATGCCTATTTTATCAAAAGACGTCGCATTAGAAAATAGAGTAGCGCGGACCGCGCTACCCAAAGCTTAGACACAGCATGGGGCACACTACTACACCAGCGTCTACTGTTCTCCCAGCGCTGGCCGTGCCCAAAATAGACTAGGGACAGCGTGGGGCGCGCTAGGCGGCGAGAGACAGCTGAATTGGGTTATTTGATGTCCAATTTGAGCTAGAATATTATTCTTAGTTGCCTAACTTATTTGGGTATCCATTAGAACTATAAATAAATGATGAGAGGCATAAAAGAGGGGGAGATAAGCTAGTTTTGGAGGATTCCATTAGATTAGATTAGAGTAAATTAGATCAAAACACTAGTTCTAATGAGTTTTGGAGATTGAAGTAACTTGGAGACCATTGAAGATTCAAAGTAGGAGCAATGAGGGAGCGTCAACTCTACAGACAACAGATTCTATCTTCTTATCTTCTTCAATCTTCGTCTTTTAATGATTATTCAATTGTGGATTCTTGGTTTTAATTTAATAATCATAAACTAATTCTTTATTTGAGATTACAATGGATCTTATTGTATAGTTTAATTTAATATGCTTTGCTATCAATTATTATGTCCTATTGTGAGGATTGTCTATTATAATTTGGACTCAATTGTTTAATTGATTGGCCATCAATTACTGTGATAATCTATATGAACTCGAGAGATGAAGTAATTATTTAGATCTTATCATGATAGCATATGTTCATGATTTTGTGAATAGCTTAATCTTGATGAATGTTAAGGTAGAGATATGCTTGACATCGCATGTAATCGGATAGAGAATTTATTCTTAAACTTTTGTCAATTGTAATTCACATAGAGATATAGTGGGTTAGTCGATTAATGTGTTTAACGGATTTATATCTTAATTATGGATTGACGTTAATACGGTATTAGTGCATCGAGAGGTGGTTAATACTACTTTCGTGTTCTTGATTAATAATTCGGGATAGAGAATAATTGATGAGAAGTGTGTTAACCTAAATGCAGTAATAAGTGAAGTTGTGATCTTAAATCTCCATAATCTTAATTTAACTAGTGGTAATTAGAATTAGTTTACTTATAAATTAAAATTCATTCGTTTAAATAAGATTGAGTTGGTTATATGTTAGTACTTGGTAATTATTGTTAACTAATTCTATGTGGGAATGATACTCAACTTATCACTTTATTACTTGTTGACCACGTATACTTGCGTGTTGTGCATAATTAGATTTTACCCAACAAGTTTTTGGCACCGTTACCGGGGATTAGTTTAATATCTCTTTGCCAATATTAATTTTAATCAAATTAGTCTTAATTTAAACATTTTTATTTTTATTTTTAATTCTCTTCCTATATTTCTCTCTTTTCAGGTACCATAGATGACTTTGCGTATCAATGGCCATACACGAACATGACTCAACCAAGGAAAATGGAGATTGATGGACTTAATGCATTTTCTGCAATGTCAGCACAGATTGAAGAACTTTTGAGGAAGTTGGACGTTTTTGCAGCCCAAAGGAGTAGAAGGATGGCAGTTATGTGTGACTATTGTGCTGGCAATCACCCGAGTAATCAATGCACCATCAATCTTGGGCCGGTATAGTATGGTGGTAACTACCTCAATCAGTATGCATATGATAATTATGATCAAGTTTGGGGGTATCACTCGGATTCTTCATGGAGCTATACTTATGAAGACCAATACGCTACTCCAAATCCAACATATACGCTGGAATTCTCATATCCTCCTCCAATGCGACAAGACGACAATTTAGAGTTGAAGGAATTCATGTTAAGGATTATAGCAAACCAAGAGGAGAGGATGATTAGTCAAGAAATATCGAGCCACAATTTTCAGCACCAGATGGAACAACTCATCACCACTTCAACTCATGGTCCTCAATACATGGATTCCAAAACTGAGACAGATAATTCAAGTTTTGAGGATTTGTGGTTTAAATTTGTAGCATCAACTGAGCAGAGGATGATTAATCAAGAGCGGTTAATTCAGAATCAAGAGATAGCAATTCAAAATCTTCAAAATAAGATAGATCAATTAACCAAAGCCGTAAGCAACCTTCCTCGAAATAATTGGTGTTATGATGAGGATTCCGAGATTGATGAAGTGCCCGAACCAAATCTGCTACTGGATGAGCCACAAGATATAGGAAGTGTGGAGACAATTGGGGATAATGAAATAGAGGTCCACGAAGATCTAAATGGGTCTCCACCAAAGATCAAAGAGTCGGTCAGATTTGCAAAATCATGCCCACTTAGTAGTCATGTCTGAAAGTAGTATGCATACAAGCTAATCATATTTGATGATAAAGCATATACTTTGTAACAATCTTATTCGTTTATTAATAAAAGGTATTAATTTATTAAAGGTTTTTAATTATCTACATGATGTTGTTTTATAATATGTGATAAATCCATAGTTTTAAGCAATGCTTTTAGAATAATGATGATGATCATTCTAATGAGATCTAAATTCTTAGAAAGCTTAAAACTAAAACAGTTCCCAATCGTTGGATTACAAAATTGGGGATTAGTGAATTCGGATAGATTGGTACATACGTTGCTTGCTCATTGGATGAGGATGATTGATCTCATGATCATTTGTGTGGAGACACTAAAGCAAGTATGTAGGTGCTTATTAGAGAATAAATTCACTGAACGTGGCTCGCTAAGGAATACCTAATGGAATTTTACTTGCCTGTCAATAGGAATTCCTGTAGTGATAGTAGTACAAGTGATCGTTGGACTTGAGATCATCATAGTATCTTGTATATGATGAGTTATATTTTGACTTATTCCTTAAGACCCTTAGGGTATATCAAATGGTATGTTTGGGTATAATAAGTTGTACATAGAGATAATGTATGATCAATAAAGAATCTATCACTTCTAGTAAAAGAAGAGAAATGTCCTATGTGATTTGATAAATGACAACCCAGTAGTCCTTGGCCAAGGCAGAATGAAATTAGAAAGGAGTTTCTAATTTGTATTATTTGAGGTTGTGCATTTAAGAGTCGAAATAAATATAATTAAATAAAATAAGACTTGACAGTAATTCCATGTCTTATATTTAATTGGGACATTGTATGGTGGAAGGATTGAATTGTACGGTAATTATTTACTCAAAGGTTCTTTTATGATTAATGTTGAAATCTATATTATCTAGAAAGTCGTTGATCGCTAGGGAGGCTTATCCCTGCTGTAGACTAAATATTATTTATTTAAATAAATTAACATTTTAATTTATTTATTTAAATAAGATTAGATTTGTTCTAATTGATTTATTCACAACCGGTTTAATATGGAGAACCTAAAGGGTCACACCATAAAAGGAAGAATAGTTATTTAAGAAGTTAATGGCATAATCGTAATAATATGTTAAGAACCTAAAGGGTCCGCTATTTTGTACAATTTGATTGTGTTCATGAATATTACAAACCTAACAGTGGTATCAGAGCCAAACTTTTATGCGAATTATTAATTATTTTAATTTGATATGTATATTGATATGTGTTTAGAACAATTTAATTAGGCATAATTTGTTGTATAAAATTTATTTAAAAAATAAAAAATAAAAAATAAAAAATAAAAAAATTCCCGAAACCTGTTAAAAGGGAACGTGGTCGGTTAGCATTACATGTATATATAATAGTTATATGGTATTATATATAATCTTGTTATATGATAATAATCATATAAGTTATCATATATATATATATATATATATATATATATATATATATATATATATATATATATATATATATATATATATATTAGATGTTAAGATGACCCTGGTGATTAAAACAAAAACGTGGCCCAGGATATGTATGTTAGTAGTCAATTTTCATATATATTCTTACATACGGATTAAACATGTGCTGGAATATATCATTTAGTATATAAATATACTAAATATATGGATTCGCATGCCTTAAAGATTCATGTAATTCTCGTTTTTTTTATATTATATTATATATATATATATATATATATATATATATATATATATATATATATATATATATATATAATATTCTTAATAATTTTATAATTAAAATAGAATGTTTATTTTAATATTAAAATAAATTTTTTTTATTTTAATCTTAAAATAAAAAGGTTTATTTTAATTTTAAAATTGAATTTCATGCTCATTAATTAGAGTTGGAATTGGATTTCATGATAACTAATTAGAATTAAAATTGGATTTCATGTTTCCTTAAATAAAGGAGTTTATTTAGATATGAAATAAGATTTCATATTATTCAAAATAAAAGAGTTTATTTGTGGATAGGAAAGAAAATCCTAATTTTCTTAAATAAAGGAGTTTATTTAGATATGGAATAAGATTTCATATTATTCAAAATAAAGGAGTTTATTTGTGAATAGGAAAGAAAATCCGTGTTTCCTTTAATAAATGAGTTTTTTTTTACTTGGAATTCGATTCCATAATTAATTAAAATAAAGGAGTTTATTTTGATTAATGATTTTGATTAAAATAAAATAGTTTATTTTATTCAAAATTAGATAAATTAAAATAAAATAGTTTTATTTTGATTTAATTTTGGATTAAAATAAAAGAGTTTATTTTAATTCAAAATTAGATTTTATACTAACTAAATTAGCCCATTAAATGATATCAATATATATATTGAATGTTTATTATTAATGAGATGAATATTATTTATTGATGCATATGGTGATGTGTATGATAATAAATGTGATTGATTATGGACTATTGACCAATGTGATTGGATTTTATTTTAGTTGGATGCATGAATGTATGAATTTTATTAAATGGAGTCTGCGTACCTCGTCTTCTCTAATTTTTCTTAATGTAAATTCTATCTTCCTCCTATGTACTTCCCCTTGACTGCTGATCAATGTTTCTATTTATTTTTAAATAGTTTTGTAATAGGAATAATTAGAATTAATTTTGAAGAATTGGAGATCAAGGAACAAGGAGCGCGTGAAGACCCGTTTGTAATGGAGCCCGGGTTTAAATGTAATAGTTATATTTAAATATTAATTCTTGCACCCCTAGGGTTTGACCTTTTGGTTCACTTGGTGGCTCTAGTGATCCAAACTAGAATAAAAGTCCATAATCAATCTAGGTAGAATATAGTATTCTATGTGTGCATGCTTATACTATATATATATATATATATATATATATATATATATATATATATATATGTGTGTGTGTGTGTGTGTGTGTGTGTGTGTGTGTGTGTGTGTGTGTGTGTGTGTGTGCATACGCGCTAAACAAGATGAGACAAATTAATAACAAATCCCTCAAATTCTTTTTATAATAAGTCCTAAGCGTTCAAAGATATTTGGAATATCGAACGTCGCCTTCTAGCATGATAAAAATAATAGAGTATCAATTAATTATTATAAGTTTGTTGTGTCACCACATGGCTTATCTTAATTCTTTGAGATGTTAATTTTATCACATTTGATGCTTATAAAGAAAATTGAACAATGTTGTTTTGTTGTGTCGCCACAAGGACAATATTTTTCTTTTTTGAATATATGGAGTGCTAGGTTGGACTTAACTTGAATAATTTTGATTCGGATGTGCCACCACTTGATCAAAATAATCTAAGAGGCAAAATACAAGGAGTTGCATAGTTGATGTAATTAACAAGAGTTGTCTACCTATTTATTTATATATAATTTGTTGTGTCACCACAAGGCTATATACATTTGAAATGGGATCCTTATTCTCACTAGCATATCGTTAATTAGATATTGCCGAACTATATATATTGAGGGTAATATAGTTTGAAGAAAATAGTGGGAGATACCAATTTAAAACAAGACCTAATTTATTTTGGTAATTAATAAAATAATGTATGCTAAAATATTATTAATTACAAATTCATTTATAGAATTTTATAATGTCTAAATTACTATCACTGCGTAGCATATTAGATGCTAAATTAATCGGACCGAATTAAACGGATTGGTTAAGAAAATTTACAAAAGTTCTCACGGTTGAAAATCTATCTTATGTCCTTAATACGTCTTTACTGCAATGGTTGCAGACAATGCCTCTGAGGAAGAGATTGCTACTTTTAGAAAGTGGCAAGATGATGCACAGTTGGCTCAATGCATCATGCTCGTATCCATTAGTAACAAACTTCAGCATCAGCCTGAAACTATGGATACTCCTACTATACTCATGCACGTCAAGTAGTTGATGGTGAGAAAAGTATGACTAATAGATATCAGATATCTAAGAAGCTCTTCCGATCTAGAATGACCGATGACACTACAGTACAAATAAAAGTCCTTAATATAATCAATTTGATTGGTCAATTAGAACAACAGGTTTTGTCATGGATGGAGAGTTGGGCCAAGATTTGATCTTGCACTCACTCCCGGACTCCTTTCACAATTATTATGAATTTTTCATATGAATAAGCTAGATATCAGCCTCGCTGATTTGCTTAACATGTTGAAAAATGTTGAGAGTCACTTCCCAACCAAGAAAGACCGAGTCTTACAGGTAGGGGCCAAATGATTTTCTAAAAAGAAGAACGATTCTAAGAAGGTAAATAAAAAGGCAAAAACAAAGGATAATAAGAACAAAACTGATACGGATAGCAAAGGAGTTTTCTTCCACTGCAATAAGCCTGGACACTGGAGTAGATAACCAGAAGAAGCTTGGTGAAGTTTCGGTTACAAATTTAATTTTGTTCATGAATTAAAATAAATTTTTCTTTAAGTCAAGGTTCTACTTGGGTATTGGATACCGACTTTGGTTATCATAAATATAGATTTATGAAGGAACCAAGCAGAAGTAGAAAGCTAAACAAAGATAAGTAATCCTATATATGGGAAATGAAGCAAATGTTGCTGCATTAGCCATAGAAACTTATAGTTTAGCATTGCCTACGGGCAAACCTATTAAGTCAATAAGTTGTTATTGTATTCCAGTTATCATCAGAAACATTATTTCTATTTTGTTGTTGGACAATGAAATCTTTGGTATTATAATTAAGAACAATTGTTGTTCTATTTATAATAATAATATTTTTTATAGAACTGGAATATTACTTAATGGATTTTGTATACTTGACTTACATGAACATAATTTTATAAATTGAACAAACTAGTATATGAAAAGGAGATGATCATTCAAAGAGTTAAATGTGTGTATTTGGTGAAATACAAGTGTGAATTATTTGAAAGGTTCAAAGAATTCAGAAGTGAAACAAATTGGCAAAGTATTAAAATTCTTTGATTAGATCAAGGAATAAATACTTGTGTAATAAGTTTCTAGATCATCTCAAATGGTTTTCTCATAATGGACGCCTCTTGATACGCAATAATTGATTGATGTATCTGAAAGGAAAATTCATACCTTGTTGGACATGGGACGATCCATAATAATTTTACCGACATTCCAGTATCCCTCTAGGGTCATGCCCTAGAAATGGTTGCATATCTACGAAAAGGTAACCTCAAAATCTGGCCCCAAGACTCCATAAAAGTTATGGACAGGGAGGATTCCTAATCCTAAGTATGTTAAGATAAGGAGTTGTCCAACTTATATGAAAAGGTTTCAAAGGATAAGCTTGGGACAAAATTTGACAAGTACAGATTTATGGGACATCCTAAAGTAAGTTTAGGGCATATGTTCTATAATCCTACTTAGCAAAAGGTGTTTATTGCGAAACACGCTGTCTTCTAAGATAAAAATGTTTATCATTGAAGGGGCTAGTGGGAGGATAATAGATCTTGAAGAGTTCAAGAACCACAAAATACTATAAGTCAAATAAGAGGAACCTGTAGATAGACCTATTGTACCACAACCGAATCGTAAATCTGGAATAGTACTGAACATAGCTGGGAGGTATGGATTCATCATGGATGATGATGATGAGGTACGTATCATAGAAGATGATGTTCTAGTTACTTACGATGAGGTAAGAGTTCTAGTGTGTACAAAAGGGTCAGTGGGAGAATCGTGAAATTTCTAGTATTATATGTTGATATACTACGGATGAGGAATAACATACCAATGCTACAATCAGTAAAGATAAAGTTGTCTAAACATTCCTCCATGAATGATTTGGGAAGAGTATCTTAATTGGGGATGCAAATCTATATAGATAGATTTAAAAGGATGCTCGGCTTAACCCAAGGAACGTACATTCATTTGATGCTAAAGTCGTTTATCATAACAAACTCCAAGAGATATCTCATGTTGATGAGACATGGAGTGTATCTCTTTTAATAGTCCCCAAAGACTCCAAAAAGAGAGATCGCATGAGTTATTATCATGTATGCAATGAAATGTACGAGACGTGATGTTGATCAGTCATATTCTGGAGAAGTTCACTGTGAGACAGTGAAAAATATCTTAAAGTACTTAATCGGCACTAAGGATGTGATCAGATTTATGGTGAGTATGAATTAAAACTAGAGGGCTTAACAGACTCAAGTTTTTCAGACAGACCAAGACGACAGAGAATCCACTTTAAAGTAAAGGGTTACCTTGAACAGTGGTGTAGTGAATTGGAAAGGTTCCAAACAACAAAGAGTTGCTAGTTTAGTGATAAATACAAAGTAAGTAGCTATAAATATAAATGAAGCTGCAAGTTAATTGTTTGGATAAAAGTTCATTACAGAACTAGGAATAGTTCCTAAGTCTCATCTTGGATCTAAACATGTATTGTGGTACTTTCATTTGATTATATGAATCATTGAAAGATGGGAAATCATTATAAAGATAGTGGACTCTCAAAAACAACATTACATATCCATTTACTGAAGCTTATCCAACAACAGGGTAATCGTCACTTAGAGAAGAAGAGTTTGAGATACCATGACGATTGGCTTTAGTGCAAGTGGGAGATTGAAAGTAGTATGCATACAAGTCAATCATATTTGATAATAAAGCATATACTTTGTAACAATCTTATTCATTTATTAATAAAAGGTATTAATTTATTAAAGGCTTTTAATTATCTACATGATGTTGTTTTATAATATGTGATAAACCCATAGTTTTAAGCAATGCTTTTAGAATAATGATGATGATCATTCTAATGAGATCTAAATTCTTAAAAAGCTTAAATCTAAAATAGTTCCCAATTGTTGGATTACTAAATTGGGGATTTGTGAATCCGGATAGATTGGTACATACGTTGCGTGCTCATTAGATGAGGATGATTGATCTCATGATCATTTGTGTGGAGACACTAAAGCAAGTACGTAGGTGCTTATTAGAGAATAAGTTCACTGAACGTGGCTCGCTAAGGAATACCTAATGGATTTTTTCTTTCCTGTCAATAGGAATTCCTGTAGTGATAGTAGTACAAGTGATCCTTGGACTTGAGATCATCGTAGTATCTTGTATATGATGAGTTATACTTTGACTTATTCCTTAAGACCCTTAGGGTATATCAAATGGTATGCTTGGGTATAATAAGTTGTACATGGAGATAATGTATGATCAATAAAGAATCTGCCACTTCTAGTAAAAGAAGAGAAATGTCCTATGTGATTCGATAAATGACAACCCAGTAGTCCTTGGCCAAGGCAGAATGAAATTAGAAAGGAGTTTCTAATTTGCATTATTTGGGGTTGTGCATTTAAGAGTCGAAATACATATAATTAAATAAAATAAGACTTGACAGTAATTCCATGTCTTATATTTAATTAGAACATTGTATGGTGGAATGATTGAATTGTACGGTAACTATTTACTCAAATGTTCTTTTATGATTAATGTTGAAATCTATATTATCTAAAAAGTCATTGATCGCTAAGGAGGCTTATCCCTATTGTAGAATAAATATTATTTATTTAAATAAATTAATAGTTTAATTTATTTATTTAAATAAGATTAGAATTGTTCTAATTGATTTATTCACAACCGGTTTAATATGGAGAACCTAAAGGGTCACACCATAAAAGGAAGAATAATTATTTAAGAAGTTAATGGCATAATCGTAATAATATGTTAAGTATATTTAATTTAATCTATGATGATAGAATAAATTAAATAGCTTAATATTTATTATTTAATATTTTAGAAATATTAAATATAAATTAATAAGAGGAGTCTTATTAATATTATTATTATTATTATTTTAATTTCTAAAAGAGTTTAGGAATTAATTTAATATATGTACTCTCATTTATTCCTAATAGGATTAGGAGGAAAATTAGTTAAAGGAGTTTAATTAATTATCCTTAATAAGATTAGGGAGCCCATTTAATTAAAAGAGTTTAATTAAATAAATAATACCTTATTTTTAATAGGGTTACTTGATATCTTTATAAGAGGAGTCTTATATCAGATATCAAACATACGTTATTCCAATTGTTGGAGAGTACGCTCCTTTTTTATAGAGATAGAAAAAACTAGGGTTTTGCCAAACACCCATCTTCTTGGATCTTTCTTCTTCATTGGAGGATCACCTCTAGAGGCCAAATACTTGGGTGGCTAACGTTGATCAAAGGAAGGAACCAAACCCGGTGGATTCAAGTTGGACGCGAAAAAGATTTGGAGGTGAACTTGTACCTGAGGAAGCTCGGATCTTCAAGGGTATGATTCTCGTCCTTTATTTTTCGTTTAATTAATAATTGTGCATAAAGGATGATCCGGGTATATGGTTTGTAAAATTTTAAACTCTGATTTTTACATGTTTCCTCTATTTTGTGCAATTTGATTGCGTTCATAAATATTACAAACCTAACAATGTCGTCGGCGAAGCTCTTGTTGACATAAGAGTGAGTACAATTTTCAATCCATGGTGGGAAGAGAAAGTGAAGATAGACGAAGAGCCCGTTGTGTGTGACAAGCTTCCATGCCCCAAAGTGATCACATACACAATGGAGAAAACATCTAGCTATGAGACGTTCTTGATTGAGATCATACCAAATCAGAGCATGCTAGGTGACTTTGATTCATTGGCCATCGTAAATGGGAACCTACCAAAAGCTATATTATTTCTGATGGATGGAGGGTTCCTCAACTTTCAAAGAGGAATTGGATAGGATTGACCAGACAAAGTCAGGCTGAAAGACTATAAATGAAGCATTGACTGGGAGGCAACCCAGGAATTTTTATATTTATATGCTTTACTAGTTTATTTAGTAGTTAGGAATTAATTTGCTTATTAAGCTCTGTTATAATCTAATCCATGTTGCCTCTCTTTATTATAGGTATTGGAGGTTCAATGGATAGGAAAATGATCGTCGCTGCCATCGCCAGCATCACTTCACGCTTAGCTGATTACAGGGAAGTTCTTTTCTACGTATCGCTATATTCTTACAATGAGGACATTGTAATTGCTAAGTTTGGGGGAGTTCAATTTAGTTCGTTATTGCATGTTTAGTTTCATGTTTATGTTATGTTATTTTGCATATGTTGTTAATATAGTTTAGGTTCATTATTAAAAAATAAATCAAATCAAAACAAAAATTCAAAAATAATAGTTAGTTACTATGTTCATCTTGCATGAGTCCAGCTGTTTGATAGTTTAAGTTTATTTTGGCCAATGATGAGATTGGAATTGAGTAGACAAGTATAATACTAATTATTAGAGCTTTGATGTGATTTCTTATTATGAATTGAGTCTTTTTCTGTTTGAAACTGGTATAATAAGGATAGCACAATAAAAATAACTTGTTGATTGATTGAGTTTAAATTGATACATAATGGGATTCTAAAGGATAATGCTAGTTTGAATGAAAGAATGACAAGAACAAGTAGTGATGACTAAAGTTAAACAAGAACCTAAGTTTGGGAGAATTTGTGAGATATATAAGCTATTGAAAAAAAAAGTATGAATAAACACCGTGGCGTGCTTGTCTAGTTTTTTGGCCTTTGTTACTTGAGTAAGTAAGCCCGAGGGGATTGTCTCTACACCTAGCGCCCTAAGGTCTTAATGGTCTGGGAATCGTTGGTCGAAAGCTCGTTAAGGTAGCATTGAAAAGCCTAAGGGAATAAGACATGGCATAGCTATATGTATATAAACCAAAAGAAAAAAAAGAGAGAATAAAACGGGAAGTAAGTGCAAAAAGCCCCCGTAGATGAAACATAAAGCATAAGTATCCCATGCTGACCATCGATATTGGTAATTAATTGATTTTAGTTGGATCTAGCTTGTTTTTGGATTTCTTGAGTTTACACTGTATGACGCCTTTAAAGATACTTGTTATGTGTTAAATTTGATTTTATATCAGTTAACATTGTTGTGGAGCACACACACACTATACCAGTAATAACAGTTTAAGACTTGATTGATTAGGAAATTGTTGATTGGTTTTGATATGAAGTATTATCGTGTTTGCTTGATTTCTCTAAGGCCGAGTGAATAGATTTCATTCTATCAATACTGTTGGATTCGTAGGCATATATATTAGTTGTATTTCATTGCATTGCATTGCATTATGTTGTGTTGCTTGGGGACAAGCAACTGTTTAAGTTTGGTGGTATTTGATAAGTAGGTTTTATACTTACTTATCCGGTACCTATTACTTGAATTAGTTGTTTAAACCTATGTTTCTTAGTTACTTTTTATACATTTTATATTAGTTTGTAGGCTATGACATAACATTGGCATGAAGAAGCAAGGGAAAGCAATTCGGACATCTTTTGGACTAAAATACGCAAGCAAGTGCAAGAAGGGAATATTGAAGGACTTTTAACACCAAGTGGGATGCATGTTCTTGGCTTGAAACTTGAATTATACAGTAGAGCTTCTTCTTAGCTTTCCGGAACATCTTGAATCATCCCAATCGGAGTTCGGATGCGAGAGTTATGGCCGTTTTATCAACAAAGATCAAAGCTAAGAGTTGTCATGCTTGCCATTTACACAGCATCTACTTCAAGCTCGATTTCCACCTTGCTCCAGCCCGAATATGTCAATGGTTAAATACAGAATGTTCTAGATCTCGTCGATATCTTCGATTTGATAGGCGGCAGACCCCATAACTCCAAGCGGATCAAAAGTTATGCCTATTTTACCAAAGGACGTCGCATTAGAAAATAGAGTAGCACGAACCGCGCTACCCAAAGCTTAGACACAGCGAGGGGCGTGCTACTATGCCAGCGTCTACTGTTCTCCTAGCGCTGGCCGCACCCAAAATAGACTAGGGGCAGCGCGGGGCGCGCTAGGCGGCGAGAGACAGCTGAATTGGGTTATTTGATGTCCAATTTGAGCTTGAATAGGATTCTTAGTTGTCTAACTTGTTTGGGTATCCATTAGAACTATAAATAAATGATGAGAGGCATAAAAGAGGGGGAGATAAGCTAGTTTTAGAGGATTCCATTTGATTAGATTATAGTAAATTAGATTAAAACACTAGTTCTAATGAGTTTTGGAGATTGAAGAAACTAGGAGACCATTGAAGATTCAAAATAGGAGCAAGAAGGGAGCATCAAATCTACAGACAACAGATTCTATCTTCTTATCTTCTTCTATCTTTGTCTTTTAATGATTATTCAATTGTGGATTCTTAGTTTTAATTCAATAATCATGAACTAATTCTTTGTTTGAGATTACAATGGATCTTATTATGTAGTTTATTTTTATATGCTTCGCTATCAATTATTATGTTCTATTGTGAGGATTGTCTATTATGATTTGGACTCAATTGTTTAATTGATTGGCCATCAATTACCGTGATAAACTATATTAACTCGAGAGATGAAGTATTGATTTAGATCTTATCATGATAGCATGTGTTCATGATTTTGTGAATAGCTTAATCTTGATGAATGTTAAGGTAGAGATATGCTTGACATCACATGTAATCGGATAGAGGACTTATTCTTAAACTTTCTTCAATTGTAATTCACATAGAGATATAATTGGTTAGTTGATTAAGGTGTTTAACGGAATTCTATCTTAATTGTGGATTGACGTTAATATGGTATTAGTGCATCAAAAGGTGGTTAATACTACTATCGTGTTCTTGATTAACAATTCGGAATAGAGAATAATTGATGAGAAGTGTGTTAACCTAAATGCATCAATAAGTGAAGTTGTGATCTTAAATCTCCATAATCTTAATTTAACTAGTGGTAATTAGAATTAGTTTACTTATAAATTAAAATTCATTCATTTAAATAAGATTGAATTGGTTATATGTTAGTACTTAGTAATTATTGTTAACTAATTCTCTGTGGGAACGATACTCAACTTATCACTTTATTACTTGTTGACCACGTATACTTACGTGTTGTGCGTAATTAGATTTTACCCAACAAGTTTTTGGCACCGTTGCCGGGGAATTAGTTTAATATCTATTTGCCAATATTAATTTCAATCAAATTAGTCTTAATTTAAATATTTTTATTTTTATTTTTAATTATCTTCCTATATTTCTCTTTTTTCAGGTACCATGGATGAGTTTGCGTATCAATGGCCATACACGAACATGACTCAACCAAGAAAAATGGGGATTTATGGACTTAATGTATTTTCTGCAATGTCAGCACAGATTGAAGAACTTTCGAGGAAGTTGGACGTTTTTGCAACCCAAAGGAGTCGAAGGATGGCAGTTATGTGTGACTATTGTGCTGGCAATCACCCGAGTAATCAATGCACCATCAATCTTGGGCTGGTATAGTATGGTGGTAACTACCTCAATCAGTATGCATATGATAATTATGATCAAGTTTGGGGGTATCACTCGGATTCTTCATGGAGCTATACTTATGAAGACCAATACTCTACTCCAAATCCAACATACACGCCGGAATTCTCATATCCACCTCCAATGCGACAAAAAGACAATTTAGAGTTGAAGGAATTCATGTTAAGGATTATAGCAAACCAAGAGGAGAGGATGATGAGTCAAAAAATATCAAGCCACAATTTTCAGCACCTGATGGAACAACTCATCACCACTTCAACTTATGGTTCTCAATACATAGATTCAAAAACTGAGACAGATAATTCAAGTTTGGAGGATTTGTGATTCAAATTTGTAGCATCAACTGAGGAGAGGATGATTAATCAAGAGCAGTCAATTCAGAATCAAGAGATAGCAATTCAAAATCTTCAAAATAAGATAGATCAATTGACCAAAGTCGTAAGCAACCTTCCTCGAAACAATTGCTGGGTTATCCAGAATCGAAGTAGAAACTTTGAGCCTTTAAATCTTTGCCTTCCCATCATGGTTTGTATGATATAATGGTTCAATATTGTAGACCACATGATAGAGTACATTTTTATTACATCATATCATAATAACATCAACACATATGTAAGACCAAGGCCAGTCAAACTCAGACAGAAAACAAGTTCTTGAACAAATCTGGGTTTTCCAGATTGTTCATCCAGCTGGTGGTCAACAGTAGTTTGACTAGCTACAACTTTGTGTCTATACAAGATCTAGTTAATCTAAGGGCTGGAATGTGTAGTTCTTATACTAGTCTACAAGATAACAACAATAACTTGTCCAAACTAACAAACAACAGTGAGATCGGAGGCTCTAAAGTGGGTTGTCAGGCTTCTAGAAAAATCTGGGTTGCCCATATTCTAAGTTCTGTGCTCGGTCAACACAATTTGACCGATCATATCATGCAATATATACATGATCTGGCTCTGTTTCCAGTTCCAGATCAAAGACCTTACTACAAAGAACAGATACAAAACATAAAACACACATAAATCATAACACACACCGATCTAGAGGGCCTGACATTCGACTGTCAGGCCACTTTCCAATATTTTTTCAGATTTCTTAAAATGCTAATTTCGTGCATCTAAGTGTTATGGATCCATGATCCAACAACCCAAATCATTAATTGACACCTTATAACACTGATCTAACTAATCATTAACTACATCTAACATCAGATCATAGAATTTTAAGATTTAGGGTTTTTATACCTTATTTATGCTTGATCTTGATTCTGATCCTCATGATCTGATCAGGCCTTGCTATGGATCATATAAGGGACTGAATCACTTCAGAATTTCATGGGTCTAGAGAAAGAAAGGGTTGATTGAGAGTTTGATAGTAAATTAACAAAAGTTGTGAACTTTCTCTCTCTTTAATTATTTATAAACTTGATACAATGAATCTATAAGATGTAAAGGGGCTGAGATTGCTGTATTTTAGAGCACATGCTATGCTAGGGCTAGGGTTAGTCATTAACCTAAAGATATGACAAGATTTTGTAAGCTAACTTACAAAAATACAAAAAAGGGCAAAATAGTCATTAGACTATTAAATTTAATGGCATTCATGTAAATGGTCCAAACCCTTAGGGTTTAGGATTTAACCCTTTAGGATTTAGGGTTTAACCCTTAGAATTTAGGGTTTAACCCTTTAGGTTTTAAAATACAATTTTAGGATTTCCAAATTAGGTTTCCAAGAATAGTAAATTAATATTTTAAAAATAGTAATTAGGATTTTCTTATTATATTAAAATTTACTAATCATTATTCAAGCTTGCTAATTAGGATTTAATATTTTCTAATTAAAATTACTAATTTAATAATTAGGTTTCATAATCATGCATTAGGGTTTATAGCCCAAGAATTAGGGTTTTTCCAAAATAGTCAATTAGGGTTATCCCTAATTATATTTATAATCAAAAATACTCACTACAAAAAAATGGGACTTCAGCAACAACCAATTTTAGTTGCTAAAGGTGCCAAATTTCGTTGCAAAAGGGTTTTGGCAACAACTTTACTGTCGTTGCGTCTTTCGTTGCGCAATGAGCGTTGCTAATTGTTATGCAACGAACGCTTTTTTTTCATCGTCAAAAGTACTACATTTTGCAACGAAATTTGGCTTTCGTACAGAGACATCGATCATTTAGCAACAAAATGTATTGTTGTAGAATAATTAAAATTTCGTTGCTAAAAACTCAATTTTGTTGCAAAAGCCTGCTAATTGGCAACGAAATGAACTCTTTTTTTTGCAACGACCATGCATTTTCATTGCAATTGACACCATTTTGCAACGACATTTTTCGTTGCAGTAAATTATGAAAATTGTTGCCTAAGCTTGCTTTCGTTGCGGAATATAAACTTTTTAGCAACGATTTTCGTTGCTGATTATATTATTTGACAACGACATTATGCTAAATCAGCAACGAACATGTTTGTTGCTGGTTATTTTTCAATAGCAACGAAAGTCGTCGATTAGCAACGACATTATATGTTGCCGTTTCTTTATATGTGCAACGAAAGTTGACATGATTTGCAACGATAAAAAATGTTGCCTTTTATATTACTATTAGCAACAATATCCTCTCCGTTGTTATTAGGTTAATTTTCGTTGCCAATTATTATATTTTTAATGCCATTAGCAACGAAAATTTGTTACCAAATATATAAAAAATTGTTACTATATTAAAACTTGTTCAATGCTTTGGTAACGAATTATATTGTTGCCAAATCAAAATTTGACATTCTTTTTGTGTACCTGGCTGGCTCAATGTCCCTATATCAAATAATGACAAAAATACAAAAAACTAAAATATTATTAACTTAATAAAATCATCCACTACATAATCATTCATTATCTTTACAATTAACAATCTAAAGCTACTACAGTTCTTCAATCAAAGTATATATCTATATATAGAGAGAGAGTACACTTCATAATTTCGTCTCTTATATTCCGTAAACGTAGCACGAAATTGTGATACCCAGTATTGTTAGGCAGGTCGTAAAAGCAGTCTTCCTGCACATTTAAAAATAATAGCAAGTCAAAAAAATGAAGCAAATAAGTCACCAGAGGCACGTAGCGCCAAAATCAATACACAAAGACAATAGAGTTACTACGTGGTAAAATGTCAAGGCTTGGCTCCTATTTCTTAATACTTTAGAATACCACCAATTTCTTGTTCAATTTGAGTGACTAAACAATAAATATGGTTGGCACATCAATACATAATCACTCTCCAACCTGGTTATGGCACAAGTTAGAACAAGTACTCCACTTTCCATTGCCAAAAATATTTCCCACCATTGCATTCAATTTAATAAGGGGATCGGTTATCTTCAAAAAGAATGCAAAAATGATATCTTGTGAAAAGCATTTATGAGCTGAAGATTGAGAGTACATACCATACAAGCGAATCATAGTCGTTGTTGCGATTATCACCCATCACAAAAACTGAGTTTTTTGGTACACGTTGCACCACAATATAAAAGCATAAGTTTCATAATCAAAACTTCTCGGTTTTGTTCCTCAATCATACCACATAATTTCACATTGAAATTTCAGCTTTAAAATGACAATTACCAACAAATACATGCAAACAATAATAAAAATACCTGAGCCTCAACGTTGGAATTGGATTTTGCTTGCTCCTCACATAAACCTATATAGTGAAGAAAATAACAATTTCAGAAACCATTTATGAGTAACAGATTTACACGACTAAGAAACATTTTTATATGTAAGAGAGGGAAACTAACCATCATGAATGTCAGTGAATTGCTAAGAAATATAACCTTTGCAAAAGATTCTGACACATAAGGTATCATGCCCTCGATAAGAACAATCCCAGTTAAAACAGTAGCACCAAATAAGAGCATGTAAAAGAAATCTATCGTCCTTCCCCTGAAAGAGTTCTGTTCAAGAAGCTTGCAGTATCGAGCAAGAAAGAATATGTGGAACAGAAAGTCCAAGTCTGATAATAGTATATCCAACAGGTTAGGATAAGTTGGTGGCTGATAATAAATCATACAATTATTGGATACCAATTAACACCTGAACTGACATATGTACAGCCCACATGCTTTCATAAATAAGAATGTTGTAATAAGTAAACTGCAGAATTGAATGCTTGATAACAAGAATAGAAAGATACATTTTCACAGAGCAACTAAAAATTATATTCCTAAATGTATTTAGTTCCATATGTTGTTGGCTGTTCTATAATGCTTTTTTCTTTCTTTCTCTTTCATGGATGAGAGAGATAGTAATTACAAAATTAAAAAATGAAGTAGATATAGGACATTACTGGCAGACAAAATCCAGGAAGGAAGATCATGGATTTAGTAGTATTAGAATCTTATAAATTAATTTACTACTCAAAAGATACCACCGTAGGGGGGGAACTCATAGAAGCCACATGAAAGAGCCATAATTTATAATGAGAACTGACAAGGAAGACAAAAAGACATTGTAAGAACAATTTTAATATCAGTGAGAAGTAGCAACTGTTAATTGGGGAAAATATTCACTTAGTGGAAACTAGAAACAGAGAAAATGATAGTTTGTTTGAATGTCGGAAAGGAAACACTAGTTGAAATTGAAAGTGATCAAGTGGAAATATCTATCAAATGGCATAAAAGATAAATTATGGGAACAAGACACAAGGCTCCTAAAAGCTTATAATGCACATAGCAAAACAACCACTCTCATATAACACAACCGAATAAGTATTGGTTAGAGCTAAACTGCATGCAAACCAATGGTATATTGGTATTAACCGACTCTCTGGATGTTCATGTACCACCATATGTTACATAATACATGACTTTGGATTCCAACATCTCCATTATTGATACCTGTCATAACTATTGTCTACTGTCAAGATCACAACAAGTTTAGATGTCGTTATACTGCGATGCCGGAAATAACTAAAGTCTACTGTCAAGATCACGACAAAGTTAGATGTCATTATATTGAGATGCGTGAAATAACTAATGTCTACTATCCATAATATATTACCCTAATAAACCACTGAACCGTAAGCTAAAATATTATAAAAACAGATTCTCTCACAAAAGGTATTTCAATCAATCAAGAAAGATATCATCCTGAGATCATGGAAAAAAGGGAAGACATTTTACCCATTTTCTGGAAGTAGAGGAAATTGGTGACTAGGCGCCACATTTTACACATCTATTATTAAACATCAAAATGTCAATTCCCATAATTCCTATAAATTTTCTCATTGAGTTTTTGGGTTCATTTGGGCTATATATCAAACAATTAGACTGCAGCATATGAAAACAAATTATATCGCTAATACATGCAAACTCAGACTATTTTAAATTAATTTGTTCTAAAAATATCATTAGATAATTTTAAAAAATTCAGAATTTAGCAAATATATACACAAAAGATCTATAAAGACCTGCATGAAAACGAACAAAAGATGAGAATTCTTACTTGACATTGATGGCTATGTGGACTAAGAAGGTACTTATTTTAGAAGAGGAAGAATAGTTAATCCCCACAGGATTTGCAAAAAAAAAAGCACATGAAAGCTGCAAATTGAAAAAAGCACATCATGATGTATTTTCAAAATAAAGAGGAGGGTTTCTAAATCCAAATCTCTTATAGGTAAATATTATAAATCAAATCACAAAAAATGGGATGAAACAGTGTACACATGTGCTTAATCCATATTTGCAGCAATCCAAGTATCAAGACAACAATATTATCCAAGTATCAAGACAACGATATTATTGAATAGTGTACAAGTCTAGCACGGCTATAATTTCCAAATACTTATAAATAATGAAAGAGTAAATATAGTTGGACTTTGCCAAAAAAAGTAAATGCAATACAACCAGAAATGTAATACAACCTTTATAGGGGAAAAAATCATCTGAGCCACAAGACCCTATAAATATAATTAAAGTTGTCCACCCCATGATTGAGAAAATTACAGTCAAAGTAATGTCCACACTCCACCTTATTCACATAATCTAAAAATGTTTAGAAAATAGGCCCTTTTTGGGAAAAATGATGCCCGAAAACGCCTTTGGCTGTTTCATACATATAGATCTCGAAAAGATACCCAATTTCAAAAAAAAACCACCTCAATCGGACATTCGAGGTCAAAGTTATGACAGTTTAAAGTTTTGCATTATGACACAATTTCAAAACGCTTTTTTCTTATATAGCCATTTTCATGACATCCTTTTTAACTATTTCATCTTCAAGATCTCGAAAAGAACTATGAAAATGACTACTCATAATGGTCAAACGCATTACTGAGCATTGATTTATGCCAATTTTAAAAAGAAAAATCTCAGTATACAACCTTTACCTTCATTTGTGTATTACTCGCTGCCTTCATTTGTTCTGCTAATCTAATTTGATCGGATAACAAAAATTTTGCTTCCTAAAGATTAATAATAGTGATAGTGCGTAAATTGGACATGTTAAGCTATCTTAAAGTGCAATTTTATCTCATCAACAAAGAGAAATGAAACACGGACTGGACATGCTAAGCTAGCTTTGATAGGGAATGACTAGGTTAAAATTAGTTCCATTCAGTTCCAATCAATCCACAATAAAATATTTCCAATCAGTTCATAATACAGATTCAAATGTACAAGGGAATTTAATGCAATCAAAACACTGAATTATGATGAGAACACAAGATTATTTTAAACTACTGATCCATCTTCAAGCAATATAATCACCCAATAGGCAGTGGCGCAGTGCAGTCATTAACAAGATTCAAGCAAGCTAATCATTTTAGATGCAGCTAACATGACAGAGAGTTCAAAATATCACTCAATAGGCAGTGCAGTCATTAACTCAATAGGAACCCATCCTCTCTTTAGGCGGGGACTGGATTCGAACCTGTAGTCTTCAGATCATGAGACTGATGAGTTGACCATTACTCTACCCCGCTTCAAAGATTCCCCTTCTCTTTCAATAAAACTGAGACTGAAACTACTTCCTCATATAGTCTTTTATGCTCCTGCCTCTCCTTTCCAGTCGAGCTATTGAATTCCTCAGTAATCTAATCCATTCCCTCCTTCACTGCAGCTTCAGGTCGACAAAAGCAAAAGGTAGTTTACTTGCTTAGTGCTTGCGCTAAGGAGGGTAGTTTACTTGCTTAGTGCTTGCGCTAAGGAAGGCAGTAACTCCAGGACTTCACTCGAGAAAAGAAAAGTCTGAGATGGCTACGGCTTCCCTATAGATTGCTAGGCAAGGAGAAGAGAATGGAAGAGCTTGCTACTTTATGTAAGCTATCGCTATCGCTTTCACTAGTTCTTTTAAATAAAAAGAAAAGGGTAATGTCTAAGTCTTCGATTGTTGCATTCCTTCCTTAGTTGAAGCTGGTGGAATAGACCGGCAGTGAATCAACGGGCCTTACCTCACTTTCATGATTTAGGTTGTTTGATATCTTTATGGTCTCGCTTGGAGCACTGACGAACGAACGAAGCAAGTCCCACCACGTCCATCTGTATAAGCCGTTCACTACAATCAAAGAAGGAAGGAAAGCTCCCATCTCCTTCTTAGGAGGGGGCTACTTTCGGAATCCTACACCTTTCGAAAGGACTTTACACGTAAGGGAGTGGAAGCTCTATGGCCTAAGCTAACTAGTAAGAAAGCTTTAAAGATTTCAATCTTCGAACTGTCAATGAGAAGGGCTACTCGATGAAGAAAGAACAAGACTAGTGCGAATCAATAAAAAAGGTTCTTCGTTCGACATGCTTGTGTTAAGCATATGGCTCCATGTTTCATTGCTTTGGTACGAAGACTGACTCGACTGTAAACTTTAGGTTGAAGCGAGAGGAATGGATCTGGGACGGAAGGACTCGAACCTCCGAATAGCGAGACCAAAACCCGCTGGTAAACATGGGATAGGAACCACTCTACTCTGGCAGCTGAGCTTCTTTGTCTATTTATCTATGGCTCTTGTGCTGGTTGTTCAATACTCCCATCAATCAACGGAACGTAGTGCGGTAGCTCTGCCATCTGAAGCGAAGGAGGAAGTACTGAATACAAGAATCTGGGCAAGTTTATAGCTTCGTCAAGAGCTAAAGCCAATTCCTTTTAATCAGTTAACGAGTCGGTAGTTGCTAAACCCAATGAGCTAGATCCCGTAACTAAGACAACAAAGACGGTAGCTGTGTCAGGCCTAGTGCCAGTAAGAAGACAGTCAGTGGTTCTTGCAGGCCCATTGAGTAGGGGTTAGGTCAAGTGGAATGGAAGTAGTAACGAGTTGGTAGCTTCTAAGGGGAGTCTTCCAGTAAGGAAGAAATTATCTCCTACATTCGACTAGCTACCAATGCTAGATATAAAACATTCTTATCTGTCTTTGCTTCCTCTACTCTACCCCTTCCTACTAGGATAGGAATGACAGAGCTACAAGCTAATAAATAGGGGAGGATAGGTCAAGACCTGCCCCTCTTCCTTCCAAAAGGCAGGGAATGTAGGGCAGAAAATAGAATTCGTGAGAAAAAAAGAAATCCATTTCCCCGCCTACAGATAGAAGACCAAGCTTAGCTAGCCTATCGGGATATAACCCCCCAAACCCTATAGGATAAGACGCAAGAGGAAGCTGCTGAAGCTATCATCTTCGTTTTCTCGTCTGCGTCTGCTCACTAACTAGCTACTCGTTTATGAGTTGGAGTTCCCATAGGTCCAGAACTAGAAGTCAACTCAAAACCTGGATTTGGCTAAAAGGACCTATTATTCTAAAGTACCATTGGATCTCCTTTTCCCGACAACAGATCGGAGATCTTACTTTTCATACGTCTTTTGTTCAGCCAACCGTGTTCTGCTCTACTTGCTACTTACTACTGACTAGCGCCCTTCACTTCTCTAACTTAACTTCCAGCTTATTCCCCAATCAAAGCTACTTGCAACTAAGCTATGAGCAAGGCGCGAAAGCCTTCGCCTATAGCTTATACTTAGCAGCCCAAATACCCCTTTAACACACAAGTACGCTCACGCTAGTACAAAATACGGTAGGCTTTTTTTGAATGCTTTCTCAAGCTGTTGGTCACTGATTCCCTAACTTGGTTTCGAAAAGCGCCCAAAAGTGCTCTATTGAGCTTAACCTTAACTAATAGGGCACCGTCTGGTAGAGTAGGAGCCAACAAAGGAAAGTCATGGACTGATCGCTTGGAGTATTCAATTGCATGAGAAAGGTTGATCTCAATTACTTAACACCATGTAATCGTTCAATGTGAGGAAGCAGGGACCAGACCCGCAATAGGCATCTTCCATTCATCTCGATTTGGCTGTACCATATTTTGATCTTTTTTATTCTTCGATCCGGAATTCCCAGCAAATCCATGACTCCTCGATAAACGCACTTTCTTTGTCTTGGTCCCAATTCAACTACATCCGCTATAGTTTCATTTAGTGGTTATTGAGTTCGCGGAACACAAACTTAACCTTAAAGTTCAGATAGTGAGGGAGTGAACAAGAAGCCACAATTCTATTAATTAGATTCCGCTCTCAATAGAAGGCTTTCACACCTCAACATCTAGTTTCCTCTGCTCGCTTGAAGTTTAGATTGCATTGCCGCCGCATATAGCATGGGGAATCAGGTTTAGCACCCACCCACATTTAGGAAGAAAAGAAAGAAGGGTTTGAAGTGCAAGAAGGCCCAGCTGTAAGTACTTCCCTGGTATCCAACAAAAAGCAAACTTTGGTTTCATTCCTTTTGCTCTAAGTATACACCTTGACAGCCAGTGATTACGGACAAAGAAGTAAATGCTCAAGCCCGCAATAGAAAGAGTTTGGGGAGCCCCTGACGGAACTAAATGAAACTTAAGTGGAACCCTCCTTCTTTAGTGCCAACCCGGGGATCCAATAGAGATGCCCCTATCAAGTGACTCCAATCGTATCTGAATCTCTTTTAATGACAGAAGGGTAACCCCAAAGACAAGTAGTTTGCTGTGTTGAACGTAACTATAGGTTCTCCACCTTGAACTGAATGTCCGATCCCCCTCTAGACTTTGTATGAAGTGCTTGCGGTTAGAAAGCGGGAAAAAAGCACTGTTGGTAAGCGGTTCGGCTTCTAGCTCAAGTCTCAGTCTCCAGCTAGCACGACTCCTGGCATCGCTTTTCCAGTAAGAATAAGTCCTAGGCTGAAAGATTGGAATTGAGCTACCCAACTTACTGAATACAACTATGGACCTGAAACGCTGTCTTTCAACTACTGGTGGTAAGGCAATCTAACCTTATTTGACTATTGCAAGAAAAGAAAGAAATTACGACTTCACCAACCACTTCGGCCAAATCATCCCACTTCTTTCCTCAATCCCAATAAAGGATATCGATTTCCGATAACCACTTTCACCCGATCAAATTCACCTCCATGGAGCCAGCGAACTAGTAGATCATCTTTCCTGAGGAATGGAAGGATGTAGCGGTATTCGAATTATCCGGCTACACGATGAGAAAAAAGCATACGTGAACTCCTTACTAATAGTTTCTTCTATCTGGTACTTAATTAAGATTTGAATGGTAATCGTAAAAAGAGAATCAAACCCTGCTACCGGAAAGCGCCTCCACTTCAGCGAGCAAGTTGCATTCCACACGGACATTGAAAGTCGATGAAGTAGGTCTCTGTCTTCTCATCCAAGATGACTCAAAAGGAGGAGGGGAAGGCTCAGAAAGAGGGTCTTACTAAGGCGGGCAAAACAGGGCTTTTCTTTCACTCCAGAGTATAGCGGAAGAGCTACTATTCCATGAGCTAAGCCAGACGAAGGGAGATCTATTTCAGAAGGAGATTAACTGATTGCCTTAGCCGCCTTATAACGTTCAGCCTCGCTCCTATCATCTCGGAAGTCTAGGATTCCAGGCTTTTGTCTTCTGGTACAAATAGCAGATGAGAGAGCCCTTTCGCACGGATTGCCTGCTATGAGAAAGTCAGAATGAAGTACTCTATTCGGGTAAAGACTATATATGTCCCATACGAGATGCTATAAACGATTTTAGTCTAGTAGCTTAGCTCTTGAAGAGGGAAGCACATAATGGAATAAAGAGTATGAAGAGTGTTCTATTCCATTTGATCTTCCCTGCCTTCCACTTGAATAGAGAAAAAAGGAGTTGTAAACCCTCAAGATCCCAATTTCACAATCACCGTATAGTGATCACAGAAAGTTCAAGAGCCTCTGCAACTCCTTGCCTCTTCTGGAAAGTTACTTTGACCAAATAGAGTATCATGTAGTATAGGGGAAGGAAAAGCTCTCGCCTTCTACCGCACCACTAAAAAGAAAAAGATAAGATATATTCTCAATTTCATATCCGGAAAGAGAGGAGCTGAAGGTCTCAACCGATAGGGAGAGCAGTGGCAGCTCCCTTACTTGATTGGTAGGACAGAACAGACTGGCACTACTACTAGCTCAACTACCCTCTTAATGGACTCCGCCGGTAACGGCTTTATCATGCTATCTATATGTGTTGATCCGTTAAATGAAGGTAAGGATAACATGTTGGTTTGTTCACACAGGCAGCGTGATTGGGGGCTTCGCAAGGTAGTTAGTTTCTTCATCAAACAGGCATGATTCAACTGCTGCAAACTAGTTAGTTTCTTCATCAAATTCGTGCCGCATGGCTATACTATACACTCTATAAATAGAGGGTCCGCAAGAGAAGCCATAAGCCTTCGTGCTCTAAAAGAAAATCAAAGAATTTTTGGAGGTTGCTAAACTATGTCTATGGCTATGGCACAAAGGCTTGCTCAACTTGGAGAAGAAATCGAACGCGTCGAGAACTAGCTCTTCTTTCCTCATCCTCTGAGGTTACCCATAAATCTACCCTTCAGATCTTACCACCGAACTTACCTTCTGCGCTCTTCGAATTTCCGATTCTACGGAATGTTAGTTTTCAATCTCATTTGAGTAGGTGAGAAGTATCAGGCTTTCATCCGATTTTTTGTGGATGTGGATTGGATGATGGATAAAGCAGCGAGTAGGGTCTTGCTTAGGTTGAACATGCAACTAAAGGGCATAGTTATGTAAATGCAAGGCTTTCTCCAGCCTATGAAAAGAAGGATGGTCCCGGACCTCTTTGACCTACCGTTAGCTTTGCTAAAGCAGTAGTACCAGGGTAAAGACAGGTGGCATAGGGCAGCCCTCACCAATGTGAGTGACTAGACACCACATCTTGACCAGCTCGTCCCAACGGAGGGAAGAGGCCTCCTCAGCGTGGTAAGCTCCATTTCCTGTCGCTTGTTTAAGGCGATACGGTATCTCCATACTTTTCTAACTAAGTCAATTGAAAATGACATCGGCTAGTGAGTAAACGAGCTTCAGAATCGGATCAAAGCCAAGAACCGAGGTCTGAAGTGTCCGGATCAGACTAAGAAGAAAGGTAAGGTGTTCGCGATTTCGAAGAAAAGTAGCATGTGCTCCGTTCTAGGCTGGCTCGCTTAGTCTTCAATACATCACATCGTCAATGTCAATGGCTGCAAACGCCGTGACGAGGGCGCTACGAGTTGTTGTCTTCCTTACTTTTTTTTGCTAAGGCTAGCTTTCCTAAGACAGTTCCTATGCTTGATCGAAGTTATCCTATGGCCGCAGAAGAGTCCCGAGGTTTTCTGCTATTCAAATCGTATTTTATTTGTAGATGGAGGTAATGTGTCACCCTAAACGGAAAGTCTATCATGTTTCCGCTCCCTCCTCTACTATCCAAAGGCATCGCCACTGTCTGTGCCAACGTCGATGTAGTTCCCAATCCTTTCAGAATTCTGCCATATTATGGACACGAGAGCGCAGAGGGCGAAGAAGAGGGAAGAGCCGTGACGGGTGAGCACGGAGAACCGTCAGGAGACGAAGAGAAAACAGCAACGACCAGAAGACATATACGAAAATAAAAACTCTCATAGTAGAGTGGATGGCAGGAATGGTTACCAAAAAATGACATATTCATATATGTAATTTTTGGGGACGTCTTTTTAGTTATATTTAGGAACTCTAATTTGCATATAGAAAGAAGGTCTCAATTCTACTCTGTTATGAGCATCGCTAAACCACTTCATTCTTATGCTCGAAACCTCCCCTTTTACAGCTAGGTTCTGAAATAACTATGGTATGGCCGGGAAACTGCTGAAGATACCTGATACACCGACGCGGATTTCGTAGAGTTGGTTGGTCTTTTTTTTGTAATGGGCGAATTAGGTATCGTAAGTAATGAAAAGGAGATTAGCGGCGCCTCGTTGAATGAAATAGGCCTTCGATCGGGCTACCGACTCCCTTCACTTACTGCCGGAGTCAGGAATTGCGTAAGTAAGATAAGAGCAAAGATCTTCGTCCTAACAAGGGGCTTCCGTTGGGGGCATTCAACTATGTTGTAAAGCCCAGATTCTCGAATCAACCACTCATCCTAGTTAGGTTCGCTTTGCTCACCCTCATCGTTCTGCCGGGGAACCCGGGTAGGACAAGCAATGGACGGGTCTCAATCGAGAGTTTCCTCTCACATAAGTGGGAAGGTCGTCTACGGCACAAGCTAGAGTTCAGTAAAAAAGGATATGAAGCTAACGGCGAGGCGGGGCTTGAGGATCCAGAAGGGTAGATCAGTTATAAGTATGCTTTTCACAGGTCACTTGATTCTTCATCGAAGGAGATTCTATTTTATTAGAGGGAGACCCCAAGACTAATGATAAAGGAAAGAAAGCGAGAAGGGAGGAGAATTTTTGAATAATCTATGCAATTCGACATCTTATTTATGTCTGTTGGCCCTGATTATAATTATGTTTAGTAGAGGCTGCAAAAGCCCAACCTTTTTCGCCCTAGAGCATGTTCAAATCTCATGAACAAAGCGTGTTTTTGAATAGAAACCTTGAATCACGATAATATACGGGAGCTATTCTTTGCTTCTATCCATCCAGCTAGGACTGGGTATCTGCTAACGGATGATGCCTACTGGAATAACGAAAAGAGTGGGTATTCAAGTTGATCGCTCCCGGGGATGGGGAAACTATGGTGTTCTAGAGTCCCGTCATATCCATACATCTTCAGAAAGAAGCCTCCTCGGTACCAAGGGAGTAATGAATTGCAGCATTCTACGGCGGATTGATTCGAACTGCGACGAGACCCGGAACGAACAAGGTCGCTTCAAACACTCATTCAAAGGGTGTGTGGCTCAGCTGGTAGAGCATTGGTCCAACCGGAGATACGAATGTTGTTCGTACCTCACTTCCACCTCTGTCTCTATGTCCCACCCATTCGAAACGACAACATGTTAGGTACTTGAATAGCAATCCTGCTCACCTGTTGGGGTGAGGGAAACGAGAGAACGATCCCACCTTCCAGCTTTCAAGCTTATAAAAGGAATGGACGGGCGTAGGCTTAATAGTGAAGGCAGACCCCCCTGCTGATAGATATGAGATCAATGACTTAAAAGAAAAGACAGATGTTGAGAGAAACTGTTAGACTTCTTTATTGCGTTGCGAAGAGAGATCGAAGACGAAGATTTTATAATGCAGTGCGGGCACTGGATGGAAAAGACAGATAAGAGAACAACCTACCGGAAGGGCATACCTCAAGGAGCACCAATCTCCCCCGGCAAACATCTATCTGCACGAAGCCGACCTATGGATAGAAAGAAAGATGCAGGAAAGGAAAATGAAATAGAAAAGAGAAAGATGCTTTGGGAGTGTGAGATAAGCGGACGGGGAGTACGAAGCCGAACAACCGCAGGGGCTTCCAGCAGTGATAGCTGAACTAACCAGATGGGCCGCCCAAAACCTGGAGTTGACATTGAAATCAAAAATCAACGTCGGATCCCGGCTATCCGAAAAACGCAGGCTGAAGCGGAGGATCACAAAATGCAACACAACACGGGGCGAACCAAACGCTTGCGCGAAGGAAGAAGCTAATCAATCAGAATGGAAGACAGCATCGTGTGTCGAAGGGGACCCATGTTCCAGTAATTGGTGTAAAAGATATGCTTTATGGTCAAGGAAGATAGGTTTCTTTCTGTCTTTCTTTCCGAAAATAGAGACATGGGAGTTCTACTCTCGTTCTATCCATGTTCAGCAGTCCTTGTCCATGTTGGAACTGTTGATGGCAGTACCAACTACGAGATGCTTGAAAGTCGATGTCTCAATGTTCCCAAGAGTAGCATCGAGCCCCGAAACGGCAAGCCATGCTTCAAGCTAAGTCAGTCGGGATCTAATTGATTGCTAAACTGAAGGCTGTCGAAGATTCTCATTCTGAACCTATAACCTGCCTAGCTCTCTTCTTTTGGATTGGAAGGAGGGGATCATACCTATGGAAGAAGGCCCTGGGAACGACATTCGAGCGAAGAACTATACTGGAAAGCTGAAGCTTGCGAGATTGCCCTTTCCCTGACTCGGCTAGGTAGGAAATGAGCCCGACCTGGCTGACTTGATTGCTTGTTCCGTTCCCTGCTTCACCCACAAGGAGAGAAAGATTCTCACTTTCAACAACCCAAGCGGCAGGGTTCTTCGATCGTTAGAATTCAATCCAGCCATCGACATATCTACTTCCGCTTTCTCACACCATAACTCTAACGTCCGGTCCTGAGTCACTTTATCTATGAATTAGAGAGTCGCCCCACTCACTTGATAATTCAATTCCTTGTTTCCCACTTGCCTAATGAATGAGAGTCTTTATTTCTCTATTTTGTCTACTTTGATTTATCTGTCTTTATGAATAAGTTTAGTACCTCTTGAGGGAGACGCTTGGCGGACTTGAAACCACCTCTGACTCTGACTTCAGACCAACTCGACATTTATAGGATCCCTGGCTCTTTGCTTCCACTTCAATACATTACAAAGAAGCTAGTCGCTAGTTCAAATAGGCATTCCCCAGCCGGCAATCATATTAAGAGTAGGAGCTCGTTCATCAACCTGTGAACGAAAAGACCAAAAAAGTTCAGAAACTGTACAAGAGCGAGCCAAAAACTTGACCTCTCTACCTATTCCCTTAAACACACAGGCACAACAGTTGGTATTGGCTTATTCCCGCACCTGTACGATTGATTGCTTCCAGGCTTTTTCCTTTCTAATGCTACGAAGTTCTATTATTACTATCCTATGCGGGGGAGGTTGGATAACCGATGCCCCGGTGACTGGTGTAGCGCCCAGTTGAGGCTTGTTCGTTTGGACTGCCAAACTAGATGGTAGCGTGATCGAAGCCCAGATTGCGTGATTATTCGAACGGGGGTACCGTGACGTGGATAGGTCCGTTCAACCATCCATGTTTTCCGACCGATGTCCGCTTTGGTGAGAGGTATGGCTTGCCAAGGTTGGGGGGCATTCAACTCAAGGAATTACATATGTGAACACGAGTCTTGATTCAGCCTTATACAAAGAGGACTATTATCCCAGGTTAGTCTGCTAAGTCTGCTCCGGAGGAACACTTTCCGATACAACAGACGCATTCCCATCTGAACCAAGAGATTCCTTTTCTCCCGAAACCACATTTCTCGAAGCCGCATCCCCAGCCGAAGACGCAGAAAGAGATACCGATTCTCCATCGGCGGAATCCAACCGAATCAAATAATAAGGAATATTGAACAGAAGCACCCCAATCCCCATACAAATCGGCGGACGCCTAACCAACGGATCCCGTTTCTCTCGAACCAACATATCCTGCTCTTTCTCACGAATCTTAAGCCAATAGAATAGGGCTTTTTCATGTTGTTGGCTTGGCTCGGTTAACATGTTGAACTAGGTCCGTCCGTCCCTAAAGAAGAAGTCTAATGGGAAGAGGGCTAAGCTCAGCTCGCGTACTTCGGTGATCTCGGGCAAGGTCTGGTCGAGGGGATCAAACACATGCATGGTCAACAAGCGTGGTCATAAGCAAAGCTTAGTCCATGTTTTCGTAGCCGTCGGTATATGGAATAAGCTAGTAAGGTGGAGGACAGGCGGCTCGGTGCTCATGGTGATCGCTCGGCTCACTCATAGGTTATTCGGAGTCCGGATTTCGAGCTAGCTCCCAATCATGCCTTCGCAAATAAAGATGCATTCAGTCTTTTTCTAGTCTGGAAGAAAAAGTTCCGCCCAATCTTTTGATAGTATGTAAGCACCCGACCTCTCCAGTGATTCCGATCAGACGAAGCTTTGATCAGTAGAACTGGCATCTGTCTGCCGGATCGGTAGCAGTGTGAGGGGAATACTCCCACCTCAGAAGATGATCGCCCGGAGACTTTCTTTTGTCGAATTCACCTCTCCCACGCCCAATCTTTACATCAGTGGACGGTGTAAACATGATTTGACGAAAGGATCAAGATTCGGAAGAAAGTGAATAAAAAGAATCCACAGAGTCGACTGATGCCTCTATACAATTGAGAGAAAGATCAGATTGGACTCTTTTCCAGACCTGCGGGCTTTACTTACTTTAGGCTTCTCTCCTCCAGGATGCCAGGGATTGCTGCTTCCACTGCTGTCTCCACTCGGTCAAATGCATCCGCCTCTGTCTCTATCTCCACTGCTGGATTGAAAGAAGACATTGTAGAGTGAAGTAAAAGGTAGCCGGCTGCTACTAATAAGAACCTAACATAAGATCCAGATGGATCTACTACTTTATATACTTTCCGATTGCTATTGGTGCTTGCTCTGGTGCTAATCATCTATCATGATTAAGATCGGCTAGTGGAAGAATGGGCGAAAGCCCGATAAAAAAGAGGTCGTATTGATGACCCATTTTCTATATGTCAACTCTAGTACGAGAATGTTTAGTCATTCAGATAGTGACTGGCCTTTTTTTAGCTATGATCCAAGGCCTCGGAAAAATAGCCCGAGGAAAAAGCCTTTGTCTCCTTCGTTAGAGGGAAGGAAGGAGAATGCTAAGACAGATTTTCGAGAAGAAGAGCTCTAGCTGCTCGTCAGTCTTTCTTTTCTTCCTAAATGTGGGTGGGTGCTAAACCTGATTCCCCATGCTATATGCGGCGGCAATGCAATCTAAACTTCAAGCGAGCAGAGGAAACTAGATGTTGAGGTGTGAAAGCCTTCTATTGAGAGCGGAATCTAATTAATAGAATTGTGGCTTCTTGTTCACTCTCTCACTATCTGAACTTTAAGGTTAAGTTTGTGTTCCGCGAACTCAATAACCACTAAATGAAACTATAGCGGATGTAGTTGAATTGGGACCAAGACAAAGAAAGTGCTTTTATCGAGGAGTCATGGATTTGCTGGGAATTTCAGATCGAAGAATAAAAAAGATCAAAATATGGTACAGCCAAATCGAGATGAATGGAAGATGCCTATTGCAGGTACGGTCCCTGCTTCCTCACATTGAACGATTACATGGTGTTAAGCAATTGAGATCGACCTTTCTCATGCAATTGAATGCTCCAAGCGATCAGTCCATGACTTTCCTTTGTTGGCTCCTACTCTACCAGACGGTGCCCTATTAGTTAAGGTTAAGCTTAAGAGAGCACCTTTGGGCGCTTTTCGAAACCAAGTTAGGGAATCAGTGACCAACAGCTTGAGAAAGCATTCAAAAAAAGCCTACCGTATTTTGTACTAGCGTGAGCGTACTTGTGTGTTAAAGGAGTATTTGGGCTGCTAAGTATAAGCTATAGGCGAAGGCTTTCGCGCCTTGCTCTTAGCTTAGTTGCAAGTAGCTTTGATTGGGGAATAAGCTGGAAGTTAAGTTAGAGAAGTGAAGGGCGCTAGTCAGTAGTAAGTAGCAAGTAGAGCGGAACACGGTTGGCTGAACAAAAGACGTATGAAAAGTAAGATCTCCGATCTGTTGTCGGAAAAAGGAGATCCAATGGTACTTTAGAATAATAGGTCCTTTTAGCCAAATCCAGGTTTTGAGTTGACTTCTAGTTTTGGACCTATGGGAACTCCAACTCATAAACAAGTAGCTAGTTAGTGAGCAGACGCAGATGAGAAAATGAAGATGATAGCTTCAGCAGCTTCCTCTTGCGTCTTATCCTATAGGGTTTGGGGGGTTATATCCCGATAGGCTAGCTAAGCTTGGTCTTCTATCTGTAGGCGGGGAAATGGATTTCTTTTTTTCTCACGAATTCTATTTTCTGCCCTACATTCCTGCCTTTTGGAAGGAAGAGGGGCAGGTCTTGACCTATCCTCCCCTATTTATTAGCTTGTAGCTCTGTCATTCCTATCCTAGTAGGAAGGGGTAGAGTAGAGGAAGCAAAGACAGATAAGAATGTTTTATATCTAGCACTGGTAGCTAGTCGAATGTAGGAGATAATTTCTTCCTTACTGGAAGACTCCCCTTAGAAGCTACCAACTCGTTACTACTTCCATTCCACTTGACCTAACCCCTACTCAATGGGCCTGCAAGAACCACTGACTGTCTTCTTACTGGCTCTAGGCCTGACGCAGCTACCGTCTTTGTTGTCTTAGTTACGGGATCTAGCTCATTGGGTTTAGCAACTACCGACTCGTTAACTGATTAAAAGGAATTGGCTTTACCTCTTGACTAAGCTATAAACTTGCCCAGATTCTTGTATTCAGTACTTCCTCCTTCGCTTCAGATGGCAGAGCTACCGCACTATGTTCCGTTGATTGATGGGAGTATTGAACAACCAGCACAAGAGCCATAGATAAATAGACAAAGAAGCTCAGCTGCCAGAGTAGAGTGGATCCTATCCCATGTTTACCAGCGGGTTTTGGTCTCGCTATTCGGAGGTTCGAGTCCTTCCGTCCCAGATCCATTCCTCTCGCTTCAACCTAAAGTTTACAGTCGAGTCAGTCTTCGTACCAAAGCAATGAAACAAGGAGCCATATGCTTAACACAAGCATGTCGAACGAAGAACCTTTTTTTATTGATTCGCACCAGTCTTGTTCTTTCTTCATCGAGTAGCCCTTCTCATTGACAGTTTGAAGATTGAAATCTTTAAAGCTTTCTTACTAGTTAGCTTAGGCCATAGAGCTTCCACTCCCTTACGTGTAAAGTCCTTTCGAAAGGTGTAGGATTCCGAAAGTAGCCCCCTCCTTAGAAGGAGATGGGAGCTTTCCTTCCTTCTTTGATTGTAGTGAACAGCTTATACAGATGGACGTGGTGGGACTTGCTTCGTTCGTTCGTCAGTGCTCCTAGCGAGACCATAAAGATATCAAACAACCTAAATCATGAAAGTGAGGTAAGGCCCGTTGATTCACTGCCGGTCTATTCCACCAGCTTCAACTAAGGAAGGAATGCAACAATCGAAGACTTAGACATTACCCTTTTCTTTTTATTTAAAAGAGCTAGTGAAACCGATAGCGATAGCTTACATAAAGTAGCAAGCTCTTCCATTCTCTTCTCCTTGCCTAGCAATCTATAGGGAAGCCGTAGCCATCTCAGACTTTTCTTTTCTCGAGTGAAGTCCTGGAGTTACTGCCTTCCTTAGCGCAAGCACTAAGCAAGTAAACTACCCTCCTTAGCGCAAGCACTAAGCAAGTAAACTACCTTTTGCTTTTGTCGACCTGAAGCTGCAGTGAAGGAGGGAATGGATTAGATTACTGAGGAATTCAATAGCTCGACTGGAAAGGAGAGGCAGGAGCATAAAAGATTATCTGAGGAAGTAGTTTCAGTCTCAGTTTTATTGAAAGAGAAGGGGAATCTTTGAAGCGGGGTAGAGTAATGGTCAACTCATCAGTCTCATGATCTGAAGACTACAGGTTCGAATCCAGTCCCCGCCTAAAGAGAGGATGGGTTCGTTGAAGGTAGTTTACTTGCTTAGTGCTTGCGCTAAGGTAGGCTAAGTCTTAGACTCAACTTCCCTTCTTCTCTCGTACTTTAGCCGTAAGCTTTTGTCATTGATGTCGGATCGGAAAGAGAAGTGGGTGCGGTCAGGTAGTTAGCCCCTGGGGTCAGCCCGAGGAGACGGACATAATCGCCTGGCAAAACTCGACTTATATTACCGACGTAAGCTCCTTCTAACATAAATGGAAAAAGAAAAAAGCTAAAGCCCTTTCTTTGCTTTGGAAAAAGCTGGAAGAAGAGCTAGAGCTCAAGCTCAATGCTCTCGCGATAGATAACATTTAGTCCTCTTTATTGAAACTGGAAGTAAACTATTAGAAAAAACATAGCTAGTGAAAGCGAAAGAAAGAGCAATCAACTATATGCTTAACCACTATACTCTTTCTTAGTTTAGGGCAGAAACATAGTCAAGGAACGCAAAGCTAACCCTAAAGAAGTCTACCTCAGCTCAAAGGTTGTTTAGTTCTTCTAGCTATTGTTCGCCTGGCTGACGCTCGTCTTTCTCTTTCTTTGAAGCTATAAAGATGCGGTGCTTCACCGAGGGTTTGTCTCACAAGATCTGTTGGGAACAGCTTGAAGATTTATCGGCCATTTGAGCGAAAGATTGAGCATTGGATCAAGAGAGTGCATTAGCCTTGATAGGCTAAGTCAAAGCGTATCAATCCCAAGGTCGGCCTACAGATATCACTTTTAGGTCTCCTTCTTTCCACGCTCCCTGAGAAGTTATTCTGGTTGGTTATTCTTTAGTAATGCATTGGATGCCTGAGCAACTGCATCGATCCCATTCCTACTTCTCTTGCGTCCCTCCATCCCAGATCTCTAGGAAAAGGGCTAACAGCAACACCATTAATCGAACGAGTCGGGATGAGAATCTCACATGGTGCCATTCCTGCGTTCTCTCTGTCCAACTCGTTACGCAATTGATGTAGTAGACCTCTCGCATGATTGTTTCAATGATGTATTCAATCAAGACAAGAAAGATACGTCGTAATAAGATCAGGTTACATAATTGATCTGTGAAGGAACATCAAGAAAGAGGATCAGACTTGATCAGTTCAGGCTATGTGAGTCGTCTATCTTCACAGCTGGAAATGCGCTCCGAAGGACATTGCTTTCTCCATTGAATCAGTCTAATGTGGAAATTATGAGATGTGAAATTCATTCACAAATCTTGTGTTCTTCTGTGTAGCGTATGGTGTCTCGTGCCAAGTGAAAGGAAAGCTCCGCTTGCTCCAAACCATGAGATCCAAGAGAGTGCCCGGTCATCATCATTCCACTCCCTTCTTGGTCTACTTCGGTTACAAATCTACGGCGCGATCAGACCAAGTGCGAGATTGGATCGAGAAAACAAGCAGGAAGGTCAGCCCTTGAAGATAGATACCGACATAATCTCATAGTTAACAGCTTCTTAATTGCATTTGTGCTGTGAAAGTTCGAGATTGATGGTGGTGGGGCTTTTCACATATAAGATCTTTCTCCGATCTCTACTAAGGCTCTTGCACCATCTTTTGAGTGGTGGTTGGGTCGAAATAGGCCCCCCGTACCTAAGGGCGTCTCTTGTTGAAATTATGAGACGAGAAATTAATATTACTCTAAAGGGGGAGCTCAAGACCGATGAAATCTTTATATTTAGTGGCCACAAGGATTTCTCCGAGTGGTCACAACTTCGTTCGTGGGTCAGACGGTGGTTGAACTACTGTCGATGGTACTACTGTACCGCGATGTCGCCTGAGGTGAAGCTTGACGAGTTCTTCAAAGCTCCTATCGTAGAGTTACACTGGGCCATAACTAATAAAGACCAAGACCTAGGGGGTATGTGGAAGCTGTATGACATTGTAGCTGAGAGGGGTCTATCTTGGACGGTTCCTATCCTTCCAGAGAACCATCAGATTATGTCTGGTTACTTGTTGGGTGGGATTGCAGGTCTAACTCTAACTCCCTTAATTGTCCGAAGGTTATTGAAGGCTTTAGGCTAACTGCATCGGTAAGTCAACTCGGGGAATCAGCTGTGCCGGTTATGAGCTACAATAGTGAGAAAGAAAAAGGGCCCTTCCTTTAAAGAAAGGACTGTTATCTTTGGTTGGGCTCAATAAACAAGCCTTATCCCAAAGGGATACGGAAAAGAAATCCAGTATCATCCGGTGAGTAAAAACTTTCTAGTTTGTTAAATAAGGGTTACCCTTAACTCTCACCGAAGATGCAGTCCACTGTGGAAGCCACCGAAAGCCGAGTTCCATTGGGATCTCTAATAATCGAGGGACAGACCGTTCCGCTAATTCCATACACTTACCCCTAAAATCTATCAAAAGATTAACAGGAGAAGTAGATGGAGAAGGCTAACGTCTTAAAGTAAAAATGAGTCTGTTTAACCAACAAGATGAATTTGCTTAAAGAAAATATAAGTAGAATTTCACCAACTTATCTGCCTTCTCATCTCGCATTCTAATCATCCTCCTATGGAAAGATGGAATACAACGTGGAAGTCCGGTTCTTGTCAAACTGACAGGGAAAGGGAGTAGGGAAATAGGAATCAAGGGAAGAGAAGGTATTATTATCGCTTAGCGCTTGTGCTAAGGTGTGAAAGAGCTTGACCATAGGGAAAGGAAGAGAAAAGCTAAAAACCTTTAGAGGCAGTACTTACTACACCCGATTGCCCTGCACAGCCGTCTTAAGCAAATGAACCCGTGGATAAGTAGGCCTTTCTTGCAGACCGATCTTCTGCCGAGTTCCCCCCCTCAGCTCACGCGATAATCGGGACAGAGAGAATGGACTTGATTCACCTTTGCCTACGAGCCGTCCGGCAAGAACGAGAGCAAGAATTTCCACGTCCAGTAGAGAGGCCCCTCACTCTTGTCAGCTGTACATACGTCACCTTCCATTGTCTTAGCGAAGATTTCAACGTACTCCTGCGTGCCGGGAAGTTATTTCCTTACCCTAGAAAGCCAGTCTTCTTCAGAACCCGCCAATCCATTTTTAAGAGAGAGTCGGAAGATCTAGCTTTTAATGAGAAGGAGGTTTCAATACGCAGGCGAACAGCGGGATCGTACAGTACTTATATAATACACAATTCACGCGTTAATGTACACGATCATCAAATGTGGAGGAACTTCGACCCCTTTCATTTAGTGCTCGCTCGTGCAGAACGGAAGACCAAGCATAGGCACGCGAAGGGCAGTTTTTAAGATTTTCATAACCGCACTAAAACCTAAATTCTTAGTTTTGTGTCTGCTTTCATGAGAGGAAATTCCCTATTTTTTTTTAGTTCTACATAATAAGATGTGGCCTGCCTGACTAGGTCCCCTTCTAGGGATATGGGTCTCGGAGAGGGTATAGTATTAAAAAATTTCCTTCTTGATCGAAGCTCTATGTCTCATTCAGTCCTTCGCAAGATTTCTTCAAAGGGAGAGTCCATAGGCGTGAATACTCGGATTGGGCTTGGAAGTCCCCGCTGAGCGGTCTGTCTATTGATGCACCGAATGCTTGTCCGAAAGCTTTGTTCTCTCTATCTTTTGAATAATTTACTCCTAGGTACTCTTCCCCAACCAATAGCTCGCTGACCGCTATCACTTCATTCGTTCGTTTCGTTACACTCCACTTGCTTTAGTGCCTCTTGGGTTGGATATACAGATTGAAAATAAGGATTTCAGACAGCATGAAAGATTCCCTTGAAAAGACCTATCTTAAAGCGGAAACCCTCATTTTTATGGTAGAAAGATGCCCTGTATCCAAATCTTCACCCGTAGCAAAAGGAGAATCCGCAGTTTCAGACGCAACCGGAGAATCAGCTGAAACAAGAGACGCATTGGCATCCAAAGAAGCAAGGGTGAGCTAAAACCCTGCATTCAATAATGGCATAAAAATAAAACTATAAGGGCTTTCGGGCTTAGCACCCGAACGAAGACACGACCCGTATTCTTTTCTGTTTCCGGTTAGTCTTTTGTTTTTTCGGAATCAGAGGAGCAGCTAAAGGGGCACCTACCTATTTGCATCTGAAAAGCGGTACAGTCGTCTTACCCTCCCCTTGCTTTCGGGTTAGGAAAAGACTCTCACCTCACCATCTCACTTTAAATCTGAGGAAAAGTATACCATATCGAATGAAGGAAAAGCAGGCAGATAGAAGAAATAGAAGCAAAGAAACCGAGGTAACGAGTGGGTAGGAAATTAGAAAAAAATTCCAAGGTATTAAACAGACACTAAAGCATTCCCATCCGCATCATCAGAATAGAGGGCTATTTTTTCGGGAAATGCAGATAGGGCATAATCAAAAAAAGAGGCCGAAGCAAAGGAATTTCTTTGATTCCAGGTCGATGGGTCAGGTAGAAGAACAACAGAAGGATTTGGTTAAAGTGTTCACTCTGGAAGAGCCCTTGTTCTTAAAGGGAAGGAAACAGGCAATAGCGCGATAGCAAAAAGAAAGCTAAGCGCGCAGAGAGAGCAGCATATAGCGCGAAAGAGTCCAAATGCAAGAAAGACAGAGCGCGAAGCTTGTGGTCTGTTCCTTTCCCAACTATAGTTGAACTTGCCTGAAGGAAATCTTTGATCTTCTTACCGGGAAAGAGTTTGGTTACCATAAGCGGAAGTGAAAACCTTATATCTCCGATATATAGGATAGAATGTCAGTTTAAAATCCATTTGGGTAGATAGTATGGCTTGACAATGTCGAGCTAAGACTATTACGAAGTAAACATAGGGTCTGTCTCAGCCTTTACTATGGAATCAGATTTCCTAGCGACTCTATTTCCCTTGAATCCTGGTTGGCAGCAATATTTCGAGCTAGGGATCCTACAATTTCCTATGAAGCTCCCTGACAACCCCTTCAATCTATCTTCATCTTGGTTGGCAGCCTAGATTGAGCCCTGGGACTGATCTTCCCGTTGGCTTTGCTACAGCAGTACTCATAGTGTAAGGTCAGCAGGTGGCATAGCGAAATTCCTCACCGAGATGACTGGACAACCTCTCGACCAGATCGTTCCAGCGGAGCGATTAAAAGCGTCTTTGGAATGAATTCCTTTGAAGTAGTTTTAGTGCTCTAATTGAGCGAGCCGTGGATCATAAATGATGAGCATAGCTTAATTTAGCTGATCTCACACCGAACTATTAAAAAAGATGTGAGTGGCTTTTTATAGAGACTTAGCCCAATGGCTACCACCGGAAGTGTGCTAAGTTAGTCACAGGGAAACTTCCAAGTTCTTTCTAACCTCCGACTCTATAAACTTGGATGGCTTGCTTGTTTAGCTTGCCCCCTCTTTTCATGTGTACAATTCGAGCAAGCAAATGGCTAGCAGGGCCGAGGAACCACAATGAACGGGACGACATAAGTTCCACAAGAATATGACCAGAGATATATGTTCTTCTTCGTGCATGCAGGTCTGGTTCCTGAGAAAACAGATATCTATTAGCGAGTTTCGCCTACAATATATAACCCGGAACTGGCTGAAATTAATGAATTACCACGGTATCCGCCGGTTAGGCTAATAGGGCGAGGCACCGAACATGTTCTATCCTCAACCTCCATCCGTCATTAGTAATCTCAATTCGCCTTTCCTATTCACTAGTACACTGCGCGCTACAACTAGCAGCCCCTTTACTAGTAAGGGAAAACGCTAGCGCGCTAGCTAGCTACTTATACTTATAGTTATAGCCCCTACTTCATTTATGGGATATTTGAAGAAGCCTGCTGAAAAACAGAAGCGCGCAACGGCTGATGAAAAGACAGCAACTTGTTAGGAGTAGGTTTTGGCTTGCCCCTTTCTATGTTATTAGTAAGATAGGTTTGGAACCCTATACAAGGCTTGCTGCTCACCCCTCTCTCTAAAGGGGCTTCTGCACTCCACTCGTTACCACTAAACGACGAAGCCAGGAGCGGAAGGAGGGACTTGAACCCTCAACCTCAGCCTTGGCAAGGCTATGCTCTACCATTAAGCTATTTCCGCCAGCTACGGTAGTGGCGAAGCACTACTGAGCAATTCACGTATCACTTGATACGGACGACTTCTGTTTTTCCGCCGGACCAAAGTCTTGACCTCCGATCGAGCTACGAACACGAGCAGGTAGGCGGCTAGGGGGGCTGCCTTTTCAAGAAATCTCTGACCGCTCAGTGCCGCTATTGGTGCGAGTTGTAAGGAGTCTTGGTCTCGAGTCAAGCAAGTAAATGGAAGGGCGCGCTAGCGCACTACGGCTTTTCAGCCTCCGTTTGCTGGGGCGTCATTTCATTCTCGTAACGGGAATGAGTGCACCGCAAGACCAAACAAGTTGCTCCCTCGCCTCGCAGCGGCGGCATCTTTCTTTTAAGTGAAGTCATTTCCTCATATTGCTCCTCTTTTTCTATAAGAATCCAAACTGCAGCTCCACGAGTCTGCTCGGAACCAGTCGATTCCTGAGCCATTCGTTCTCCCCTCTCGGTTGGCCTTTGCCAGCCACTAGAGCAAGTAGGAGAACCTACAGTGAATGAACTTAAAGAACCGCAGATTTTGACCGGATTGTACACCTTTGTGTCTGGCTATGTATATGGATGTGCATAAAGAAGGGACGGGGCATCTCTCTCCTTTTTTGGGGAAAGAGAGAGGGAAGAAGCTGAAGCTAGCCTTTCGCGGTTGAGCAAGCTTTGAAGTAGCGCGCTACCCGCGAGGTAAGTCACCAACAGGAGGAGGATATGAAATAGAGCACCAACAACCGTTCCACTCGAGCGGAACTTCTAACTGAAGCTGTTCACGTTTTTCAGCAGGGTCTGGGCTACGGGGTCCTTTTCCAACCCCTCTCTTATGCGTTCGGGGATGGCCCCTTTGAAGGCAGTGTAGTCATTAGACTACACAATACACAAAGTAGTGCAGTCATTATGCACAATACCAGAGGAATAGAGGCAGTGTAGTCATTAACACAAGGCATGAAGGCAGTGTAGTCATTAGACTCATCCCATAATACTCAATAGGCAGTGCAGTCATTAACACAAAGCAGTAACCTTAAAAAGTGACCATTAAACATGCTCAAAATTGATTTTAGAAATCCTTCCATTACATAATACCAGATGCACAATACCAGAGGAAGATGAAACTAAAACTCTACCGAATGGCCAAGAGGCCCAAGATTATTTCCATCAGTTACATCCCATGGGCCATGACCACCAAAATAAACAAAAACCACCAGAAAAAAAAAGCCCTAACAAAGTATCAAGTAACAGTGTAACACTCATATGCCATATATAGACAAATCGACATAAATAGGGAGAAATCAATTACCTAAATCTCAAAATAAACTATAAATTACCTAAGAAAAAGGAAGATTCTGGAATCCAGACACTAGAGTTGGAGAGGCGACTGCGATGCGGCGACTGGCGAGTCGGAGGTTGGCCGGTGGGAGAGGAATTGATGGATCGTCGAGGTGAAGACTTCGAGAATCGAGATGGATGGACTGGGTTCGTTTGACTGTTCGAGAAGGAGAGGACTGGGTCTGGGTTCGCGACTTCGCGTTTGACTGGTCTGTTCGAGATGGGTCTGGGAGAGAAAGGTTTGGCATGTTTAGGAATAAACAAAGGGAAGACTGAACTGAAGTCATGAGATATCTTTTTTTAAAATTATTAAATAAACCGGTACAATCAGTTCGGTTTGACATATATCGATCAAGCCAAATAGCCTTCCGAAATCGATCCCGAAAACCCGATATGTACCGATTATGTGTACCGGTACCGAACCGGTTCATCTTTGCACCGAACCGACCGGTTCAAACCGGTTCGGTTTCCCTAAATATAATAATTAATGTTTTAAATTATAATTTGAGTAAGTTTTTATCATTTTTGAAATATTAAATTTTAAAATGAATACTTTAATTACAACTATAGGTAGAATAAGAAAAAAAAATAATGAGTTTTAAAGTATAGTATTAATGAATGAATATTAATTTATTTCTTTTGAATAAATAAAATAATCAATTATCTAAATTACAATTCAAATAACTTTTCATCATTTTTGAAATTCTAAATTTTAATTTTAAAATGAATCTCTAATTACAATTATAAATAGAATAAGAAAAAAATAATAAATTTTAAAGTATAGTTCATTAATTCTAAATTAATTTGAATCTAATACATTTTAATAATAAAATTATATTATCCATTGTTATTGCCTCCTATTATCGTAAGTAAATTTTGAAAGTACAAAATTTGTAACAAGCTAATACCTATATATATATATATATATATATATATATATATATATATATATATATATATATATATATATATATATATATAATTAATTTATATATATGTGACTTATTTTAATTCGGGTTCCAATTCTTATTTTAATAATCTCTAAAAATTTATATATTCATTGTTATATTAATTTATATATATGTAACAAGTTCCAATTCTTATTTTAATAATCTCTAAAAATTCGGGTTCTTACACCAAGCATAGCTGTGATATTTTTGCTTCTTATGTTATATTTTATTCATTTGAACTCGCAACCTCACATTTGAAACTTTGGTCACATGACCGCTGGAACAACTAGATCAACTGTTAATATTTTACAAGGATTAATCTTTATATCAAAACATTTTATTCCCCCAAAAAAATTAAAATACTACACAGATCCTCATCTTGCCTAACATTAAAAAAATTTATTTATATCATCTGTTTAATTCTGGATTGTTTTGTTCTTCTTTTAATTTATTTATTATATGAATTTGGGTTTATTTATTAAGGTTGTTGAAGTTTATAAATATATATATATATGAATATTTGTATTTATTATATATATATATATATATATATATATATATATATATATATGGACGGGATGACGCGGCGAATATTGAACTTTATCCTAAAAAATATGTTGATGCATAGATTCGAACGTAAAACCTCCAGTTTAGAATATTGATCCAATGACCACCCGAGCACCTGAGCCTAGTTGCAATTATTTTGCAAGGATTATTATTATTATTATTATTATTATTATTATTATTATTATTATTATTATTATTATTGTTATTGTTATTGTTATTATTATTAGTAGTACTATTATTATTATCATTATGACTGTTATTATTATTATTATTATTATTACCACCACCACCACCACTACTACTACTATTATTGTTATTATTATTAGTACTATTATTATTGGGATAAATAATGTTTTGGTCACTGTACTAGGGTCCGGTTTTTATTGTGGTTACCGAAACTTTTTTTGTTACAATCGAATAACTGTACTCTCAAAAAATTACAAAATGGTCGTTCCGTTCGATTTCCGTTCAAAAATTTGACGAAAATGCTGACTGTGCATATTGACCCGTTATTTTTGCTGACGTGGCCCGTTATTTGCTAACGTGGAGGGTAGAAGGCTTGCCTTAAAAATTTTCTTAAAAAAAATGTTGCTAACAAGTGTTGAACTCTAGACATTCCCTAATTAGAACCTTATATTCTAACAAAAACAATAATACTTGCGTTAGAAAAATAACACTCAACAAATAAATATTAATATATAAGGATAAATATGAAAGAAAAACAATGCTCAAAATTAACGATTTTTATTTATTTATAGTATTATTATTATTATTTTAACCGAGGGAGTATTTCACTGAAATAAATGGGTAGTCAAAATTTCATTGGGCTCAGCGTCATTATAATAATAATAATTATTATTATTATATTGGAACTAATTATTATTATTATTATTTTAATTATTACAATAATTATTATTATTTAAAATTTTAATTATTTAAAATTTAGTATTATTATTACAATAATAATTGTTACAATTATTATTATTACAGTTATTATTATCTCATCTTCACATGCATATAAACGATACTAGGTGGTTTAAATATTAGTGTTACTTAAATTTTAACATAATAGGCAGTTGATCTAGTGGTTTTTGTTAGAATATAAGGTTCTAGTTTGGGGAGGTCTAGAGTTCAACACTTGTTAGCAACATTTTCTTTAAGAAAATTTTTAAGGCAAACTTTCTACCCTCCACGTCAGCAAATAACGGGCCACGTCAGCAAAAATAACGGGTCAATATGCACAATCAACATTTTCGTCAAATTTTTGGACAGAAATTGAACGGAATGACCATTTTGTAATTTTTTGAGAGTACAGTTATTCGATTGTAACAAAAAAAATTTCTGTAACCACAATGAAAACCGGAACTTAGTACAGTGACCAAATCGTTATTTATCCCTATTATTATTATTGTTATTGTTATTATTAGTACTATTAATATTTTGACTGTTATTATTATTATTATTATTATTATTATTATTATTATTATTATTATTATTATTATTATTATTATTATTATTATTATTACTGTTATTGTTATTATTAGTACTATTATTATTATTATGGCTATTATTATTATTATTATTATTATTATTATTATTATTATTATTATTATTATTATTATTATTATTATTATTACTATTATTATCTTAATTTAAGGCAACATTTTAATAATCGATGCAAAACGTTGTATAAAATATGCAAAGAAAATAAAAAATGTTGCCAATGAATGTGGTCCATATTAGGCAACGAAATATAACAACAAAAAATTTTCGTTGCCCACGATAAGGAGAAATTAAGTGGTTAGCGTTGCCCACGATGACGGGAAAGCAATTGGCTGAAAAATTTGCAACGAATTTCTAACGAAATTTTTTCCCGCCAATGAATTAGCAACGAAATTTTGTAACTACTTATGAATTTCGTTGCAAAAAGTGAATGCCTGACACAATCTGCAACGAATGACAAATTTTTTTGCTAAACATATACTTTTAGCAACGACTTATAAAGTCGTTGCCCGAAAAATCGTTGCTAAATGCCCATTTTTTTGTAGTGATTTATTCCATTGAATTTAGCCTTTGAATTCTCAAATTAGGGTTTCATATTTCGAATTAGGGTTTTGGATTTCCGAAACTGAAATTAGGGTTTTCAGAACCGATTTCTAGGTTCTGAACGTTGATATTCTAAATATATACTTAGGGGTTGGACACTGATATAGTTATCTGGTCAACCCTTGACCCTTAACCACATATACTGTACACATATACAACCATATACACAGAACATATTCACTTATACCCTTAATCCTGAATAATTCACCATAAAGATTTTTAAATCCAAAAATTTCTTTTCAGAAATGTCAAATCCATACACTTATTTTCTGTCTAGTTTTTATTATTTAACCTTTATTCAATATTTTAAGATGTAAATAATTTTCTAAATTCTTGGGTTGTCACATTCACCCCTTCTTCTAACAATTTCGTCCCTGAAATTTACCTTACACCACACACCATTCATACACAGCATCGCATGCTACCCAATACATTCCTCACCAAAGTAAAAATTTTCAAGTATTACTGAGGGTTTTATAGACTAGTGTCTATCATTTTCGCAAAGGTTTAATGGAAATTCATCCGCAAACCGTCTTAACTTACGGACATAATGGGTAAATAGCCCAGTATGCCTTGTACTTATAAAGTACTGCTGGTCTGATCTGTTTCTCATATCCGCCCTGGGGCACAAAATTGTACCTCAGTATTTATCGGAATCCGCACCAAAATAATTTGGTTCGGGATAATTTCCAAAGAACGCTTAGAGTTTTCATAAAAGTTGGTCTAGCCGAATCAAATAGCTTAGACTCATATCAATAATTCAATTAAATCGAATTATTTAGATGTAGCCAAACCCCGTTGGCAAATTAAAATTTTAAAATTAGTTTGAAAATGACGTCATTATGCCGTACTGTATTAACAGCCCGTTTGAATATGCCGTCAATGTATGACTTTTTCATAACACATCATAAAATAGTGGAACAATAATTTTAGATCAATTCAACACTAAGTATTCATGCATTTACAACTCCATCAACTTTTTATCATCTCTGCACCAGGTTACATGGTACATAAGTGATAAATAAAATTATATTTTGATATTTCAGATCATTATTGTCTAGCCGAAACAATTAGCATAGACTGTACTTTAAACCGTTCCAAAAATGATTACGAGTCTACATTTTTTTTAAAAGCACATCGTGCGTATTTAGCTTGATGTCAAAATTTCGAAGTCTAGCATAGCTAGGAATTTTGGAAAACCTATGTCTCCACTAATAATCATTTGCTTAAATAGTCTATCTATTCCTATTATCCTTAATACTCCATTCACACAAAACTATACCCAGTTCATCAAACTTACCACACTTATGAGTTCAGGAACTTACCACAATCATATGAGTTTAAGAACTTGTCCTAGACAGACCATTGGCGTCCATTCGCTGAGGGATTCATAAACATTTCATATAATTATGAGTCACGAACGTACCATAAGTATGAGTTTTAAGAACTCGTACTTAACCTTATATTTTTTACCTATAACCTATTTATCTGTTATACACATGAGAAAAGAATCACCTTCTCAACATGCATATATCAAATAGCGCGACACCGATATTTCAATGATTATCAGTGCCAGAAACTAAGTGGTTTTTACACCAAGTACAATTCCCCGCCCATAACAAGGAATCATACAACTCAGCTGTTGACACGAGTCCTCAATTGAAATCCCCACCTAATCTTAACTACATTCTCAATACAAATTTTATTCATAATCCTTTTCTGAATCTGTACCAATTCATAGACACACAATATTCTTACCGCAAACTTGTCTATCATTAGCTTAATCCATATCAGATCACTGGGTGATCTCATCGTATATAATACGATTCATTTCTATTCTATGATCGTTTTGTTTTACGATCTCCTATCTCAATTCTTCTACTCTTTTAGACTTTATCTATTCATTACTACTATTCACTTTTATTATCAGAGTTAGGAAACTCTGTATCTTTTATAACCCGTCGAGATTCGTCTTTGAATCATACCGACACACTAACTCTATTTGAGTTAGTACTTATCCTAATCACTGCGGTTATTAGTCTAAGGTATCACTACCCTAGGTTTATAACCTACAACTTTGATACCAACTGTGAAAGCCCCGAATCCAGGCTCAAATCACCGCGGATCCGGTACAATCAATCTATCATTATTACAATCATTCTGTAACTATTGCGGAAGATATAAACATAAATTGTTTATACAATACATTTACACACTATTCCCCAAGGTCGAGTAACCTTCACATATACAAAATTCATAACCTGTCTAACATATTACATTATTATCATACAATACTATTACAAGTCTAATCACACACATTAACTTTAAGCTGGAACTGTCTTTAACCTTTCCTTGTATCCAACGCATTCACCTTAATCTGCAATGTATTATCATGATATAGCAAGGGTGAGCATGAAGGTTGCCCATCAAGTTTAAATTTATAATTTAACGATATATCATGAATGAAAGAATCTGAATAATAAGTTGGCTATAATTTAACAATATAATTGTGAACTAGCAGGAATAAACTTTTGACTGAACAAATATTAAACATGAACAAATGTATCTGGACCGAATGGTAATGAATGTGATCAACCTTTCATACCTGACTTATACATGCAATATGTACATAGTACAATTCTACAATGGCAATCAGCAATGATTAACTATAAGTATATCTGAATGAAACATCTCTTAGTAGAGTTAAGTAAAACTTGCTTGAACCGTTGATTACCGCTATGCAATTAATAAGCTTTGTCTGAACCTAATATATAAATAATATCAATTCCTAAGTTAGAATAATATCATCACAATATTTAAAATAACCTAAATACATTATCACATAATTCTATCCGTCTATAACACACATAAGACTTAACCTCAAGTCAAACTTTTACAGTCTGAATCGAGTTCGGTATAATTCTAACATCTCGACAGTCTAGTCGGACAATCATCGAGTTTAAGTTCAATTAAACTCTGTCTAAACGCTTAACAATTATCTCAGATAATTTTAATATCAGCCAAAATATTTTTCATAAGTTCGTAATAATTTTCAGATAATAATTACTATTTATCAAGATTTTTCAATCATTAAACTCGTATTTAAATGAATTAAATACCACATAATTCATTTATCATTAATATTTATTCATTATCAAATATTAATGAAATTCATGCCATAATATTATAATATTTTTATAATATCACAAAGTATTTTTAATACCTTAAAATCACCTTTATATGATTTTTAAATAATTAAATTCATTATCCGATAATTTAAAATAATAATATTTTCATGACAAAATATCAAAAGTTATATATTATAACTTAAAATATTTTTATAACACTTAAATCATCTTTATATAATTTTTAAATCATTAATTCTATTTTTTTCATAATTTATTAATATTTTTATTAAATAAATTAATTATCATTAATATTAATTAAGTACTAAAATTTCTCACAAAATATTAAAAGTCACTGAAAATAACTTAAAATAATTTTTTTTACCATAATATAATTTTTCATGAATTAAAATCATTTTAAATAATTTATTTAATATTATAATTAAATAAATTAAATACCATTTATATTTCAACAATATTAAATATTTGTGAAATATACTCAAAATAATTAAAAACTAATTTTCGGACTTTAAAATAATTTTTAGGAATTTATTATATATTTTTAATAATTAAAAATTATTTATTTCGATTTATTTATTAAAATAAATCATTTTTCGAAATTTAGTGTCACTAAAGGGCCCTAAAGCGACAGAACCGTCGCTATAGGGGTTCTTGAGCCTGTTCTTGAGCTGTCCAGAAAAGCATGTCAGTCTTCGAGGGGCTTGTTTTGACCATAGGTAGATCTGTGATTATAAGGATTTCTAGGCTACTAATGTTGTTAAACATGTAGTATAAGTGTAATACTACAACTACAATCAAAGTTCCTGGCCATTCAACAACAGATCAGAGAGATCTAAGCTCTCCAAATCGTTGTCAGACCCAGTTCTTAAGTTTCTGGGTTTTCCAGAATTGAGGTAGCTAATTTGAGCCTTTAAATCTTTGCCTTCCCATCATGGTTTGTATAATATAATGGTTCAATATTGTAGACCACATGACAGAGTAAATTTTTATTGCATCATATCATAATAACATCAACACATATATAAGAGCAAGGCCAGTCAAACTCAGACAGAAAACAAGTTCTTGAACAAATCTGGGTTTTCCAGATTGTTCTTCCGGCTGGTGGTCAACGGTAGTTTGACTAGCTATAACTTTGTGTCTATACAAGATCTGGTTAATCTAAGGGCTGGAATGTGTAGTTCTTATACTAGTCTACAAGATAACAACAATAACTTGTCCAAACTAACAAATAACAGTGAGATCGGAGGCTCTAAAGTGGCTTGTCAGGCTTCTGGAAAAATCTGGGTTGCCCATATTCTAAGTTCTGTGCTCGGTCAACGCACTTTGACCGATCATATCATGCAATATATACATGATCTGGCTCTGTTTCCAGTTCCAGATCAAAGACCTTACTACAAAGAACAGATACAAAACATAAAACACACATAAATCATAACACACACCGATCTAGAGGGCCTGACATTCGACTATCAGTCCACTTTCCAATATTTTTCCAGATTTCTTAAAATGCTAATTTCGTGCATCTAAGTGTTACGGATCCATGATCCAACAACCCAGATCATTAATTGACACCCTATAACACTTATCTAACCAATAATTAACTACATCTAACATTAGATCATAGAATTTTAAGATTTAGGGTTTTTATATCTTATTCATGCTTGATCTTGATTCTGATCCTCATGATCTGATCATGCCTTGCTATGGATCATATAAGGGACTGAATCACTTCAGAATTTCATGGGTTTAGCGAGAGAAAGGGTTGATTGAGAGTTTGATATCAAATTAGCAAAATTTGTGAACTTTCCCTCTCTTTAATTATTTATAAACTTGATGCAATGAATCTATATGATGTAAAGGGGTTGAGATTGCTGTATTTTAGAGCACATACTAGGCTAGGGCTAGGGTTAATCATTAACTTAAAGATATGACAAGATTTTGTAAGCTAACTTATAAAAATACAAAAAAGGGCAAAATGGTTATTAGACTATTAAATTTAATGGCATTCATGTAAATGATCTAAACCCTTAGGATTTAGGGTTTAACCCTTAAGGTTTAGGGTTTAACCATTTAGGATTAAAATATAATTCTAGGATTTCCAAATTAGGTTTCCAAGAATAGTAAATTAATATTTTAAACATTATAATTAGGATTTTCTAATTATATTAAAATTTACTAATCATTATTCAAGCTTGCTAATTAGGATTTAATATTTCCTAATTAAAATTACTAATTTAACAATTAGGTTTCATAATCATGCATTATGGTTTATAACCCAAGAATTAGGGTTTTTCCTAAATAGTCAATTAGGGTTATCCCTAATTATATTTATAATCAAAAATACTTATACCATTGAATTTAGCCTTTGAATTCTCAAATTAGGGTTTCATATTACGAATTAGGGTTTTGGATTCCCGAAACTGAAATTAGGGTTTTCAGAACCGATTTCTAGGGTTTCTTATAAATCGTTAGGGTTTTCTAACTGAACGTTGATGTTCTAAATATATACTTAGGGGTTGGACACTGATATAGTTATCTGGTCAACCATTGACCCTTAACCACATACTGTACACATATACAACCATATACACAAAACATATTCACTTATACCCTTAAGCCTGAATAATTCACCACAAAGATTTTTAAATCCAAAAATTTCTTTTTAAGAAATGTCAAATCCATACACTTATTTTCTGTGACACTCCCAAATCCGGGTACTTCGATTTCACGGGATTTGGTGTTCACTGTACAAGCATCATCTATCTATCTACCCATAAATAATATCAAACCATACAATAGATAGAAATCATAATAAAATATCTTCCCTTAAGGGTTACATCAACTGATTCATAAATAAATCCCAGGTTACTCTAACCTTAAAGCATCTGTGCGGAATTCTAAACAAATAAGTCTTAACATCAACATAACTCAAGTCTTAAACAAATACATCAGTTAATAAATAACAGGTCTTCATCATTTGCTAACTTTGCCCTTGCCCTTACTAGTGGAGGGTTCATCGCTTCTTTCATTCTTAACTGCAATGTTATTATTAAGCAAGAGTGAGCACAAATGCCCACAAGTATAAAAATGAAATAACAGTATAATAACATGCGAATAATCAAAGACATTTGAATAAAGCTCAACTTTTGAATCAAGAATAAATAACATGAATCAAAAGAATACTGAGGGTCATAAGACCTTGAACTATGTCCTAGGTTAACAAGGGTTATACTTGAAACCTTTAACAGTCATAAGACTATGGACCTCCTTCTCGTACTTAGGGGGATCAGCCCTTAGTACCATACTGTGCACAATATCTTAACGCTAAAGCGTAATTAATCCCCTATACAGGGTTGTTCATCTCAGTTTGACATTCGAGTCCGCACCAAAGGAAGTTTGGTTTGGATACTTTCATCAAGGGTTCTGAAATTTAGAACGCTCATCAACTATGGACTAGTTGAATCAATAAGGTTCACTAGTCTAATAAGGTTCAACAATAATTGATATTTGATTAGAATAATAATCTCAAAATTATACAATAGGACAATTATTGTATAACTGAATCATGCTTTGGAAAGATAATTAATCTTTAATATCATGCTTGAACTTGAATAATAACAAGGATAATTTATTCAAGGTAAATAATAAACTTGAACAATAATGACAAGTGGGGTTAGGGAAACTTGCTCGACATAAAGGTAACGTTTAAGTTTAAATAAACTTGCTCAATAGAATGGAGTTAGGGATAGGATACTTGCCTCGTGCGTAGATTACACTTTAACTAACCACGTTCTTTGAATTAAATCCTACATACCATTCATTTACACAATACCAGTTAATTATAAATTAACTAATCAATATAAACTCATTCTCGTTGTCTACTTTAATTATTGACTAAACTTAGTCAAATTATCACGTTGTCACATAATTTATATTTTCTGAATTATCAAACTAATTATGTATTTAATAATTCAATTCACATATAATATTTTATTACATGTTAAACAACTATTTTATCATCTCATAATACCCCTAACATGATTACATGTTCATTACATCAATCCACTAACACTTGTTAGACTTTAACATTTTAAAAATACATTTCTGACATTTTCTGGAGAGTGGCGCTGCGGCGCCACTAATGTGCTAAGGAGCCGCGCTGCGGCGCGGTGGCGCTGTGGCCGGGCCCTTGGCGCTGCGGCGCTGTGGCGCCGTGGCTCGAGTCTTGGCGCTGCGAGCGCTGCGGCGTTGCGGCGCGAGACATCAGTTCTAGAGCTGGCGCCGCGGCGCGAGACCCCAGAAACTGATTCCCAGTTCGCGAAGAACACAGAGTACAACGAAATCAACACATTTTTAACAGTAATTTCACCAAATAACATATACCCACATGTTATAATTCATGTATAATCATAACCCAACATATATAAAGTGATTTTAACCCATTAAAACATATAATCACATATTTAAATCATAAAAAATGGATTGTTCTTGAAGTTCTTGAGGATTTTGAACAAAACTTATAATTTAACACTACGGATTCGTTATAAGGCCAAATCCGTTCGTTTAAAGCTTGATCACTTCGTATTAACATGCTCAATAATATAAGGGTGTAAAATTTAGGGATAATATATAATCAATACATCAATTATCACATATAAGGCCATATGGCCATATCACGTACTCTGTTTATTTTGAAATAACATATGTACGACATGTTTTCACAACACTGATGTTATGGTTTGCAGCATATACATAATTAAACATGATTTGATACAACATAACACACATATAAACTTATAATCATTACGCCTAAACCAATTACAGAGTTTCACAGAAGACTTAAGCCATACTCATGGAAACCTTAAATGATGTAAATAAAAACTTGGTTAAAGAGATTACCCAAGCGTAGATAAAGTAATCAGGGATGAATTCCTTCTGATTCCTCCTGACTCACCCAACCTCTTAGCAAAACTCTCTGATTTTCTCTCTTCGCAATTTCTATGTTCATGGGGTAATCCAATTCATCCATAAGCAAATCTAAACTATTAGCAAAGTCTTCGGATATAAAGGAACAAGTAGCACCCGAATCAAACAAAACACAAGCATTAATTTCATTGATCGGAATGATACCTGACACCACCTCACGAGACTGGATTGCATCCTGCATCGTCATATTGAAAGTTCTGGCGGTTGGTCGGTTTATTACAGGTGGTCCGGTGATGGTTAAGGTATTTCCACTGCTATTTCTCCGGTTTCCTCCTTGTCCTGATCCTCCCGATCCCTTCTTGGGACAGTCTCTTGCTAAATGATCTTTCGAACCACAGTTGAAACAAGCACCCTTCTTTGGGTTTGGACAATTTGGTGCTATGTGGCCTTCCTGACCACAATTGTAGCACACTCTCTTTCCTTTCAAACAAACTCCTAGATGTGCCTTGCCGCAAGTCAGACATGCTTCTATCTTCTTTTTTTGCCCTCCGTGTTGACTTCCAGTTGTCGAGTTATCCGTCCACTTCCTCTTCTGATTATTATTATTCCCAGTATTACTTTCACCAGTCTTGTTATTACCTTCATTCTCACTCTTTTTCTTTTTCTGTTCTTGGTTGTACTTAGTCACTGCATCACTTCCTCCTTCCGCGAGAATGGCCTTTTCCAAAACTCCCGCAAACGTGTTAAGTTGAAACATTAATACCTTACTGTATACCCAAGGCTTCAGTTCTTGTTCGAATCATCTGGCTTTCCTCTCGTCAGTGTGTACTTGATACGGGGCAAACCTTGCCAACTCATCGAATTTAGCCGCGTATTCAGGCACGCTCATGTTTCCCTGTTTCAGTTCCAGAAATTGCACCTCCATCTGATTCTGCGAACTAGCTGGGAAATACATTTCGAAAAACATCTCTTTGAATCTCTCCCACGTAATTACACCTTCACCTCCTCGCATCTTGTTTGCCTGCCACCAGTAGCTAGCCTCAGACTTCAGCATAAATGTCGCAAAAACGGTCTTTTGATCTTCTCGAACCCTAGCAACATCGAAAACCTTCTCCATTTCCATCATCCACGTTTGAGCCTCGATCGGGTTTCTAGAACCTTTGAACTCTGGCGGTCCCACCGCCTTAAAATCTTTAAACGTTGTGCTAGGTGGAGCTCGCGGTTGGTTATTCATGACTCCAGTTAGTAAATTAACTAGCTGTTGAACTGGATTAACGTTGGCATTATTCTTATTATTGGTTGACCCTTCCTTAGCCGGTTGACGTTGTTGTCTTCTCCTTGGCGGCATTTTTCTGTTAAGTAAACGTTTATTAGAACTTTATTTATTTCTCTACATAGTTAAGACATTACTCAATAATTTAACATATCACTTAACACATCATCTCAAACAACTTGATATCTTTTCATTCAAATAAAAAGTTTTAACATTAAACTATAGCATACTGCTATTTACATCATCTATCCTGGAATAAAGAATCCACAGGATTTAAAACATTCAAATATTAACATATTCCTTAGTTCATAAACACATCGGAATTTACATAAAACTATATAAGTCTTTCACATGAATAAACAGATTCTATTCCTGTCTTCCAAGGTGCTCAATAGCCTTGCCACGCTCCTCATTCATGATACGAGACATCGTCCTGCGATCCAACATATACGATGGAAGTCCTTCAAACTGGATGGGGTACCTTAAAACTCGCTCTTGAACCTCATCCATCGCATGATTAAGTGTGGCGTACGTGTCTTCAAGCTTTGCCTTCTTTGCATGACTATCATTTTTTGCACGATCTGCTCGATGTGATTCTCTTACCCATCCTTCCTCTGCTATTTTCAGTCTTCCGGAGGTTTCCTTCTGTTCCTTATTCAGCTTCTCTATTTCCTCGGTCTTATCTTCAGTTTGACCCTTCTCATGAACCAGATCACACTCCACGTTTCCTAAACGTGTATGAAGGGTCACAATCTCTCTATCCTTCTCCTCTAAAGTAGACTGCTGAAAAGTCGCTCGCTCAGTCAATTCCTGAACCTCATCTTGTAACTCCACGTTACGATCATATAATGTGTCATACATTGGTGTACCGTGGTAGCTCCTCTTCTTCTTCCTCCTCATCAAACTCCTCCTCAGGACCCTCCTCAGGATCAATCTCAGGTTCATGCTCCTGACCAACAACGGTGATCAATGGAGATGAAACCCTCTGCACCAGCTGCTCCCTAACAACATGAATGTCTCGGGGCTCCTCCTCAGTCGGTCCTACAAGTACACGAGATCCCTCCTCAGCTTGACTAGCTTCTCCATCATTCGTCATCCTGACAACAAAATTTTAAGTTTTAGTTACTAAGTCGTACTAACGAGCACATAAATTAACACATAGACACATAATGTATTTTATTATCTTCAATGAATTACCAAAAATTCATTTCTTAAAACTCGATAAGAGTTTTCCTTTACTATCTTCTTTCTATAAGGTTACTACCTAAGGTTGTTCCCCCACCTAAGGTTCATAACCTACAGCTCTGATACTAACTTGTGACACTCCCAAATCCGGGTACTTCGATTTCACGGGATTTGGTGTTCACTGTACAAGCATCATCTATCTATCTACCCATAAATAATATCAAACCATACAATAGATAGAAATCATAATAAAATCTCTTCCCTTAAGGGTTACATCAACTGATTCATAAATAAATCCCAGGTTACTCTAACCTTAAAACATCTGTGCGGAATTCAAAACAAATAAGTCTTAACATCAACATAACTCAAGTCTTAAACAAATACATCAGTTAATAAATAACAGCTCTTCATCATTTGCTAACTTTGCCCTTGCCCTTACTAGTGGAGGGTTCATCGCTTCTTTCATTCTTAACTGCAATGTTATTATTAAGCAAGAGTGAGCACAAATGCCCACAAGTATAAAAATGAAATAAAAGTATAATAACATGCGAATAATCAAAGACATTTGAATAAAGCTCAACTTTTGAATCAAGAATAAATAACATGAATCAAAAGAATACTGAGGGTCATAAAACCTTGAACTATGTCCTAGGTTAACAAGGGTTATACTTGAAACCTTTAACAGTAATAAGACTATGGACCTCCTTCTCGTACTTAGGGGGATCAACCCTTAGTACCATACTGTGCACAATATCTTAACGCTAAAGCGTAATTAATCCCCTATACAGGGTTGTTCATCTCAGTTTGACATTCGAGTCCGCACCAAAGGAAGTTTGGTTTGGATACTTTCATCAAGGGTTCTGAAATTTAGAACGCTCATCAACTATGGACTAGTTGAATCAATAAGGTTCACTAGTCTAATAAGGTTCAACAATAATTGATATTTGATTAGAATAATAATCTCAAAAGTATACAATAGGAAAATTATTGTATAACTGAATCATGCTTTGGAAAGATAATTAATCTTTAATATCATGCTTGAACTTGAATAATAACAAGGATAATTTATTCAAGGTAAATAATAAACTTGAACGATAATGACAAGTGGGGTTAGGGAAACTTGCTCGACATAAAGGTAACGTTTAAGTTTAAATAAACTTGCTCAATAGAATGGAGTTGGGGATAGGATACTTGCCTCGTGCGTAGATTACACTTTAACTAAGCACGTTCTTTGAATTAAATCCTACATACCATTCATATACACAATACTAGTTAATTATAAATTAACTAATCAATATAAACATCTCGTTGTCTACTTTAATTATTGACTAAACTTAGTCAAATTATCACGTTGTCACATAATTTATACTTCATGAATTATCAAACTAATTATGTATTTAATAATTCAATTCACATATAATATTTTATTACATGTTAAACAACTATTTTATCATCTCATAATACCCCTAACATGATTACATGTTCATTACATCAATCCACTAACACTCGTTAGACTTTAACATTTTAAAAATACATTTCTGACATTTTCTGGAGAGTGACGCTGCGGCGCCAGTAATGTGCTAAGGAGCCGCGCTGCGGCGCGGTGGCGCTGTGGCCGGGCCCTTGGCGCTGCGGCGCTGTGGTGCCGTGGCTCGAGTCTTGGCGCTGCGAGCGCTGCAGCGCTGCGGCGCGAGACATCAGTTCTAGAGCTGGCGCCGCGGCGCGAGACCCCAGAAACTGATTCCCAGTTCGCGAAGAACACAGAGTACAGCGAAATCAACACATTTTTAACACTAATTTCACCAAATTACATATACCCACATGTTATAATTCATGTATAATCATAACCCAACATATATAAAGTGATTTTAACCCATTAAAACATATAATCACATATTTAAATCATAAAAAATGGATTGTTCTTGAAGTTCTTGAGGATTTTGAACAAAACTTATAATTTAACACTACGGATTCGTTATAAGGCCAAATCCGTTCGTTTAAAGCTTGATCACTTCGTATTAACATGCTCAATAATATAAGGGTGTAAAATTTAGGGATAATATATAATCAATACATCAATTATCACATATAAGGTTATATGGCCATATCACGTACTATGTTTATTTTGAAATAACATATGTACGACATGTTTTCACAACACTGATGTTATGGTTTGCAGCATATACATAATTAAACATGATTTGATACAACATAACACACATATAAACTTATAATCATTACGCCTAAACCAATTACAAAGTTTCACAGAAGACTTAAGCCATACTCATGGAAACCTTAAATGACGTAAATAAAAACTTGGTTAAAGAGATTACCCAAGCGTAGATAAAGTAATTGGGGATGAATTCCTTCTGATTCCTCCTGACTCACCCAACCTCTTAGCAAAACTCTCTGATTTTCTCTCTAATTCTCTCTGGTTTTTTTATCAGACTTAGAACAAAATGAAAAGAGAAGACGTCGTAATCAATTAGGAAGAATCAGATGCGCGTTGGTGGCCAGTTACCCAGTCATGGGTTAACTGACCCTAACCTCTCTTAGTGCCATGTTTGGCTTAACAAGAAAATAACTCAAAACTCTTTATTTTAATAAAACCTTTATCATATAGTTCAATAATGTCACCCTCTTTATAAAATAATCCCATATTTTATTTAATTTACTTTAAATAAAATATAATAATTACTCATAAATTCATATAATCATATATTCAATTATCTCATTAATAAATAATGTCAATTTATTAATTCTCTAATTAAATTAATTAAATAACATTATGCTTAATTAAATAATTCATTTAATTCAATAAGCTCACATAATCACATACTTGAATAATAAAATTATAAATGTAACACGCATGATTAAATTAATCTATCACAATTGCATCAATTAATTATTAAATCTAATAATTAAATCATCGAAAATATTTATTTAATTCAATAAATATTAAAATAAATTACAGAATTCTCGTTCGTCACATCTTTCCCCCCTTAAAATGATTCTGTCCCCAGAATCACGACTCAATATATTTCGACCCGTTACATTTTCAGTCTAGGTTTATTATTTAACATTTATTCAACATTTTAAGATTTAAATAATTTCCTAAATTCTTGGGTCGTCACAAATTATTTATTTAAAAATATGCTCTTGAACCGTGTTTAGGTTCTTAGAGATATACATGATAGTAGTTTACTATGTGTAATACATGTTAAGTTGTAAAGTTGTACTATGTGATACATAGAGGAATTCGAATCGAGATGTAAAAATTTATACAGTAATTCGAATAGAATGAATCATAACATAATTTGATTCAAGGATATGTAATTGATTTCAGTTAAGACATCAATAAAAGATTTATTTTTAAAGGAGATTGAAAAAGTTTAAATTATTCCGAATATTTTTATAGCATCAAATAGTATGTAAGACATGAATAGTAAATGACCAAAATTTGAAACTTATAAAAGTTTGGGGTCATTACACAAGTCCTGGAAATGGAAAGAATTTATCTTCTAAATTGTAATAAGCAAAGTTATATTCATTGAGTTATAAATAAAGATATAAATAGTTTGACGATAGTAGTATCGTGGCGGACCGGATCCGAGGTTCAGAGGGAGCCGAATTTCGGGGCGTCACAGGTTGGTATCGAAGCTGTAGGTTATAAACTTTAGGTAAGGGAACCTTAGGCTATAACCTGAGAGAGAGAAAGATAAAGATTAAAATATATATAAGCGAAGATTCAAAGAGGAATCTTGAAGTATCTTCGAGAATGAGAATTGAGGAGTTTCCTAACTAGTAACTCCAGTACTAAAAATGTTAAGATAGTGTCTATAATATGAAGATGACAAAGATAATAAGAATGAACTCGAATGGAGTTTAGTTGATAATGGGAAAGAACCCTAAGGTAAACCGATGATCACGACGTGATCGGATTGACTTATGAAATGATAAATAGTCTGTAACGACTAAGTAGCTATAGCTTGATGCTATAAGAGAATGTACATTGAAATGGTACGAGATGAACTTATGAGGAGTTTTGAATGATGAGATACGAAGAATTCGTATCGAGCAAAGAGAAAGTTAAGAGTAAGATAGAGTTAAGTAGGATTTCAGTTGAGGACTCATGTGAGAGCTGAGTTGTACAAACCTTTGTATGGGCGGAGGCTTTGTGCTCATGCTCGGTTCCTCACAATGATAATCAATGGAATGTCGGTGTCGCGGTATCGATATGCTTATGGTGATAAGGTGATTCTTTTCTCATATCATATTTGATAGATAGAGACTACTAAGATTAAGATAGAGAATATTAAGATTAGGTGCGAGTTCTTAAAACTCATGCATATGGTAAGTTTGTGACTCATAATCATATGGTATGTTTTGAACTCCTCGGCGAATGGACGCCTATGGTCTGACTAGGATAAGTTCTTAAACTCATATGATTGTGGCAAGTTCCTGAACTTCCAAGGTGTGGTAAGTTTGATGAACTATACTGGGTATAGAAAAAACTTCTGAGGTAAGAATTAAGAAATTTTGGTATAGTGAGCATTGATGGTGTTAGAGATTGATTGAATGAAGCAATAGAGTAAAGATCAAAATTGATGGAGAAACATGGATTTTCTAAGTCTTCTAGCTCTGCTAGATTTTTAAAATTTATTGACTTTGTGCTGATGTTTGCACTTCTATTTTCTTGAAAAATATTGGATCATGTGATTGAACCAATGATGTTTAAAAACAATATTGTTATTAATATATCTATGCAAATTGTTTCAGCTAAGATACAAATATTTTGGAAATTTTCAAAATGTATTTCTAAACATGTGCATCATTTGATATGGTGTAGAAATGGTAAACGATGGAGTCATCAATGCAATCGAACCTAGTGTTGGTTGTGATCGAAAGATCGTCAGCCCACTATGGTATGATGTAATACGACAAAGTCATATAATGGTGGAATCCTCAACGTACTATTAATTTGGTACGGTATCATGACGTCATGAAAGAATTTTTGATTTTCTTTTAAATTATGAAGAAGGTCAATTAAGTTGGCTAAATTATTTCGATTGATGTCCGAGTTGTTAAAAGTCTAAAGCTATTTGATTCGGCTAGACGACTGTTGAAAAATATTTTTGGAATTAAAGCATTCTTGAGTATTTATACCAAACTAGATTGCCTTGGTGCGAATTCAGATGTTGAAAAGCTGAGGTGAACAACCCTAAAGGGGACATGTTTTCGGAGATAATAGTTTCGAACGTAACGCATATAGTTGTTACAAAACACTATGTTGCGGCCCAACGTAGTGGTACAATAGGCTGGCCACCTAGTGTACGTGTGGAGGGTGTTTTCAGTCTTTGTGATTGATAAACACTCTAGTTTGCAGTGTGAAGGATTGTGTTGAAGCACTAGTAAACCTAGAGAAGAGTTCACGGTCTTGTGACCCCTCAACATAATTTGGAATCTAAGATTATTCATACTACTTCCAGATTATTGAAAAATCGTGGAAGATTCTTATTCTTCTGAAGGAAGAATGTAGTAAGTAGAATGTTCCTTAGAAAGGAAAATGTGGTAGAATACATTTAAGAAAGTTATAATAATAAAAACTTCCGGAAAGAGAATGAATAAAATTATTCAAAAGAATATGTAATATTCGGAATAGCACCGAGTAGAGGAGGTTTCGGTGATTCCGAGGACGGAATCCTTATAAGGGGGAGAGGATGTGACGCCCCCAAATCCGGGTATCTTCCAACCCAACAGATGGTGCTACACGGTGCTATAGTTTACACAAACATTCAATTGAAATGCCTCAATAGAACGAATATGTTTTATATATATTCAAAATAATATTAATATTTCCCCAGGTTCTTTATAACCGTTACATTTGTCTTTGGTTATAATAGCAAATATTATCATTACAAACATATACTATTACAAAAGTAATCTACGGGTTCGCCTTAGCCTTCCCTTTATCCTTGTAGGATCCGTTGGTCCGTTCGATCTTAGCTGCATTCATATGGTTCAAGCAAGAGTGAGCCTAACTAGCTTAGCAAGTACAACAATTCTAATAAAACAAGCATGCTTGAAACACAGGAATCGTATATCTTCAATAACTGAACAATAGTTATGAAGTACTATCGATAATTCAAAATAGCACTTCTTTTCATTCAAAACGTTTTACAATGACAATATTCAGTAAAACATCAATTCTGGTCCAAAACCATGAGCATTTCATAAGTTCTTTGAAAAAGACATCCTGACACTAAAGTCCGTAAGTCTGGCATAGCTTACGAGCACGTCTAGGTGATCAGCCTATAGTACTCTATGTTGATCAACACTACATTCATTAAACGTATGTACGTTTAAGTTGTGGCAACCTCACGCGCCTGTCGTTTAACGATAAAACATTTTAGCATACTCAGTCTCCTTTTGAAAACCACACCAATAATAGTTCGATAAATCATTGACAATACTTAGATAGATTATAAGAAATCCAACATATCGTAAGTCTAGCCAAAAGAATTGGCGTTGAATTCATCAGACATTAACTCATGCGTGAGAATACATGAATGATAAAGCTTGTCCAGATTGAGCTGGAACAAGGGTTAGAATTCTTGCCTTTAGCGTCTACTATAATTATAACACGGGCACTTTAAGTCTTTAAGGTCTCTATAGTAGATGATAACATCACATAACACATTAGGTCATGAAAAAATATACATGGTTCCTAAAGAATCTTACCCTTCTTCTCAATCTAATTACGTAACAGTGTCATTTCGTTTATGTTTGATTACTTATCTTCAACCTTTATGCATCATAATTAAGGTTTAACAATGCCTTACAATGTTATAATTATTCTTTTACTTCTTTGCCATACGATTACCATTCATTCTATACTTGTAAACCTTCTTCACTGTGTACGTCTTAAGGTTGGCGCTGCGGCGCCAGTCATCCTTATACAACTTGCGCTATGGCGCGGGTTAGGAGTACTCGAGTCCCGGCTTCGGCACTGCGACGCCACTTATCACTGTGTCACGCTGCGGATCCAACTAACAGTTAACTAAGGGTCAGGCCTCGCACTGCGGTGCGGGCCTTTGTCCTTGGAGTCGCGCTGCGGCGCGGACTCTGTACCTCAGAAAATTTTGACAGTTTTGAAATTGTGTGAAACTCCCGGCCTCGTAACTTCTTTGTTATAAGTCTGAATTGGCTCGTTCAAGAGCTTATGGTTCACAAATCACATACTTTATGTGTTCATGTAAGAATTTTATCTATTTGACTTCATTAACTAAAAATTCGCCTATTAGTCCATTTTTAACGAAAACGATAAATGTTCATGAACGTTCAACGCTCGTTTCTTCGTTCTAAGTCGGAATCTGGTCATTTTTGAGTCCGTAACTCTATAATACCAAATACGACTTGTCTGCATCGAAAACCAACGTTTTTGAGTTCAACACAAAATCCAACTTCCATTATGAGAATTTCACGAATTCGACGATTATCGTCCAATCGTGTGAATTCTGGCAAAACTTCGTTACTAACATTATTTGTTCATCATTCCAAATGGATTCAATTCATTAACTAGACATCTCAACCTATATATTACAACAACCTATCTTTAAATTAGGTTATTGCTTATTCCTCATAAGTTTATAACTTAACAAATTATACATTACAAGATTTCATTCCTTATGACTTATTATTGATTTAAGTCCTTTAAGCAACATTCTAACATTTTATGAATCATACTAACTTCTTAAAGTAATCATATGACAAGTTCATATATGTTCATCATAAGTTCATAACTTATTTAGGTTCAAGTTATTTATTCAAGACTTATATGGCTTAAGTCAATTGATTATCCAATCTCATGTGTTCGTAGCATACATGCTCATTAATCAACACTTCTCTTATCACCCTATAATGATAGAGATGAAAGATATAAGATCATAAGATCATTACCTTTGATGACTAACTTCCTTCTTCTTGGAAATCTAACAATGAAAGTTCTAGCTTATTTGTGCTTATTCTCTCTAACAATTAAGTTGTTTAGCTTGGATGAAATAAACAAACAACTAATGAATTCAAAGGCTTGGTATTTATAGAGCTTCCAAAGTTAGGGTATAAGAGTCAATAGGACATCCCACCTCCTTATTATTCCTTCCTTAACTTCCAAGTATACTTGCTCCCTACATCAATTACTTGGCTCTCACATAAAGGTCTTGGTCAACAAGTTCACCCATGGGTTGCCCCATGGATCCTAATTAGTTAATGGATCATTACTTGGGCTTGGTTTAACTAATTAGATTATTCTTGTGGGCTTTTATTAATTCAATTTGGGATTCATATTAACCAACTTTTGGCTAAACATTCCTACAACATGGGCTTGCTCCTTAATTCTCACTAGACTTGTACTTCCTACAACATCCACAGTTCATTCCATTTCATTAGGATTTAATACTTAACAATCTCAAATTAAGTCTGCATGCGAAAATTACGTTTTCCATACTTAGATTATTATTACATAATCCATCTCATCTTGATATTATAACATTACGTATTTCTCGGAAGTTCAAAATAATTTCCCGAGTAGAAAATGATGAATAGTATTTTTCAGAAAATTTCTCGAAAAGCTTTTATTTTCATCTTGGAAATTCAAACACTTTAATTCTTTCACGTAGTTAAAATACTACAATGTTCCGACATTTCTAGGTTATAGAACGATATTCATTTACTAATAAATAATAATAATCAATAATAGAATTTTATTCATTATTTAAATATTTAAAAGTATTTTACAAAGGATTCGAATTTCTCGGTCGTTACATTCTTCCCCCCTTATAAAGATTCTATCCCCAGAATCTCGTCTTACATTAAACAAATAAATGAGGGTAATCCTTTCTTATCTTTTCTTCCAATTCCCATGTTGCTTCTTCGGCCACGTGGTTATTTCATAACACTTTTACCAAAGGTATGACTTTGTTCCGCAGAACTTGCCCTGTTCTATCAATGATTTGAATAGGCATCTCTTCGTATGTTAAGTCCTTCTCGATCTGAATAGGTTCATACTCTATTTTGTGTTTATAATACGGCTTATAAGGACGTAACATTGATACGTGAAATACGTTTTGTATTCGATGTAGGTTTGGAGGTAACGCTATCATATAAGCTACCTCACCTACCCGTTTTAACACTTTAAAAGGTCCTATAAATCTTGGACTTAGTTTTCCCTTCTTTCCAAAGCGTATCTTTCCTTTCCAAGGAGATACCTTTAGAAATACGTACGAGCCTACCTCAAACTCTCTATTTTCTCGATGTAAGTCTGCATACTTCTTCTGTCTGTCTTGAGCGGCTACGAGACGCATCCGTATCAACTTCACTACATCCGCTGTTTACTGCATAAATTCTGGTCCTAGTATTCGGCGTTCTCCCACTTCATTCCAATACAACGGTGTTCTGTATTTTTTTCCATTCAAGGCTTCGTAAGTCGGCATACATATGCTTGCATGATAACTGTTGTTATACGCAAACTCTACTAATGGTAGATGATCATCCCAACTACCCTTGAAATCCATGATGCAAGATCTCAACATATCTTCTAACGTCTGAATTGTCCTCTTGCTCTGTCCATCAGTTTGTGGATGGTATTCCGTACTCAGCTTCAACTGCGTTCCCAACTGTTCCTGCAGACTTCTCCAAAAGTTCGACGTGAATCGTGGGTCACGATCTGACACAGTCGAAACTATTACTCCATGTTTGGAAATAATTTCCTTAACATAAAGTTTAGCTAACTGATCTAAGTTATACTTAACCCGAATAGGCAAAAAGTGAGCTGACTTCGTCAATCGGTCCACTATTACCCAAATCGCATCATATCCCTTTTGAGTAGTCGAAAGTCCCACCACAAAGTCCATCGTGATATGCTCCTACTTCCACTCTGGAATTTCCAATGACTGTAACAAGCCACTTGGTTTTTGATGTTCGGCCTTAACTTTCTGACAAGTTAAGCACCTACTCGTATACTCGGCTATCTCTCTCTTTATATTCGGCCACCAAAAACTCTGTCGAAGGTCTTGATACATCTTAGTGCTACCAAGATGAATCGAGTACCTCAAATTGTGAGCCTCTTGTAAAATTTGCTCCTTTAATTCCGTCTCATTTGGAACCCAAATTCTTCCCTCAAATCTTAATAATCCCTCATTATCAAGACTGTACTTAATATCTTTTTCATTGGTTAACCGCTTCTTCATCTGGTCACACTGATCAGTTTTGAGCTGCACCTCCTTAACTCTCTCTACGATGGTAGATTGGATCTCCATCGCAAACAGTCTTTGTCCCGGTTCACTTGGCAACTTCACCTCTAACTCCATCTTTGCCATCTCTGTTATTAACTCAGTTTGAGCCGTTAACATAGGCAACTTCTCCCGACCCTTCCTACTTAAGGCATCGGCAACTACATTGGCTTTCCTAGGATGATACAAGATTTCACAGTCGCAATCCTTTATCAAATCCAACCATATCCTCTGCCTCATATTCAACTCCTTCTTATGTGAAGATATATTTTAGACTCTTGTGGTCCGTGTATATCTCACATTTTTTCCCGTAAAGATAATGTCGCCATATCTTTAAGGCAAATACTACCGCGGCTGGTTCCAGATCATGAGTAGGGTAAACTTTCTCATAATCCTTCAACTGCCTTGATGCATACGCAATGACCTTACCATGCTGCATGAGCACGCAACCAAGTCCTCTATGCGAAGCATCGCTATAAACTACGAAATTTCCTGTGTCATTGGGTAATGACAAAACAGGTGCTTCACTTAACCTCTTCTTTAGTTCTTGAAAACTATCCTCGCATTTCTCAATCCATGCGTATTTCACCATCTTTCTTATCAAGTTAGTCAATGGCGTAACTATCTTCGAAAAATCCTGGATGAATCTCCGAAAGTATCCCGCTAACCTTAGGAAACTCCGCACCTCAGTCGGCGTTTTCGGTTGTTCTCAATTCATCACTGCTTCCACCTTTGCTGGATCTACTGAAATTCCTTCATGGTCAATGACATGTCCTAAAAATTGTACCCTCTCTAGCCAAAATTCACACTTAGTGAACTTCGCATATAACTTCTCCTTCCTTAGTGTTTACAACACTATTCTTAGGTGTTCAGCATGATCTTCTGGCGTCTTTGAATAGACTAGAATATCATCAATAAACACCACGACGAACTTGTCCAAATATTGTTTGAACACTCTGTTCATCATATCCATAAATGCGGCTGGTGCATTAGTTAACCCAAATGACATTACCAAAAACTCGTAATGACCATAACGAGTTCTAAATGCCGTCTTTGGTACGCCCTCATCCCTAACCTTCAGCTGATGATACCCCGTCTTTAAATCTATTTTTGAAAAATACTTTGCCCCTTTCAATTGATCAAAAAGGTCATTAATCCTGGGCAATGGGTACTTATTTTTTATCGCTAACTTGTTCAACTCTCTGTAGTCGATATAAAGTCTTAACAAGCCATCCTTCTTCTTGACAAACAACACGGGTGCTCCCCACGGCAAAACACTCAGTCGAATGTACTTTCTATCCAACAATTCTTGTAACTGCACCATCAATTCCTTCATCTCCACTGGCGCCATACGATACGGTGCCCTAGAAACTAGTGCTGCTCCTGGCACAATGTCTATTACAAACTCGGTCTCCCTATCCGGCAGAAGACCCGACAACTCACTTGGAAATACATCCAAGAATTCACCCACTATAGGTATTTGTTCCATGGTCGCTCCCACTCTCTGGGTATCAACAACAAGGCACAAATAACCTACACAGCCCTATCTCAATAGTTTCTTAGTTTGTGTCATGGTAAGACAACACGAACGTCCTGGCAATTTATTAACGTAAAATATTACCTGAGGTTGTCTTAATGTTTTAATATTTACGCATTTCTTTTGACAATCTATAATTGCCCCATGGTTAACCAACCAATGCATTCCGAGAATTACGTCGAATTCTCCTAGCTTTATCGATATTAAATCTGCCGATAATTTACAACCCCGAATGTTTACGCAACAACTCCTATGAATATATTAAACAGGAATTAGCTCTTCATTTGCTACCTTAATATTTAAAGGTATATGCAACTTTTCGGGAAGTAATCCTAATTGTCTAGCAAAATCATATGCGATAAACGAGCAAGTAGCACCCGAGTCAAACAACACGTAAGCATTTAGATCGATGATCGGAATAATACCTGCGACTACGTCCCCTGATGCCATTGCATCTTGGACTGTCATGTTAAAGGTAAGGGACATCGGCCTACCCGGCTGCACTGGACCCCCAATAGTTAACTTACCATTATTGGCGCCCTTATTCCCGTCCGTCCCCTTCTTCGGGCAGTTCTTTGCCATATGGTCAGTTGACCCACACACAAAGCATCCGTGGTTCTCCTTCAGATTTGGACAGTTAGGCACAATGTACCCCTCCTGTCCATAATTGTAACATATGGCCTTACCTTTGAGACAGACTCCTAAGTGAGTCTTCCCACAGGTCTTGCAGGCCTCTATCCTTTTCTTTGGGTCTCCTTGCTTCACTCCGGTATTCCCAGAGTTAACCACTTTCCGTTTCTCGCCACTCCCGCTGGCTCCTTTGATCTTCACTCCCCCATCCACTTTTCCCTTATTCTTCTTATCCTTGTGGTATTGGTTCAACGCCTCGTTACAACCTTTGGCGATTATCGCCTTCTCTAAAACAGTCCCAAAAGAAGTACTTTAGAAAATAGAAATACGGTTATAGAGCCAGGGTTTCAAGCCCTGCTCGAACCATCGCGCCTTCCTAACCTCGGTGTCCACTTGGTGTGGAGCGAACCTCGCCAGTTCATTAAACTTGGCGGCGTACTGGGGAACCGTCACATCCCCTTGTTTTAAGTCCAAAAACCGTATCTCCATCCTTCCCTGTATGCTCGTGGGAAAGTAGTTCTCGAAGAATATCTCTTTGAACCTCACCCACGTTAGACACTGGATTCCGGCCCTAGCCTAGTTGGCCTCCCACCAAAAGTTGGCCTCTCCCTTCATCATATAGGTTGCAAAAGCAACCTTCTGGGCCTTGTCGACATTTGCTATGACAAATGCCTTCTCGATTTTCTTCACCCACGTTTGGGCTTCGATAGGGTCCGTAGTTCCTTTGAACTCCAGTGGACCCACGCTTTTAAAACCCTTAAACATAGCAGCTCGTACTACACCAGGATTTACGGGGATGTTAGCCCCAGTTCTATTAAACGCTGCTGTTAGCAAATTAAAAAATTCCTGCATGGGGTTAACCGGACCTCCCTCTGGTTGATTCACGTTAGAGCCTTGGTTTCGTTGTACTCTTCTTGGTGGCATTTTGCTGTTACAACAAACAACACATTTCGTTATTATTCATTCCCTATTAGTTAGTTATTATTCATAATTTAAACAATAACTTTAACATTCACTACTCAACATGTTCCGAAAAAGGCTTATATTGATTCATTGTAGTATAATACTGCATCATTAACATTATACAGCCTAAGCTGATTACATTACTTTCCAGTAATTGCTTTTCAAAAATTGGGATTTACAAAAGACTACTAGATACACAATATTTATATATCTAACTACTCTATCTACTAATAGATTACATCTGCCTTAAGGTATTTTCAAAATCTTCCTTGACAAGACCGATAATAATATTACGGCTGATAGTATGCCGCGTCTGCCCTGTCTCCACGGGATAGCCAGCTACCTGTTGCTGGAAGTCCTCAAGAGAACTCCTATGAATATAGGACATTCTCCCTATCTTCTGCTTTTTGGTATTTAGTTCCCCCCTGAGCTCAAAGACCTCATGTTTCAGCTCATGGACCTTGTCCTTGGCTAAAATCCTTTCATCATGTTCTTTTTCCCACATGGACTTCACATCTGTCTTATCCTCTAAGACAGCCTGGAGCTCTACTTTCAGCTCCTTAACCTCCTAACAGTAATGGATATTTCTATCCAACACTGACATAAAAAGTGACATCATTGACTCCCCCGTAGCCATCTCTGCTGCTATTGCTACTGGGTTAAAGGATATTGCCTCCACCTCTTCCTCCAACATGTCGTCAAACACGGACATATAGTCTAGGCTCTCTGAGTCTCTAGACTCAACCACCACTACTTCGGACTTTGCTGCTATGGGGTTCGGTATGATCTCTACCTGATTAACCGACCCTTCGCTGACTATCTGTACATCTCTAGTTTCTCCTAACATCTACAACAACACAATAAGTTTGATTAGTAAACATTAGTAGAATAATAAAAACACATAACATATATAATGTATTTTTATAAGGTTAATTTCCATCTTTTATTTTTTTGACTTTTCTTAAGGTTATGACTTAAGGTTTAAATCCTACCTTAAGATTTATAACCTAATGCTTTGATACCAACCTGAGACGCCCCCAAATTCGGGTATCTTCCAACCCGACAGATGGTGCTACACGGTGCTACAGTTCACACAAACATTCAGTTAAAATGCCTCAATAGAACGAATATGTCTTATATATATTCAAAATAATATTAATATTTCCCCAGGTTCTTTATAAACGTTACATTTGTCTTTGCTCATAATAGCAAATATTATCATTACAAACTTATACTATTATAAAAGTAATCTACGGGTTCACCTTAGCATTCCCTTTATCCTTGCAGGATCTGTCGGTTCATTTGATCTTTGCTGCATTCATATGGTTCAAGCAAGAGTGAGCCTAACCAGCTTAGCAAGTACAATAATTCTAATAAAACTAGCATGCTTGAAACACAGGAATCGTATATCTTCAATAACTGAACAATAGTTATGAAGTACTATAGATAATTCAAAATAGCACTTCTTTTCATTCAAAACATTTTACAATGACAATATTCAGTAAAACATCAATTTCGGTCCAAGACCATGAGCATTTCATAAGTTCTTTGAAAAGGACATCCTGACACTAAGTCCGTAAGTTCGGCATAGCTTATGAGCATGTCTAGGTGATCAGCCTGTGGTACTCTATGTTGATCAACACTACATTCATTAAACGTATGTACGTTTAAGTTGTGGCAACCTCACGTGCTTGTTGTTTGACGACAAAACATTTTAGCATACTCAGTCTCCTTTTGAAAACCACACCAATATTAGTTCGGTAAATCATTGACAATACTTTGATAGATTATAAGAAATCCAACGTGATTTGGTGTCCACTATACATACATCATATGTCTATCTACCCATAATAAATGAACAAGTCGTCGATCCTCGATAATTGATATCTATTCTTAATCGTGACCTTATTCAGTTCTCTGTAGTCGATGCAGAGCCGCATCGCCCTGTCCTTCTTCTTCACAAATAACACCGGTGCTCCCCACGGCGAAATGCACTGTTGAATGTACTTCTTGTCTAGTAACTCTTGCAGTTGGACCATCAATTCTTTCATCTCTACTGGTGCCATTCGTTATGGTGCCTTCGATATTAGAGATGTTCCTGGTGCCAAATTGATTACAAACTCAACCTCTCTATCTAGCAGAAGTCCTGGCAGATCGTCCAGAAATACGTCTGCAAAGTCCCTCACTACTTGTATTTCCACTATTTTCGGGTTCTCTTTACGACTGTCGACTATGTAAGCTAAATATCCTACACAGTCTTGTTTTAATAACTTCCTGGCCTGCATCATCGTCAAACAACTTGCTTGTCTAGGTGACTTGCTGCCATAGAATACAACCTTTGAGGGAGTCATAAGGTTAATACATTTCCTCTGGCAATCAATTACAGCCCCGTAATTGAAAAACCAATCCTTTCCCAAAATGACATCAAATCCACCCTACAGTTCTTATGTACATACTTAACAGGGATCACTTCTCTATTCGTAATTTCTATGTTCATGGGGTGTTCTAACTGATCCTTAGGCAATTCCAAGTTCTTAGCAAAGTTATCGGATATAAATGAACAAGTAGCACCCAAATCAAATAAAACATAAGCATTTACTTTATTGATCGGAATGATACCTAACACCACATCGCGAGACTGTACATCATCCTACACTGTCATGTTGAATGTCCTGGCAATTGGTCTATTGGTTGCGGTTGGTCCCGTGATAGTTAGAGCACTTCCACCGCTATTTCCCCTGTTCCCTCCTGATCCTGCCCCTCCAGATCCCTTCTTGGGACAATCCCTTGCCAGATTGTCCTTTGAGCCGCAAGTGAAGCAGGCGCCCTTCTTTAGGTTAGGACAGTTAGGTGCTATATGGCATTCCTGACCACAATTGTAGCGCACCTATTTTCCCTTCATACACATTCGCAGATGAGCTTTCCAGTAGGTCGGGCATGCTTCAATCCTCTTCTTCTAACCTCCTTGCTGATTTCCAGTTGACGAGTTATCAGACCACCTTCTCTTCTGATTGTTACTTCCTCCTGTGTTACTTCTACTGACTTTGTTAATTTCTTCATTTTCACTCTTCTTCTTCTTCTTCTGGTCCTGGTTATAGTTAGTCACCGCATCGCTCCCACCTTCAGCGAGGATGGCCTTGTCCAATACTCTAGCAAAAATTTTCAACTGAAACATTAACACTTTACTATATAACCAGGGCTTTAGTCCCTGTCCAAATCTTCTTGCTTTTCTCTCATCCGTGTGCACTTGATATGTGGCGAACCTAGCGAACTCATTGAATCTTGTCGCATAGTCTAGCACGGGCATATTTCCTTGCTTCAATTCCAAAAATTGTACCTCCATTTGGTTCTGCGAGCTTGTTGGGAATTACATCTCGAAGAACATCTCCTTAAACCTCTCCCAAGTTATCACACCTTCTCCTCCATGGACCCTATTTGCTTGCCACCAATAACTAGCTTTCTGATTTCAGCATGAACGTTGCGTATGCAGTTTTTTGGTCCTCTCTGACTCAGGCGACGTCAAAAACTTTTTCCATCCCCATAACCCAAGTTTGAGCTTTTATCGGGTTCATTGAGCCTTTAAACTTTTGCGGTCCTACTGCCTTGAAGTCCTTGAACGTTGTATTCGGTGGAGCTTGAGGTTGATTATTAATTACTCCAGCTAATAAGTTTACCAATTGTTGAATGGGGTTAGCATTGGCGTCGTTGTTGTTATTCATCGACTCTTCTTCGGCTGGTTGACGGTTTGGTCTTCTTCTCAGTGGAATATTTCTGTTAAAATATATGATTATCAGATCTTTATTCAATTCTCTAAATATTTAAGACTCAACTCAGGATTTTAACAGAATCACTTAACACATTTCTCAAATAATTCAGATATATTTATTTAATCAAAAGTTTTAACAAACAACAATAGCATCACTGCTATTTACATCAACTATCCCGAGATAAAGAATCTACAGGATTTAAAACAACAAAATATTCATTTGTTTACAAACACATCGGAATTTACATTTTTAACTACCAGATAAGTTTTCACATAATTAAACTATTCCTATCAATGCATGTTAAGGCGTTGAATAGCTTTGCTACGCTCTTCCTCCATAATGTGGGACATCGTCCTGCGATCTAGCATGTACGATGGTAGTCCTTCGAACTGAATTGGGTATCTCATAACTCGATCATGGGCCTCATCAATCGCATTTTGAAGCGTAGAATACGTCTCCTCAAGCTTAGCCTTCTTCGCCCGACAGTTCTCTTCTGTAAGATCTGCACGTCGAGATTCCCTTACCCATACCTCCTCTGCTATGGTCAGCCTTGTTGAGTTCTCTTTCAGTTCATTCTTTAACTCCTCTATTTCCTCTGACTTCTGCTCGGTTTGACCCTTCTAGTGAATCAAATCCCACTCTACGTTTCCCAGACGTGTGTGAAGAGCCTCAACCTCTTTATCCCTCTGCTCGATGGTAAGCTGTTGAATAACCGTCCACTCCTTCAGCTCCTGAACAGTATCTCATAACTCTATGTTATGATCATATAGCTCGTCGTACAGGCACTGATAGAGTTTGGTGGGAACTCATCTTCTTCCTCTTCTTCCTCAGGGTCCTCCTCTGGGTCAGACTCAGGCTCATGCTCTTGACCAACAACAGTGATCAATGGAGATGGCTCTCTTTGTACCAACTGCTCCCAGACGACATGAATGTCTCGGGGCTCATCCGTCGTAGGTACTCGGGGTTCCTCCTCCCTAGCTCGACTAGATCCTTCAACATCCGACATCCTGACAACACAGTTTTAAGTTTTAGTTACTAATCGATACTCGCGAGCACAAAAGTTTATCACATAAACACATCAAGTCTTTTATTATCTTCCATGAATTAAGGAATTCATTTCTTAGAACTCGATAAGAGTTTACCACCACTATGTTCTCGATCTCCTATAAGGTTACTACCTAAGGTTGTTCCCCCACCTAAGGTTCATAACCTACAGCTCTTATACCAACATATGACACCCCCAAATCCGGGTACTTCAATTACCACGTGATTTGGTGTCAACTGTACATACATCATATGTTTATCTACCCATAATAAATGAAACCATAAAATAGATAGAAATAAATCATCTCCTTAAGGAGTTACAACATCTGAAAATAACTACATCAATCCCATGTCATACTAACCTTAAATTTAAATGTGAAAACATAAACAAATATTAAGTCTTACACAATTTAAACATAAATATGAAATATAACATAACAAATAAATAGCAAGTCTTCATCACTTGTTAATCTTGCCCTTGCCTTTCCTAGTAGAAGGCTCGTCGGACCTTTCGTTCTTAACTGCAATGTTATTATCACACAAAAGTGAGCACGATTGCCCACAAGTATAATAATGTATAACAATATAATAATATGCGAGTGAATCAAAGACTTCTGAAATAAGAAACCTGACTTCTGAATCAAGAATGAATAACAAGAAACAAAAGAACTTCTGAGGGTCACAAGACCTTGAACTATGTCCTAGGTTGTCAAGTGTTTATACTTGAAACCTTTAATAGTCATAAGACTATGGACTCTTCTTCTCGTACTTAGGTGGATCAGCCCTTAGTATCATACTGTGCACAATATCTTAACTCTAAAGCATAAGTAATCCCATATAACAGGGTTGTTCATCTCAGCTTGACATTAGAGTCTGCACCAAAGGAAGTTTGGTTTTGATAAACTCAACAAGGGTTCTAAAATTTAAAACGTTCATCAACTATGGACTAGTCAAATCAATAAGGGTTCACTAGTTTTACAAGATTCAACAATAAATTATATTCAATTTGAATAATAAACTTAAGAGGTATACAATGGAATAAGTATTGTATAATAGGAATCATGTTGTAAAAGATTGATAATACCTACTATGAAATCTTGAACTTAATCAATAAATAACAAAAAACTTTATCGATATAGAATATAAGTCTAGAACTTGCTCAAATAAAGAGGTAAGGTTTAGAAACTTGCAGAACGATAACAATTAGGGTTAGAAAACTTACCTCGTGCGTAGGTTACACGTTCCTCGATTTAATCCTACATACCATTTACATTCACAATACTAGTCAATTATAACGTAACTAGCATCACAAGTTTATTCTCTTTTGTCTAAACTCTGATTATGATTATACTAATCAAATCACAACACTTGTTTTCTCATAATATTAGATTTCATGAACGACTAGCTAATTAAGCGTTCAACAATTCAATTAAACATGTAAGTACCTCATTGCCATGTTTAGAATATATTTTAGCATCACATTATATGTTCAACATATTTTTCTGTTTATTAGATTAGGTTAATATTATATCCTCTAAACTTAAATAATTAAAATTTTTATTTATGGACAAACTGCATAGTGGCACTGCGGCGACACCATGTAGGCTATACTTGGCGCTGTGGCGCGGCTAGCATTGTAGCTAGATAGTGGCACTGCGGTGCTGCTGGCACTACAGCGCGGCGTACAGACCTGGAGTTGGCGCTGCGGCGCGGCACTCCAGTTTCAAAAATTTACAAATCGCGAAAAACACAGAACATGGCCAAAAACACCCAATTAATTTATTCACAAGCATACCCAGACACTATAATACACATATAATCATTACCCAACCTTTCTAGCACAATTTTAACAAGTTAGAACATATAATTACTTGAATCAAATCATGTAATTTCATTGTTCTTGGTATTTTTGATTGTTTTGAAGATAAAACATGAAAATTAACATTACAGTTTGTTATAACACTGAATCAGTCCGTTCAAAGTTTGTTTTCTTCGTTTTAACATGTACTATCAAAATCTATAAATAAATTTTAAGTTAAACAACAATTCATGCATTGATCACTCAATTTTTGTTTTACAGAGAACTCAAAACACTTATTAATGGAAAACTCTGATTTTAGCATGATTACATTAAATCAATTACTTTCAACACATGAATATATACACAAGTTATAAACGTATACTAACATATACATTACATCCTATATTCATCAATTACAACTCTCTTCAATCACAGAGGACTTAGAGATAGTTTTTCATAAAAAATAATAACAACGTAATTTACAAATTGGGTTGAAGAGATTACCCTATAGCAGATTCCTCTAATTCTTTACTTTCTTCTTTAATCTCTCAACTTCTCTCTAAATTCTCTCTGGATTTCAATCAGTTAAGACTAATGAATGAAATACGTAAAAGAAAAGACTGAAGAAGGCGCACAGATAACCGGCAACGTTGTGGTCAGTTAATCCCATTCGTGGGTTAACTACTCAACTCCTATTAGGGCCTTGTTTGACTAGCCTCTAAAAAGCTCTTTCCCATTTAATTTAATAAATCTCTTATAATATAGTTTAATAATGTCACACCCGATTAATAATGTTACACTCATTTCTCATTTATTAATTATGTCAAATCATTAAATCTCTAATTAATTATAAAATTAATTAGAATAACATTATGCTTATTAAATAATTCATTTAATCAAATAAGCTTAATTAAATACATACCTTGAATAATAAAATTATCCACATTAATTTAATCAATATAACACATATAATTAAATTAATCTATCACAAATTCCACAATTAATTATTTAACCTAATACTTAAATCATCGAAAAATATTTATTTAATTCACTAAATTTTCAAATTAAATTATAAAATCTCGTTCGTCACATCTTTCCCCCCTTAAAAGGATTTTGTCCCCAGAATCACGACTCAATCAATTCGTCACGTTACACAGAGGCTCAGTCAAAGCCCCACCCGTGACATCCATACTCAAAGGCCCAGAGCGGACGGTCCAACCTTTGAGGGCCGTGATAAGAACTTATAAAAGGGATCGAACTACAGCTGGAGAAATGTCAGCCACCAAAGGCACCGACTCCCCTGTAAACTCCAACCCTATGATGAACTGGCAGTCCATTGGTGTCATCATCACCTCAAAGTCCAACAAATGGAGAGACTGAGTCTGGTGGAACCCTAGGGGCAGCGACGAGGAGGAATAAAGAAGAAGGCCTCAAAACCACAAGAGTGAACGATGGCCTGGTACTCCGGATGAAGGGGCTGGTACAATGAGTGAATGTTAAACCAGTTCCCCCTGGGCTAAGTAAAGCTGGGAACATGCATCAAGTTCAAAATCATTATCAAAACCTTTGCCCCAAAAGTGGGAAACGAATAAAGGTAAAATAAAAACAACTATTACCTCGTTCGCATGGAGGTAGGTCGAAGGATAACGACTCAAATCATCCAGGAGATCTGGAATTGTCACGATGATAGCTGGAAGCTCCCTACGAGGAATAAAAGTAAAAGCAGTTGGGTCCTCAAAAGGAACATCATCCTCCTCATCTATTCCAGTCGGCATATCGACCTGGATAGGACGAATCACTAACTCAGTCAACCGGCGAGGCTGCCGGGCTGGACGAGGCCGAGGGACATGAGAAGCTCTCCTCCTCATGCCTACAGAGATCGTGCGAGAGCTACTCGGTCTATTTGATTCCATAGCCTGAACAAAATCTCCAAATCACCTCAAAAAGGGTGAGGTAAGTTTTAAACTTAAAACTTATTGAAGTTAAATCATTGCTTCATGCCTAGTTTAAGTCCTAAAGCATGCATTATGTTAACATGCATCCCAAATAGAGTTAAAATTGCATGTTCATTAAATTCTTATGCTTATGAAAAAAATCTCGCTAGAGTTTCCTTTGTAAAATAGATTGTCCACATGCACATACATAGGCATGACTAGGTGGCCATTCAGTAGCACACCAACCCAATAACAAGATATATTAAACATTAAAAGTAAGTCACAATGGCAGCCAAATTACCATGTGCATTTTTTTTAAAAAAAACTCGTGCTTGTTGTAGACATTCAAAATTTTGCATTCATGTTACTAACCATGCAGGAGGGCATAATCGTCTTTTATCTTCCAAAGATAACCCTGGAATTCAAATTCATCAAACCAAACCCCCGACGACAGCACTAAGAAATCATCAAACCAGACCCCCCAGCAACAACACCAGGAAATCATCAAACTAGACGCCCCGACAACAACGTCGGGAAGTTATTAAACCAGACCCCCGTCGACAGCACCGGGAAGTCATCAAACCAGACCCCCGACAACAGTACCGGGAAATCCTTAAACCAGACCCCGGCAACATCACCGGGAAATCATCAAAGTAATCCCCAAAAACAACCCCGGGATATCAAATCAACCGTTGGAGATAACCCTAAAACATCAAATCAATCCCCAGAGACAACCCTGAGGAAAACATAATCAGTTGTGATCAAACCTCGGAGACAGCCCCGAAGGACAATCAAAAGCCCATCAACCTTAGAGACAACCCCCAAAAGGGTAAAAAAGTCGTTTTAACAAGACAACATCAAAAACCCCAATACAGCTGCAAAAAGGGTTAAAAAGAGCCATTGCAGCATTCCTAAATGAAAATTACGCCAAACAGCTCTACGGACTGACTATGAAGACTTAAAGATTTGGTCATGGACCCATCTTCCCAGATTTAGAAAAGGTCAAATCCCATGTATGACGTAGCTCTTAGAAAGAGCTTTTCGAAAAGGTATGGCACGCCTCCTTCGGATTCTCAGATCGCATGTTATGAAGGTTTAAGCAAACTTTGCGTTGATCGGAGTGCACGTACTTTGAGACAACAGGGCCCACTAGGTGGGACCCACTAGTCCCATCCATAGGTGTACCTGTAAAATCCACAGGTCTACCTGCAGAAACTTAGGGCTTTATATACAAGCCACCAGTAGCTTGTTAAAGAAGAAGAAAACAAGAAAAAAGAAAAAAAAAGATTAAAAAAGAGATAAAAAAGGAGTATTTCATGCAAGAAATCACTCGAACCTTGCTTTCAAAGCTGTAAACTTCAATTGTAAGCTTTCATATATATATATATATATATATATATATATATATATATATATATATATATATATATTGTAACATATCATGTTTTAACCGGTGGAAATCGAGTCTAAGGACACCAAAAGCCATTTGATAGCCCTTCTAGTGCAAGGCTGTAAGACTTCTTCAAGTTTTCATTTTTTTCTCTTTTATGCATATATATAACTAATATATATGTATATTAGTTAGTTTTACTGGTTGAAATATCAATCTTTTTCTTTTTCTTGCGTTATATATATATTTATACCGATTAATCGAGCCTAGATTGTCAATTTGTGGCTTTTTCTTGCTTTAATATATATATACATATATATATATATATATATATATATATATGTAGTTAATCATTATGATTAAATATCAGTTTTAACCATTCATTTGATGTAAATCTGCAATATTTAAAGTTTGTTGACTAGATTTATCTAAATCTAGTCATATCTAGCTTTTAATCGGTTCAAAAGTTGTGAAACTAGAACCGTTGAGCTAGAATGACAAAGATTTATTTAAATCTAGTTTTTTGTCTAGCTTTTAAATAATATTCTGTGAGCCTATGAATCACGGAATCTACTGTTCAATCCATGAATCTAGATCTGGTTCCCATGATGGACCCTTTTCAGTTGTACAGCTAGCTTACAAATTTTGTACTTGTAAATATAGAACCACAAAACGGTTATCCGAATTTAAGGTCCCCGTAATAGTGAAAATCTTATGTGTGGCGCTTGGGCATACTTTGATGGCTTTCACGCCCATAAGAAGCCCAACACTTTTATAAATATTATTATTTTGTCGAAGATGCTTCGCATCTTGAGATAAAATTAGAATAAGTTGAATACGGAATAAAATGAAAATATCAAATGCCTCAATTACTATGTAAGCAGAAGGGTTTGAAAACCTGTTTTCATAACATCATTTTATATGTCTTGTATTAAAATTGAACTTTTATACAAGTCAAACCCTTTTTATATAGATGCAAAAGAGGCATAACACTACTTCCAAACAAAGCACTTAGGCACAATTAACTGCAATGCACACACACACATACACACATTAGAGAATCAAAAAAGCGTGGTAACCGTGTTTCACGGAAGTCGAGGGGTGCCTAACACCTTCCCCCCGCTTAATAAAGCCCCCGAACTCTATGAAATCCCAGTTTTCAATACCAATTAAACAGAGTCCAATAATTAGGCCTATTGTAAAAACTTTCAAAACTTGGTTGGGTTGGTACAACCATTTTAACTTATACCAACTGGCGGATCTGTCTAATTCGGACCAATAAAAATCAAATCTTTTCAAATCGTTGACATTATATGTCGGTCTTTTTCCTGAAAATCTCACCCTTCAAATCAAACAAATCACAAACATATAAAACCTAAAGGGTAAGAAACATAATAAGAAGAGGAAGAGATCATAATCTTTTTTCTCGCGTCTACACTTATTTTTCCTCAAATAGGATGAATAAACTAGCAAAAAAGGGTGCCAAATGAATGTCTCAGAAATCAATTTTTTTCACATCAATACTTTCAGCATGGTAAAATATAAGCATTTACTAAGTCTGATCATTTTTATCAAATCATCTAAGCATGCATATTCGCTATATTGTGTTTAAAAGCATTCTATATGAAATCTAATGTTCTAATGGTCAAAACTTGAAAAGAAAACATGTAAACATTACCAGTGTAGTGCAGAACGTTTGTACGACGACGGATTTTGCAAAAAGCAGCTCGAACTCAGTAGAATTGAAGAAGAATTTTTTGATTTTCTATGTAGTTCAACTTGAAAATGACTTATACAAGGAACAAGGGGTATAAATCCACCCGTGGGAGCCGCGGCTCTACCTGCGGCTACCGCGGGTAGACCTACGGCCACCCAACAGAGTTACAACGATCAAATTTGAGTTACAACAGAGTTCCCAGGAGCTGAAAAGTAAAATCAGAAAAAAGGTTCTATGTGATTGAGTAGAAAGGGCCTGAAACCTAGAAACAGGATGTCAAACTGTGGAAATATGGAAATTTAGTGCAAATCATTGGCAATAACTCCAGCGTAGCATCGGGAAAGATTTGGTGATGTTAGATGTTGAAAACTACTTCAACGAAGGTCAGAATGATTGACAGTGTAAACCGTTAGTGATAACTCTAGCGTAGCATTGAGAAAGATCTGGTAATGTAAGCCGTTGAAAACTACTTCAACGAAGGTCAGAATGATTGACAGTGTAAACTATTGGCGATAACTCCAGTGTAGCATCGGGAAAGATCTGGTAATGTAAGTGTGACACCCCCAAATTCGAGTTACCTGACCCCCGGGTTTGGTGTTCACGACCCATAATATAATACCATTTAACTACCCATTTATATATAAATAGGAATACATAAGTCATTAACATAAGTTGTTAATACATAAGTCCCAGGTCCACTAACCTTAACATTACAAAAATACCCCTTAGATATACAAAAAAGGTTTATAATACAATACAACATAATAATATTATTCATCATAACTAATTTATAACTATGCCTTTTCCCTTGTTCTTCTTAGCATCACCTTCTTTAACTTCGTCCCTAGCTGAAAAGTTTTATTTATAGCAAGGGTGAGCAACAAGTTTGTCCCGCAAGTTAAGACATACAATAAAGGTATAGAAATCAATATCAATTGTGCTAACATTCTCCGCAACAATAATCTGATAATGAAAGGGTACAACGCTTTCAAGGTTTTCTACGATATTCAATGAATAATCAGGAATAAATTCTACGAAATAGCAAAGTGGAAAGTTTTCCAGATTTATGCTGAGCGATCCGTTGGATCTTGAACTTCTCTTCTCGAATAACTATCAAAGATTGGACTTTGATATACCCAGGTGTATCAGATAACCATAAAGATTAAACCATACCCCTCTTCAAGTACTTAGAGCCGGCCAACTCTTTGTACCCTATATTATGCATAATATTTAACAGCGCGCAACGATCGAATATACTACCTAAAATGTTTCCTTTATATAAAAGGTTGTTCTTCTCAGTCTTTGAATCAGAATTTGATTTAACAACGAAATGCAATGATTTCAATATCTAATCACTTCTCTTCTCAAACCTATTCAAGTTTTCGATCATGCCGGTACAACTGGCATTGATCTATCAATAATAATTAAATTATCTTCTCTTCTCGAATTTATCAAGTTCTAACAAATGTTCGTCTAGCCAGAACAATTAGCTAAGACATTTCTCAACATAATTTGACAATAGACAGGAATTATCTGTAATGTCAATTCTATCTTCTACGAATATGAATATCCAACAATAGTTATTCTACAAAGGTATATTCTCCAATAAGTAATTCTGTTTGAATTATTAATCATGCACTAACTGCGAATAATCAATAATAAATTTCCTAGACATGGTATAATTAGCAATAATTAACCATTATAATATTTGAATGAATATAACTCAAGGTTGAGTTAGGAAACTTGCCTTTCACGTTGATTACAGCTACACAATATAATTAACTGCGTTCGTAAGACCTATAATCAACAATGTCGGTCTCACAATTAGCATAATCATTTATAACACATAACACTGTATTTTACAGTCAAACTTCTCCTAGACACATTACCACATAGCCACATTAGCGTTTATAACCTATATAAACACTTATCAAGTCTAACTATTTCGGTCTGGTTGAACTTCGGTCCATTCTCGGTGTTCTGATCACCCTATCCGATAATTAACACATTGATTATCAATTCAACTTGGTCTCTAAGCTTCAATATTATTTTAGAAAAGTCAAATATCGTTTATAATATTTTCCGAAAGCTTTTAATAATTTATAAACAATTATTATAATTTATAATAATTTTTCAACCACCTAAATCATTTTTAAATGATTTAATTATTAAATAATCTTATCATTATTAATATTTAATAATATAAAAATATTAATAACATACTTGCCAAAATATTAAAGTTATTATTAATAACTTAAAATATTTTTAAATCATCAATATTCTACTTAAATTTTTTTTATAAGTAATTAAAATTATTTTTAAATCATCACCATTAATATTTAAATATTAATGTAATTATTATCAAAATATTAAAAGTCATTAATTATAACTTAAAATACTTTTAAATCATTTTTCTCATCTTTAAATGATTTTTAAATCAATAAAACTATTTTTAATTCATTTATTTAATATCATAATTAAATAAATCTAATACCATTAATATTAATTTATTAATGAGAATTCTCCAAAAATATTGAAAATTATATTTTATAATTTAAAATATTTTCTATCACTTTATTCTTTTTTAAAATGATTTTTAAATCATTAAAATCATTTTTATCTTATTTATTTAATTTAGTAATTAAATAAATCTAATATCATTAATATTAAATTATTAATAAAAATTCTCCAAAAATATTAAAAGTCACATTTTATAACTCAAAATATTTTTAAATATATTATTCTTATTTAAAATGATTTTTCATAATATTAAATCTTTTTTCTCTAATTTATTTAATACACTAATTAAATATATTAAATACTTTTAATATTTAAATAATTATAAATACTAAAGAAAAATATTCCAATTGGTCAAAAATTATTTTTCATAATTTAAAATAATTTTTAAAACTATTTTTGGTAATTTTTAGAATTTATTTATATTTTTTTAATCATTTTCGGGAAAACAGAAAATAAAATAAATAGAACCGTAGCTAAAGCCTTTAGCGACACAAATCTGTCGTCTTAGGTGTTCTTCATCTCAAGAACACTATCAGACTCATGTTCGAGATCCTTACTTTGACCGAATTTTAATCTAGGTTTACAATTGTTTCTGGGCAAATCTTAAAGTTCAATCATGTACTACTCATGTAGTACTACCATTAACAATCAACATCAAAGTTATACAACATCAAAACAAGCAGATCAGTGCCTTCAAACTTATGGTCAGACGGTTTCTGGGTTTGCCCAGAAACCCAGAAACTCGAACAGTCACTTTCTAACTCAATTATTTATGCTTTATGTTCATGTTTATTGTCATATAAATGTTTTAAGTTATAGACCTTATGTCAAGGAACAACACCAAAGCATAAAATTAGATTATCATCGACAGAATAAACATGAATCACACGGTCAAAGTATGTCAGAAATGATGTTCTTATTTTTCTGGGTTTTCCCAGAAAAGCAAAAATCAGTTCGGGTGGTCTACTTTGACCACCTTTCACGATCGATCTGATGAGTTTACAAGATATATAAAGACCCAGATCTATAGTACACATAACCAGCTACATAATGTACCAAACAAACACATCAAAAACCAAACATACTGACCGATCTAAAGGCTTAAACTTCTTATCAGACACTGATTTCAATTTCTGGGCTTGCCCAGATTTTGACTGGTCATGCCCGGTCAACGGGATATAGACATCAAATGTCTGTGACTTCACTTCCAGATCCAATACAACATAACAAGCTACCAATATCAAGTTTAAAACAACACATAACATATACGAGCAAGGATCTGTGGCCACTGACATTTCTTGTCAGACCACTATTCAAGCTCAAGAACAGATTTTTAAAACTTGCATTTTAAGGCACTTTGATGCTATGGATTCATGATAGACCATCATAGATCTTCAATAAACATCCAATAGCAAGACTCTAAACACAAAAACATAAAAATTTTCAAAGCATACAAGATCAAAAATAAAAAAATGGGTTATACCTTCTTTCTTTCAATTCTTGATCTAAGCTCTCAAATATGTTATTGGTTGATCTATGGACTGATATTGTGACTGGTTCACATATAATTTTCGTGGGTTTAGGAGGGAGAAAGAGTTGGTGAGAGCAAAAGTGAAAAATGGCAATTCTTGTGACTTTTCTCTCTCTAAATCTCTTATATAATGTGCTAGTTTGCTATGGCTGAGGCAATGGACGATTTTTGCTGCTGATTTGCTGATATTTTTATGCCACAAAGTTAAGAATAGTTGGTGACCAACTAAAGTTAAATCAAATTTTACAAGTTAGCTTATAAAATATAATAAAAGAGCATTTTTGTCATTTCTAAAATACAATTAATGGCATTCTTGTCATTTGTACAAACTCTTAGGGTTTAGGGTTTGGATTAGGGTTTAAACCCTTTAGGTTTGCAATTTAATTTTCAAAATTTTTAAATTTCGATTTCCAAAATAGAAAATTAATAATTTCAAATTACAATTAGGATTCAATAATTAAATTTATATTTCCTAATCATAAAATTCAATCTTGCTAATAAGGATTTATATTCCTAATTAAAATTGCTTAAATTAGCAATTAGGGTCAAAATGGTCATTAGGATTTACAACCCACGAATTAGGGTTTTAATAAGAATAATAAATTTTCTAAATTACAATTAGGGTTTGTAAAATAGAAATTAAAATAACTAAAATATAATTAGGGTTTTCTAATCATATTAAAGTTTAATACACACAATAGGCTTGCCAATTAGAATTAGGGTTTCCTAATTTAGGGTTTAGAATTTCCGAATATAAAATTAGGATTTCTCGACGTACAATTAGGGTTTCCAACGGTACGTTAGAGTTTCTGATCCTGAGATTAGGGTTTCTAATCACCTATTAAGTTTTATTAATTTCAAACCTTATCCGATCAAAAATTCTATATAGTACAAACACATACTCATAAATATAATTATTTTAATTATATTTTCTATCGAATCCCTTTCCCGAAATTAGGTTTAGGGTTTCTAAAGCTGTTAAGCATAACTCTACTCTAATTTTATTAGTCAATACACATTGACTTTCTCAAGACTCATTTCACCAGTACTTGTCACATAAATGGTAATTAATATTAATATTAATAATAATAAAAAATTTTATTCGCAAATTTTTGATTATTCGAAATCTCGGGTTATCACAGTAAGCCGTTAAAAACTACCTCAACGAAGGTCAGAATTATTGATAGTATAAACTGTTGGCGACAACTCTACTGTAGCATCGGGAAGGGTCCGGTGATGTATGTAATTCTATGTATGTGCACACCTAGATGAGGTGGGGAGTAAATAGGTGTTTAAGCTAAAAGTGATAAACGGTGAAAACTTTTTATAACTTTATGCTACAAGTTTAATTTAGACGGCTACGCCTGTCTGCTTTAGTGTCTGCTTTAGCTTATGTTCTTCGTTTCTTATTATCAGACAGCTAGACCTGTCTGCTTTAATGTCTGGATATTGGCGTGAATAACAAAAAAATGCAGAACGTGGATGACAGTTAAAGAGATAAATAGAAGTAAAAATCACACCAAGAATTTTACGTGGTTCAGCCCCTATCCTCTAATCTAGTGGCCTAATCCACGTCCAATCCCAACTAGGATTGGAGACTCTTTTTATTAAACTTAATATTCAATTAAATACAATAAAAAGAACTCCCTGTTACAAAGAAGCTTTTCACTGATGGACACCTCTGCCCCCTTTGCACCTCTGCAACCTTTCTCACCACTGAGACCTTTGCACCTCTACAACCTTGAAAGTTCTCTTTGTATAGACCTTATCTACTACTGGATAGATCAAGCCAAACAAATCTTGAACGTTGAATATGATAGAAGAAATTACAATAGACTTCTTATTTTCCAGCCACAAAGAATTATAGACAGTACAATGAATAGCTGGAAATAAACAATGAAAGCTCTTAATAGGATTCTTCTCTGTATAGCAACGTGAATTAGCTTCTTGTATCCTCTTGTGCTTAGCCGTGAAAAATAAAACTATATATAAAGAGAGACCCAACAGCTATAAAATAATTGTTAGCAATAAATCAGATTATTTAAATCCCATAGCAAGAAATCAGATGATTTAAATCCCATAATATTAGCTACAATATTGACCAACGGTTATGAACATGAGAGAGAATAGGAAACGCATATTAAAGATGGTATACCCCAAGATATTAGCAATTAAAGAGTCCAATAGATTTGGTAAATCAATGATATGTTTTCAAGTCAAACCAAAATACTTTAAATAAAGGAACAAGGAGATAAGATAAGATGAGACCCACCAACTCTAAACAACTTCAGTAAGACTCCTTTCTCAATTAGAATACAAAGTACCACTAATAGTTATGGGTCCCACTAAGCAAGAGTATATCCTTAAATAAATTATAGTACCCACGAAATACTCTGTATAATAGATGAAGGAAATTTGACCCAGCTGGAATAACATATATAAACCCATCTAATAATATTTGATAGCATTAAAAATTATAAATACCAATATTCCTTAATAAACTCCAAATCAAATCTTCCTTAATAAACTCCAAATCAAATCTTCCTTAATTTTAAAACATTCCAACTTACCAACGGAAGAAAATCAGCAACAAGTGTTCATGTAATAACCATAACTCATGCATATTAATTATAATATTATAACAAACCATGAACCATGCACATGTCTAATATACTTAAATTAGTCATCATTCAAAACATCATAAAATCACAAACCAACATTCTCCCCCTTTTTGATGATGACAATTTATGCACCAACATGCTCCCCCTAAGTATATGGCTCCCCCTAAATTTATGCATATTAAGGAGCAAAAGAAAATGACTTTATCCAAATAACTATCATTGTATATTCTAGCATAATATAGCATCTCAATATCAACATGAATATCAATTCAAGCCAATTTAATTGTACCCAAATATCTCTCCCCCTTTGTCATTATCAAAAAGAAATAAGTTATCAAGTTATATCTCTCCATTTGCCAACATTAAAAGAATAAGTGCAAAAATAAAGAATATTATTGGAGCAATTTTATAACAAAACCACATATAACAAGTAAATAAAATGATCATACCTTTGCGATTTGTTACCTATATATATATATATATATATATATATATATATATATATATATATATATCAATATTTTGTTACCAATAATAAGCTTGATAGTTGAGGTTCTTAGTGTAGTCTCTCAAAGTAAAGTATCATTCGTCTCCATTTTGACCTTGAGATATCTACAAAATAAACAAATCTTCTCTACCTTTTTGGTACCCAAATTTTCTTGGGTCCATTTGGGTTAGTAGCATATAAATCACATTTCTTTATCCAAATTTGTTTTATTTTAATTTTACTACAATTAGAATCAAAATGACCTTTAAAACCACATTTTTTACAAGTAACAAACGGTGAACAATAAAGTGGTTTATGCCTTGATTTACTATTAATCATTCTAATATTATTATTAGTCCTATTTTTCACATTTTTTTTAGGATTATACCCAATCCCTTGTTTATCAAGATTGGACCTTTGTGCCCCTAACATAACATTTAGGTTCTCTTCTCCTTGCACAAATTTAGCAAGATCATTTTTTAAAGATGTTATTTCTGCATTTATTACATTATCATCATGTTGCATATTCATAATTTTTCCATCCTTAAAAGAATCTATGCATACATCGCTCATTTTCAAATTTTCTTTTAAAATTTGATTTTCATTTTTAAGATATTCATTTTCTTTCTTTTCTTTAATAAGTAATTCAACTTCATTCATTAACTCATTTACGCAGTTCTTAAAATAAGCAGTTTTCTTTTTAAGCTTTTGATTTTCATTTAGCAAAGCAAGATAATCAAATGTAGATATTTCAAAATTTTCATAAAAATTCGTTACCTCAAGTTGATCATCGTCTTTTAGTCCCATAAAACATAATTGGCATTGTTCTTCATCTTGTTCTATTTTGGACTTGCTCATTGGAGTTGAGCTACCTTTTTGATTCTTCCTTTATTTCTTTCTTTGAAGTAGTCTCTCGAGTTTTCTTGAGAGCATTTCAATTTTTTCATCAAAATCTTCATCATTGCCTTCTATGTTGCTTTCAGCTTGCAGAGCCAAGGTATTCTTCTTAGGTGCCTCATCTTCTTCATCATACAATTTTAGTTGGTTTTCAAACTCTTCAAGTTCTCCAAATAAGGTAAGAGTTTCCATTCTGCTGATTGTGACTGAGTCTTGAAGTGTAGTAACCTTTGGTGTGAATCGCTTTGGCATGACTCTAAGAAGCTTTCGGTTGATTTCCTTTTGATCAATCTTTCTTCCGAGCATGCTTAGAGAATTCATTAGAGTAAGGAACCTTGCTTGTGCATCTCTAATTGATTCATTTTTCTCTAATTTGAATAGTTCGTATTCGTGCATTAGCAAGCTCAGCTTGACCTCCTTCACTTTAGTAGAACCTTCATGGCTCATGATAACTGTGTCCCAAATTTCCTTAGCCGTAGTACAAGAAGATACTTTATCTATCTCTGACTGAACCATGCCACTTAAAAGTGTATTCATGGCCTTGGAATTATAAGACACCATATACGATTCGTTTGAGTCCATTTCCATGAGATTCTTTGGCTTGCCATCATCATGTCGCAGAATGACTGGTCCATTTTTGACTACCCACCATCCCCATGGGTCACGGTTCAGAAAGATCTTCATTCTAAACTTCAAAAAGTTGAAGTTTTCACTTCTGAACAACAGCGGTGGCCTACTTGTGGACTGACCTTCTTGAAAGTTTAGGTGTGCCATAGGATCTTCCCCTACGACCTGCAACGATCAATATTAGTAGAGCCTTGCTTTGATACCAAATGTAATTCTATGTATGTGCACACCTAGAGGGGGGGTGAATAGGTGTTTATACTAAAAGTGATAAACGGTGAAAGCTTTTTATAACTTTATGCTACAGGTTTAATTTAGATAGCTACGCTTGTCTGCTTTAGTGTCTGCTTTAGCTTATGTTCTTCATTTCTTATTATCAGATAGCTAGACCTGTCTGCTTTAATGTCTGGATAGTGGCGTGAATAACAAAAAAATACAGAACGTGGATGACAGTTAAAGAGATAAATAGAAGTAAAAATCACACCAAGATTTTTACGTGGTTCAGCCCCTATCCTCTAATCTAGTGGGCTAATCCACGTCCAATCCCAACTAGGATTGGAGACTCTTTTTATTAAACTTAATATTCAATTAAATACAATAAAAAGAACTCCCTGTTATAAAGAAGCTTTTCACTGATGTACACCTCTGCCCCCTTTACACCTCTGCAACCTTTCTCACCACTGAGACCTTTGCACCTCTGCAACCTTGAAAGCTCTCTTTGGACAGACCTTATCTACTACTGGATCGATCAAGCCAAACAAGCCTTGAACTTTGAATATGATAGAAGAAATTACAATAGACTTCTTATTTTCTAGCCACAAAGAATTATAGACAGTACAATGAATAGCTGGAAATAAACAATGAAAGCTCTCAATAGGATTCTTCTCTGTATAGCAATGTGAATTAGCTTCTTGTATCCTCCCGTGCTTAGCTGTGAAAAATAAGACTATATATAAAGAGAGACCCAACGGCTATAAAATAATTGTTAGCAATAAATCAGATGATTTAAATGCCATAGCAAGAAATCAGATGATTTAAATCCCATAATATTAGCTACAATATTGACCAACGGTTATGAACAAGAGATAGAATAGGAAACGCATATCAAAGGAGGTATACCCCAAGATATTAGCAATTAAAGAGTCCAACAGATTTGGTAAATCAATGATATATTTTCAAGTCAAACCAAAACACTTTAAATAAAGGAATAAGGAGATAAGATAAGATGAGACCTACCAACTCTAAACAACTTCAGTAAGACTCCTTTCTCAATTAGAATACAAAGTACCACTAACAGTTATGGGTCCCACTAAGCAAGAGTATATCCTTAAATAAATTATAGTACCCACGAAATACTCTGTATAATAGATGAAGGAAATTTGAGCCAGCTGGAATAACATATATAAACCCATCTAATAATATTTGATAGCATTAAAAATTATAAATACCAATATTCCTTAATAAACTCAAATTCAAATCTTCCTTAATAAACTCCAAATCAAATCTTCCTTAATTTTAAAACATTCCAACTTACCAACGGAAGAAAATCAGCAACAAGTGTTCATGCAATAGCCATAACTCATGCATATTAATTATAATATTATAACAAACCATGAACCATGCACATGTCTAATATACTTAAATTAGTCATCATTCAAAACATCATAAAATCACAAACCAACAATGCAAGTTGTTGAGAATTTCTTCAACGAAGGTCAGAGTATCCGATATTGCAAACCGTTGGCAACAAATCCAGCGTAGCATTAGGAAAGATATGATGATGAAAAACTGTGTAAAATTATCTTCCTCAGGGAGGATCGATGATGAAATCTATTATATAAATCCCCAGCTGAGGCACTGTAATGGTTAGGTGATTTTTAGACCATTGTAAACTATTGTTCAAGTAGGCACCGAGGAAATTCGGTGATGGTCAACCTTCACAAACTAGCTTTCGAGTAGGTATTGTGAGGATGTTGTGGAAGCAAGCAATAAAAGCTCTATCTCCAGCAGAACTATCAGCATCAACCTGATAGAAAGCTAGGACAGTGGTGACAATCTCAATATAACGACAAGTAGAATCTAATGATGACAACCAAAGTGAGCTATCATCAAGATAGGCATCGGGAATCCCCAATGGGTTCACTCGTTAAAAGAGGAACATCCCCAGCAAGGGTAAAGTCAGAAAGCATATATGAAGACAAATAACGTTGGTAACAACTCCCATGTTGAATTCAGAAAGTTCCAGTGGTGTCAGCCATAGGAAAATCTCCCCAGTAGGGATCTTGAAAACATCTCTACAACATGTCGTCGAATTAGTCTCAATAGCACTGACGAACATTTTAAACCACTTTCTTCAACCAAATGTATCATCAGGAAAGATCCGGTGATGAAAGCTTTTCAAACTACCATTCGAGTAGGAAACGAGAAAGTTAGGTGATGAAAGTATGTGTAAACTACCGTTCGAGTAAACATCAAGGCAGTTAAGTGGAGACCATCATTGACAACTCCATCCCAAGCAAAAAAGACAGGAGTAGTCAGTGATAGAATACCGTTGGAAGTAATCCTACATAAAAAATGATCAAAGTCCATAACATCATATCATGCTAAATTGCATGTCATCGTTTAATCTTATCCTATTTCAAGTGTCTAGTAATCTTTATCATGTTTCATTACATTTCATAAACATGATAAAGAGGGGCATCTGTAGACACTCAAAGTTTTGTATTCCTGTTACTAACCATGCAGGAGGACAGGTCGTCTTTTGTCTTCTAGAGACAACCTTGGAAGTCAAAATCATCAAATCAACTTTAGAAACCCCGGGAAGTCATCAAATCAACTTCAGAAACAACTCTAAATACAGACAGGAGGCACAAACAATCAAATCTCGGAGACAACCTTGAGAAAAGACAGCTACCACTGCATCAAACTTGGAGATCAAATAAGAGGGGAAAAATAGTAATTTTTTAACTCAACATCAAATCGGGTTGAATCACTGCCATGAAGGTCATGCGAAACCATAATGTCAATCCCGAGTGAAAACAGCGCAAGACAGCTTAACGGACTGACTGCGAAGACTTGAAGATTTGGTCATGGACCCATATTTCCGGATTCAGAAAAGGTCAAATCACATGTCATTGTGTAGCTCTCGAAAAGTGATTTCTGGAAAGGTATAGCACTCCTCCATCGGATTCCCGGGTTAAAAGTTATGAAGGTTCGAGTAGACGACACGTTAGTCCGAGTGCACGTACTTTGAGACAATCGGACCCACGGGGCCGAGCCCACCTGGGTCAGCCATAGGTTGACCCGCGGCTGATTTGGTCTATAAATAGACCCCCCCATCAGCCATTTAAAAAAAAGAAGAAAACAAATAGAATTCCGCCCATTTCAGCTTTTTGCCACTTCAATAGTGTTCTAAACTTTGATATTCTTCTTTTTAAACACTATTTTTTGTTAAATTTTAACTGTATTAAAAAAGAAAAGAAATTACAAAACCTCATGGAAAACACAATCAGGCACAGTGCCCAACAAAGCTATTATAGAAAATAACCTATCAAATAACAAAGAGAGCAAATTTTCCAAAGGTCTAAGGACAAAACCATAAAGCCGAGAACAAATGAGCCCAGCAGAGGAACACTAGTCCAGCAACTCATCAAATTCCAAACAGCAACAACATGTATCAGAAACCAGCAGCAACGAGTATCAAAAACCAGCAGCAACATGTAGCAGAAAAAAAAACCCCGGCAACATAGTTGCACTTCAGATTTGCTGCTGCATGACAATTCAGCAGCCACCCCTGCAGCAACTAGCCCCAAAGCAGTGCCAGCATAGCTTAGCAGTAATAGCAGTGTAACGCCCAAACTAGCAGCAATGTTTAGGTGACCCAGTTACATGCCTGCCCGCCAAAAACACATCAAAACCACCATCAGTCAAGCCCATCAGTAGTGCATAGTTAAGGGGCTAGCCCAGCCCAACAACCACCGATGCAGCAGCTGCAGCGACCAACTCCAAGCATCTCCCAAACCTTAGCAGAAAAGATCAATGACAGCAGCAAAGAAGTAGCAGAAAGCCCAGCAACAAAGGAGCCAAACCCAGCATCCAACACAGCAACCCAGAAGCAAAATATACAGCCATATCAGGAGAGCCCCTAGACCATGCAAACCAGACCCAACAACCAGAAACAGCTAGTAGAATCAATAAAATCTCACAGCAGCAAGTACCTAGTATCTGCAGCTACAACACCTAGCAACTGTACTGAACTCATCTCAACAGCAGAGGCAATGAATAAGCAATATTATTGCAGACATTGAGCAGCTCCTACGACATTAAAGAACCCAAATCCAAGTAAACCCAAGCATATCCAAACATATACTATTACAAGCAGATTCAATAATAAGATACAACATCATCATCATCATCAACATCAAGATTTCATATAACTAAATGACAATAACATAACCTATCATTGACCTGCTTAAATATGAGATTAGTATGAAGACTACACTTTATCAAATTCATGATGTCTTGAACAAGGATCTAGGCAGGAGTAACTTTGTTAGAGAAAATCCTAGCATTACGCTCGTTCCACCACCTATACACTACTGCAGCAAACCCAAGGTGAATAAGACTGTGATGGAAGCGAGGATTAGAGTAATGAATAAGATACTCAGTTATCAGACCCCAACTTCTACTACAACCTCTCCAACCACAGCGTCTAAGAACATAGAGAAGAACACGAAAAGAGTAGTTACAGTGAAAAAACAAGTGATCAAATGTTTCCAACTCAATGGAACACAACACACAAAAAGGGTTAACCTGTAACCCAAATCTAGACAGTCTATCCAAAGTACACAACCCCTTATGAAAAGTCAACCAAAGATTAAAAGAGAACCTTAGGGTCAAAAATTTATGCCACACCTAATTTACACAAGGCACAATAGCCCCCGCTTGCCAAATCGAGCGCCAAACAGTAGAGGCTTTAACTTCACTTACTATAGTATCATCCTAGAGCACCTAATATAGCTTAGTAGAATCACAATGCCTATTGAAATTAAAAGCATCCCTAAACACAATGAAATCATTATGATTTGAAGTGGGAAGAACCCAGGAGGAATTTCGCATAATATGGCTAACAGAAGCATTGGGTCCAAGACCGGAGTTCAAAATCAAAGATAAGTGGGCTGAAGAGGCCTAAAGGACTCCATCGAGCCACGGGTTAAACCAAAGATTAGTATTCTCCCCATTGCCAATACGAAATTTGATGTGTTTAACTGCTAAGTGCCTAAGTTGTAACACTTTCCTCCAAATCCAAGAGCAATCATTAGGAATAGGCATACACCAAAAGTGTTTGGAATTAAGGTTAGCACGAACCCAGGATGCCCACAAAGAACAGTGATTTGGATTTACAATCCTCCAAAGGTTCATTATAATCAATGCTCTATTCCAGTCCTCGAGGTGCTTAATAGCAAGACCCCCTTCAGAATAAGGTAAATAAATTTTACTCCAAGCAACTTTTGCTCCATATTTAAGCAATGATGGACCTTTCCATAAAAACCTACCCAAGATGGGCATGAGGTCTTTAAGCACCACAGCCGGGAGAATAAAATGAGAAGACCAGTAGGATTGGATAGAAAATATTACGGATTTAAATAATTGTTATCTCCCAGCAAAAGAGAGAAACTTATTAGTCCAAGAAGAAATTCTAGCTTTAATCCTAGCAATAAGAGGATAGCAATCGACAATACTAAGCTTAGAGGTTATCAGAGGGACCCCCAAAAACTTTACCAGAAATCCACCTAATTGAAACCCTAAAGCATCAATTATGGATGTAGCTTGAGGATCAGGAACCTGGGAAAGAAAACACATGCTCTTTGTATCATTAACATAGAGACCCGATAAGGTAGAGAAGTTGTCACAACACTTCTTTATAATCTTAACCGAATGGATATCACCATGACAAAAGAATGAGATCATCTGCAAAGCATAGATTAGTAATGGAGAGCAACTTAGTTTTCCAGTTGTGCTTAAAGAGGGGCAACCTAGAATCCATAGATAACATAGTAGATAACACCTCCATAGCAATAACAAATAGATAAGGCGAGAGGGGGTCCCCTTGCCTTAACCCTTTAGCCCCTTTAAAATAGCCACAAAGGGAACCATTGACCTTAATCGAGAAGAAAGTTAAGGTGAAGCAAGCCTTAATCCAAAACACAAATTTAGGAGGAAATTTGAGGAGTCTAAGGGCTGCCAACAAGAAATCATACGAGACGGAGTCAAAAGCTTTGTTGAGGTCAATTTTCATAGTACATCGAGCCGGACCAAAAGGCATATGGTAGTTCCTGAACAATTCTTGGGCAAAAAGGATATTATCCCCAATCCTTCTACCTGGGACAAAAGCAGCTTGGCAGGGGGAGATAATCGAAGCCAGAATGACCTTAAGCTTAGATGCAATAATCATAGAGGTGCACTTGTAAGTTGTGTTACAACAAGATATAGGCTGAAAGTTATTCATGGAAGAAGGGTGAAGAACCTTAGGAACAAGAGCAGTGACAGTAGAGTTTGAACCTCTAAGCAAGCAACCTTGCTTGAAAAAAGACTGAATTGCTATAGTAAAATCTTTCCCAACAATATCCCAGGAGTGCAGGAAGAAATTAACATTGAAGCCATCAGGGCCAGGGCTCTTATTTTTCTTCATTGATTTCAGAGTAGGCAGAATTTCATCATCAGAGACATCCCTCTCAAGTGCAGCAGCTTGTATAGAAGAAATAAATCGAGAAAAAGGAAAGGATAGATTCTGAATATCATGACAATCAGCTAAGGAAGGAAACCCTAACAGAGCTTGAAAGTGTTTAACAACAATGTCTTGGATTTCCTTGTGATCAGAGTGAGTAACACCATCCCCATCCTCAATAGCAAGAATTTTATTTTGATTCCATCTGTTCTTAACCTGATTGTGAAAGAATCCTATATTTTTATCCCCATCCTTTAGCCTGGTATTCTAGATTTTTGCTTTGACAACTTCTCTTCATTTAACAAGGCATACCATAAATCATTAGAAAGAATTCTTTGACGTTGAAGAGATGGATTAGAAGGATGAATCGAGACAGCAGCCTGTGTCTCCTGAAGAGCAGCTATGGCCTTATCAACCAGGGAAGACAAACTACCATTAGCTTTATTAAGTATGCATAGAGCCACCTTTACAGTTTTTAGCTTCCTAGCCAAAATTTGCAAAGGATCCCTAGGAACAGACCCATTCCAAACATTCTGAACCACTTAGTGGAAGTTATCGAGATCCAACATGAAATTAAAGAACTGAAATGGTTGGGGACTAGAGGGCAAAACCAAACCAGTTTTGACCACAACTGGACAGTGATCTGAGAGATCTCTGGGAGTAAAGAAAGCCTGAGAAAGAGGAAACCGCTGCAACCAAATATCGTTCACCAAAGCTCTATTTAACTTTTTGAAAATAGGTTTGGAATCACTTGAATTCAACCACGAGTGGGAAGACCCAACTACCCAAAGATCATCAAGATGCAAGTCTGAGGTACAATCAAGAAAATCTTGCATCCCACTATCCCAAGAGTCATCCCCACCAAATATTTTAGTAACAGAAATGACCTCATTGAAGTCCCCTAGCAAACACCAAGGAAGATTAATAGAGGGGGCAATGGATCTCAAGTCCTTCCATAGAGCTTTCCTATCCAAAGGGGTATTGAATCAATAGATGACCGTAACAAACAAATTTAAGTTAAGAGCAATAGACATAACGACACAATGTATAAACTGAGAAGATTTAGAGATAATATTCACATTCCAAACATTCGGGTCCCAACCCACCCAAACTCTCCGATTCACATGATACTCATAATTAAACTGTCATTGCTATCTAGAGTGAATAGCCATAGAAACAGTATTAGCTTTGGGAGCTTTGACTCTAGTTCTAACTAGGCCAACAAAAGAAATATTTTGTTTACACAAAAGAGCAACGACACTATCCTACTTGGGCTTCGTATTTACACCTCTAATGTTTTTTTTTGCTAAATTTTTGTTTATATTAAAGGAGCCAATTTACAAAGGCAAGGGGCATACCCCAGAAATATAGCTACATCATCTGTGGACAGGCCCAAGATGAGGAAGCTATACAAGGAAACTCTACCAGAAACCAACGAGCTAAATATAAGTAGATTAGATAAATAATGACTATTTGTAGTTAGAAAAGAGAACATGTAGATAATCTAATCTTGGTGATAGCAGAAAGTCCAGCCTGATTCATTCCCAGGCAACACTATCCCTAAAAATAGAAATAGTAGCTGTTGGTCCCTAAGAGCAAAAAAAACCGAAAATCCCAACAAAAGCATAAGCCCGAAGAACCAGCTAAGAGAAATTAGAGGTTCAGAGCAGCAAACCTCAACTGCCTAAGCAGTAAAAACGGTCTAACCAGAGCTGAAGCTATAAATGCCCAACCGAAACTCAAGAGCGACAACAGCTCAAAACCCAGCAGCAGTAGAGATTAATGAACAGAGCAGTAGCATATTAATGAAAGCGACAAATGGCAGCACTTTAATACTTCAAAATTTTAAAAGAGATCCCCACCCTCCTAGGGAGTTAACCACCAATTATAGTAGTAATTACAATTAGTCGCCTTGATGAAGGATTTACAAGAAGAGAGTCTTGATTTAATCAAATTTATAGTGTCCTTTGTCAGGGACCGAAGTGGAATAGTGGTACCCTTATGCATCTTCGTGTTCTTTGCCTCCCATACTTTGTAAAAGCATATGGCAATAGTAAGACTCAATACGTTCTTGGTTAGATTAGCGCCTTGGTAGTTTGTGAGGTAGCCAATAAGAGCGTCCCATGTTATTGGGATAGAAGTCCAATTCCATAAGTCTAACGCACTTTTTAGGATAACCGAAGAGTAGGTACATTCAAAGAATAAGTGCTCAAAAGTTCCAGCGTGTTGGTTGCACATAAGACAATTCTACGTTCGGCCTGTGTAATGCTTGGTTCGGTCATTTGTAGAAAGTTTCCTTAAGAGTCCTAGCCACATAAGAAAAGAGTATCTGGGTAAATGAAGTTTACGCCAAAGGATTGAGCTCCAAGGCACCAATGGAGACCTAGCCTGAATTGATTCCCAAATTTGGTTAGCCTTTACTGTTGGAATAACATGCACATCCCATAAAATTTGATCATACTACTGAGATGAAAAGGTAATTTGAAGAACTAGCTGCCGAAAAATTATAACTTCATGATGATTGCTAGCTGGGAGATTCCATAATGTGTCCGAGATGATGTGGCTGACCTTGGCAGAAGCTGGAATACCTGAATTGGATAGTAACGTGGTAGAGAGATTGATGGAAGCTCCATTCAACCATGGATCATACAAAAGAGAAGTCTAATTTCCATTGCCAATAATATACTTCAGATGTTGAAGAGCACACGGACAAAATTTTAGTATTCGTTTCCAAGTCCAAGAGTAGTCATTGCCTTCCTTAATCTGCCATATAGACTTGTCTTGCAAGAGGGTGGCTTGAATCCATTATGCCCAAAGGAACGTAGTAGCATGATTGATAATATGGAGGAAGTGTTGCATCAGTAAGGCAGTGTTCTAATCAATGATGTTTTTTATGCACAATCCCCCTTCACGAGTGGGTAATGTGATTTGAGACCAAGCCACTTTAGCTCCAAACTTACACAGGGTTGGCCCCTTCCACAAAAATCTACCTAGGAGAGAGTGAATCTCTTGAATAACAGCCTTTGGATGCATGAAATGCTTGCACCAGTAGGTTTGAAATGAACAAAGAATAGACCTTATCAACTGAAGTCGACCAGAATAGGGAAGGACCTTGGAAGTCCAGGAAGAAATACATGATGTAATCCTTTATACAAGAGGAACACAGTAGGAATAAGAAAGCTTTTAAGATAATAATGGAACCCCCAAGAATTTGGAAGGTAAGGAGCCCATCGAAAATCCCAGCAGTGATAGTATACTACTCATGGTGGAAGGATCGATGTTAGAGAGATAGCATTAACTTTTATACGAATTAGGGATCAATCCTGAGTAAAGTGAGAAAGATAGTATGCAGGAGTTAATAATATTGACCGAAGGTAGGCTTGCATGGCAGAAAATGAGGATGTCATCTACAAACATTAAGTGGGTTAGTTGGCAAGCTTTGGTCTTCCAATGAAAGTCAAACTCATGAGTAGAGGTTCCTTGTTTGAGTTTTAAGGAGAGCATTTCCATCAAAAGAACAAAGAGGAACAGGGAGAGGGGATCTCCTTGATGAAGCCCACGAGTACTACAAAAAAATCCTACAAGTGTCCCATTCAGCTTAATAGAGAACATGGCAGAGGTAATACATGTCGTAATCTAACCAATGAAGATAGAAGGGAAATGATAAGCTTTAAGGTCATCCAGAAGAAAATACCACCGAACCGTGTCAAATACTTTCCTTAAGTCAATCTTGAGGGCACAGCGAGAAGGACCAGATTTCCTGGTGTAACCTTTGAAGAGATGTTGTGCCAAGAGTATATTATCACTTATGCTCTTGCCTTTTACCAAAGCCGATTGTGCTTGGTCAATAAGTAGAGGTAGTACCACTATTAGCCTATTTACAAGGATTTTGGCTATACATTTTTAGATGGTATTGCAACAATAGATAGGATGAAAATCAGTCACGGTAGTTGGATTGGAACATTTGGGAATCAAGGCCAACGATGTGGAATTTATCCCTTTGGTTAGCCGACTAGTGGTGAAAAAAATACTGTACCGCCTTTGTGAAAACATCTCCAATAATGGACCAGCAGCTAATAAAGAAATTCACGTTGAAACCATCTGGTCCAGGTCTCCTGTTATGATTCATGGGGTTAAGCACCTTGAAGACCTCAAAATCAGATATAGGAGCACTTAGAAGAGCGATTTGAGTTGGGTCAATCAACTTGGTTGGTAAGATGCGAAAGTTTGTAAACCCTTCATAGTTAGAGTCAGAATATAAAAATAAGCTAGAGAAGTACCCCACAGCAACTGACTCAATCTGGTCCTTGTCATGCACCATAATTCCATCAACATTTAGAACCGATAAAATTTTATTAGAATTCCATCTTTGCTTCATCATATTGACAAAATATTTTGTGTTTTGATCTCCTAAAGCCAACCAAGTAGCTCTAGATTTCTGTTGGATTAAGACTTCCTCCCTATCAATAGCTTGCCAAAGCTGCTTTGAGCAATTCTCCTCCCTTGCCAAAAGGTGCAGGTCATAAGGATTGTCATGGAGGAGGGACTAAACCTAGTGGAGGTCCACCCTTGTTGTTTGAACCAAGGTGGCCAAGTTACCCACTGATATGTTAAGAGAAATTAGGGCCTTCTTGGTGCATTTCAATTTCTCAAAGAAGACATAGAAGGGGTTCCCATTAATGTGGGCATCCCAAGCTAATCAAACAGCCTCGTGAAAGCCATCAATAAGGGACATGTGGTTGAAATATTTAAAGTGCCTCCTTGGTTTAGTAAACTTAATACCAATGTTTAGTAATACCAAGGAGTGATCAGATAGTCCACGATGAGCAAATGTTACTTGTGATAGATCAAACCTTGAGAACCATCCAGAATTCCCTATAATTCTGTCAAGTTTCTTGTGGACTGAATGAGAATGTCGATTGTTCCACCAAGTAAACACAGGTCTAGTTGCACGAATATCATCCACGCCAATGTAAGTGGTGCAATCTTTAAAATCTTCTTTCCCAACATCCTAGTTGGCATCTGGTTGATTTGTCTCCTGCAGATCCCTTATAACATTAAAATCTCCCATTAAACACCATCTCTCATTAGGGGATAGAGTGACCAGATCATTCCATAGAATCCTCCGTTCAGTATAAGTATTAAGCCCACACACAAAAGAAACCAAGAAGCTAGAACTATTGAAGTCTAAAGATTGAACTTTACAATGAATCACTTGGGAGGAAACAAAAAGGATATCCAATTTCCAAAGGAGAGGATTCCATCCTACCCAAATTCTACCATTACTATGGAAGTCATAATTGAAAGCCCATTCCCAGTTAATACACAGATTTCTGGAAATTTTTGGAGCCTTAAACTGATTAACTCTAGTCTCAATTAAGCCAAGAATAGAAATATTATAATCTGCTATAATTTGCTTAACATAAGCCTGCTTAGGCTTTTTATTTAATCCTCTAATATTATAGGAGGCTAACATAGTTAAACTTATGGTGGTGGGGTGTTACCAGCTTTACCCTTGCTTTTTCTCTTCTTAGCAGCCTTAGGATTTTCCATACCTGAAAATTGTTTGTTCTTGAGATCTTTCCGTTCTTTTTCATCTATCACCTTGAGTTTATTTACAAGAAGAGGATTCATAGTAACAGTAGAATCAGTGTCCGAGTCAATTAAGTGATTTGCTTGAGCCATTGGTGCAAAAGTGTTGAAGATGATCATAGCTCTGCTAGAAATAGGAGTAATAGACCCAGATCCAGACTTATACTCTAAAACTGAAAAGAACAACCCTATTATAGGGGATACACGATGTGTTTAGATGTTTGTGCACAATACATGGTATGAAGGGCTGATCCCCTTAAGTACGTGAAGTCCCTACAGTATAACTGTTTAAATTAAAGTTGAAAGATTACTTATAACCATGGACATAGTTCGTGGTCTTATGACCGTCAGAAATATTTCATATTTTGATTCTAGTTTTTTGGTTATCATTGATAGAGTACTATTCAGTTTTGATGAGCCTATTCATTAGCAGTTATTGTTCTATTATTGTTCATTGATATATCTAGTGAGCATTTTTTTTGCTCACTCTTGCGTATATATACACTCACTGCAGCTAAAGTTGAGAAGGTCGATGAACCTACCACTAGCAAAGGAAAGGAAAAAATGTGCAAGTGATGAAGACTTGTAATTTCATTTATTGTCATGATGATAGACTTTATTTAAATGATGTGATGAAACTATTTTTATTTCCGCATATGATTTATGTTAAAGGTTATATAACCTAGGAGACTTTTTGATTTAATGTAACAACCCGAGAATTTAGAAAAATTTTAAACTCATAATTAATTAGTTTAAGGTTCAAAATTAGAACCTAGACAGAAAATTAGTGTATGCGTTTAATATTTTTAGGAAGGAATTTTGAGGATTTTAAAATTCTGTAAAGGATTTAGGTGAATTATTCAGGATTAAGGGAATAAGTGAATATGTTTTGTGTACATGTGTACATTATGTGGTTAAGGGTCAAAGGTTGACCAGATCAACGATATCTATAACAAGCCCTAGGTATATATTAAGAACGTCAGCGTTCAGTTAGAAAACCCTAGCAATGGATAAGAAACCCTAGAGACCGGTTCTGAAAACCCTAATTTCAGTTTCGGGAATTCGAAACCCTAATTCTAAAGCTGAAAACCCTAAATTAGGTACTTAATGGCGTAAGTGTAAATAATTATAAGATTAATTAGGGTTAATCGTAACAAATTAGTTAGAAAACCCGAATTTCAAAATTTGAAACTCTAATTTCTGGTTTAGGAACCCTAATTTATAATTGGGGAAAACCTAAGTGTTAATTAAATATTTTTAATGTTAATTAGAAAATATTAATTCTAATTTTCAAGATATAGTAATTAGAAAACCCTAATCTCATTAGGAAATCTAATTTCGAAATTAGAAATATTATTTTTCTAATGAAAACCCTAATTCGTGGGTTATAAACCCTAATGACTAATTTTGATCCTAATTGCTCAATTAGCAATTTTAATTAGGAAATGTTAATCCTAATTTGCAAGATTTAATTTAGGATTAAGGAATTTTAATATAATTAGAAAATTCTAATTATAATTTTTGAAATATTAATTTTCTATTTTTAAAAACTGAAATTCGAAAATGTTAGAAATTAAATTGCAAAGTTAAGGTTCCAAACCCTAAACCCTAACCCCAACCCTAAACCCTAAGAGTTTGGCCATTTACTAGAATGCCATTAAAATTAAATGTGAAATGACTATTATGCCCTTTGTTGAATAATTGAAGGTTGCTTGTAATTGTTTCCCTATGTGAGTTGGTGACCAAAACCTAGCCTAGCATGTGCTCTATATCAAACACATCAGCCATCTAGAATTGCTAGATACATTGCATACAATAATTATATAGATTAAAGAGAGAGAAAAGCCACTTTTATTTTTCATTCTCTCCAACCCTTTCTCTCTCTAAAAATTCGGGAATGGGGGATGAGTGAGAGTGTTAAGATAAGCCAAGAACACTTCATTGCTAGCTTAGAACATATCACAATGGTCAGAAATCAAAGATCAAGCTTGAAAGGTATAAAACCCAAAAATTTCGAAAATCATGTGATTCATGTTGTTTGATGATAGTTGTTGTTTAAAGTTGTGTAATAGAGTGCCTTTAAGTGATCTGGGTTGGTAGATCAAGGATCTACAACATCTAGATGCTCGAAATTAATGATTTATCAAATCTGGAAAAGTTGGAAAATAAGGCCTGACAGCCTAATGTCAGGGCCTATAGATCATTTCTTGTTAATGCTTTATGTGTTTTAAGAGTTTGTACTTGTAGTATGTTGTAAGGACTTTGATCTGGAACTTGAATCAAGTCCATATCATGTGTAGATTCAAAGATATGATTGGTCAAAGGTCGTTGACCAAGCACGAAAATTGAATCTAGGCAGCCCAGATTTGCCCAGATGGATTCTGACAAGTTTTTCTAGCCTGTAATCTTGTTGTGTGTTATCATTTTAGCCAAGTTGTTGATTGGTTGTTGTAGATTGACATGTAGTCTACCCATACATGCCTTTATAACGTCCAGATCATGTACTGGATCAAAGTTGTAGCAGGTCAAACCACCATTGACCACCAGTTTTTGACGAAATCTGGGAAACCTAGATTTCTCAAGAACAGCCTCTGGCCCTTACTTAGACCAGCCTTCTTATGTCATGTGTTATGTTATTATGATGATAAGTTGTGATATACATGATGCCTGACATCTCGACTACAAGATCCAACCACTAGATCACACAAATCAAACACAGAACTCAAACTATAGGGATCAAAAGTAGATACCTTCAATTCTGGAAAATCCAGAATACGAAGAACAGCCTTGTCAGAATCTTTGGAGACCCATATCTTACTGATATATTGTTGTTTGATCATGCAACGAGCTTGTGGTTGTAGTCCTACATCCGTACTACAATCTTAACCCCATAATCTACCCAGAAATCATCGCGAACACTATTTTAATTAAGGTCAAACAAGCCACCCGAGAACTGCTTATGCATTTTTTGGGTTGATGAAGAACATGCCCAAGAACACTATTAGCGACGGATATGTCTCCTATAACGCCTTTAGCGACAATTAGTTTTAGAAAATTATTTATTTTAATTAATAAATCGAATTAAATGGTTTTTAATTATTAAAAATACAAAATAAATTATGAAAAATTATTCTAAGACCTGAAAAAGAGTTTTTAATTATTTTGAGTATATTTCAAAAATATTAAATATTTTGGGAATATAAAAGGTATTTATTTATTTAATTATAATATTAAATAAATTATTTAAAAATAGTTTTAATTCATGAAAAATCATGATAAATTCTTTTATGGTGTTAGAAAATATTTTAGGTTATTTTTGATGACTTTTAATATTTTGTGATGAATTTCATTAATTAATCAATATTAATGATAATTAGTTTATTTAATAAATATATTAAATAAATTATGGAAAAATAGAATTAATATTTAATAAATCATATAAAAATGATTTAAGGATTAGAAAAATATTTTGAGTTATAAAATATAACTTTTGATATTTTGCCATAAAAATATTAATATTTTAATATTAATAGCAATAACCGGATAATGAATTTAACGGTTTAAAAATCATATAAATAAGATTTTAAGGTATTAAAAATACTTTGTGATATTATAAATATATTATAATATTATGGCATGTATTTCATTAATGTTTGATATTAAATAAATATTAATGATAAAAGGGATTATATGGTATTTAATTCATTTAAATACGTTATTAATGATTTAAAAATCAAGATAAACTTAAATACGTTATTGTTGAATTATAGCCAGCTTATTATTCAAACTCTTTCAATCATGATATATCGTTATATTATTGAACTTGAACTTGCTGGGCAATTTTTATGCTCACCCTTGCTATATCATGATAAACATTGCAGATTAAAACAAATGTGTCGGATACAAGGAAAGGTCAAAGACAGTTCTAGCTTTAATAAACGTGTGCAGTTAGAATTGTAATAGTATAGTATGATAATATGTTATGTGTTAGACATGTTATGAATTGTGATTTAGTAAGGTTACTCGACCTAGGGGAATAGTGTGTCAAGTTTATTGTATAAATAATTTATGTTTATATCTTTCGCAATAGTTGTATAGTGTTAGAATGATCGAACCGGATCCGCGGTGATTCGGGACCTCGGATTCGGGGACGTCACAGTTGGTATCAGAGCAGTAGGTTATGAACCTTAGGTAGGAATACCTGAGACTAATAACCGCAGTGATTAGGATGAGATCTAACTCAAATATAGTTAGTTGGTTGGTAAGATTCAAAGACGAATCTCGGCGAGTTATAAGATACAGAGTTCCATAACTCTGATAATAAAGTTGAACAGTAGTGATGAATAGATAGGGTCTAAAAGAGTAAAAGCTAGGAGATAGGAGATCGTAAATCAACACTATCAAGATATAGAAATGAATCGTAATATATACGATGAGATCACCCCGTGATCTGATAAGGTTATAGTATGGAGAAGAATCAATCTGATGATTGGAAAGTTTACAGCAAGATTGCCCCAGTCAGTTGTACTATGAATTGGTACAGATTCAAGAAAGGATTATGAATACGAGTTGAATGAAATTCGTATTGAGAAGGGGATTAGGATTAAGTGGGGATTATGAAATATTTGTGTCGCACTATTTGCTATATACTTGTTGAGATGGTATTTCTTTTCACATGTGTATAACAGAAATGTAGGATATAGGTAGAGAATATATAGGATTAAGTACGAATTCTTAAGTTTGACGAACTGGGCGTAGTTGTGTGTGAATGCAATATTGAGGATTATAGGAACATATAGACTGTTAAGCAAATGATTAATAGTGAAGACATAAGTTTTCCAAAACTCCTAGCTATGCTAGAATTCAAAATTTTGACATCAAGCTAAATACGCACTGTGTGCTTTTAAAAAAAAAATATGTAGACTCGTAATCATTTTTAAAACGATTTAAAGTATAGTCTATGCTACTTATTTCAGCTAGACGCAGCTGATTTAAAATATCAAAATTTATTTTATTTATCACTCATGTACCATGTAACCTGGTGCAGAGATGATAAAAGGTTATGGAGTTGTAAATACAGGAATACTTAGTGTGAATTTGATCTAAAATTATTATTCCACTATTGTATGATGTGTTATGACAAAGTCATGCGATGACGACATCCTCAAACGGACTGTTAATACAGTACGTCATCATGACGTCATTCTCGAAAATATTTTCAAAAAATTTTAATTTGCCAACGGAGTTTGGCTACACCTAAATAATTTGATTGAATTGAATTATTGATATGGGTCTACGCTATTCGATTCAGCTAGACTAAAGTTTATGAAAACTCTAAGTGTTCATTGAAAGAAATTTCCCTGACCAAATTGTTTTGGAGCGGAATCCAATAAGACTGAGGTAGAATTTTTGTGCCTATGGCAGTGACGAGGAATAGATAAAATTAGTACTTGGCCAGTATAGGGCATATCGGACTAATCACCCTTTGTGTTCGTAAGTTATGCCGGTTTGTGGATGAATTTCCGTATAACCTTTGCGAAAATGACAGACAAATAGTATATATGACTCCTCAGAACAATTTTAAAATTTTAACTCTTGTGAGAGGTATTTTGGGTAACATGTGATGATGAGAATGTATCATGAATGGTGTAAGCAGTATGGTGTAGGGTGTAAGTTAAATTTCGGGGACGAAATTTTTAGAAGAAGAGGTGAATGTGACAACCCGAGAATTTAGAAAAATTTTAAACTCATAATTAATTGGTTTAAGCTTCAAAATTAGAACCTAGACAGAAAATTAGTGTATGCGTTTGATATTTTTAGGAAGGAATTTTGAGGATTTCAAAATTCTGTAAAGGATTTAGATGAATTATTCAGGATTAAGAGAATAAGTGAATATGTTCTGTGTACATGTTTACAGTATGTGGTTAAGGGTCAAGGGTTGACCAGATAAACGATATCTGTAACAAACCCTAGGTATATATTAAGAACGCCAGCGTTCAGTTAGAAAACCCTAGCAATGGATAAGAAACCCTAGATATCGATTCTGAAATCCTAATTTTAGTTCCGGGAATTCGAAACTCTAATTCGGAAGTTAGAAACCCTAAATTGAGTATTTAATGGCGTAAGTGTAAATAATTACATGATTAATTTGGGTTAATCTTAACAAATTAGTTAGAAAACCCTAATTTCAAATTTTGAAACTCTAATTTCTAGTTTAGGAAACCTAATTTATAAATGGGGAAAACATAAGTGTTAATTAAATAGTTTTAATGTTAATTAGAAAATATTAATTCTAATTTTCAAGATATAGTAATTAGAAAACCCTAATCTCATTAGGAAATCTAATTTCGAAATTAGAAATATTATTTTTGTAATGAAAACCCTAATTCGTGGGCTATAAACCCTAATGACTAATTTTGACCCTAATTGCTTAATTAACAATTTTAATTAGGAAATGTTAATCCTAATTAGCAAGATTTAATTTAGGATTAAGGAATTTTAATATAATTAGAAAATTCTAATTATAATTTTTGAAATATTAATTTTCTATTTTTAAAAACCGAAATTCAGAAATGTTAGAAATTAAATTGCAAAGTTAAGGTTCTAAACCCTAAACCCTAACCCTAAACCCTAAGGGTTTGGCCATTTACAAGAATGCCATTAAAATTAAATGTGAAATGACTATTATGCCCTTTGTTGAATAATTGAAGGTTGCTTGTAATTGTTGCCCTATGTGAGTTGGTGACCAAAACCTAGCCTAGCATGTGCTCTATATCAAACACATCAGCCATCTAGAATTGCTAGATACACTGCATACAATAATTATAAAGATTAAAGAGAGAGAAAAGCCACTTTTATTTTTCATTCTCTCCAACCCTTTCTCTCTCTAAAAATTCGGGAATGGGGGATGAGAGAGAATGTTAAGATATGCCAAGAACACTTCATTGCTAGCTTAGAACAGATCACAATGGTCAGAAATCAAAGATCAAGCTTGAAAGGTATAAAACCCAAAAATTTCAAAAATCATGTGATTCATGTTGTTTGATGTTAGTTGTTGTTTAAAGTTGTGTAATACAGTGCCTTTGAGTGATCTGGGTTGGTAGATCAAGGATCTACAACATCTAGATGCTCGAAATTAAAGATTTATCAAATTTGGAAAAGTTGGAAAATAAGGCCTCACAGCCTAATGTCAGGGCCTATAGATCATTTCTTGTTAATGTTTTATGTGTTTTAAGAGTTTGCACTTGTAGTATGTTGTAAGGACTTTGATCTGGAACTTGAATCAAGTCCATATCATGTGTAGATTGAAAGATATGATCGGTCAAAGGTCGTTGACCAAGCACGAAAATTAAATTTGGGCAGCCCAGATTTGCCCAGATGGATTCTGACAAGTTTTTCTAGCTTGTAATCTTGATGTGTGTTATCATTTTAGCCAAGTTGTTGTCTGATTGTTGTAGATTGACTTGTAGTCTACCCATACATGCCTTTATAACGTCCAGATCATGTATTGGATCAAAGTTGTAGCAGGTCAAACCACCGTTGACCACCAGTTTTTGACGAAATCTGGGAAGCCCAGATTTCTCAAAAACAGCCTATGGCCCTTACTTTGACCAGCCTTGTTATGTCATGTGTTATGTTATTATGATGATAAGTTGTTATATACATGATGCCTGACATCTCGACTACAAGATCCAACCACTAGATCACACAAATCAAACACAAAACTCAAACTGTAGGGATCAAAAATAGATACCTTCAATTCTGTAAAATCTAGAATACGAAGAACAGCCTTGTCAGAATCTTTGGAGACCCAGATCTTACTGATATGTTATTGTTTGATCATGCAATGAGCTTGTGGTTGTAGTCCTACATCCGTACTACAATCTTAACCCCGTAATCTACCCAGAAATCATCGCGAACACTGTTTTAATTAAGGTCAGACAAGCCACCCGAGAACTGCCTATGCGTTTTCTGAGTTGATGAAGAACATGCCCAAGAACACTATTAGCGACGAATATGTCGCCTATAACGCCTTTAGCGACAGTTAGCTTTAGAAAATTATTTATTTTAATTAATAAATCGAATTAAATGGTTTTTAATTATTAAAAATACATAATAAATTATGAAAAAATATTCTAAAATATAAAAGGTATTTATTTATTTAATTATAATATTAAATAAATTATTTGAAAATAGTTTAATTCATGAAAAATCATGATAAATTATTTTATGGTGTTAGAAAATATTTTAGGTTATTTTTGATGATTTGTAATATTGTGTGATGAATTTCATTAATTAATCAATATTAATGATAATTAGTTTAGTTAATAAATATATTAAATAAATTATGGAAAAATAGAATTAATATTTTATAAATCATATAAAAATGATTTAAGGGTTAAAAAATATTGTGAGTTATAAAATATAACTTTTTATATTTTGCCATAAAAATATTAATATTTTAATATTAATAGCAATTACCGGATAATGAATTTAATGGTTTAAAAATCATATAAATATGATTTTAAGGTATTAAATATACTTTGTGATATTATAAATATATTATAATATTATGGCATGTATTTCATTAATGTTTGATATTAAATAAATATTAATGATAAAAGGGACTATGTGGTATTTAATTCATTTAAATACGTTATTAATGATTTAAAAATCAAGATAAATGATAATAATTATGTGAAAATTATTGTGAGACTTAGAAAAATATTTTGATTGATATTAAAGTTATATGAGATAATTATTAAGTGTTAGGCAGAGTTTAATTGAACTTAGACTCGATAAAAGTCCGACTAGACCGTCCGGATGTCAGATTTGTGTCGGGTTCAACTCAGACTGCAATAGTTTGACTTGATACTGAGTCCTATGTGTGTTGTAGACTGATAGGGTTATGTGTTATGTGTTTAGGTTATTCTGTGTGTGTGTGTGTGTGTGTGTGTGTGTGTGTATATATATATATATATATATATATATATATATACAATATTAAATTGTGATGATATTATTCTAATATTGGAGATCTATATTATTAATATTAGGTCTTCGGATAAAGCGATATAAATTACATAGCGGTAATCAACGGTTCAGGCAAGTTTATTTTTACTTAACTCTACTAAGAGTTGTTTCATTTGGATAAGCTTATGGTTAATCATTGCTGGTTGCCTTGAATTGTACTCTGTACATATTGCATGTATAAGTCAGGTATGAAAGGCTAATCACCTTCATTACCAGTTGGCTCAGATATATTTGTTCATGTATAATACTTGTTTAGTCATAAATTTGTTCCTGCTAGTTCACAATATTATTTTTGAATTATAGCTAGCTTATTATTCAGACTCTTTCAATTATGATATATCGTTATATTATTGAACTTAAACTTACTGGGCAATTTTTATGCTCACCCTTGCTATATCATGATAAACATTGTAGATTAAGATGAATGCGTCGGATACAGGAAAAGGTCAAAGACAGTTCCAGCTTTAATAAATGTGTGCAGTTAGAATTGTAATAGTATAGTATGATAATATGTTATGTGTTAGACATGTTATGAATTATGATTTAGTTAAGGTTACTCGACCTTGGGAATAGTGTGTAAAGTTTACTGTATAAACAATTTATGTTTATATCTTCCGCAATAGTTGTATAGTGTTAGAATGATCGAACCGGATTTGCGGTGATTCGTTACCTCAGATTCGGGGACGTCACATTTAACGATGTAACCCTTTAATAGGAGGGTTTATGGTTTAAACGTTATCTTATTTGGGTAGATAGTATGAATGTATAAAAAGTGAACACCAAGTCTTAGGGGAATGAAGTACCCAGATTTGGGGGTGTCACAAGTTGGTATCAAAGCTTTAGGTTATGAACCTTAGGTGGGAAAAAGCCTTTGGAAGTAACCTTTGAAAAGATAGTGGTGATGAACTCTTATCGAGTTTTATGAAAGAAATAATAAAACACTTATGTGCTTATGTGGTTGTAACCTATGTGCTCGTGAGTGTTGAGTAGTAATAATTAGTAATTAAAACTTTAAATTTTGGTTGTCAGGATGGCTAATATAGGAGAATCCAGTCAGGCTAGGGATGAAGGATCCCAGATGCCTAGGGAGGAGGAGCCTAGAGATATTCAGGTGGTTTGGGAACAACAACTGCCACGAGAAACATCTCCGTTGGTCATAGTGATTTAGCAGGAGGGTTTACCTGATGAGGATGATGAGATAGAGACGGACGAGGAGAACTATGTTGAGCTGCCACAGTCGAATGAGGATGAGGATGACGAGGAGGAAGAGATTCCATTAAACTCGATCGCTGCCCATATGTACGACGAAGTATATGACCGCAATGTGGAACTTCAAGATACCGTCGAGAAGTTGGAAGAGATAGTAGTTGAACAATAGATCGCAATGGCATAGAAGGACAACGAGATCCAAGATCGAGATGAATGTCTGAATAATGTCAAAGGGAAACTGATCCACACTGAAGGAGGGAATGAACAAATGATAGAGGAGATTGCAGTGCTGAAGAACAAGTTAAAAGAAGAATCTACTAAGAGGGCAAGAGCCGAAGACGCGTACGAGAAAGCTTATCAACGAGCTGGGATAGCAGAGATAGAGGTACAAGTAAAGAAGATCAAGATGGAAGAGATGGATAGTGTTTTCAACATCGTGATCAATCGAGCTCAAGATCGGGTTATGTGTTATCCGATTCAGTTCGAGATGCTACCATCATACATGTTAGATCGTCGAACAATGTTCCGTATTATAGAAGAGGAGCGTCGTAAGGCTATGCAGTATTTTAGTAGGTCGTCATAAATGTAATTACTATGTGATTAGCGAATAAATAAGATGTAAATCCCGGGTATGATATAACCAATGGGATATGATGATGACGAAGTTATCCTGAAACTTTTGTAGTTTAGGAAAGTGATGTAGATAGCAAGAATGTTATCATTATTATATTTTTAAAAGATTATGAATGAATAAGAGTTAGTATTTATTCAAGATATTGTGTGTTATATGGTAATTTTGTGATGTGCAAATTAAGTACATAATACCTAGAAGATTGAGTAATAATCTAATGAGTGTATTTTAACAAAAAAATGCCTCTAAGACGTCAACCACGCCAAAGGACCCCTGAGAATTACAATAATGTTGAGGCTAATCCAGTTCAACAATTAGTAACGCTACTGACGGGAGCATTACAGAATCAACCGCAGAATCAAGCTACGATATTTAAGGACTTCAAGGCGGTTGGGCCACCAGAGTTCCGTGGGTCCATGAATCTGGTTGAGGCACAGACCTGGATAATGGAGATAGAGAAGTTTTTTGATGTTGTTAGGGTAGGGGATAATTAGAAGACTGCTTTTGCAATATTTATGTTGAAAGTATAGGCTAGTTATTGGTGGCAAGCCAATAAAACTCAAGCAGGTCAAGGGGTAATGGCTTGGGATAGATTTAAGGAGATTTTCTTCGAGACTTATTTCCTAGAGAGTTCAAAAAATCAAATGGAGGTGCAGTTTTTAGAACTGAAATAAGGATCAATGACGGTGTCGGAGTATGCTGCGAAATTTAACAAATTGGTGAGGTTTGCGCCATATTAAGTCAACACAGATGAGCGCAAGGCTAAGAGGTTTGAGCAGGGACTGAAACCCTGGTTGTATAGTAGGGTTTCCATGTTGCAGCTGAAGACATTTACAGCAGTGCTGGATAAGGCAATTCTCGCTAAAGGTGGAGGCGAGGCTGTAACAAAGTACAATCAAGAGTAGAGAAAGAAGAAGAGTGATGGCGAAGCCAAGAATGGTGGTGGTAGCGGTGGAAATGGTAACAATAACTTGAAGAGGAAGTGGAATACAAATGTGGGAGCTGGAAATCAGCAGGGTAACCAGTAGAAGAAGAAGTTTGATGCATGTGCTATATGTGGGAGGTATCACACGGGTATGTGCTTAAGGGGGAAGCATGTATGCTTTAACTGTGGTCAAGAGGGTCACATTGCCCTAAAATTACAATCAACCCATGAAGAATGTTTGCAACACCTGTGGGTCAAAGGATCATTTTACTCGCGATTACCCTAAGAAGAATGCTAGAGGGGCAACGGGAAGCAAGGGAGGTAGCAGCGGAGGTATAGTGACCAATCTAGACCGACATCATCAAATAAGCCCAAAGTCAGAACCTTCAATATGATAGTGCAGGACGCGGTCCAATCAAAAGATGTCGTGTCAGGTATTATCCCAATCAATGATATAAATGTATATGTATTGTTTGATTCGGGTGCTACTTTCTCGTTTATATCTGATGAATTTGCTAAGAGGTTAGAATTACCTAGTGAAGAGTTGAATTTCCCTTTACACATAGAAATTACGAATAGGGAGGTAATTCCTGTTAAGTTCATATTGAAGAGTTGTAGAGTGAATATTAAGGGGAATATTATGACAGTAGATTTAATCCCGATAAAACTTGGAGAATTTGATGTAATATTGGGAATGGATTGGTTATTCAATTATGGAGCGATAATTGATTGCCAAAAGAAATGTGAAAACCTTGTCACTCCTATGGTACCTAGCTTTCTATGGTAGCAAATCGCCTAGACAAGCGAGATGTCTGACAATTATGCAGGCCAAGAAGTTGTTGGGTCAGGGCTGTGTAGGGTACCTAGCTTACATAGTCGATACTCAAAACGAGAAGGGCGTGAAACTGGAAGAGATACCAGTGGTTAGGGATTTTGTAGACTTATTTCTAGAAGATTTGCCAGGACTTCTGCCCGACAGAGAGATTGAGTTCGTGATCGACTTAGCGCCAAGAACTGCTCCAATATCGAAGGCCCCGTACAGAATAGCTCCGGTAGAGATGAAGGAACTGATGGTAAAACTGCAAGAACTATTAGATAAGAAATATATTCATCCGAGCGTATCACCGTGGGGAGTGCCAGTGTTATTTGTGAAGAAGAAGGATGGGTTAACGCTTCTTTGCATTGATTATAGGGAATTAAACAAAGTCATTATTAAGAATAAGAATCCGTTACCAAGAATAGATGATTTATTTGATCAATTGAAGGGTGCTAGATACTTCTCGAAAATAGATTTGAGAAGTGTGTATCATCAATTGAAAGTAAGGAAGGAGGATGTACCGAATACGGCATTCAGAACTCGGTATGGGCATTACGAGTTTCTTGTAATGTCTTTTGGTTTGACCAACGACCCTACTACATTCATGGATTTGATGAAAAGGGTGTTTAAACCATTTTTAGACAAGTTTGTGGTGGTATTTATCGATGATATTTTGGTGTACTCCAAATCTCAAGAAGAACACGTGGAACATTTTATTTTTGACGCTGGAGACACTAAGAAAAGAAAAGTTGTACGCGAAATTCTCTAAATGTGAATTTTGGCTGGAACGTGTACAATTTCTTGGGCATGTAATTGACAAGGATGGGATTTCAGTGGATCCATCAAAAGTTGAAGCTGTGATAAATTGGGAACAACCAAGAACTCCATAAGAAGTAAGAAGTTTCTTGGGATTGGCAGGTTATTATAGACGGTTTATTCAAGATTTTTCCAATATTGCCACTCTGTTGAAAATTTTACGAGAAAATCTATAAACTTTGTTTGAACGTAAAAATGTGAGGAGAGTTTTACAAAATTAAAGAAGAGGCTCAGTGTAGCACCTGTGTTGTCATTACCAGATAATACAGGAAATTTTGTGGTGTATAGAGATGCTTCACATAAAGGATTAGGTTGTGTCCTTATGCAGAATGGTAAAGTCATTGCGTATGCATCAAGGCAATTGAAGGACTACGAGAAAGGGTATCCAACTCATGATTTAGAGTTGGCTGCGGTGGTGTTTGCTCTGAAGATATGGAGACACTATCTCTATGGAGAGAAATGTCAGATATACACAGACCATAAGAGTCTGAAGTATATTTTCACATAGAAGGACCTGAACATGCGTTAAAGGAGATGGATGGAATTAATAAAAGATTATGATTACGAGATCTTTTATCATCCCGACAAAGCCAATGTGGTTGCAGATGCCTTGAGTAGGAAAGGTCGAGAAAAGTTGATGTTGTTAACCAACCAGGAGGAGCTCATTTCAGCGATGGCAAGGCTAGAGTTGGAAATCAAATTTCCAAAAGAATCCTATGAAAGATTGTACCAGATGGAAGCTAGTTCAACTTTGGTGGACAAGGTGAAGAATGCTCAACTACAGGATGAAGAATGCAGAAAAATAAAGGAAAGTGTGGTCGAGAATAAAGAGGTGAAGTATAAGGTTGATATTAAAGGAATGCTAAGATTCGAGGGACGAATTTGAGTTCCAACAATACAGAAAGTTAAGGAAGAAATCTTGACAGTAGCTCATAGCTCAAGATATTCTATTCATCCGGGAAGTACAAAAATGTATCAAGATTTGTGTTGACACTTTTGGTGGCCAAATATGAAAGGAGATGTTGCAAAATATGTTGCGAAATGCTTGACGTGTCAGAGAGTAAAAGCAGAGCATCAGAGGCCGAGCGAATTACTTCAACCGTTAGAAATACCAAAATGGAAGTGGGAACATATCACAATGGAATTTATGGCAGGTCTTCCAACGACTCAGAAAGGATACGATGCGATATGGGTGATAGTGGATAGATTAATGAAATTAACACACTTTTTGCCAATAAAGATTAGATTTAATCTCGATCAGCTGGCAAAACTGTACGTCAAGGAGATCGTCTCAAGACATGGAGTTCCAATGTCAATTATATAAGACAGAGATCCGAGGTTCACATCAAACTTCTGGAAGAAACTACAAGAATGCATGGGAACACAATTAAGGATGAGTACGACGTACCATCTGCAAATTGATGGTCAAATCAAACGAACAATCCAGACGTTAGAAGATATGCTTAGAGCGTGCATCATGGATTTCAGAGGAAATTGGGATGATAATCTACCGTTGGTAGAATTTGCATACAATAATAGTTACCACGCAAGCATTGGCATGTCGCCATACGAGGCATTATACGGCAGGAAATGCAGAACTCCACTACCCTGGGATGAAATTGGTGAACATCAACTGTTAGGACCAGAACTGGTACAACAGACCGCTGAAGTTATCAAGCTCATCAGAGCAAGACTGGTAGCTGCTCAAGATAGACAGAAGAATTACGTTGATCAACACATACAGGATCATAAATTCGACGTAGGAAATTTTGTTTTCCTGAAAGTTTCTCCTTGGAAGGGAAAAATTCGTTTTGGCAAGAAAGGAAAGTTAAGCCCAAGGTTTATTGGACCATTCAAGATATTACGAAGAGTGGGAGAAGTGGCTTATGAGGTAGCTTTACCTCCAGAATTAGAACATGTGCACAACATTTTTCATGTGTTAGTGTTACGACCGTATAAACCCGATTACAAACATGTGATCGAGTATGAACCGTTACAGTTTAGTAAAGATTTGTCTTATGAAAAGGTTCATATCCAGATAGTCGACAGGAAAGAACAAGTGCTCAGGAATAAGGTGATACCCTCTGTGAAGGTGATATGGAGAAACCACAATGTCGAAGAGGCTACGTGGTAACTCGAAGATGAAATGATGAAGAACTATCCTGAGTTATTTGCTTAATATGTGTCTTCGATTCTGGGGACAGAATCTTTGTAATGAGGGAAGAATGTGATGAACAAATTTTTTCAGTTGTGATTTTGGGGACAGAATCCTTGTAAGGAGGGAAGGATGTAACAATCCAAGATTTTATTATTTTTAATTTAAAATATTTATTAAATTAAATAAATATTTTATTGATGTGGTTGTTGCTAGTAAATAATTGTGAATTAAATTTATTATATAACATTATAATTTAATTTAATAGTTGTAAAGTTGTAAGATAATATGAAATGCTATATTACAGTTTTAATTTAATAATTTAAAATGGTATGTTAATTTATTAAATAAAAGTATAATGAGATTATAATTTTGTGATAATTGAATTAAGTGAAAAATTTATTTAGTGTGTTTAGTGGATATGAAAATCTAAATAAATAATATGTGATTACAAATAGTATGTGATTGTAAATTATAAACTAAATTGTTTATTAAAATAAATTGAAGTAGTTTTAAATGGATTTATCCAAACAAGGCTTAAAATATTAAGTCTTTATTTTAAGTAGTTTTATCCAAAAATAGCCTTATGGCTTTTAAATTTTGAATTTAAATTATAATAAATCAAATAAATCAAATAATAAATAAAATATATTTATAACCTATACGTTTATATTTTGTAACTGATATTATTTAGTATGCGTATTATGGCCATATCAGTTTCTTTTATTTTACGCATACTTGGTTATTAGTTTTGTTTACGCATTTGAGTTATTTGTTAAACTGAGGAAGAAAATACAAAGAAGTTGAGAGAGAATTGAGAGAGTTTGAGAGACTTGTAAGAGATTTCAGTGGTTATCAAGGATTTTTCAAGCAATAAGAAGGTATTATTCATAACTTTAATATTATATATATATATATATATATATATATATATATATGTGTGTGTGTGTGTGTGTGTGTGTGTGTGTGTATGTTTTACGGCATGAATTTTCAAACTCTGTGAATCCAGTTTTCTGGAACTGTTGATATACAATTCGTTTATGATGATTATATGTATTTGTGATGTCAGAGTTTGTATTTAAACAAGAATTTGTATGTTAATTACGTTTAAGAAGGAAGAAAAGTAATTACAGTATATATTTTTACATATGGCTTGTGAAAGTACCAAATATGGTGGTTAATTTATAAACTAATCTGTAAATTGAGTCTTGATTATGCTAGTCCATTAAGAAATGAAGAGAACGTAGTTTGAATGAGCTAAATTGGACAAGAATTGTGATCACAGTGTGAATTTTTGTGAAGGATGTTAAAAAATGGTGTCTTTGTATAAAACATGGAATTTAAAGGATTTAAATTAGTTTTAGTTGTTGTTTAATTGTTCTAAGTTAGTGTATATGTGAGGAATCATGTTTGTGTGAGTCCTATATCAATTAGGTATGCTTAATTTACTGTTTTGTGGATGAAATTCGTCTTAGTTGGCTTAGAACAGAGTCGAAACTCGCTTTCTACAAAACTGATATTGGTGCCATGCGCGGGCGCGCTGCCTCTAGGTGCGGGCGCCCCTGACTCTAAGGTAATTATGGTGCGGCCGCGCCATTAGTCAGGCAAATCCAGTGAAGTCTGCTACTTCTACAAACTTTGGATACCCATTTTAACTTGGTCTAATGTTATGTTAATGTGAGAAACATGTAATGAAGAGGTTAAAACAGAATCCAATCATGTGGTTAGTAGTTCTAAAGTTTAAAATTAGTAAGTTGTGAAAATGATATGTTATTTAATGAATAATGAATAAGTGTTGTGAAATTAACACTTGTGATTCTGAAATGTGTATGGTAAAGTAGGACTTGTACTAAAATAACAAGTTTAACTAGAAGCGAGTATTATTTTGAAAAGTAGATGTTAGTATATCTAATAGATATTGTGATTCTAATACTATGTGTAAGTGAACGTGAGTTGTAAATTTATAGCTTACACACGAGGTAAGTTTCTAAACCTTACCTCTTTACATTGAGCAAGTTTCTTACCCTAAACTTTAATTAAGCAAATTCTTTTATTCCTAATCTTTATTTGAGCAAGCTCTAACTCTAACGTTATTCGAGCAAGTTTGAATTCTAATCATTGTTTAGTTATTCTAACTTGTTTATAGTTAAGCAAGTTTTCTTAAGTTCTATTCTTTTATGATAAATGCAAATTCTTGAACTCAAATCTTTAACTGAGTTGTTCTGTTTCATTTACTTAACGCAATGCGAAATATAATTGTTATTTTGAGCAAGTTTCATTCTAAGCTTGTTATTTCGTAGTACATGTTCATAACTTAATTCTTTTATCTTAAGATCATAGCCTTAGCTTAATATTGTTCAAGCAAGGTTTATTGTTTTATTCAATACTTATGCTTTTAAGTTGTTTCGAAGCATGAGTTTAATATATAGTTAGTTCACCTATGAATATTCATTGTTCCATATTATGTTATTATTGATCAACAGTAGTGTTATCATACCTTATTGATTCAACTAATCCTTTAGTTGATGATTGTTAAACTCTAAATTACCCTTTGAAGCTTATCCAAATCAAACTTTCTTTGGTGCGGACTTGTACTCTAAAACTGAGAAGAACAACCTTATTATAGGGATTACGCGATGCGTTTAGATGTTTGTGCACAATATATGGTATGAAGGGTTGATCCCCTTAAGTATGTGAAGTCCCTACAGTATAACTGTTTAGGTTAAAGTTGAAAGATTACTTGTAACCATGGACATAGCTCGTGGTCTTATGACCCTCAGATATATTTTATATTTTGATTCTAGTTTTTTGGTTATCATTAATAGAGTAATATTCAGTTTTGATGAGCCTATTTATTGGCAGTTATTGTTCTCTTGTTGTTCATTGCTATATCTAGTTAGCATTCGTTTTGATCACTCTTGCATATATATACACTCACTGCAGCTAAAGTTGAGAAGGTCGATGAACCTACCACTAGCAAATGAAAGGAAAAAATGTGCAAGTGATGAAGACTTGTAATTTCATTTATTGTCATGATGATAAACTTTATTTAAATGATGTGATGTAACTATTTTTATTTCCGCATATGATTTATGTTAAAGGTTATATAACCTAGGAGACTTTTTGATTTAATGTGACAACCCGAGAATTTAGAAAAATTTTAAACTCATAATTAATTGGTTTAAGGTTCAAAATTAGAACCTAGACAGAAAATTAGTGTATGCGTTTGATATTTTTAGGAAGGAATTTTGAGGATTTCAAAATTCTGTAAAGGATTTAGGTGAATTATTCAGGATTAAGGGAATAAGTGAATATGTTTTGTGTACATGTGTACAGTATGTGGTTAAGGGTCAAGGGTTGGCCAGATAAACGATAACTGTAACAAACCCTAGGTATATATTAAAAATGTCAGCGTTTAGTTAGAAAACCCCTAGCAATGGATAAGAAACCCTAGAGACCGGTTCTGAAAACCATAATTTCAGTTCTGGGAATTCGAAACCCTAATTCAGAAGTTGGAAACCCTAAATTGGGTACTTAATGGCGTAAGTGTAAATAATTATAAGATTAATTAGGGTTAATCTTAACAAATTAGTTAGAAAACCCTAATTTCAAAATTTGAAACTCTAATTTCTGGTTTAGGAACCCTAATTTATAATTGGGAAAAACATAAGTGTTAATTAACGATGTAATTTGAGACTTTTTGATTTAACGATGTAACCCTTTAATGGGAGGATTTAAGGTTTAAACGTTATCTTATTTGGGTAGATAGTATGAATGTATAGAAACTGAACGCCAAGTCTTAGGGGAATGAAGTACCCAGATTTGGAGGTGTCACACCCATAATGGCTTTTGGTTCAGAAATGAACTAAAATCCATGATGGGATTCTAATGAATTCTAATGCATAGTTTATATATGTATGTCTGATTGTATTGTTGAATATTTAACACAGGATTGCCCATTATGGTTGTGCTTAATGAATGAATGCTTGATCACCATTCACAGTATTTGGTTGTATGGATTTGAAAAATGAAATAAAAGTATGGATTAGATCATAATGGCATATGTTCATTTAGCTTATGGATGTTAGGCTTTGTGATTCGTGAACCGGATAGACATATACCGTTTCACCATTTGTAGTCATTAAGAGAGCTTAAGCTTAAATCATATTTGCTATAAATTCACATAGATATATAGTGAGTTTAATATTTGTGATGTTTACATGAATTCTATCAATTGTAGATTTTGTGTAAATTGGGAATAGTTCATTGAAAAATGGCTGTGTTTCACTTATGTGCTTTCGACTAGCTTTTCGCATTGAATAAGTAACATAGGATGAGGCATACATTTTAGATGAAGCATTAGATGATATTAGAATCCCATATCTTTCCAAATTTGATTACTTCCTCTTAATAATATTTATTTATTGTGTTTATAAGTAATTTAGTTATAAATTCATTTATTGATTAATAGTTTAAGCATATAAAAATAGTGATTACGTTGTTGCATGATAAGTTAGATTTATCAATTTTCTCCGTGGATCGATACTTTTCTTACTTTGTACTACTTGTTGATCCATGTATACTAGTATGAGTTAGACTCCATTTTGTAAAAAAAGGAGGCAACAAGTTTTTGGCACCATTGCTGGGAAAAGGCATTTAATTTTAATATTGTCGTCATCAATTAAAGCTACATTTGTGTGACTTAGACAATTCTATTCGTATTCTTATTTCTATTTTATTTTTGTTTGAATTTCAGGTACTTGTGCATAGTATATGCGCACTCGATCGTCACATCCTAAGTTGATTCCTGCACAGGAAAATATCAACGGTGGCGCTTGGAGATCGAGAGCACGTAGGAATATACTAGTAGATTTTGAAACTTCATCATCCAGCATGGTAACAGAAGAGCAAAGAGAGGAACATCGGGCCCTAAGGGATTATTCAATGCCCAAGATTAATGAGTTGCAGTCGAGCATAGTAAGGTCAGCTATAGCAGCCAACACTTTTGAAATTAAGTTAGGAACTATACAAATGGTCCAGAATACGGTTCAGTTTGGAGGTGTTGCTGCATATGACCCGAATGAGCATCTATTGAGTTTTATAGAGATATGTGATACCTTTAAATACAATGGTGTGTTAGAGGATGCAATTAGACTCAAATTGTTTCCATTCTCTCTATGGGACAAGGCTAGAAGTTGGCTCCACTCTTTACCGTCAGGTTCTATTACAACATGGGAGGACTTAGCACAAAAGTTCTTAGCCAAATTTTTCCCAATGGCTAAGACTGCTAAAATGGGGACAACAATTTCCCAGTTTAAACAACAGTAGGGTGAGTCATTATATGAAGCTTGGGAACGGTATAAAAATATGCTAAGGAAATGTCCCCATCATGGAATGCTAGATTGGATAGTGATAAATACATTTTACAATGGATTGGGATGGCAATCAAGGCCAATTGTAGATGCTGCAGCAGGAGGAGCCTCATGGGCCAAGAGTTATGAAGAGGCTTATAAACTTATAGAGACTACGGCAGCAAATGACTTTCAAAATCCTACGAACAGAATGCCACAGTCGAAAGTTGCGGGAGTGTTAGAGGTGGATGTTATCACATAGTTGTCAGCTCAGATGGCATCTATGGCGAAGAAGATTGATTCGTTGGCAGAAAGTAAAGTAAAGACAGTTGATTTTGTATGTGAGATTTGTGCAGGGTCGCATCCAACTGATCAATGTGCAATCAGTCCAGATTTGGTACAGTATATGAGTAACTATCAAAAGAATCAGAATCAGTTCCAGAATTCCTATAACTCTGACAACCGCAACCATCCAAATTTTAGCTGGTCAAACAATCAAAATCAATAAAGTCAACAGTTTCAACCACAACATCAGTTTCAGTCACAACCATTTCATCAACAGTATGCTCCAAAACCACCCTACCCTCCAAGATTTCAACAGCAACCACGACATCATCCACCACCTGCACCTCAGCAAGGGAAGAAGTTAGAAATGGAGGAGATGATGATGAAGTACATGGCAAATACAGAGGTAATGATCAAAAGCCAAGCAGTAGCTATCAAAAATTTGGAGACTCAAATGAGCCAAATGGCTAGTATGCTCAACAACAGACCACAGGGGACATTGCCAAGTACAACAGAGGCTAATCCAAGAAGGGAGGGTAAAGAACAATGTCAGGCGATAACTTTAAGGTCAGGGAAGCAGACTGCAGAATTTTAGCATGGCGCGCCCGTGCCACTTTTACATGAGAAAATCGCGCGGCCGCGCGGTGAAGAGAATGGTTCTGAAGATGCTTTGTTTAAAGAAGGTTCTAAGAAAGGGGAAATGAAGAAGAAGAGTGAAGAGTTACCTGAGAAATCAGAAACTAGAATGCCAGTTGTTCATCCCCCTGTTCCATATCCACAAAGACTACCGAAACATAGGGAAGATAAGTAGTTCAGCAAGTTTTTGGAGGTGTTCAAGAAGCTACCGATAAATATACCTTTCGTTGAGGCATTGGAGCAGATGCCAAGTTATGCAAAGTTTATGAAAGGGATATTATCAAGGAAGAAGAGATTATAAGATTTTGAGACAATAGCTTTAACTAAAAAGTGCAGTGCAATGCTCCAAAGCAAGTTACCTCCAAAGCTAAAGGATCCGGGCCATTTCACGATACCTTGTTCAATTGGAAAGATGAGTTTCAACAAGTGCATGTGCGATCTAGGGGCGAGCATTAATTTGATGCCACTGTCAGTGTTCAATCAATTGGGATTGTCGGCCCCAAGGCCGATAAATATTTCTCTACAGCTTGCTGACAGGTCCATTACTTATCCACGGGGTATTGTAGAAGATGTACTTGTTAAAGTAGACAAATTCATCTTACCGACTAATTTCATTATCTTAGATTATGAAGAAGATAGAAGTATACCTATCATCCTTGGGAGACCGTTCTTAGCCACGAGACGAACTTTGATTGATGTTCAAAAAGGTAAATTGACGATGAGAGTTCATGATCAAGAAGTCACCTACAACGTGTTCAAGGCTATGAAGTTCCCAACAGACGAAGAAGAATGTTTCAGGATTGATATGGTGAATAAGATGTTGAATGATGAAGTGCATAATTTTGTGGAAAATAAACCTTTGAAGAATGCAATTTTGGGAAATTTAGAGATGGAAGATGAAGATATTGCAGAGTTTCTTCAAATACTTGACACAACACCACAATTTAGAAGATTCAAGACTCCGATCGAGCCACTCAAAAATGCTGGAGAGACATCAGTGAAATTAAAGCCATCTCTTGAGATGCCTCTAGAACTTGAATTGAAACCACTTCCAGACCACTTGAGGTATGCATTTTTAAATGATAATTCACAATTACCTATGATTATTTCTTCTACACTAACATATTTTTAGGAAGAAAAACTGCTAAGAGTTCTCAGAGAGTTCAAATCAGCTATTGGATGGACTATAGTAGATATCAAAGGGATCAGCCCATCTTTCTGTATGCACAAGATCCTACTAGAAGATGACAGTAAACCTTCAGTGGAGCAACAGCGGAGACTTAATCCAGTTATGAATGAAGTGGTCAAAAAGGAAGGTTGAAGTGGCTGGATGCAGGAATAATATATCTGATTTCAGACAGCTCGTGGGTGAGTCCGGTGCAGTGTGTGCCAAAGAAAGAGGGAATAACTGTAGTCTCCAACGAGAACAATGAACTGATATCGACCAGGATAGTAACGGGGTGGAGAGTCTGCATGGACTATCGCAGACTTAACAAAGCTACAAGGAATCATAGCCTCAGGACAGGGAAATGTTTCTCTCTCTAGGCCTTTTTGCTCTTCCCTCTCTCCTAAAATTTCAAATCTTACCGGCACCCACTTGCTTTCTCCTTTTCGACCCCTTCCACCCCACCTAATTATTCTGGCATACACCTGCTTTCTCCTTTTCGACCCTCTCCTTTAATAATTTTTTCTCTTTTTAGACTTAGCTTCTCTTCTTCTGCTCTTGCTCCTCAAATATGGTCAGTCATAACCATTTGTCTGTTGGTAACTCTGTTAGTAGTGCTTCACAAGGCATTTTAGCTACTTTTGGTGTTTCAATTCCAAATTTCCCTAGACTTCCTCTTCTTGTCGTTGAGGAGATGGGTGAATCAAATGCTCTTGGTACCCAGGTTAGCTCTGATGCTTCCTCTTCTCCGGTCCTTATTATGGAAGTTGATTTGGGTCAACCCCTGGGCGAAAATACAAAGGAAATTTTCTCTGCTGCACAACACTTTTCCCAGAAAGATCATGAAGAAGCTCTTTTTGAAAGAAAAAAGAATCTCCATCTAATGACATTTCTCTCTGCTCATGGCATTTCTTCAAATGATGTGCAAGCCTTTCTCTCGGAAGGGAAAACCATTAACTTTGGTAAAGCACCTGAGGTGACTGATAATAGTCCTACCAAACAAATCTCGGCTTCTCCTCCGGCTTCTTTCTTGGGTGACTCTCTTGTTTCGACCACATGTGTGGGGGAATCTTCTGGGATGGCGACTAGTTTAAAGCGCCTAGTCTCTCTCCCCCTATCAAGTCTACCCCTGCCATTATGGCAAAAGGTCCTCCCACTGCTATTAAGGCACCAGGTCCTTCTTTGAAGTTTAGCTCCCCTATTCTTAAGGAAGGTGAAATTGCTACAGTCTCGGCCAGAGAGCCCACAAAGACCTGGTGTGATATTGTGGGCAAGCAATCTGGGAAATCTTCCCAAAATCTTTCATACCACCCTCCCACTTTGGCTGATGGGACCATCACAGTTTCCCCCCCCCCCAACGAGGTGCTTAGTAGAGGTATTCAGCTTTGGGCCTCAAGTTTGGATGGTTATTTTACGCAGTCTTCCCTTCCGTTTAAGGTTGTTGAACCAATTGCTAGGCTGTTATGGGGACATATAGGCCTTTCTGATGTGTTCCTTCTGAATAAGGGGTACTATATCTTTAAAATTAATTCTATTTCTAACCGTGATAATATCCTCGCCTCAGGTCCTTGGCATTTCGCATCAAAAGGCATTGTTCTACAGAAATGGAAGGAGGGTGTAAATTTCTCCAAGTCCGAATGTGTTGTGTTTTCGGTTTGGGTTAAGCTAACCGATATTCCCCTATCTTACTGGTCGGATGAGGGAATTAGTTATATAGCTAGTGCTATTCGGAAACCATTATTTACTGATGAAATGACCTCAAAAAATGTTTTTTTTACAATATGCTTGTGTATGCATTGAGGTTAAAGATTCATTTTCCTTTCCTCCCTCAATTCGTCTGGCTGTTAAATCGGAGGATTCTTTGAATTGCATTTATGTACCTGTTGAGGTTGATTATTAGAGCAAGCCCCCCTCATGCCCCTCTTGTAATGTGTTCGGCCATTCTCCTGCTAAATGTCCTAAGGCAAATTATTAATGGATTCTGAAAGGTTCAAAAACTCCTATATGCACATCTGATCCCACTCTTCCAAATCTTGCACCCGTTAAGTCCTCTTCTGAGCAACAAGTTCCTGCACCTTCTCGTAACGATTGGGTAAATGTATCCCGTGGTGCAAAAACGGGTACTAGTACCTCTGTCCCTAGTCCTGCCTTATGCACTTCTAACACTTTTGCTCCTATTGATGAGGAATATCTTCCGGATAACTCTGATTTTGATTACCCTAATGTCCCAACCCCTTTAGTCTCTAAACTAAAGGTGATTGATGAAAAGGAAGACAAAGATCTTAAGAACAAGCAGAATTACAACATTGACAACCCTCAAGCTGCAAAGAAGAGGAAAGGGAAAGGCAAAGATGGTTTATCCCCTACATAGTTATTTATGTTAGCTTCCTATAATATTAGAAGTCTTAATAAAATGCCTAAACAGGCTTTTGCAAAATAGCTTATAGCGGATAATAAAATCACTCTCTTGGGTCTTCTTGAAACTAGGGTCAAACAAGCAAAGGCTCCAAAAATTTCCAGAAACATCTGTCCATCATGGAAATGGGCCTTTAATTATGATACACATATCAATGGCAGAATATGGGTTGATTGGAATCCGAATATTTGGAATTTGGATGTTAATTTTATTTCCTCACAAGCTATCCATGGTAAAGTCCAATCTGTTGACTTATTTAGTACCAATTTTCTGATTTCTTTTGTTTATGGGTTAAATTCTTATATGGAAAGGAGGGACTTATGGCATGACTTACTCTCCTTCTCTCCCTCTTCTAGGTGGAGCATGTTGGGTGATTTTAATGTTATTAAGGACCTCTCTGAAACCAACAATGAAAATGAATCCTGGGAAATTGGCATGGAAGAATTCAAATCTTGCACCACTTCGGTTGGAGTTGATGACATTAGAGGTATTGGTCCTATGTTTACTTGGTCTAACATGCAACTTGCTCGGCCGGTGCACAAGAAATTGGATCGTGCTATGGGGAACTCTGACTGGTTCTCTAATTTTAGAATGTCTTATGTCACCTTTGCCCCACGTGGATTATCAGATCATTCTCTGGCTCTGCTTTGGATAGGTATTCAGCTCCCTCAATCTAAGCGACAATTTTAATTCTTTAATCACATGCTTCTTCTTGATGGCTTCAACGAGGTGGTGGTCAATGTATGGTCTACTGACATTTCTGGGAATCCCTTCCATGTTTTTTTTGAGAAACTAAAACTTACCAGACATGCTCTGGTGTCCCTCAACATTACCACTAGGAATATTGTTTCGCTAGTTTACTCGGCCAAAGAGGAGCTGCACTTAGTGTAGACACTACTTCATGATAATCCCTTGGACCATGACCTCTGGAGAGAGAAAAGTCAAGCCATCATCAACTCTGGACTGCATTGGAAAGAGAGGAAATGTTTCTACAACAGAAATCCAGAGCAAACTAGCTGGCCTTGGGCGATCATAACTCTAGCTATTTTGCCAACATAATGAAGAATCGTTGGAAATCCAACAAAATCATCCATCTTAAACCCGGCAGGTTCTTTAGTGCATGGCCAAAGGAACATTGAAGATGTTGCTGTTGGGTTTTTTGACAATCTCTTCAACTCAATTGAGGAGCCTTATCCTGGGTTTACAAATTTTGACATCACTCCCTCAAACCTGATCAGTAATGCCCAAGCCACTAAACTGGCAAGCCCTATCTCGGATATAGAAATCCTTGAGGTTCTTAAATCCATATAGCGAAACCAAAGTCTGAGGCCAGATGGGTTTAATGTCAATTTCTTCATTAGTTGTTGGAATATTGTGGGTGTGGATTTACTAAAAGTTGTCCACTACATCTTTGACATCAGTAGGTTGTCGAGAGGTTTCAATTCAAATGCTCTTGCTCTCATTCCTAAAGACTCCAATCCTACATTCATGCCATATTTTCGACCTATCTCCTGTTGTAACAAAATATACAAGTGTATTGCCAAAATCTTATCTAACCGGTTAAAGGAGGTTCTTCCTTCTCTTGTGGACAAAGCACAATCTGCTTTTGCAAAAGGGCGACGCATTAGTGACAATATTCTTATTGCTCAAGAAATGTACACAGGCTATCTCAGATCCACTAGACCTTCTAGATGTGCTTTAAAAATTGATATCACGAAAGCTTTTGACACAATTAGATGGGATTTCCTATTTGACACATTACGAACCTTTGAATTTCCCCCCTCTTTTGTTAGTTGGATTAAAGCATACATCACTAGTGCCATGTTTTCGGTAAAGGTTAATGGCTCTCTTGAAGGGTTCTTTGGAAGTTCCAGAGGTCTAAGACAAGGAGACCCACTCTCTCCCTTCCTCTTTGTTTTGGTGATGGAAATGCTCTCCCTCAAACTGAACAAGGCAACCTCAGTCTCTGATTTCACTTACCATTGGAAAGCCAAAGAATGCAATCTTACTCATCTTTTCTTTGCGGATGACATTCTAATTTTCTATCACTCATCCTTGCCATCGGTATCCATCATTAACTTATGCATCCTTTCTTTCTCCTTGTACTCAAGTATTATACCAAACTCACACAAAAGTCATTTTTTCCTCTCAAATTCACACACCTCTGCTATTAGGGAAATTTCATATCTTCTTGGTTTCCAAATTGGAACACTACCTTCAAAATTTTTGGGTGTTCCCCTTATGTCAAAAAAGCTCTCGAAGGTTGATTGTATTCCACTCATACATTGAATCACAAACTGTGTAACCTCTTGGACATCTAAGGTACTCTCCTATTCTGGTAGGCTACAGCTGATTAGAACTACTCTCTTTTCCATTCAAGTGTTCTGGAGCTCACATTTCATACTTCCTAAAATGGTTCTCAAAGAAATCCAATCCATCTTATCTCAATTTTTATGGAAAGGGGAAACCCTTGGGAAATATGGTGCCAAAGTTGCTTGGGAAAATATTACTCTCCCTTTAACTAAAGGTGGTCTTGGCATTAAAAGCTTATCTGACTGGAACAAAGCTCTCATCCTACAACATCTCATTGGCATTATCTAACCTAAATCATATTCTCTCTGGGCCAACTGGATCAAAGCCATAACTATTAAATACAAATCATTCTGGCAAATCAAAATCACTTCGGCATGTTTATGGATATGGAAGTAAGTTCTAAAGCTCAGGCCACTTGCATTACAACATCTGCACTACCAAGTTGGGAATGGACTAGACATAAACCTTTTGTTTGTCCAATTCTGGAATCCCTCTATCGGTGTCAGTTTTTTCATTAGAGGTACCACTTGGATTCTTCCTCATGGCAACCATCATGACATTATCATGTTGCGTAGGAAACTAGAAAGTCTTCCTCCTCCTACCCAGCAATGAGATAGGATTCTTTGTGAAGCTTGTGACACGAAACTTATCAAAGCTACTCAAATCTGGGAGTATTCCTTAGTGCTCAATGGTGTGGAACAAATTTCACGTCCCCCGATTCTCATTTATTTTGTGGCTTGGCATTCTAAAAAGGCTCCCCACCAACGACCGGACTTTGAAATATTCTGGGATCACATGGAATTGCCCTCTATGCAACCTTTTTCTGGAGACTTTTGAGCATCTATTCTTCAAATGTGCTTTCTCAAAAACTATTATCCTTACGGCTGCAAACCTTGGTAATTGGTCTCCCTTTCCAGTCTCTTAGGATGATATTATGAGCTTCCAAACAAATTTTCAAGGTTCCAAGCTCTCAAAAAATATACTTAGCCTAACAGTGGCTGTTTGCTTTTACAAAATCTGGGAGGCTAGAAATAAAAAGCTCCATTCTGACACTCTTCCTCCTATGACTTGTCTTGCGAAGAATGTATTAATATTATTAAGTCTAGATTATCTAAATGTAATTCCTTCATCAAAGCTACAAACAGTCAATATTTTTGTAATTAGTTCATTACCAACTAGTGGGCCTCTGGTTTAGTTCCTTGTATAGTTTCCTCATCTTGGGCCTGTCCACAGATGATGTAGGTATATTCTGGGGTATGCCCCTAGCCTTTGTAATTTGGTTCCTTTATACAAACAAAATTTAGCAAAAAAAAAGTGATGTAAAATTAAACTATATGCAATTAACTGCGTGCTCTATGCTACTAAACACCTAATACCCCCAAACTTAAGTTATTCATTGTCCCCAATGAACGAAGGTAAAAGGTTTAAAGGAACTCCCCTAATTATCAGTAGTACCACCCTTTTCGGGTGGTGAATCAGACGGTGGAAATGGTACGACTGTCCCGAATTATGGCCACTCAAGCATGGTTCCTTATTGTGCAAAAGCCTCAGCTAGGGACCTCGTCAATCCATTAGCAAAAGCTGAGAAGTTGTCATATATGGCTTCAACTTTCCTCTCCAACCTTAAGAGACAACGATCATCATGGACAGTAGTGGCTTGGGTTGACGTGCCTACTTCAGTTGCCTGCGTGGGCTACGGAGATGGCACCGATGATGCGGCTGGAAGGATGAAACTATATCCAGTTCATCAAACTTACCACAGTTATGAGTTCAGGAACTTTCCACATTCATATGAGTTTAAAAACTTGTCCTAGACAGACCTTTGGCGACCATTCGCTGAGGGGTTCAGAAACATTTCATATAATTATGAGTCACGAACGTACCATAAGTATGAGTTTTAAGAACTTGTACTTAACCTTATATTCTCTAACTATACCATACATATATGTTATATACCTGAGAAAAGAATCACCTTCTCAACAGGTATATAGCAAATAGCGCAACCCAGACATTTTAATAATTATCCTAACTCCCTTCTCAATACGATTTTCATTTTATCCGTATTCATAATCCTTTCCTGAATCTGTACTAATTCATAGTACAACTGACACACAACAATCTTGTTGTAAACTTTTCAATTATTCGCTTTATCCTTCTCACTGCCATAACCTTATCAGATCACGGGGTGATCTCATCGTATATATTACAATTTATTTTTATATTATGATCGTCTTATTTTACGATCTCCTATTATTGTACTTTTAGTCTTTTAGACTCGATCTATTCATCACTATTGTTCACCTTTATTATCAGAGTTAGAGAACTCTGTATCTTCATAACTCGCCAAGATTCGTCTCTGAATCTTACCGACAAACTAACTCTATTTGAGTTAGTACTTATCCTAATCACTGCGGTTATTAGTCTAAGGTATCACCACCCTAGGTTTATAACCTATAGCTTTAATACCAACTATGAAAGCCATAAATCCGAGTCTCGAATCACCGCAGATCCGGTACTACCAATTCTATAACTATTGCGAAAGATATAAACATAAATTATTTATACACGAAACTTTACACATTAACCCCAAGGTTGAATAACCTTAACTTATAATACAATTCATAACCTAATCGACATACAATGTCATTATTATCGTATATACTATTACAATTTTTATCTGTACAATGAACAAATGCTGGAACTGTCTTTGACTTTTCCTATATCCGACGTTTTTGTCTTAATCAGCAATGTTTATCATGATATAGGAAGGGTGAGCAACAAGCTTGCCCAGCAAATTTATGTTCAATAAAGGATATATCATGATTGAAAAAATTGAACAATTAGCTGGCTAACATTTAACAATATAATTGTGAACTAGCATGAACAAATTTTCATAGTTGAACGAACTTTGAACATGAATAACTATATCTGGACCGAATGGTAATAAAGGTGATCAACCTTTCATACCTGATGAATAAATGCAATGTGCACAGAGTGCGAATCAATAATTCATAAACATGGTATAATCAGTAGTGATTAACCACAAGCATATTTCAAAAATATCAACTCGATGTCGAGTTAAAGAAAACTTACACAATAAGCGAGTATAAGAAACTTGCCTATTCGGTCGATTACTGTTACATAATTTATTTAGCTTTGTCTGAAGACCTAATATATAAATAATATCGATATACAAATTAGAATAATATCATCACAATTTTAAAATAACCTAAACACATTACACAAAATCATATCAGTCTATACAGCACATAATACCTAGTATCAAGTCAAACTATTACAGTTTAAGTTGAATCTGACACAATTCCGACATCCCGACGGCCTAGTTGGATAATTATCGAGTTTAAGTTCAATTAAACTCTACCTAAATACTTAACAATTATCATATATAATTATATTATCAATCAAAATAATTTTCCAAGTCTCATAATAATTTTTACATAATAATTATCATTTATTATGATTTTTCAATCATTACTATCATATTTATATGATTTAAATATTTTAATCATATTTTAATCTAATCCAACAACTTGGATTATCCTAACATACCAATCCAGCAACCCAGATTGTAATCCAGCAAACTGAATTCCAAATCTAACAACCAGATGGCCAATCCAGCAAACTAAATTGCAATCCAGCAAGTTGGATTTAACATATTTTCAATTCAATAAACTGCTTTTCAATCCAGCAAGCTAGATTCATCAGATTTTTCAATCCAGCAAGCTTGATTCATTATCATTTTCACGAAAATATCAAATCAATTTATTATTTTTCTATCTTTTGGCCAAACATACATACATATATTTTATACACAAAAAGTATTTTTTTCAAAAATTTTAACTTCCTTTAGTATTTTTTAAAAATCATTTTTAGTGTGTAGCTTAAGAAATTAGCCCTATCATGCTTAACTCCAGAAATTTCCATCTCTTGACACAATCTTATACATGTTAACATGAGCCTTCAGTTTAAATTTTGTGGCCATCGGAGTTATAGAACTCCGGTTATAGCGATTTTCGTCAAAAAATTCTAAAAATTGAATTGGTCATAACTTGGTCATTTTAAGTCAGAATGAGTTCATTTTTGGACAGGATCTACCTTATACCATATATTTTCATGTCCCAAAAGGCCGGAATTTATTTCACAAATTAAGTAGCCAAAACAGCCTTTACAAAATATTGGACAGTAGCTATTTTGGCGTTTTTACTTTTTCGTGCTTTGTTAAAAATATTTCATACGGAAATATACAACTCCTTTTTCAGTGATTCCACTTGGAGATGTTAGAAAACTTATCATATTATCATCTCAAAATTTTCTAGAATTTTTGAATGTCAGAAAAATAACGAAACTGCCCCTACCTTTGACTGTCCAAAACAGTTTGTTTTTCCTTAAAAGACACGAAACTATTTTTACTAAAACAGCCACTACAGATTGTGTACTCAACATTTTTGAGTGATACCACTTGAGTTTAGTAAATAACTTATATATCTAGCACTCTCTTTGACGGATCGTAAAAAGGTGTAGATCAAAAACAGTGAAAATCCAAAGTACATAGAAATTTTATGGTTTATAAACTAGAAAAATCACTTTTCTTTACTTTTGATTTCCAACTAAAATAACACCCAATATGGGTATATCTAAACATGAAACACACATTAACAAGTATATTCATGATTTTTAAGTTTAGAAACATAGACTCATGGCCACCTCCCTCTTTCTCTCTCTTGATTTTCTTTTGTTAGCTAACTTAAGAAATAAAATGAAAGAGAAAAGAGTAAGGTTTTGTTTGAATAAAAAAAATGTATAGATATATTTTATATATCTATATACATTTCACCACACTTATGGTTTCTCTCTCTCTCTCTTATCTAGTTATTGCTTGTGATCTTGGTGAAATAATGTGGCTTGGGAGATATGGTGACAACTAAGGGGTTAGGTAAGAGTTGGTAAGTAGATAAGTTTCATGATTACATCTATTCCTCCTCATTTTGCCCCAAATTTTTGTTAAATTTTAATGTTATTTATAGCTTACTAAATGTCCAAAATATCCCCTCTCAATTAGGCTGAACATTGAAGTTCTTAATATAACTTTAGGTTTTATCCCCGATATAACTTATTCGACCAATAATTGATCTTTAACCCCATACTATACATATATATGACCATACACCCAGAACGTATACACTTATATACATAATCCTGAACAATTCACCACAAAAAATTTTAAATCCATAAAAAAACCTTGAAAATGTCAAATTCATACACTTATTTTCTATCTAGGCTTATTAATTAACCTTATTTCAATCTTTTAACATTTAAATAATTTTCTAAATTCTCGGGTTGTCACATCAACACCTCCCATAATTTCAGTAACTGACAGAACCTCGTTAAAATCCCCTGGAAGACACCAAGGCAGATTGATAGAATGACATAAGGAACGAAGATCAATCCAAAGAGCTTTCCTCTCATAGGGAGTATTTAAACCATAAATAAAGGTGACAAAAAACTGCATGGAAGAGGCAGTAGACAAAACTAAGCAGTGCATATATTGAGAAGATTTAGAAATAATATTTACAGTCCAAAGCAAAGGGTCCCAACCAACCCAAATTCTCCCATTCACATGATGCTCATAGTTAAACTGCTAATTCCATTTACTACATATGGCTTTGGAAATAGTATTGGCTTTTGGGCATTTGACTCTAGTCTTAACTAGGCCAACAAAAGAACTTATATGCTTACACAAAAGAACTAGGAAACTATCCTGCTTGGAGTTCTTATTTACACCTCTAATATTCATAGAGCAAAAATTAACCATAAAAGACAGGTTAAGTTAAAATGGGGCAGTCCGTCCTTTGATCTTTTTCTTTGAAGACTGGCCAAGTTCCAAACCAGATCGAGCTTTCGCCTTAAGATCACGACCAACCTTTTCATCAATTATCTTTAGCTTTCCCACAAGTGGATTTGGAGAAGGGGTGAAATCAGTGTCCGAAAAACCCTCCATTGCCTCCCCAACAACAACAATAGGCTTGAAGACATTGGAGTTACCAACCAAGGAGGGATCATAATAGGGAACCTGCTGTTTTGGTCCTTTAGCCACCAAGGTCCAGTTTTTGGATGTAGAATCACTAATAGTAACGAACTTTGGGATAACAGGAGATGATAGAGAAGCTATAGGGGAAGCAGCCATAGTATCTACATAAGCTTTTTGGACTTTAGGCAGCCATTTGAAATTTGCTTTTGGACACCAGAGAAGTGAGTTCCCAAACGTTTTACAGTGAGAACAGATTTGGGGTCTAGTTTGGTACTCCACTCTGACGTTAACAATCTTTTCAGAGTTAGTATCCTCATCGAGAACAACCACTTCTAGAGAGCTAAGCAAAGCCGAAGAAGGTGTTATTTCAACACAAATCCTAGCAAAATTCATAGGTTCTAATTTTTCTGTGATTTTATCCACACACAGTGGAACACCAACCCCACACTAGCAAGGTAACTGAGCCCAACTGAAGACCAATAAGACATGGGGATGTTATGGAATTTAACCCAAACAGGAGCTTTTGCACAAGTGTCAAAATGAAAGCACGTGCCTTTCTTCCATTATTTAAGACACAGATGTTTATTAGATATATACCACGGACCAAGAGCAAGCACATTCTCACGGTCCTCAGGCTTTGCGAATTTAAAGACAAAAAAAACCCCCCTCTTGTAGGAACACACTTTCCAGGCCATATTTATCCCATAATTTATGCACATTATCTTCCACTAGCTTAAAAGGTAGTTTGGAGTGTAGAAACCCACCAACCAGACAAGAGGACCATAGATTATTGCCTTGTAGCAGAATCTTAGATGGAGGACGTATTAGGATTGACCCATTATCCGTGCTAGGAGGAGAAGGAGGAAAAAAATCAAGTTTCAGTGAAGGAGCAGCCTGGGCCACTACCTTGCTCCATGTTTTCACTTCTGGGATGCTCGCAGTACCAGGAATATCAGGGCAATACAGATAAACCCAGAGGTGACCCAAAAATTAGCTGGCCTAGGACATTCCCCTTCTTTAAAATCAGACCCAACACCTGCCAAAGTCGGTTTGTAAACCAATCCACACTGACCCAAAACTGGAAAAGTCGACACTGCCAAAGATGGTTTCAGAGGACTTTTCTCAAACATGTCATGGTCATTAATTGAATGAACAAATTTCTCTTTGTTAGAGAAGTCACTTACATTTTGCATAGAAAACCCCTTTGCTTTGATAAAATCCAAAAGTAAGGTGCATTTCCTTCGTTCATCAGCCGCGTCAAGATTACCTTGCTGCGAAAGTGCCTGCGCAGCTCTAAAAATTCCCTTCATGGGAGTACCATCATGTAACCCTAGGCTGACTTTAGCAAGGTTATTAGCATCAGAGGCTTCAGAGCTATCGGACACGATAGCAAATCAACAGTTGGGACAACAGAGGATTCAACCATTGCAGATTCGTCAATGACCGGCGAGTAAGGGCAAGAAACCTCAAACTCAGTGAACAGATCCCGTGAGGGACTACTGATGGAATTACCAGCCGAAAGGTGAAAGAAACTAACCATAGTGGAGAGAGAAAAAAGATGGAAACAAAAGAGAAGAAGTAAACCAAACACTTTACATCAACCTAAAAATCAAATTAAATACCAGTCCCAAGACATCAAAATTAAACTTGAAAACCTACATACCAGAAAAACTTGAAGATCGACAAATCATTCTAAGAGACCTTGTGACACATCAATGTCAGTCCATCAGGAAAGAGTTAAAGATACATCAAGACAGCAAGTCACAGAGAAAAATGGCAACCATCAATCAAAGGCAAAACATATCCAAAAAGGAAGCAAACAAAAATATATTTCCTTTTTATATGTTACTGTTTGATATATACAATGTGTCATATATATGACAAAAGTTACTAACCTAGTCTATGCAGGAAATAAAAGCTAATCTATAAACTCGCAAACAGATGGGCCAATAACTCTAGAAGATTATCCCTCTCTGAAGACTAAGGGGCATCCCTAAGCTCCTGCCCAAATGTCTCAATACAGGTCAAAAGCTCTATCGCAGTATGTATAATGTCATCCTGATAATGTAACAGCTCATTCGTCTAAGCAACGATGTCATCTGTGAAAGATCTGAGAGCAACATTCTCACCAACAACAGCATCCCTAGCAGCCTGGAACTCATCCCTCTCCACGTAAGCAGCATCTCTGCTGGATAAAGCTGTCAACATCAATGTACGAGCCTGATCTTGCTCAAAAGTTAAAAGTTGTACCCTCTGCTCTAAAGTCAATCTTGGAAGTGGGGGAGCAGCATCTGAAGAGTTTGGAGTGGCACTAACCAAAGCACAGTCAAGTCTGTAAACAACTCATCCTCTGTAGGAGAGGTTGAGCCTCCATAGGCTCCTCATCATCTAAGTCAAAACTTGGCGTTGAATGAACAAAAGTGGATTCTATGTCCGCCTCTAACCAGGCACTATACTCATAAAAAAATATAGGGTGACTATCTGAGAAATTAGCTCTCTTCCAATAAGCCCAAAAATCATATACTCTAGTCAGATCATCCTTAGATAAATACAAAGAAGAGGATCTATGACCTAAAGCTCCCTCAACGGAATGAAAATCCTGAAACTGATCAAACTACCTCGTGATAACTAATGGATGATAAGTGGTCACCCATCTCAAACCGGCTAATAGCAAGAAGTCCATACCCACAACATGAGTGACAAAACTAAATAAAGAACAATAGCTAGAATAAACCAATATAGAGAATGGCTCATCAATCACAGTCAAGAAAAAAAATCATGACGTTGTATCTACACAGTCGGTAGGGCGAAAAGAGTAGGACATCGTTATGTCATGTCCGAAGCAATATTTATGATGCGTGAACGTACCTATCGGTCTCAAATGTGTCATATACCAAACATACAACAATACAGCACTGCCTCGAAATAACTCAGCCGGACGAGTGCGGCAAAGAGAAGCTGAAATGTAAGTCTCTACAAATCATAGGAAGAATAGTATGATCCTCCTTGAGAGCCATAACAGCGGTGACTAAACCAATGTCCATGTGATCCATATAAAAAGGCATATACAAATATGTTATACCACACATCAATAAAGTGTCCACTCAGGAAACCCTCCAATACTCCTCTGATATGACAAAATCCTCTTGATACAGTAAAAAACTGTCAGCAGCTCCAAAGTGGTTGATCAAAAAATCTATGGAAACCACATGTTCAGAAGAGACCTCATCTAAAATAACTGTCCGTCTCAAACCAGTAATAATCATAAATTATCGGTGCATATGACCGACAGTCACCCTAGCACAGGGTACGTCTAATAGTAAACCAGTAATACGCTAGTACTCATCTAAAGTCGGAGTCAGCTCATCCGATCCAAATCTGAAAACATGTCTCTCGGGAATCTAACAAGATAATATACCCTCCAAGAAACCCTCGGAGACCTGAAACATCAAGAAAGATATGGAATGTCTCAGCAACCGACCTGTTGACAAGCGATCTGAATCCAGTAGACAATTATACCAAGATCTCAAACTAGATGCAATGCGGGTATGAGGAAGGTGGTGATGCGTACCACTGAAGATGAAGACATTTGTACTGTATCATGCGACCATACAGGGGTCAATTCTAACTCATCCATATAAATGTAAATCCATAATATATAATTCATGCATCATGATAAATGATAATATAACAGGTGCAGTAATAGAAAGCATTATATACATCTCTATGAAATATAAAATTGAATACATCATGAAATCAAATACATCATCTCTGTCCTACAAATAAAAATAAAAAGTACAGGGAAATGGGGCACAGCCACCAAGTATCTAACAAAAGCCTATCTGAAGAAATCATGGATGTCTATATCCCTAAGCTGAATGACACAATCTAACTCCTCCAAAGTCAAGGTATATCTGCCAAGAGGCACATTAGAACAGTACAAAGGGAGGATCTCCTCCAGCAAAACCACCAGCATCTGGCTCGATAGAAGGACCAGAACCAGACCCAGAGGGGTAATAAGTAGTAGCCTCTGCAAGATCCCTACCCAAATGGCGTACAAAAAGGGACAACTGATTCACCTGCTGGGTTAAAGTTGTTATCTGGTCTAAGTGAGTTGTCTCCTAGATACAGTCTAGCTAATCTGTCATCATCAAGGATATAGGTACATGTCCGTCAGGAACTGGGTAGTACGGGTCTGAGCCCCAATGGTGCGAGGAATCAACCACAGATGAAAAGTGTCCTAAGTACAGAGACCATCGGATAATGTAAAGCCATCCAAGCCCATTTGGGGAATATCTCTAATAGGCTGGGATAAAGGCCATAAACGCCGCTTAAGAGGAAATGAGGAATGTGAATCTCCCCTATGATGCACTTGATAGCTCTCTCTCCCAAATACAGCTCCCAACCACCCTCAGTCAAGAAGGGAATCCAACGGGTAGACAATGCATACTCCGTGTAACGCCCCAAATTTGGGTATCTTCCAACCCGACAGATGGTGCTACACGGTACTCATAACTATACATTTAATCCATTGAAACAATAACACAATAAGTGTATTAACTACATTCTTATTACAATAATAATAAATCCTTGCCCAGGTTCTTTAACCGAATACATTCTTCATTGTTCATAAGTATAATACATATAAACATACTAGTCTATTACATGATAAACTAATTATCCATCTTAGCCTTGCCTTTATCTTTCTTAGAACCCTCAGTTCGTTCGGCCTTAGCTACAATCATATAATTCAAGCAAGAAGTGAGCATAACTAGCTCAGCAAGTCTAGCAATGTATAATATAAATACCACGTCGAGAATCATATGATTATTCTTCAATAACTGAACAAATAGCTATGAAGTACTATAAAATATTGTATAACACTTTTCTTTCTCATAAACAATTTCGAAATACTTATAGGAACTTAAGAATTCTTAATAGGTCAAAATACTATGAACATTCTCTTTAGTTTTCATTCATGAAAAAGGACAACTCGACACTAAGATCGTAAGTCCAATATATCTTACGAGCACATCTAGGTGATCAACCTATAGTATTCTATGTTGATCAATACTCATCCGTTAAACATATTTACGTTTAAGTTTTGGCAACCTCGCGTGCACATCGAATAATCGATGTAAAATACATTTGTTTATTCATACTCAAGCTTACCTTTAAATCTGTACCAAACAATTGGCTTAGGATAACATTATCAATTTTATATTGAAAGACTTGTAAATAAATTAATCAACTCTTAAGATTAGTCTAGTTGAGTTAAAACTGGCATTGACCCTTTCGTAAAACAATTCATGCATCTCATATCATAAATCACAGAAAACTTGGCTAACACAAAGTTAGACAAGCGTTAAGAAAACTTGCCTTCAAGCGTCTTCAAATAATTATTCAACAGTTCTCAGTCTTTACAGTATCTACATGATATATTCACATAGCACATTGCAATTAGCTACCAAACAATCTAATCACATTATTTTTACCAACTTCTTACTCTTTTATAACTTAACCGAATTTATTTCATTATTAAAACTCGTTTTAAGTATTTATCCACCCTTACGGCTTATTAACGTTCATCATTTCATTACTAATAAACCACGTTCAATCCCTAAGGTCATCACTATATATGTGACATAAGAATGGTCTTGACATGTACATTAAGTATATACACTTGCCCCATAATGGTCTTGCAACATTTAGGTTCAAAAACTACTAAGTCTAACTTTTCCCTTGGCTCGGCGCTGCGGCGCCGGCCTAATGCCTACCATTGGCGCTGTGGCGCTAACTAAAAGTAGCTAATTCTTGGTCTCGGAGCAAGACTTCTATGCAAGAGTGGCGTTTCGATGTGACTCTGCAGTATCTACCCTCTCTACCCGGCGCTGCGGCGCGAGTGATTATTGCTAGGAGTGGCGTTGCAGCGCCGACCCTGAGCCCTGGATTTCTAAGTCTTTTTCTTAGTTTAATTCTTCTCGGATTCCTAACTTGGTCGTTATAAGTCAGAATTGGCTCATTCAAATGCCGTTATCTCACATAACTCATGTACTTCAATTTTATTCAAATAAAAGTAGTTTTTAAATTTGTTAACCAAGAATTCACTTTTTAACATCTTATTACGCGTTCGTTTAACGTTCGTGAGCGTTCATAGCTCGTTTCTTTGTTCTAAGTCATAATTCGACGATTTTTGAGTCCACGACTCTTGAATACCTTATACTACGCTATGTCATCAAAAACTAAGGTTTTCAAGTTACACGGCAACTTTCGACTACTAATCCGAAAATTCTATGTTTTTAACATTTAACGCCTTATCCCGTAAATTTCGTCATAACTTCGTTGCTCGAGTTTTCTACACCAAATCAAATGGAACAACTCCATTCATTCAATATCTACATCATAACCAAACAAGATGCACATACCCTATGATGGTGTTCAATTTGTCCACCAACAACCAAATAAACGCTTAACGGTTTTCTTTGATTTAAACTTACTTAATCTCTTATGATTACTAACCGTATATGACGTATAATGATTTAATCCACTATTAGCCATCCTTATTACTCCGGAAGAGACATGCTCCACCAATTCATACGTCTCTATAAAAAAGAAATCGAAAAAGATCGAAGACTAACGTTTATGAAAAATTACCTTAACGTTCTTCGCGTTCTTAGTAAAGCTTGAATGTTTTGCTTAGAACTCACTTGATTACTTGTTATCACACTTTTGTCTCTCTCAATATATGTTGATCAATGTTTGTAAAACAACTAATGAACCAACTTAACCTTTCTTATATAGAAAAAACAAATGAAGGGTAACATGGTCTTTGTGTCCACCTCCTTACTATTTATGGCTTAGCCACCAAGTAACCACTTTACTTGGTGGCCAAGTGGCCAGCCCACATGCTCCATGGGTCCCCCCATGGGTTGCCCTATGCGTTTTACCCATCCCGTGACCCATCAGTTCGATTCGCAGTTTGTTATCTTGGTTTGGGCCTTAACATTAATTCTTATTGGGCCTATCTTGGGCTTGATTTTCATACACAATGGGCTTGACATAATCCAAGTCCAATTGGATTCTACAATGTCCATAACTCAAAGTCCATGTAAACTAATCATATTCTACGCGTACAATTCTCATATTCTCTTCGTATATAGTTCGTACGATATTCGTATTATACGTCATAATAACCTTCGTACTATACTCATATAATAACTAGTAACATACTCGTATTCCTCACGTGTAATAACCTTAATCATTATACATAGTCACTTAATTCTCGGAACCCGCTTTTCCTAACCCTTAGGTTTTAATTCCCCAGGCAAAAACTTCGTTCGCCATAACTGAAATATTATTGGATATTCCATTATGTCTTAGAATCATATCATTACACGTTTCTTAGAAATTCAAACTTAATCTCCGAGCAGAAATGAATGAATAGTGTTTTTACGAAAATTTCTCAAAAAACATTTATTTTCGTCTTGGAAATTCAAAACAATTAATCCTAGCACATAGCTAGAATACTAACCACATCCACACATTCTAGGTCATAGAACGACCTTCAATCATCTTACTCACATAAATAATCAATTAAATTCATTTAATTCAAATAATCAAATAAAATTCAATTCGCATAAAGAACCGATTTTTCTCGGGCGTTACATTCTCCCCCCTTATAAGAATTATGTCCCCATAATCTCGCTACAATTACATAAACAAATGGGGAAAAATTTCCTTCATTTTACTCTCGAGTTCCCATATTGCTTCTTCGGCATTGTGGTTGCTCTAAATTACCTTTACCGAATGTATTATCTTATTTCTCAAGACTTGTTCCTTCCTACCAACAATTTGAATTGGAAGTTCTTCATACATTAAGTCTTTTTCTACTTGAATAGATTCATACTCTATTACATGCTTGTAGTCCAGTTTATAAGGACGCAACACAGACACATGAAAAATATTGTGTATTCTTTCCATCTCTGGAGGTAAGGCTACTTCATAAGCTACCTCTCCTACCCTTCTTAAGATTTCAAAAGGTCCTACAAACCTTGGACTTAACTTCCCTTTCTTTCCAAAACGTATCTTCCCTTTCCAAGGCAATACTTTCAGAAAGACATACGAACCTACTTCAAACTCCCTCTTCTCACGATAAGGATCTGCATATTTCTTTTGTCTATCTTGAGCCGCTACCAATCGAGTTTGTATTAGCTTAACCATGTCTGCCGTTTGTTGTACCATCTCAAGTCCCAACATTCGACGTTCACCTACTTCATCCCAGCAAATTGGTGTTTTGCACTTTCTCCCATATAACGCTTCGTAAGGCGACATGCTTATACAAGCATGAAAACTATTGTTGTAAGCGAATTCCACCAAAGGCAGATTTTCGTCCCAACTCCCCTTGAAATCCATAACATAAGATCCTAACATATCTTCTAGCATTTGAATTGTCCGTTCACTTTGTCCATCCGTCTAAGGCTGATACGATGTACTCAATCTTAACTGCGTTCCTAATTGCTCTTGTAAACTCCTCCAAAAATTCAATGTGAATCGTAGATCATGATCTGACACAATTGAAATCGGTACTCCGTGTCTCGAAATAATTTTTTTGACATAAAGCTTAGCCAATTGCTCTACGATATACCTAACTCCTATTAGTAAAAAGTGATCCGATTTTGTCAACTAATCTACTATTTCCCAAATTACGTCGTAGCCCTTTCTTGTCATTAGAAGTCCCACCACAAAGTTCATCGTGATATGCTCCCATTTCCACTCTGGAATCTCTAATGATTGTAATAATCCACTCGGTCGTTGGTGTTCAGCCTTAACTTTTTGACGAGTTAAGCACTTACTAACATATTCTGCTATCTCCATCTTCATGTTTGGCCACCAAAAGTTCTGATGTGAAAGCCCCAAATCTAGGTCCCAAATCACCGCGGATCTGGTACAATCATTCTATCACTATTACTATTGCGGAAAATATAAACATAAATTGATTATACAACAAACTTTAAACACTATTCTCCAAGGTCGAGTAACCTTAATTTATACATAATTCATAACATGTCTAACATGTAACATTATTATCATACTATATTATTACAATTTAGCTGCACATATTATCCCAAGCTGAACTTGGCTTTATCATTTCCTATATCCGAACGTATTCGCCTTATCTGCAATGTTTATCATGATATAGCAAGGGTGAGCAATAAGTTTGCCCAGCAAGTTTAAGTTCAATAAATTAAGGATATATCATGTTTGACGTCCCAGAAAATCGAATTTTTAGAAGAATTAAATTTTTATTTAATTATAAGGATTAAATGAATTTAATTGATTATTTATGGGAGTAAGCTAATGGAGGGTCGTTCTATGACCTAGAAAAGTCAGAACGTCGTAGTATTTTGGCTACATGATAGAATTAAAGTGTTTGAATTTCCAAGACGAAAATAAAAACTGTACGATAAATTTTTTGAAAAATACTATTCATGCATTTCTGCTCGGGAATTATTTTTGAACTTCCGAGAAATACGTAATGATAGAATATCGAGATGAGATAGAATATCCAATAATATTTCAGTTATGAGAAATTTAGTTTTTTCGCCTGCGGACTTAAAAACTAACGGTTAGGAAAAAATGATGTACGAAATGGAAATGTAATACGATTAATGAATTAATCAATGATCGTATAATACGTAGGTATTATACGAAGTAATGAATATGAGTACGATATGAGGTATTATACGAGTGTGTATGAATAATGGTAGGTTGTATATGTTGAATTAATATACGAGTTAGAATACGATAATAATACGTATAGAATACGTTAGGAGGCTTTAAGCCAAATATATTGAATTTGTAGGATTATGTAGGAAATATTAAAGTCCAATGGGATTTGATAAGCCCCAAATGTAGGAATGGTTAAGTCCAATGTAGATTTATGAACACGCCCAAGTGTTTGTTAATTACAAGCTCAATGTATAAGTTAAATTAATTAAATATAAGGCCCAAAGTAAGTAACCAATGGGTTATGGGATGGTTTTAACTCATGGGGCAAACCATGGATGATCCAAAGTAGGGAACAAGTTTACTTAATAGCTAAGTAAGTGTGGTAATCGAGAATACTTAATGGCTAAGTAAGGGTGATGGCCAAGTATATGTGGGAGCAAGTTTACTTAATGGCTAAGATAGGAATAGTAAGGAGGTGGAAGGTCCTAATGACCATTATGCCCTAACTTTGAGATGCCTATAAATAGCAAGCTTAGTTTTCATTTTGTTGGTTGTTGTATTTCATCCAACATTTTAAGTGCTTATTTACTTGAGAGAATAAGCTACAAAAGTTAGAAAAGCTAAAGTTTATAGTTCAAGGAGCAAGAAGAAGGATTAGCAAGAGAACATCAAGAGTAAGTAATCCTAAGCCATGATTCTCTTTCTCTTCCATTGTTAAAGAAGTGAGTAGTGGTGGGATTTGTATGCTAAGAAGGAGTTGAAATTATAAAACAAAAAGGCTTAAGTCTTAAATAAGTCGTATAAGTCATGAATAAGTAATTCACTCATAAATAAGTTATGAACTTATAATGAACGTATAAGAACTTGTAAGAACTTGTAGCATCTTTACATTAATAAAGTTAGTATGATAATAAGCATGAATAATGGTTAGAAGTCATTAACCATAATAAGTCATATGAAAAGAAAACATAAGTCATGAGAAATGGAAACTTAAGTATTTTATACTTTAATAAGTTACAAACTCACCATGAACAAGTAATAACTTATGATGTTTATAAGTTAATGAAGTATGTATGTCAAGATATTAGTATGTATGAATGAATCCATTTAGAACAAAGAACAAATCTTAAGTAACGAAGTTTTTGTAGAATTCACACGATTAGACGATAATCGTCGAATTCGTGAAATTCTCAGAATGGAAGTTGAATTTTGATATTGAGCTTGGAAACGTTGGTTTTCAATGGAGACAAGTCTTATTTAGCATTACAGAGTTGCTGACTCGAGAATGATCGAATTCTGATTTAGAACGAAGAAACGAGAGTTGAACGTTCACGAACGTTTATCGCTTTCGTTAAAAATGGACTAATAGGTGAATTTTTAGTAAACGAAGTCAAATAGATAAAATTCTTACATGACCACGTAGAGTACATGATTTGTGAACTGTAGGCTCTTGAACGAACCAATTCAGACTTATAACGAAGAAGTTACGAGTCCGGGAATCTCACCAATGGAAAAAGTCTATCAAAATTGTCTGGTGCACAGAGCTGGTGTCGCGGCACCAGCCCAAGGCCAATTAGCCTGCGCCGTAGCGCCGGAATGACCATCAACCTCTGTTAGTTCGCGCCGCAGCGCGGCAGATAACACTAGGACTCGCGCCGCAACGCCGAGTCCGGTCTTTTGGTTCTAATGCTTGGAGCTGTAGCGCCTGTGACACCCCCAAATCCGGGTACTTCGATTCCACGAGATTTGGTGTTCACTGTACAAGCATCATCAATCTATCTACCCATAAATAATATCAAACCATACAATAGATAGAAATCATAAATAAATCTCTTCCCTTAAGGGCTACATCAACAGAATCATAAATAAATCCCAGGTTACTCTAACCTTAAAACATCTGTGCGGAATTCTAAACAAATAAGTCTTAAACAACATCATAAGTCTTAAACATAAATACATCATCAATTAAAATAACAAGTCTTCATCACTTGCTAACTTTGCCCTTGCCTTTACTAGTGGAGGGTTCATCGCTTCTTTCATTCTTAACTGCAATGTTATTATTAAGCAAGAGTGAGCACAAATGCCCACAAGTATAAAAAAAATGAAACAACAGTATAATAACATGCGAATAATCAACGACATCTGAATAAAGCTCAACTTTTGAATCAAGAATAAATAACATGAATCAAAAGAATTCTGAGGGTCATAAGACCTTGAACTATGTCCTAGGTTAACAAGGGTTATACTTGAAACCTTAACAGTCATAAGACTATGGACCTTCTTCTCGTACTTAGGGGGATCAGCCCTTAGTACCATACTGTGCACAATATCTTAACGCTAAAGCGTAAATAATCCCCTATACAGGGTTGTTCATCTCAGTTTGACATTCGAGTCCGCACCAAAGGAAGTTTGGTTTGGATAATTTCATCAAGGGTTCTGAAATTTAGAACGCTCATCAACTATGGACTAGTTGAATCAATAAGATTCACTAGTCTAATAAGGTTCAACAATAATTGATATTTGATTAGAATAATAATCTCAAAAGTATACAATAGGACAATTATTGTATAACTGAATCATGCTTTGGAAAGATAATTAATATTTAATATCATGCTTGAACTTGAATAATAACAAGGATAATTTATTCAAGGTAAATAAGAAACTTGATCAATAATGACAAGTAGGGTTAGGGAAACTTGCTCAACATAAAAGTAACGTTTAAGTTTAAATAAACTTGCTCAATAGAATGGAGTTAAGGATAGGATACTTGCCTCGTGCGTAGATTACACTTTAACTAAGCACGTGCTTTGAATTAAATCCTACATACCATTCACATTCAATACCAGTTAATTACAACTTAACTAATCAACATAAACCCATTCTCTTTGTCTACTTTAATTATTGACTAAACTTAGTCAAATTATCACGTTGTCACATAATTTATACTTCATGAATTATCAAACTAATTATGTATTTAATAATTTAATTCATATATAATATATTAATACATGGTAAACAACTATTTTATCATCTCATAATACCTCTAACATGATTACATGTTCATTACAATAATCCACTAACACATTGTTAGACTTAACCATTTTTAAAAATACATTTCTGAATTTTCTGAAGAGTGGCGCTGCGGTGCCACTAATGTACTAAGGAGTCGCGCTGCGACGCGGTGGCGCTGTGGCCGGGCCCTTGGCGCTGCGGCGCTGTGGCGCCGTGGCTCGAGTCTTGGCGCTGCGGCGCAGTGGCGCTGCGGCTCGGGACTTCATACTTCCATATAATCATTACCGTTAGAGTAGTTTTAACCAATTAAAACACATAATCACATAATTAAAACATGTGAATTTACTGACTTTGATGTTCTTGGTGGTTTTTGAATATAAAATATATAATTTAACACTACGGATTCGTTATAACACCGAATCCGTTCGTTTAAGGCTTGATCTCTTCGTATTAACATGCTCAATAATATAAGGGTGTAAATTTTAGGGATAATATATAATCAATACATCAATTATCACATATATGGCCATATGGCCATATCACGTATTCTTTTTATTTTGAAAAACATACGTACGACATGCTTTCATGAATTTGATGTTATGATTTGTGAAATATATATAATTAAACATGATTTGATACAACATAACACACATATAAACTTATAATCATATCATATTCCAATCTACAAGGATTTATAGAAAACTGTGAAGCCATTTTATGAAAACTAAAAGACGTGAAATAGGAATTGGGTTTGGAGAAATTACCCAGAGTAATTTAGAAGAGGTGATCAATGATGATCCTTTCACAATAAATGATAAGTACGCACTCACAAATTCTAACTTTTCTCTCTGAATTCTCTATGACTCTCTACTTTTTCTCTGTATTTCTTTCTATGATGCTTCCTAGACTTAGGCAATTATGAAGAAGAAATAAAAGAATACGTAACTAAATAATAAACAACTGACGCGTTGGTGGTCAGTTACCCAGTCATGGGTTAACTGACCCTAACCTCTCTTAGTGCCATGTTTGGCTGGCAACTAAGTTAAAACTCTTTATTTTAATAACACCTTTACAATATAGTTTAATTAATGTCACACTCTTATAAGATAAATCTAATATTTTATTTAATTTACTTTAAATAAACTATAATAATTTCTCATAAATTCACGTAGTCACAATATTAATTATCTCTTTAATAAATAATAATAATTTATTAAATCTCTAATTAATAATTAAATTAATTAAAGTAACATCATGCTTAATTAAATAATTCATTTAATTCAATAAGCTCACATAATCACATACTTTGAATATTAAAAATTCTCTACATTAATTTAATAAATGTAACACATATAATTAAATTAATCTACCACAATTGCATTAATTAATTATTAAATCTAATAATTAAATCCTTGAAAAATATTTATTTAATTCAATAAATATTAATTTACAAAATTCTCGTTCGTCACATCTTTCCCCCCTTAAAAGGATTCTGTCCCCAGAATCACGACTCAATAAATTCGACCCGTTACATTCTCCCCCCCTTACAAAGATTATGTCCCCAGAATCGCTTACAAATAATTAAGTAAATAAATGAGGGTAATTCTTCATCATATTCTCTTCGAGTTCCCACGTAGCTTCTTCAGCGTTGTGGTTCCTCCAAATTACCTTAACAGAAGGTATAACTTTATTTCTCAGAACTTGTTCTTTTCGGTCGATAATCTGGACAGGAATTTCTTCGTAAGATAAGTCTTTCTCAAAATGCAGGGATTCGTATTCAATTACATGCTTGTAATCAGGTTTGTAAGGTCGTAACACAGAAACATGGAAGATGTTGTGGATATTCTCGAGTGCTGGAGGTAAGGCTACCTCGTACGCAACTTCTCCAATTCTTATCAGTACTTCAAAGGGTCCAATAAATCTTGGGCTCAATTTTCCTTTCTTTCCGAACCTGATCTTTCCCTTCCAGGGAGAGACTTTCAAGAAAACATAACTACCGGATTCAAACTCAATAGTTTTACGATGTGGATCAGCGTATTTCTTCTGTCGATCTTGAACCGCTACCAGACGGGCTCGAATTACTTTGACTATTTCTGTCGTCTGCTGTACTAGTTCTGGCCCTAGCAATTGTCTTTCACCAACTTCATCTCAGTGAAGCAGAGTTCTGCACTTTCTGCCGTATAACGCTTCGTAAGGCGGCATACCAATACTAGCGTGGTAACTGTTGTTGTAGCCGAACTCTACTAACGGTAGGTGATCATCCCAATTTCCTTTGAAGTCCATTACACAGGCTCGTAACATATCTTCCAGTGTTTGAATCGTACGTTCGCTCTGTCCGTCTGTTTGAGGGTGGTAAGCTGTACTCAATCGCAGTTGTGTACCCATGCATTCCTGAAGACGTTTCCAGAAATTTGATGTGAAGCGCGGATCCTTATCGGAAACAATAGACACCGGCACTCCGTGCCTCGAAACAATCTCTTTCACATATAATCTTGCCAACTGATCTAAGTTAAATCTGATTTTGATAGGAAGGAAGTGCACGGATTTCGTCAGTCGGTCAACAATAACCCATACTGCGTCGTAGCCTTTCTGAGTCGTCGGAAGGCCAACCACGAAGTCCATCGTAATATGTTCCCATTTCCATTCTGGGATCTCCAACGGTTGTAGCAATCCACTCGGTCTCTGATGTTCTGCTTTAACTTTCTGACATGTCAGGCATTTGGCAACACATTCTGCAACATCACGCTTCAAATTTGGCCACCAGAAATGTTGTCTAAGATCTTGGTACATCTTGGTGCTACCAGGGTGAATTGAATATCGTGAACTATGAGCCTCACTCAAAATTTCTTCCTTAATTTCTTGTACTGGCGGAACCCAAATTCTGCTTTCAAATCTCAATATTCCTTCCTTATCCATCTTAAATCTTGGTTCGGTTCCTTCAGATATCTTCGATGTTACCTTTTTGCATTCATCATCCTGAAGCTGAGCCTCCTTCACTCTATCTAGTAGAGTTATACCAGATTGCATCTGAAATAGCTTCTCATCAATCTCCATAGGATACTTCACTTCTAACTCCATTTTCTCCATATATGCAATTAGCTCCTGCTGAGCAGTCAACATCATCAATTTCTCACGACCCCTTCTACTTAAGGCGTCGGCAACCACATTAGCCTTACCCGGATAGTATAAAATCTCACAGTCATAATCCTTGATTAATTCCAACCATCTTCTTTGACGCATATTCAAATCTTTCTGTGTAAAAATATATTTCAGACTCTTGTGGTCCGTATATATTTCACACTTCTCCCCGTATAGATAGTGCCTCCAAATTTTCAAAGCAAAAACAACTGCAGCTAACTCCAAATCATGGGTTGGGTAACCCTTCTCGTAATCCTTCAACTGCCGTGATGCATACGCAATGACTTTGTCGTTTTGCATCAGCACACAGCCAAGTCCTTTATGCGACGCATCGCTAAAAACAACAAAATTTCCTGTATCATCTGGAAGAGATAACACAGGCGCTGTACTCAACCTCTTCTTTAATTCTTGAAAACTCTCCTCACACTTCTCCGTCCAAACAAATTTCACAACTTTTCGAGTTAAATTCGTTAACGGAGTTGCGATTTTAGAAAAATCTTGTATGAATCTTCTATAATATCCTGCTAATCCAAGAAAACTTCTTACTTCTGACGGCGTTCTCGGCTGATCCCAGTTAATCACAGCTTCTACTTTGGATGGATCTACCGAAATTCCATCTTTATCGATTACGTGACCAAGAAATTGTACTCTCTCGATCCAGAATTCGCATTTCGAAAATTTAGCATACAACTTCTCCCTTCTCAATACTTCCAACGTTAACCTCAAGTGTTCTTCGTGTTCTTCTTTGGTTTTGGAATATACCAAAATGTCGTCTGTAAATACCACCATGAATTTGTCCAAAAACGGCTTGAATACACCATTCATTAGTCCCATAAATGCTGCAGGAGCATTCGTAAGACCAAACGACATTACTAAAAACTCATAATGACCATATCGCGTTTGGAACGCTGTCTTCGGTACATCCTCTGGCCTCACCTTCAGTTGGTGATAACCACTCCTCAAGTCAATCTTGGAAAAGTATTTTGCTCCCTTCAATTGATAGAACAGATCATCGATCCTCGGTAATGGATATTTGTTCTTAATCGTGACCTTATTTAATTCTCTGTAGTCAATGCAGAGCCTCATTGATCCGTCCGTCTTTTTCACGAACAACACCGGCGCTCCCCACGGCGATACGCTCGGTTGAATGTACTTTTTGTCCAACAATTCTTGTAGTTGTACCATTAATTCCTTCATCTCTACTGGCGCCATTCGGTATGGTGCCTTCGATATTGGAGCAGTTCCGGGCGCCAAATCAATCACAAAGTCTACTTCTCTATCTGGTGGAAGTCCTGGCAAATCGTCTGAAAATACATCGACGAAGTCCCTCACAATCGGTATCTCCTCTACCTTCGGGTTCTCTTTTCGACTGTCGACTATGTAAGCTAAATATCCTACACAGCCTTGTCTTAATAACTTCCTGGCCTGCAACGTCGTCAGACAACTCGCTTGTCTAGGCGACTTGCTACCATAAAACACAACCTTTGACGGAGTCATAAGGTTAATACGCTTCTTTTGGCAGTCAATTACAGCCCCATAATTGGATAGCCAATCCATACCCAATATAACGTCGAATTCCCCCAATCGAATAGGGATAAGATCTACGTTCATGATATTACCCTTAATATCCACTCTACAATTCTTATACACATGCTTAACAGGAATTATCTCTCTATTCGCAATTTCTATAATCATGGGATATTCCAATTCATCCTTAAGCAAATCTAAACTATTAGCAAAGTCATCGGATATAAAGGAACAAGTAGCACCCGAATCAAACAAAACATAAGCATTAATTTCATTGATCGGAATGATACCTGACACCACCTCACGAGACTGGATTGCATCCTGCACCGTCATATTAAAAGTTCTGGCGGTTGGTCGGTTTGTTGCAGGTGGTCCGGTGATGGTTAAGGTATTTCCACTGCTATTTCCCCTGTTTCCTCCTTGTCCTGATCCTCCCGATCCCTTCTTGGGACAGTCTCTTGCTAAATGATCTTTCGAACCACAGTTGAAACAAGCACCCTTCTTTGGGTTTGGACAATTTGGTGCTATGTGGCCTTCCTGACCACAATTGTAGCACACTCTCTTTCCCTTCAAACAAACTCCTAGATGTGCCTTGCCGCAAGTCGGACATGCTTCTATCTTCTTTTTCTGCCCTCCGTGTTGACTTCCAGCTGTCGAGTTATCCGACCACTTCCTCTTCTGATTATTATTATTCCCAATATTACTTCCACCAGTCTTGTTATTACCTTCATTCTCACTCTTTTTCTTTTTCTGTTCTTGGTTGTACTTAGTCACTGCATCACTTCCTCCTTCCGCGAGAATGGCCTTTTCCAAAACTCCCGTAAACGTGTTAAGTTGAAACATTGATACCTTGTTGTATACCCAAGGCTTCAGTCCTTGTTCGAATCGTTTGGATTTCCTCTCGTCAGTGTGTACTTGATACGGGGCAAACCTTGCCAACTCATCGAATTTAGCCGCGTATTCAGGCACGCTCATGTTTCCCTGCTTCAGTTCCAGAAATTGCACCTCCATCTGATTCTGCGAACTAGCTGGGAAATACATTTCGAAAAACATCTCTTTGAATCTCTCCCACGTAATTACACCTTCACCTCCTCGCATCTTGTTTGCCTGCCACCAGTAGCTAGCCTCAGACTTCAGCATAAAAGTCGCAAAAACGGTCTTCTGATCTTCTCGAACTCTAGCAACTTCGAAAACCTTCTCCATTTCCATCACCCACGTTTGAGCCTCGATCGAGTTTCTGGAACCTTTGAACTCTGGCGGTCCCACCGCCTTGAAGTCCTTAAACGTTGTGCTAGGTGGAGCATGTGGTTGGTTATTCATTGCTCCAGCCAGTAGATTCACCAACTGCTGAACAGGATTAGCGTTGGCGTTAATTTTATTATTGGTTGACTCTTCCTGAGCCGGTTGACGTTGTTGTCTTCTCCTTGGCAGTATTTTTCTGTTAAATAAACGTTTATTAGAACTTTATTTATTTCTCTATATAGTTAAGGCATTACTTAACAATTTAACATACTCATTTAACACATCATTTCAAACAACTTGATATCTTTTCATTCAAATAAAAAGTTTTAACATTAAACTATAGCATACTGCTATTTACATCATCTATCCTGGAATAAAGAATCCACAGGATTTAAAACATTCAAATATTAACATATTCCTTAGTTCATAAACACATCGGAATTTACATAAAACTATATAAGTCTTTCACATAAATAAACAGATTCTATTCTTGTCTTCCAAGGTGCTCAATAGCCTTGCCACGCTCCTCATTCATGATACGAGACATCGTCCTGCGATCCAACATATACGATGGAAGTCCTTCAAACTGGATGGGGTACCTTAACACTCGCTCTTGAACCTCATCCATCGCATGATTAAGTGTGGCGTACGTGTCTTCAAGCTTTGCCTTCTTTGCACGACTATTATTTTCTGCACGATCTGCTCGATGTGATTCTCTTACCCATCCTTCCTCTGCTATTTTCAGTCTTCCGGAGGTTTCCTTCAGTTCCTTCTTCAGCTTCTCTATCTCCTCGGTCTTATCTTCGGTTTGACCCTTCTCATGAACCAGATCCCACTCCACGTTTCCTAAACGTGTATGAAGGGTTAAAATCTCTCTATCCTTCTACTCTAAAGTAGACTGCTGAACAGTCGCTCGCTCAGTCAATTCCTGAACCTCATCTTGTAACTCCACGTTACGATCATATAATGTGTCATACATCTCAGCATCAACAGTGTACCGTGGTAGCTCCTCTTCTTCTTCCTCCTCATCAAACTCCTCCTCAGGACCCTCCTCAGGATCAATCTCAGGTTCATGCTCCTGACCAACAACGGTGATCAATGGAGATGAAACCCTCAGAACTAACTGTTCCCTAACAACATGTATGTCTCGGGTCTCCTCTATAGGTAATCGGGGTCCCTCCTCAGCTTGACTAGCTTCTCCATCATTCGTCATCCTGACAACAAAATTTTAAGTTTTAGTTACTAAGTCATACTATCTAATGCATACTTAACACATAAACACATAATGTATTTTATTATCTTCAATGAATTACCAAAAATTCATTTCTTAAAACTCGATAAGAGTTTTCCTTTACTATCTTCTTTCTATAAGGTTACTACCTAAGGTTGTTCCCCCACCTAAGGTTCATAACCTACAGCTCTGATACCAACTTGTGACACCCCCAAATCCGGGTACTTCTATTCCACGGGATTTGGTGTTCACTGTACAAGCATCATCAATCTATCTACCCATAAATAATATCAAACCATACAATAGATAGAAATCATAAATAAATCTCTTCCCTTAAGGGTTACATCAACTGAATCATAAATAAATCCCAGGTTACTCTAACCTTAAAACATCTGTGCGGAATTCTAAACAAATAAGTCTTAAACAACATCATAAGTCTTAAACATAAATACATCATCAATTAAAATAACAAGTCTTCATCACTTGCTAACTTTACCCTTGCCTTTACTAGTGGAGGGTTCATCGCTTCTTTCATTCTTAACTGCAATGTTATTATTAAGCAAGAGTGAGCACAAATGCCCACAAGTATAAAAAAAATGAAACAACAGTATAATAACATGCGAATAATCAACGACATCTGAATAAAGCTCAACTTTTGAATCAAGAATAAATAACATGAATCAAAAGAATTCTGAGGGTCATAAGACCTTGAACTATGTCCTAGGTTAACAAGGGTTATACTTGAAACCTTAACAGTCATAAGACTATGGACCTTCTTCTCGTACTTAGGGGGATCAACCCTTAGTACCATACTGTGCACAATATCTTAACGCTAAAGCGTAAATAATCCCCTATACAGGGTTGTTCATCTCAGTTTGACATTCGAGTCCGCACCAAAGGAAGTTTGGTTTGGATAATTTCATCAAGGGTTCTGAAATTTAGAACGCTCATCAACTATGGACTAGTTGAATCAATAAGATTCACTAGTCTAATAAGGTTCAACAATAATTGATATTTGATTAGAATAATAATCTCAAAAGTATACAATAGGACAATTATTGTATAACTGAATCATGCTTTGGAAAGATAATTAATCTTTAATATCATGCTTGAACTTGAATAATAACAAGGATAATTTATTCAAGGTAAATAAGAAACTTGATCAATAATGACAAGTAGGGTTAGGGAAACTTGCTCAACATAAAAGTAACGTTTAAGTTTAAATAAACTTGCTCAATAGAATGGAGTTAAGGATAGGATACTTGCCTCGTGCGTAGATTACACTTTAACTAAGCACGTGCTTTGAATTAAATCCTACATACCATTCACATTCAATACCAGTTAATTACAACTTAACTAATCAACATAAACCCATTCTCTTTGTCTACTTTAATTATTGACTAAACTTAGTCCAATTATCACGTTGTCACATAATTTATACTTCATGAATTATCAAACTAATTATGTATTTAATAATTCAATTCACATATAATATATTAATACATGGTAAACAACTATTTTATCATCTCATAATACCTCTAACATGATTACATGTTCATTACAATAATCCACTAACACATTGTTAGACTTAACCATTTTTAAAAATACATTTCTGAATTTTCTGGAGAGTGGCGCTACGGCGCCACTAATGTACTAAGGAGTCGCGCTGCGGCGCGGTGGCGCTGTGGCCGGGCCCTTGGCGCTGCGGCGCTGTGGCGGCGTGGCTCAAGTCTTGGCGCTGCGGCGCAGTGGCGCTGCGGCTCGGGACTTCAGTTCTAAAGTTGGCACCGCGGCGCGAGACCTCAAAAACTGTTTCCCAGATCGCGATGAATACAGAGTTCGGCGATTTACACATTTTATGATCACTAAACTCACTAATTTAACGTACCCACATGATAATACTTCCATATAATCATTACCCAACATCTGTAGAGTAGTTTTAACCAATTAAAACACATAATCACATAATTAAAACATGTGAATTCACTGACTTTGATGTTCTTGGTGGTTTTTGAATATAAAATATATAATTTAACACTACGGATTCGTTATAACACCGAATCCGTTCGTTTAAGGCTTGATCTCTTCGTATTAACATGCTCAATAATATAAGGGTGTAAATTTTAGGGATAATATATAATCAATACATCAATTATCACATATATGGCCATATGGCCATATCACGTACTCTTTTTATTTTGAAAAACATACGTACGACATGCTTTCATGAATTTGATGTTATGGTTTGTGAAATATATATAATTAAACCTGATTTGATACAACATAACACGCATATAAACTTATAATCATATCATATTCCAATCTACAAGGATTTACAGAAAACTGTGAAGCCATTTTATGAAAACTAAAAGACGTGAAATAGGAATTGGGGTTGGAGAAATTACCCAGAGTAATTTAGAAGAGGTGATCAATGATGATCCTTTCACAATAAATGATAAGTACGCACTCACAAATTCTAACTTTTCTCTCTGAATTCTCTATGACTCTCTACTTTTTCTCTGTATTTCTTTCTATGATGCTTCCTAGACTTAGGCAATTATGAAGAAGAAATAAAAGAATACGTAACTAAATAATAAACAACTGACGCGTTGGTGGTCAGTTACCCAGTCATGGGTTAACTGACCCTAACCTCTCTTAGTGCCATGTTTGGCTGGCAACTAAGTTAAAACTCTTTATTTTAATAACACCTTTACAATATAGTTTAATTAATGTCACACTCTTATAAGATAAATCTAATATTTTATTTAATTTACTTTAAATAAAATATAATAATTTCTCATAAATTCACGTAGTCACGATATTAATTATCTCTTTAATAAATAATAATAATTTATTAAATCTCTAATTAATAATTAAATTAATTAAAATAACATCATGCTTAATTAAATAATTCATTTAATTCAATAAGCTCACATAATCACATACTTTGAATATTAAACATTTTTTACATTAATTTAATAAATGTAACACATATAATTAAATTAATCTACCACAATTGCATCAATTAATTATTAAATCTAATAATTAAATCCTTGAAAAATATTTATTTAATTCAATAAATATTAATTTACAAAATTCTCGTTCGTCACATCTTTCCCCCCTTAAAAGGATTCTGTCCCCAGAATCACGACTCAATAAATTCGACCCGTTACAGCGCCAGCCCTAGGGTTTGCATAGAGAGGATGGGTTATGAAGATAGAAAGAAAGGCAATGAAGTAATACAAACTTAATGAACATGAAGTAACATTATTAAGTCATGATTAAACATTAAGTATGATCACTTAAGGTTGAAGTAAGTCAATTGCATATGAACGAAAGAACGACGTAACGGAAAGCCAGAACCGATAATAACAAATCTAATACAGAATTAGATTGAGAAGAATGGTTAGATTCTTTAGGAACCATGTATGTTCATTCATGACCTAATGTGGTATGTTATGTGGTTATGTATTGTAGAGATTGTAAAGACTCAAAGGAAAAGTTATTATACTGTAGCAGACGCTGAAGGCAAGTTTTTCTTAAGCGCTTGTCTAATCTTCGTGTTAACCAATTTTTCAAATGATTCAAGTTATGAGATGTATGTATGGTTTTAAAGAAAGAGTCGATGCTAGTTTTAACTTGGCTAGACTAATTTTGATAGATTGATTTATTTTCAAGTCTTTCAATATAGAACTGATAACGCTATCCTACGCCAATTGTTTGGTACGGATACAGGGTAAGCCTGAATATGAATAAACAAATGTATTTTCATCGAGTATTCGATGGGCACGCGAGGTTGCCACAACTTAAACGTATACACGTTTAATGAATGTAGTGTTGATCAACATAGAGTACTATAGGCTGATCACCTAGAAGTGCTCGTAAGCTATGCCGGACTTACGTACTTAGTGCCGGGTTGTCCTTTTCAAAGAAACTATGAAACGCTCATGGTCTAGGACCAAAATTGATGATTACTGAATACTGTCACTGTAAAACGTTTTGAAGGAAAAGGAATGCTATTTTGAATTATTGATAGTACTTCGTAACTATTATCCAGTTACCGAAGATATACGATTCCTATGTTTCAGGCAAGCTTTTTAAATGAAATTGTTGTACTTGCTGAGCTTGTTATGCTCATACTTGCTTGAACCATATGAATGCAGCTTAGACCGAACGGACCGGAGGATTTGACAAGGATAAAGGAAAGGCTAAAGCGAACTTATAGATTACCTATGTAATACTATAGGTTTGTAATGATAATATTGGATATTATGACAAGAACAAATGTAACGGTTATAAAGAACCTGGGAAATGGTAGTATTGTTTTGGAATATATATAAGACATTTACATTCTTTTGAGGCATTTTAATTGAATGTTTGTGTGAACTGTAGCACCGTGTAGCACCATATGTCGGGTTGGAAGAGACTCAGATTTGGGGGCGTCACAGGTTGGTATCAAAGCATTAGGTTATAAAACTTAAGGGGGAAAGAACCTTAGGCTCATAACCTCGTTAAGGAAGAGAAGTCCGAAGGAAGTAAACTTGAGCTTTACTTAAGTTGAATGAGTTAATAAGGTATTGAGGAAACTCAGTATCGAAAGATTTAAAAGATGGAAAGTAACCCTAAATAAATTAAATATGATTGGTGCTTATACTATTGTGTGTTATGTACTAATCAACATGTTATGTGTTATTGTAGGTTGTCAATCGATAGCTTGATGTATAAAGATATACACGTGGGGAGCGAAGAGCTTGTGAACGGAATAGAGCCTGTACCTATGCCAATGGCGGAGGTACCAATAGTGATTCTAGAGGAGTCAGAGACAGTGGAGTATTTTTCAGAGGAATACCACTCCGAGGGAGATGTAGCCTGGACATCATACTTGGATATGATGAGCGATGTGGAGGAAGGAATGGAGGTAACATCAATTACTACGGTGGTACCTACACAAGAGTCATCACCTCTAGATGCAATGAAAGCATTGTTTCTGGCAGTGCTTGACAGGAATGTGCAACTGAGTACAGTTGTGCAGAATCAGAGTGAAGAGATTAATTATCTCCATGAAGCTAAGGTGTCTGCAGAAGCATATTTTGAGTCAGAGCACGATAAACAGGTGCTTATGACAGAGCAGACTAGGGACTATAAGGAAAAGGCTGATGAGCTTCGTAGTTGACTAGTTGAGAAAGACTAGAAGATAGCACGGATGTCTTACATCCATAAGAGTACTCATGAGAATTTCAAGAGGAGAGTTGCTTGTTATTCCATTAAGTCGGGACAGACTCTACATATGATTAGTCGGGATACTGTAGCGAAGATTGTGAATGAGAAGCACGAGGATGCTGTTATGCATTATTAGAATGTTGGAATTATAAATATATGTGTGGTGATGTAAAACCTTCTTTTGTATAAAAAGGGTAGTCTTTTTGTAAATCCCAACTTTTGTGAAGTTCAATTGCGGGAGATAAATGTAATAGCTTTTGGCTATGGAAAACAAATTGTAAATAGTTTCACACTATGAAGAAGCATATGAATATAATGAAGTTTTCATTTAATATGATTTGTTATGGTATGAGTTGGTATGTGGCGACTAATAATGAATTAAGTAAATAGATAATAATGAAATTTTAATTAGTTAATCTGAAAATGCCGCCAAGGAGAAGACAACATAATCGGGAAGTGGAATCACATAATAATGATTAAGGGGGTCAAAACAATCCTATGCAAGAGTTCGTTAATTTATTAGCGACTGCATTTAACCAAACTAGGGGTAGAGTACCTGCGGAACCTAGGGTAGTTAGAATGACTACCTTTAAAGAGTTTAAAAGCGTAGGTCCACCGGAGTTCAGAGGAACGACAGACCCAATAGAGGCCCAGACCTGGGTAAAAGAAATAGAGAAGGCGTTTGTTATTACAAACGTAGTTAACGCGCAAAAGACTTCTTTTGCGACTTACATGATGAGAGGGGAAGCCAACTTTTGCTAGGAGGCTCACCAGGGTGGGGCTAGACCAGATGCGGTATCATGGGAACAATTCAAGAAGGTTTTCTTTGAGAATTATTTCCCTACAAGCATATAAGGGAGAGAGAGAAACCAAGGCAGGGAATGTTAATGGTAGTATGCCAAAAATAAAGAATTTTTACCCCGGGAATACTGGAGTGGGACAAGGGGATCTTAAGCGTAGGATCGAAGTATGTAAGACATGTGGAAAGACTCATCTAGGAGTCTGCCTGAAAGGGAAATCGATTTGTGATAACTGTGGACAGGAGGGGCATATATTACCCAATTGTCCTAATCCTAAGAAAATTCATGACTGTTTTGTATGTGCGTCGTTAGACCACATGGCAAGAATTTGCCCAAAGAAAGGATTGAAAGAGAGTAGGGTTGTTAGTAGTGGTAAGTTAACCATTACTGAACCACTATCATCAGGTAGATCTATGGCCCATACTTTTAATATGACGGTCCAAGATGCGATTGCATCAGTGGATGTAGTATCAGGTATCATTCCGGTTAATAAATGAATGCTTATGTGCTATTTGATTGAAGTGTTATTTTTTTTCTTTCTTTTATAGCATGTGAAGTTGTTAGATGATTAAGTTCATTCCCGAAAGGATTATTGTAAGACCCCGAATTTTATGAAATAAAAGTATTCAATTTTTCTTATAATTACTATTTAGTAAATGGTTAAATTGATAAATATTAAAGTTAAGGGTGATATATAAATTTTTTTTCGGAATACACAAGTGGTTATAAAATATTCATTGTTATCGGGGAATATTCGCTTGGTCGTGGAATATTCTTACTGTCGGAGAATATTCGTACGACGGCGTAGTCTTTTGTGGGCCCCATAACGGAAAGCGATTGGATGAAGAAAACGACAAGAGTAAGTTGTTTATAATTAACGGCGTAGTTGTTACCGTTAACACTGTTGGAATACCCGGTGGTTAAAACACAGTAATACGCGTTGTTGCACAGTAGCACACGGTATTGCACTAATTATTGATTTTTACGTAAGAAGGCATTACTCAATAATTATTACAGTAATTACTGTTCAGTATTTTATTTTATTGATTCAATAATTGCTGCGTTGATATTTTATATTACTGTTGTTTTAATAATTGTCACTACACAGTATTTTCTATTATCGGAACAATAATTCATATTATCTGAATAATATTATTAGATAACATTATTGGCAATGTCTAGAAAGTTCTTTCTAAGGAGAGGTTTGGTCATCTAATTGCGCGTCAGTAAGGAGAGATCCTTATTGGAAAGCCCCCTCTTTCCTGGGAACGGCCTGGTTGCCAGTACTGTGGTTCTGTAATATTATTTGTGTATAATTAATTATTGATTTATATGATGAGAAAAATATTGATTTTATGTGGATATAGATGGAGAAAATTTTTTAATGTGACAATTGTTGAAAATTAATATTTTATCTTTTTCTGATAAAATAATTCATTTAAATATATTATTTTAATAATATATTAATGATGATATTTTTACAATGAATGTGGGATATATGAGTATATGAGGAGGAAGAGTATTTTTGTGGCATTAAATGATTAACACATGTTTTGTGTGTTGGTGGACACAATTCTTGACCGAAAATTTATTATTGACTGTAAAATCGCCCGTTTGTGGATTTCGGTCAATTTTTATTTGGAATTTGGAAAAACTTTCTTCTGCAAAGTTGTAGAGAATTGAATTTCCTATAAAAACTCGCGAGATTCGAATTTTCTGATAAAAATGCTATTTATTATGAATTATTGAAGTTCTGAAGTTCTGAAATTATTGATTTTTGGAAGTTTTAATTATTTTTATTAAGAAAAATGTTTTTTCTTACTTTTTCTAGAAGGTTAGCATGTGTTTATGGCTGAATTCAAGTATATAGAGGTGGGCTTGAATATTTTGTAATTATATTATTATTATATTCAATTTTCTGCTTTGGTGTTCTAAGCATTTTTCTATAAATAGGGTGCTTAGGTTAGAATTGAAAATCACACCAGAAACTGAAGTTTTCTCTCTATTTCTCTCTCTATATATCGAGCGTATTCTTATGAGTATTTTGATATCTTGAGTGTTGCTATACGGTGCAAGTTCATTCAGCGTTATTCGAGTCAGAAGTACTGCTCTTTTGAGGTAAGGGATGGTAAGGGATGTTATTTTATTTGAAAATGATATTATTTCTTCAATATCATTATGCCAAAATATTGGTTGGAAATTTTTATCAAATTTGGAACTTTTCATGTCGGGGTTACTATTCACGAGATACTATTCACGAGTTACTATTTATGAGTTACTATTCACGAGTTACTATTCACGAGTTAGTATTCACGAGTTATCATTCATGAGTTACTATTCATGAGTTACTATTCACGAGTTACTATTCACGAGTTACTATTCATGAGTTACTATTCACGAGTTATTATTCATGAGTTAGTATTCACGAGTTACTATTCATGAGTTAGTATTTACGAGTTACTATTCATGAGTTACTATTCACGAATTACTATTCACGAGTTACTATTCATGAGTTACTATTCACGAGTTACTATTCACGAGTTACTATTCATGAGTTACTATTCATGACAAAATTGGTTCCTTTTTCTAACCAAATTATAGTTGATTTATGAATATTACTCTAGAGATTAAAATTATATATTGATTATATTGTTTTTATATATAACATTTTATAACCCTGATGTTGAAATTCTCTTTGACTTGAGTGTAAAGATGGGTAGATTATTGGTATGATCATGATTAGGGTTCTCTTTGTCCAGTAGTGAAAAGTTGAATTGTGACTGGTATGATCATGACCATTGAATTTATAATTGAATATCTTTAGCTTAAGTGCAAAGGTGAAATGATCAACATGGTTATAATTATTGGTTATATAAATTCTGAAATGATTATATATTTCTTTGAGATAATAATATATTTGGCCTGTAGTGCAAATATGAACTATTGAGGAATATCTTTGGCCTGTAGTGCAAAGATGAGTTGTTGATGAATATCTTTGGCCCGTAGTGCAAAGATGACTTGTTGTTGAATATCTTTGGCATGTAGTGTAAAGATGAACTGTTGATGAATATCTTTGGCCCGTGATGCAAAGATGAATTTATTAGTATGATTATGAACAGGAACTGTGATTTGGTATAACCATGATCTTTGATGTTTCAGGTAAAGACAGGTGATGAAAATTATCTTCGTCTTGGATGCGAAATTTAGAATCACAATTATGATTATGAATTATTCATATGATTGTGGAAAGGAACTATTGATTGATGTTACAGGGATAAAACATTGTTGGTGGACTTTTAACATGGAGAAGATAATAGACTTTGTAGTCTATTTGACTCTTCTAATGGATTGCTTGTTCCGCTGCAACTATGGTTGAAAATTTTTATCATCTACCATATGTTCTAAATCTCTGATTTAATTCTGTTGAAGGCTATTGATAATTTAATTATCTTTAGTCATGATATTCTTTACTGAGCTAGTTGTGCTCACCCTTTTGCTTCACAATTCCTTTCAGGTAATAAGAGTGTAGCTGGGTCGAGCGAGGGTAACGGAGAAATAGAACGGTGGTCTCTAGCTGTGGATGTTCTTCCGAAGCAGTATAGAAAAATTCATTTAGTAGTTTTATTTGGTGAATCCAATAGGGTAAGGTGTACCCAACGTTGGAAGGGTGATTTACCACTATCATACAAGATGTCTAATGACATACAACCTCGTGTCATCATAAGACAGGATTGTGCTCATCCACTTGCTGAGTATATTTACGAGCACTACCTATATAATCTTGGTGTTTGTTTGAAGTATAATTCTCAATTAGAGACAGTGGAGATAATGATAAGTCAAGAGAAGACTCACTATTGGGAAGAATACGATAGTAACCTTCTTTCTTTTTTTTTTGGGTCTATTGGGTCAACCAAGAATAATTCTGTAACCATATGATATCTATCATAACCTAGACGCATGGCCTCCCATGTACGAAGGTTTCCTTGAGCACTTCCCAAAGATTCTAATTTCTAAAACAGTTTTTGACTATACCTATATGTAAGGTGTCATTGTGAGGTGATGTCCACGGTTGGAACATGAGTCACATTTGGTATATATTTGTATCCAAACTCACAGCATATGTGTTGCTGTATTTTGCACGATAATTGTTGTAATAAAGTTGTAGTTATTTTCTGTACCATGTATTTGACGACTCAGAATAGGTTGGATGGAATGGACCTGTTTTGGGGGCGTCACAGTTGGTATCAGAGCTTAGGGATATGATCTCTGGCGGAGATCGGGGAATAGAACTAGGAGGGGAGAGACGAGTAAATCCTTCGCTAGTGTGTCCTACCTAAGCTTATTTGTTGGTCGGTCATAATATAGGGATATTATTTGATATGTTAATTTGTTCAATTAACCCTTGTTTTGAAGCTGTATTCTAGAATGATATCTGAAATACAGTAGGTGAGCAATGGAGAAATCATGATGACATGAAAGATGAAATCTGAAATGGAAGCAAGGTATTCTCAACTCTTTGAAATACCAGGTACGTAAATTTCGAGGACGAAATTTCATAAGGAGGGGAGATTGTAAGACCCCGAATTTTATGAAATAAAAGTATTCAATTTTTCTTATAATTACTATTTAGTAAATGGTTAAATTGATAAATATTCAAGTTAAGGGTGATATATAAATTTTTTTTTCGGAATACACAAGTGGTTATAAAATATTCATTGTTGTCGGGGAATATTCGCTTGGTCGTGGAATATTCTTACTGTCGGAGAATATTCGTACGACGGCGCAGTCTTTTGTGGGCCCCATAAAGGAAAGCGATTGGATGAAGAAAACGACAAGAGTAAGTTATTTATAATTAACGGCGTAGTTGTTACCATTAACACTGTTGGAATACCCGGTGGTTAAAACACAGTAATACGCGTTGTTGCACAGTAGCACACGGTATTGTACTAATTATTGATTTTTACGTAAGAAGGCATTACTCAATAATTGTTACAGTAATTACTGTTCAGTATTTTATTTTATTGATTCAATAATTGCTGCGTTGATATTTTATATTACTGTTATTTTAATAATTGTCACTACACAGTATTTTCTATTATCGGAACAATAATTCATATTATCTGAATAATATTATTAGATAACATTATTGGCAATGTCTAGAAAGTTCTGTCTAAGGAGAGGTTTGTCATCTAATTGCGCACCAGTAAGGAGAGATCCTTATTGGAAAGCCCCCTCTTTCCTGGGAACGGCCTGGTTGCCAGTACTGTGGTTCTGTAATATTATTTGTGTATAATTAATTATTGATTTATATGATGAGGAAAATATTGATTTTATGTGGATATAGATTGAGAAAAATTTTTAATGTGACAATTGTTGAAAATTAATATTTTATCTTTTTCTGATAAAATAATTCATTTAAATATATTATTTTAATAATATATTGATGATGATATTTTTATAATGAATGTGGGATATATGAGTATATGAGGAGGAAGAGTATTTTTGTGGCATTAAATGATTAACACATGTTTTGTGTGTTGGTGGACACAATTCTTGACCAAAAATTTATTATTGACTGTAAAATCGCCCGTTTGTGGATTTCGGTCAATTTCTGTTTGGAATTTGGAAAAACTTTCTTCTGTAAAGTTGTAGAGAATTGAATTTCCTATAAAAACTCGCGAGATTCGAATTTTCTGATAAAAAGGCTATTTATTATGAATTATTGAAGTTCTGAAGTTCCGAAATTATTGATTTTTGGAAGTTTTAATTATTTTTATTAAGAAAAACGTTTTTTCTTACTTTTTCTAGAAGGTTAGCATGTGTTTATGGCTGAATTCAAGTATATAGAGGTGGGCTTGAATATTTTGTAATTATATTATTATTATATTCAATTTTCTGCTTTGGTGTTCTAAGTATTTTCCTATAAATAGGGTGCTTAGGTTAGAATTGAAAATCACACCAGAAACTGAAGTTTTCTCTATATTTCTCTCTCTATATATCGAGCGTATTCTTATGAGTATTTTGATATCTTGAGTGTTGCTATACGGTGCAAGTTCATTCAGCGTTATTCGAGTCAGAAGTACTGCTCTTTTGAGGTAAGGGATGGTAAGGGATGTTATTTTATTTGAAAATGATATTATTTCTTCAATATCATTATGCCGAAATATTGGTTGGAAATTTTTATCAAATTTGGAACTTTTCATGTCGGGGTTACTATTCACGAGTTACTATTCACGAGTTACTATTCATGAGTTACTATTCATAAGTTACTATTCACGAGTTATTATTCACGAGTTATCATTCATGAGTTACTATTCATGAGTTACTATTCACGAGTTACTATTCACGAGTTACTATTCATGAGTTACTATTCACGAGTTATTATTCATGAGTTAGTATTCACGAGTTACTATTCATGAGTTAGTATTTACGAGTTACTATTCATGAGTTACTATTCACGAATTACTATTCACGAGTTACTATTCATGAGTTACTATTCACGAGTTACTATTCACGAGTTACTATTCATGAGTTACTATTCATGACAAAATTGGTTCCTTTTTCTAACCAAATTATAGTTGATTTATGAATATTACTCTAGAGATTAAAATTATATATTGATTATATTGTTTTTATATATAACATTTTATAACCCTGATGTTGAAATTCTCTTTGACTTGAGTGTAAAGATGGGTAGATTATTGGTATGATCATGATTAGGGTTCTCTTTGTCCAGTAGTGAAAAGTTGAATTGTGACTGGTATGATCATGACCATTGAATTTATAATTGAATATCTTTAGCTTAAGTGCAAAGGTGAAATGATCAACATGGTTATAATTATTGGTTATATAAATTCTGAAATGATTATATATTTCTTTGAGATAATAATATATTTGGCCTGTAGTGCAAATATGAACTATTGAGGAATATCTTTGGCCTGTAGTGCAAAGATGAGTTGTTGATGAATATCTTTGGCCCGTAGTGCAAAGATGACTTGTTGTTGAATATCTTTGGCATGTAGTGTAAAGATGAACTGTTGATGAATATCTTTGGCCCGTGATGCAAAGATGAATTTATTAGTATGATTATGAACAGGAACTGTGATTTGGTATAACCATGATCTTTGATGTTTCAGGTAAAGACAGGTGATGAAAATTATCTTCGTCTTGGATGCGAAATTTAGAATCACAATTATGATTATGAATTATTCATATGATTGTGGAAAGGAACTATTGATTGATGTTACAGGGATAAAACATTGTTGGTGGACTTTTAACATGGAGAAGATAATAGACTTTGTAGTCTATTTGACTCTTCTAATGGATTGCTTGTTCCGCTGCAACTATGGTTGAAAATTTTTATCATCTACCATATGTTCTAAATCTCTGATTTAATTCTGTTGAAGGCTATTGATAATTTAATTATCTTTAGTCATGATATTCTTTACTGAGCTAGTTGTGCTCACCCTTTTGCTTCACAATTCCTTTCAGGTAATAAGAGTGTAGCTGGGTCGAGCGAGGGTAACGGAGAAATAGAACGGTGGTCTCTAGCTGTGGATGTTCTTCCGAAGCAGTATAGAAAAATTCATTTAGTAGTTTTATTTGGTGAATCCAATAGGGTAAGGTGTACCCAACGTTGGAAGGGTGATTTACCACTATCATACAAGATGTCTAATGACATACAACCTCGTGTCATCATAAGACAGGATTGTGCTCATCCACTTGCTGAGTATATTTACGAGCACTACCTATATAATCTTGGTGTTTGTTTGAAGTATAATTCTCAATTAGAGACAGTGGAGATAATGATAAGTCAAGAGAAGACTCACTATTGGGAAGAATACGATAGTAACCTTCTTTCTTTTTTTTTTGGGTCTATTGGGTCAACCAAGAATAATTCTGTAACCATATGATATCTATCATAACCTAGACGCATGGCCTCCCATGTACGAAGGTTTCCTTGAGCACTTCCCAAAGATTCTAATTTCTAAAACAGTTTTTGACTATACCTATATGTAAGGTGTCATTGTGAGGTGATGTCCACGGTTGGAACATGAGTCACATTTGGTATATATTTGTATCCAAACTCACAGCATATGTGTTGCTGTATTTTGCACGATAATTGTTGTAATAAAGTTGTAGTTATTTTCTGTACCATGTATTTGACGACTCAGAATAGGTTGGATGGAATGGACCTGTTTTGGGGGCGTCACAGTTGGTATCAGAGCTTAGGGATATGATCTCTGGCGGAGATCGGGGAATAGAACTAGGAGGGGAGAGACGAGTAAATCCTTCGCTAGTGTGTCCTACCTAAGCTTATTTGTTGGTCGGTCATAATATAGGGATATTATTTGATATGTTAATTTGTTCAATTAACCCTTGTTTTGAAGCTGTATTCTAGAATGATATCTGAAATACAGTAGGTGAGCAATGGAGAAATCATGATGATATGAAAGATGAAATCTGAAATGGAAGCAAGGTATTCTCAACTCTTTGAAATACCAGGTACGTAAATTTCGAGGACGAAATTTCATAAGGAGGGGAGATTGTAAGACCCCGAATTTTATGAAATAAAAGTATTCAATTTTTCTTATAATTACTATTTAGTAAATGGTTAAATTGATAAATATTCAAGTTAAGGGTGATATATAAATTTTTTTTTCGGAATACACAAGTGGTTATAAAATATTCATTGTTGTCGGGGAATATTCGCTTGGTCGTGGAATATTCTTACTGTCGGAGAATATTCGTACGACGGCGCAGTCTTTTGTGGGCCCCATAAAGGAAAGCGATTGGATGAAGAAAACGACAAGAGTAAGTTGTTTATAATTAACGGCGTAGTTGTTACCATTAACACTGTTGGAATACCCGGTGGTTAAAACACAGTAATACGCGTTGTTGCACAGTAGCACACGGTATTGTACTAATTATTGATTTTTACGTAAGAAGGCATTACTCAATAATTGTTACAGTAATTACTGTTCAGTATTTTATTTTATTGATTCAATAATTGCTGCGTTGATATTTTATATTACTGTTATTTTAATAATTGTCACTACACAGTATTTTCTATTATCGGAACAATAATTCATATTATCTGAATAATATTATTAGATAACATTATTGGCAATGTCTAGAAAGTTCTGTCTAAGGAGAGGTTTGTCATCTAATTGCGCACCAGTAAGGAGAGATCCTTATTGGAAAGCCCCCTCTTTCCTGGGAACGGCCTGGTTGCCAGTACTGTGGTTCTGTAATATTATTTGTGTATAATTAATTATTGATTTATATGATGAGGAAAATATTGATTTTATGTGGATATAGATTGAGAAAAATTTTTAATGTGACAATTGTTGAAAATTAATATTTTATCTTTTTCTGATAAAATAATTCATTTAAATATATTATTTTAATAATATATTGATGATGATATTTTTATAATGAATGTGGGATATATGAGTATATGAGGAGGAAGAGTATTTTTGTGGCATTAAATGATTAACACATGTTTTGTGTGTTGGTGGACACAATTCTTGACCAAAAATTTATTATTGACTGTAAAATCGCCCGTTTGTGGATTTCGGTCAATTTCTGTTTGGAATTTGGAAAAACTTTCTTCTGTAAAGTTGTAGAGAATTGAATTTCCTATAAAAACTCGCGAGATTCGAATTTTCTGATAAAAAGGCTATTTATTATGAATTATTGAAGTTCTGAAGTTCCGAAATTATTGATTTTTGGAAGTTTTAATTATTTTTATTAAGAAAAACGTTTTTTCTTACTTTTTCTAGAAGGTTAGCATGTGTTTATGGCTGAATTCAAGTATATAGAGGTGGGCTTGAATATTTTGTAATTATATTATTATTATATTCAATTTTCTGCTTTGGTGTTCTAAGTATTTTCCTATAAATAGGGTGCTTAGGTTAGAATTGAAAATCACACCAGAAACTGAAGTTTTCTCTATATTTCTCTCTCTATATATCGAGCGTATTCTTATGAGTATTTTGATATCTTGAGTGTTGCTATACGGTGCAAGTTCATTCAGCGTTATTCGAGTCAGAAGTACTGCTCTTTTGAGGTAAGGGATGGTAAGGGATGTTATTTTATTTGAAAATGATATTATTTCTTCAATATCATTATGCCGAAATATTGGTTGGAAATTTTTATCAAATTTGGAACTTTTCATGTCGGGGTTACTATTCACGAGTTACTATTCACGAGTTACTATTCATGAGTTACTATTCATAAGTTACTATTCACGAGTTATTATTCACGAGTTATCATTCATGAGTTACTATTCATGAGTTACTATTCACGAGTTACTATTCACGAGTTACTATTCATGAGTTACTATTCACGAGTTATTATTCATGAGTTAGTATTCACGAGTTACTATTCATGAGTTAGTATTTACGAGTTACTATTCATGAGTTACTATTCACGAGTTACTATTCACGAGTTACTATTCATGAGTTACTATTCACGAGTTACTATTCACGAGTTACTATTCATGAGTTACTATTCATGACAAAATTGGTTCCTTTTTCTAACCAAATTATAGTTGATTTATGAATATTACTCTAGAGATTAAAATTATATATTGATTATATTGTTTTTATATATAACATTTTATAACCCTGATGTTGAAATTCTCTTTGACTTGAGTGTAAAGATGGGTAGATTATTGGTATGATCATGACTAGGGTTCTCTTTGTCCAGTAGTGAAAAGTTGAATTGTGACTGGTATGATCATGACCATTGAATTTATAATTGAATATCTTTAGCTTAAGTGCAAAGGTGAAATGATCAACATGGTTATAATTATTGGTTATATAAATTCTGAAATGATTATATATTTCTTTGAGATAATAATATATTTGGTCTGTAGTGCAAATATGAACTATTGAGGAATATCTTTGGCCTGTAGTGCAAAGATGAGTTGTTGATGAATATCTTTGGCCCGTAGTGCAAAGATAACTTGTTGTTGAATATCTTTGGCATGTAGTGTAAAGATGAACTGTTGATGAATATCTTTGGCCCGTGATGCAAAGATGAATTTATTAGTATGATTATGAACAGGAACTGTGATTTGGTATAACCATGATCTTTGATGTTTCAGGTAAAGACAGGTGATGAAAATTATCTTCGTCTTGGATGCGAAATTTAGAATCACAATTATGATTATGAATTATTCATATGATTGTGGAAAGGAACTATTGATTGATGTTACAGGGATAAAACATTGTTGGTGGACTTTTAACATGGAGAAGATAATAGACTTTGTAGTCTATTTGACTCTTCTAATGGATTGCTTGTTCCGCTGCAACTATGGTTGAAAATTTTTATCATCTACCATATGTTCTAAATCTCTGATTTAATTCTGTTGAAGGCTATTGATAATTTAATTATCTTTAGTCATGATATTCTTTACTGAGCTAGTTGTGCTCACCCTTTTGCTTCACAATTCCTTTCAGGTAATAAGAGTGTAGCTGGGTCGAGCGAGGGTAACGGAGAAATAGAACGGTGGTCTCTAGCTGTGGATGTTCTTCCGAAGCAGTATAGAAAAATTCATTTAGTAGTTTTATTTGGTGAATCCAATAGGGTAAGGTGTACCCAACGTTGGAATGGTGATTTACCACTATCATACAAGATGTCTAATGACATACAACCTCGTGTCATCATAAGACAGGATTGTGCTCATCCACTTGCTGAGTATATTTACGAGCACTACCTATATAATCTTGGTGTTTGTTTGAAGTATAATTCTCAATTAGAGACAGTGGAGATAATGATAAGTCAAGAGAAGACTCACTATTGGGAAGAATACGATAGTAACCTTCTTTCTTTTTTTTTGGGTCTATTGGGTCAACCAAGAATAATTCTGTGACCATATGATATCTATCATAACCTAGACGCATGGCCTCCCATGTACGAAGGTTTCCTTGAGCACTTTCCAAAGATTCTAATTTCTAAAACAGTTTTTGACTATACCTTTATGTAAGGTGTCATTGTGAGGTGATGTCCACGGTTGGAACATGAGTCACATTTGGTATATATTTGTATCCAAACTCACAGCATATGTGTTGCTGTATTTTGCACGACAATTGTTGTAATGAAGTTGTAGTTGTTTTCTGTACCATGTATTTGACGACTCAGAATAGGTTGGATGGAATGGACCTGTTTTGGGGGCGTCACAGTTGGTATCAGAGCTTAGGGATATGATCTCTGGCGGAGATCGGGGAATAGAACTAGGAGGGGAGAGACGAGTAAATCCTTCGCTAGTGTGTCCTACCTAAGCTTATTTGTTGGTCGGTCATAATATAGGGATATTATTTGATATGTTAATTTGTTCAATTAACCCTTGTTTTGAAGCTGTATTCTAGAATGATATCTGAAATACAGTAGGTGAGCAATGGAGAAATCATGATGACATGAAAGATGGAATCTGAAATGGAAGCAAGGTATTCTCAACTCTTTGAAATACCAGGTACGTAAATTTCGAGGACGAAATTTCATAAGGAGGGGAGATTGTAAGACCCCGAATTTTATGAAATAAAAGTATTCAATTTTTCTTATAATTACTATTTAGTAAATGGTTAAATTGATAAATATTCAAGTTAAGGGTGATATATAAATTTTTTTTTCGGAATACACAAGTGGTTATAAAATATTCATTGTTGTCGGGGAATATTCGCTTGGTCGTGGAATATTCTTACTGTCGGAGAATATTCGTACGACGGCGCAGTCTATTGTGGGCCCCATAACGGAAAGCGATTGGATGAAGAAAACGACAAGAGTAAGTTATTTATAATTAACGGCGTAGTTGTTACCGTTAACACTGTTGGAATACCCGGTGGTTAAAACACAGTAATACGCGTTGTTGCACAGTAGCACACGGTATTGTACTAATTATTGATTTTTACGTAAGAAGGCATTACTCAATAATTGTTACAGTAATTACTGTTCAGTATTTTATTTTATTGATTCAATAATTGCTGCGTTGATATTTTATATTACTGTTATTTTAATAATTGTCACTACACAGTATTTTCTATTATCGGAACAATAATTCATATTATCTGAATAATATTATTAGATAACATTATTGGCAATGTCTAAAAAGTTCTGTCTAAGGAGAGGTTTGGTCATCTAATTGCGCACCAGTAAGGAGAGATCCTTATTGGAAAGCCCCCTCTTTCCTGGGAACGGCCTGGTTGCCAGTACTGTGGTTCTGTAATATTATTTGTGTATAATTAATTATTGATTTATATGATGAGGAAAATATTGATTTTATGTGGATATAGATGGAGAAAATTTTTTAATGTGACAATTGTTGAAAATTAATATTTTATCTTTTTCTGATAAAATAATTCATTTAAATATATTATTTTAATAATATATTGATGATGATATTTTTATAATGAATGTGGGATATATGAGTATATGAGGAGGAAGAGTATTTTTGTGGCATTAAATGATTAACACATGTTTTGTGTGTTGGTGGACACAATTCTTGACCGAAAATTTATTATTGACTGTAAAATCGCCCGTTTGTGGATTTCGGTCAATTTCTGTTTGGAATTTGGAAAAACTTTCTTCTGCAAAGTTGTAGAGAATTGAATTTCCTATGAAAACTCGCGTGATTCGAATTTTCTGATAAAAAGGCTATTTATTATGAATTATTGAAGTTCTGAAGTTCCGAAATTATTGATTTTTGGAAGTTTTAATTATTTTTATTAAGAAAAACGTTTTTTCTTACTTTTTCTAGAAGGTTAGCATGTGTTTATGGCTGAATTCAAGTATATAGAGGTGGGCTTGAATATTTTGTAATTATATTATTATTATATTCAATTTTCTGCTTTGGTGTTCTAAGTATTTTCCTATAAATAGGGTGCTTAGGTTAGAATTGAAAATCACACCAGAAACTGAAGTTTTCTCTATATTTCTCTCTCTATATATCGAGCGTATTCTTATGAGTATTTTGATATCTTGAGTGTTGCTATACGGTGCAAGTTCATTCAGCGTTATTCGAGTCAGAAGTACTGCTCTTTTGAGGTAAGGGATGGTAAGGGATGTTATTTTATTTGAAAATGATATTATTTCTTCAATATCATTATGCCGAAAATATTGGTTGGAAATTTTTATCAAATTTGGAACTTTTCATGTCGGGGTTACTATTCACGAGTTACTATTCACGAGTTACTATTCATGAGTTACTATTCATAAGTTACTATTCACGAGTTATTATTCATGAGTTAGTATTCACGAGTTACCATTCATGAGTTACTATTCACGAGTTACTATTCATGAGTTACTATTCACGAGTTATTATTCATGAGTTAGTATTCACGAGTTACTATTCATAAGTTAGTATTTACGAGTTACTATTCATGAGTTACTATTCACGAGTTACTATTCACGAGTTACTATTCATGAGTTACTATTCACGAGTTACTATTCACGAGTTACTATTCATGAGTTACTATTCATGACAAAATTGGTTCCTTTTTCTAACCAAATTATAGTTGATTTATGAATATTACTCTGGAGATTAAAATTATATATTGATTATATTGTTTTTATATATAACATTTTATAACCCTGATGTTGAAATTCTCTTTGACTTGAGTGTAAAGATGGGTAGATTATTGGTATGATCATGACTAGGGTTCTCTTTGTCCAGTAGTGAAAAGTTGAATTGTGACTGGTATGATCATGACCATTGAATTTATAATTGAATATCTTTAGCTTAAGTGCAAAGGTGAAATGATCAACATGGTTATAATTATTGGTTATATAAATTCTGAAATGATTATATATTTCTTTGAGATAATAATATATTTGGTCTGTAGTGCAAATATGAATTATTGAGGAATATCTTTGGCCTGTAGTGCAAAGATGAGTTGTTGATGAATATCTTTGGCCCGTAGTGCAAAGATAACTTGTTGTTGAATATCTTTGGCATGTAGTGTAAAGATGAACTGTTGATAAATATCTTTGGCCCGTGATGCAAAGATGAATTTATTAGTATGATTATGAACAGGAACTGTGATTTGGTATAACCATGATCTTTGATGTTTCAGGTAAAGACAGGTGATGAAAATTATCTTCGTCTTGGATGCGAAATTTAGAATCACAATTATGATTATGAATTATTCATATGATTGTGGAAAGGAACTATTGATTGATGTTACAGGGATAAAACATTGTTGGTGGACTTTTAACATGGAGAAGATAATAGACTTTGTAGTCTATTTGACTCTTCTAATGGATTGCTTGTTCCGCTGCAACTATGGTTGAAAATTTTTATCATCTACCATATGTTCTAAATCTCTGATTTAATTCTGTTGAAGGCTATTGATAATTTAATTATCTTTAGTCATGATATTCTTTACTGAGCTAGTTGTGCTCACCCTTTTGCTTCACAATTCCTTTCAGGTAATAAGAGTGTAGCTGGGTCGAGCGAGGGTAACGGAGAAATAGAACGGTGGTCTCTAGCTGTGGATGTTCTTCCGAAGCAGTATAGAAAAATTCATTTAGTAGTTTTATTTGGTGAATCCAATAGGGTAAGGTGTACCCAACGTTGGAATGGTGATTTACCACTATCATACAAGATGTCTAATGACATACAACCTCGTGTCATCATAAGACAGGATTGTGCTCATCCACTTGCTGAGTATATTTACGAGCACTACCTATATAATCTTGGTGTTTGTTTGAAGTATAATTCTCAATTAGAGACAGTGGAGATAATGATAAGTCAAGAGAAGACTCACTATTGGGAAGAATACGATAGTAACCTTCTTTCTTTTTTTTTGGGTCTATTGGGTCAACCAAGAATAATTCTGTGACCATATGATATCTATCATAACCTAGACGCATGGCCTCCCATGTACGAAGGTTTCCTTGAGCACTTTCCAAAGATTCTAATTTCTAAAACAGTTTTTGACTATACCTTTATGTAAGGTGTCATTGTGAGGTGATGTCCACGGTTGGAACATGAGTCACATTTGGTATATATTTGTATCCAAACTCACAGCATATGTGTTGCTGTATTTTGCACGACAATTGTTGTAATGAAGTTGTAGTTGTTTTCTGTACCATGTATTTGACGACTCAGAATAGGTTGGATGGAATGGACCTGTTTTGGGGGCGTCACAGTTGGTATCAGAGCTTAGGGATATGATCTCTGGCGGAGATCGGGGAATAGAACTAGGAGGGGAGAGACGAGTAAATCCTTCGCTAGTGTGTCCTACCTAAGCTTATTTGTTGGTCGGTCATAATATAGGGATATTATTTGATATGTTAATTTGTTCAATTAACCCTTGTTTTGAAGCTGTATTCTAGAATGATATCTGAAATACAGTAGGTGAGCAATGGAGAAATCATGATGACATGAAAGATGGAATCTGAAATGGAAGCAAGGTATTCTCAACTCTTTGAAATACCAGGTACGTAAATTTCGAGGACGAAATTTCATAAGGAGGGGAGATTGTAAGACCCCGAATTTTATGAAATAAAAGTATTCAATTTTTCTTATAATTACTATTTAGTAAATGGTTAAATTGATAAATATTCAAGTTAAGGGTGATATATAAATTTTTTTTTCGGAATACACAAGTGGTTATAAAATATTCATTGTTGTCGGGGAATATTCGCTTGGTCGTGGAATATTCTTACTGTCGGAGAATATTCGTACGACGGCGCAGTCTATTGTGGGCCCCATAACGGAAAGCGATTGGATGAAGAAAACGACAAGAGTAAGTTATTTATAATTAACGGCGTAGTTGTTACCGTTAACACTGTTGGAATACCCGGTGGTTAAAACACAGTAATACGCGTTGTTGCACAGTAGCACACGGTATTGTACTAATTATTGATTTTTACGTAAGAAGGCATTACTCAATAATTGTTACAGTAATTACTGTTCAGTATTTTATTTTATTGATTCAATAATTGCTGCGTTGATATTTTATATTACTGTTATTTTAATAATTGTCACTACACAGTATTTTCTATTATCGGAACAATAATTCATATTATCTGAATAATATTATTAGATAACATTATTGGCAATGTCTAAAAAGTTCTGTCTAAGGAGAGGTTTGGTCATCTAATTGCGCACCAGTAAGGAGAGATCCTTATTGGAAAGCCCCCTCTTTCCTGGGAACGGCCTGGTTGCCAGTACTGTGGTTCTGTAATATTATTTGTGTATAATTAATTATTGATTTATATGATGAGGAAAATATTGATTTTATGTGGATATAGATGGAGAAAATTTTTTAATGTGACAATTGTTGAAAATTAATATTTTATCTTTTTCTGATAAAATAATTCATTTAAATATATTATTTTAATAATATATTGATGATGATATTTTTATAATGAATGTGGGATATATGAGTATATGAGGAGGAAGAGTATTTTTGTGGCATTAAATGATTAACACATGTTTTGTGTGTTGGTGGACACAATTCTTGACCGAAAATTTATTATTGACTGTAAAATCGCCCGTTTGTGGATTTCGGTCAATTTCTGTTTGGAATTTGGAAAAACTTTCTTCTGCAAAGTTGTAGAGAATTGAATTTCCTATGAAAACTCGCGTGATTCGAATTTTCTGATAAAAAGGCTATTTATTATGAATTATTGAAGTTCTGAAGTTCCGAAATTATTGATTTTTGGAAGTTTTAATTATTTTTATTAAGAAAAACGTTTTTTCTTACTTTTTCTAGAAGGTTAGCATGTGTTTATGGCTGAATTCAAGTATATAGAGGTGGGCTTGAATATTTTGTAATTATATTATTATTATATTCAATTTTCTGCTTTGGTGTTCTAAGTATTTTCCTATAAATAGGGTGCTTAGGTTAGAATTGAAAATCACACCAGAAACTGAAGTTTTCTCTATATTTCTCTCTCTATATATCGAGCGTATTCTTATGAGTATTTTGATATCTTGAGTGTTGCTATACGGTGCAAGTTCATTCAGCGTTATTCGAGTCAGAAGTACTGCTCTTTTGAGGTAAGGGATGGTAAGGGATGTTATTTTATTTGAAAATGATATTATTTCTTCAATATCATTATGCCGAAAATATTGGTTGGAAATTTTTATCAAATTTGGAACTTTTCATGTCGGGGTTACTATTCACGAGTTACTATTCACGAGTTACTATTCATGAGTTACTATTCATAAGTTACTATTCACGAGTTATTATTCATGAGTTAGTATTCACGAGTTACCATTCATGAGTTACTATTCACGAGTTACTATTCATGAGTTACTATTCACGAGTTATTATTCATGAGTTAGTATTCACGAGTTACTATTCATAAGTTAGTATTTACGAGTTACTATTCATGAGTTACTATTCACGAGTTACTATTCACGAGTTACTATTCATGAGTTACTATTCACGAGTTACTATTCACGAGTTACTATTCATGAGTTACTATTCATGACAAAATTGGTTCCTTTTTCTAACCAAATTATAGTTGATTTATGAATATTACTCTGGAGATTAAAATTATATATTGATTATATTGTTTTTATATATAACATTTTATAACCCTGATGTTGAAATTCTCTTTGACTTGAGTGTAAAGATGGGTAGATTATTGGTATGATCATGACTAGGGTTCTCTTTGTCCAGTAGTGAAAAGTTGAATTGTGACTGGTATGATCATGACCATTGAATTTATAATTGAATATCTTTAGCTTAAGTGCAAAGGTGAAATGATCAACATGGTTATAATTATTGGTTATATAAATTCTGAAATGATTATATATTTCTTTGAGATAATAATATATTTGGTCTGTAGTGCAAATATGAATTATTGAGGAATATCTTTGGCCTGTAGTGCAAAGATGAGTTGTTGATGAATATCTTTGGCCCGTAGTGCAAAGATAACTTGTTGTTGAATATCTTTGGCATGTAGTGTAAAGATGAACTGTTGATAAATATCTTTGGCCCGTGATGCAAAGATGAATTTATTAGTATGATTATGAACAGGAACTGTGATTTGGTATAACCATGATCTTTGATGTTTCAGGTAAAGACAGGTGATGAAAATTATCTTCGTCTTGGATGCGAAATTTAGAATCACAATTATGATTATGAATTATTCATATGATTGTGGAAAGGAACTATTGATTGATGTTACAGGGATAAAACATTGTTGGTGGACTTTTAACATGGAGAAGATAATAGACTTTGTAGTCTATTTGACTCTTCTAATGGATTGCTTGTTCCGCTGCAACTATGGTTGAAAATTTTTATCATCTACCATATGTTCTAAATCTCTGATTTAATTCTGTTGAAGGCTATTGATAATTTAATTATCTTTAGTCATGATATTCTTTACTGAGCTAGTTGTGCTCACCCTTTTGCTTCACAATTCCTTTCAGGTAATAAGAGTGTAGCTGGGTCGAGCGAGGGTAACGGAGAAATAGAACGGTGGTCTCTAGCTGTGGATGTTCTTCCGAAGCAGTATAGAAAAATTCATTTAGTAGTTTTATTTGGTGAATCCAATAGGGTAAGGTGTACCCAACGTTGGAAGGGTGATTTACCACTATCATACAAGATGTCTAATGACATACAACCTCGTGTCATCATAAGACAGGATTGTGCTCATCCACTTGCTGAGTATATTTACGAGCACTACCTATATAATCTTGGTGTTTGTTTGAAGTATAATTCTCAATTAGAGACAGTGGAGATAATGATAAGTCAAGAGAAGACTCACTATTGGGAAGAATACGATAGTAACCTTCTTTCTTTTTTTTTTGGGTCTATTGGGTCAACCAAGAATAATTCTGTGACCATATGATATCTATCATAACCTAGACGCATGGCCTCCCATGTACGAAGGTTTCCTTGAGCACTTTCCAAAGATTCTAATTTCTAAAACAGTTTTTGACTATACCTTTATGTAAGGTGTCATTGTGAGGTGATGTCCACGGTTGGAACATGAGTCACATTTGGTATATATTTGTATCCAAACTCACAGCATATGTGTTGCTGTATTTTGCACGACAATTGTTGTAATGAAGTTGTAGTTGTTTTCTGTACCATGTATTTGACGACTCAGAATAGGTTGGATGGAATGGACCTGTTTTGGGGGCGTCACAGTTGGTATCAGAGCTTAGGGATATGATCTCTGGTGGAGATCGGGGAATAGAACTAGGAGGGGAGAGATGAGTAAATCTTTCGCTAGTGTGTCCTACCTAAGCTTATTTGTTGGTCGGTCATAATATAGGGATATTATTTGATATGTTAATTTGTTCAATTAACCCTTGTTTTGAAGCTGTATTCTAGAATGATATCTGAAATACAGTAGGTGAGCAATGGAGAAATCATGATGACATGAAAGATGGAATCTGAAATGGAAGCAAGGTATTCTCAACTCTTTGAAATACCAGGTACGTAAATTTCGAGGACGAAATTTCATAAGGAGGGGAGATTGTAAGACCCCGAATTTTATGAAATAAAAGTATTCAATTTTTCTTATAATTACTATTTAGTAAATGGTTAAATTGATAAATATTCAAGTTAAGGGTGATATATAAATTTTTTTTTCGGAATACACAAGTGGTTATAAAATATTCATTGTTGTCGGGGAATATTCGCTTGGTCGTGGAATATTCTTACTGTCGGAGAATATTCGTACGACGGCGCAGTCTATTGTGGGCCCCATAACGGAAAGCGATTAGATGAAGAAAACGACAAGAGTAAGTTGTTTATAATTAACGGCGTAGTTGTTACCGTTAACACTGTTGGAATACCCGGTGGTTAAAACACAGTAATACGCGTTGTTGCACAGTAGCACACGGTATTGTACTAATTATTGATTTTTACGTAAGAAGGCATTACTCAATAATTGTTACAGTAATTACTGTTCAGTATTTTATTTTATTGATTCAATAATTGCTGCGTTGATATTTTATATTACTGTTATTTTAATAATTGTCACTACACAGTATTTTCTATTATCGGAACAATAATTCATATTATCTGAATAATATTATTAGATAACATTATTGGCAATGTCTAGAAAGTTCTGTCTAAGGAGAGGTTTGGTCATCTAATTGCGCACCAGTAAGGAGAGATCCTTATTGGAAAGCCCCCTCTTTCCTGGGAACGGCCTGGTTGCCAGTACTGTGGTTCTGTAATATTATTTGTGTATAATTAATTATTAATTTATATGATGAGGAAAATATTGATTTTATGTGGATATAGATGGAGAAAATTTTTTAATGTGACAATTGTTGAAAATTAATATTTTATCTTTTTCTGATAAAATAATTCATTTAAATATATTATTTTAATAATATATTGATGATGATATTTTTATAATGAATGTGGGATATATGAGTATATGAGGAGGAAGAGTATTTTTGTGGCATTAAATGATTAACACATGTTTTGTGTGTTGGTGGACACAATTCTTGACCGAAAATTTATTATTGACTGTAAAATCGCCCGTTTGTAGATTTCGGTCAATTTCTGTTTGGAATTTGGAAAAACTTTCTTCTGCAAAGTTGTAGAGAATTGAATTTCCTATGAAAACTCGCGAGATTCGAATTTTCTGATAAAAAGGCTATTTATTATGAATTATTGAAGTTCTGAAGTTCCGAAATTATTGATTTTTGGAAGTTTTAATTATTTTTATTAAGAAAAACGTTTTTTCTTACTTTTTCTAGAAGGTTAGCATGTGTTTATGGCTGAATTCAAGTATATAGAGGTGGGCTTGAATATTTTGTAATTATATTATTATTATATTCAATTTTCTGCTTTGGTGTTCTAAGCATTTTTCTATAAATAGGGTGCTTAGGTTAGAATTGAAAATCACACCAGAAACTGAAGTTTTCTCTCTATTTCTCTCTCTATATATCGAGCGTATTCTTATGAGTATTTTGATATCTTGAGTGTTGCTATACGGTGCAAGTTCATTCAGCGTTATTCGAGTCAGAAGTACTGCTCTTTTGAGGTAAGGGATGGTAAGGGATGTTATTTTATTTGAAAATGATATTATTTCTTCAATATCATTATGCCGAAATATTGGTTGGAAATTTTTATCAAATTTGAAACTTTTTATGTCGGGGTTACTATTCACGAGTTACTATTTACGAGTTACAATTTATGAGTTACTATTCACAAGTTACTATTCACGAGTTATTATTCATGAGTTAATATTCACGAGTTACCATTCATGAGTTACTATTCATGAGTTACTATTCACGAGTTACCATTCATGAGTTACTATTCACGAGTTACTATTCACGAGTTATTATTCATGAGTTAGTATTCACGAGTTACTATTCATGAGTTAGTATTTACGAGTTACTATACATGAGTTACTATTCACGAGTTACTATTCACGAGTTACTATTCATGAGTTACTATTCACGAGTTACTATTCATGAATTACTATTCATGACAAAATTGGTTCCTTTTTCTAACCAAATTATAGTTGATTTATGAATATTACTCTAGAGATTAAAATTATATATTGATTATATTGTTTTTATATATAACATTTTATAACCCTGATGTTGAAATTCTCTTTGACTTGAGTGTAAAGATGGGTAGATTATTGGTATGATCATGACTAGGGTTCTCTTTGTCCAGTAGTGAAAAGTTGAATTGTGACTGGTATGATCATGACCATTGAATTTATAATTGAATATCTTTAGCTTAAGTGCAAAGGTGAAATGATCAACATGGTTATAATTATTGGTTATATAAATTCTGAAATGATTATATATTTCTTTGAGATAATAATATATTTGGTCTGTAGTGCAAATATGAACTATTGAGGAATATCTTTGGCCTGTAGTGCAAAGATGAGTTGTTGATGAATATCTTTGGCCCGTAGTGCAAAGATAACTTGTTGTTGAATATCTTTGGCATGTAGTGTAAAGATGAACTGTTGATGAATATCTTTGGCCCGTGATGCAAAGATGAATTTATTAGTATGATTATGAACAGGAACTGTGATTTGGTATAACCATGATCTTTGATATTTCAGGTAAAGACAGGTGATGAAAATTATCTTCGTCTTGGATGCGAAATTTAGAATCACAATTATGATTATGAATTATTCATATGATTGTGGAAAGGAACTATTGATTGATGTTACAGGGATAAAACATTGTTGGTGGACTTTTAACATGGAGAAGATAATAGACTTTGTAGTCTATTTGACTCTTCTAATGGATTGCTTGTTCCGCTGCAACTATGGTTGAAAATTTTTATCATCTACCATATGTTCTAAATCTCTGATTTAATTCTGTTGAAGGCTATTGATAATTTAATTATCTTTAGTCATGATATTCTTTACTGAGCTAGTTGTGCTCACCCTTTTGCTTCACAATTCCTTTCAGGTAATAAGAGTGTAGCTGGGTCGAGCGAGGGTAACGGAGAAATAGAACGGTGGTCTCTAGCTGTGGATGTTCTTCCGAAGCAGTATAGAAAAATTCATTTAGTAGTTTTATTTGGTGAATCCAATAGGGTAAGGTGTACCCAACGTTGGAATGGTGATTTACCACTATCATACAAGATGTCTAATGACATACAACCTCGTGTCATCATAAGACAGGATTGTGCTCATCCACTTGCTGAGTATATTTACGAGCCCTACCTATATAATCTTGGTGTTTGTTTGAAGTATAATTCTCAATTAGAGACAGTGGAGATAATGATAAGTCAAGAGAAGACTCAATATTGGGAAGAATACGATAGTAACCTTCTTTTTTTTTTTGGGTCTATTGGGTCAACCAAGAATAATTCTGTGACCATATGATATCTATCATAACCTAGACGCATGGCCTCCCATGTACGAAGGTTTCCTTGAGCACTTCCCAAAGATTCTAATTTCTAAAACAGTTTTTGACTATACCTTTATGTAAGGTGTCATTGTGAGGTGATGTCCACGGTTGGAACATGAGTCACATTTGGTATATATTTGTATCCAAACTCACAACATATGTGTTGTTGTATTTTGCACGACAATTGTTGTAATAAAGTTGTAGTTGTTTTCTGTACCATGTATTTGACGACTCAGAATAGGTTGGATGGAATGGACCTGTTTTGGGGGCGTCACAATTATAATTACATTTAAACGTTAAGGTAGAGAATGAGGAAATAACTCTCGTTAAATATATTAGTAGAAATTGTTTCATGAATATTAAAGGCAAGCAAGTATCGGTAGATAAGTACCGATAAAGTTAAGAGAATTTGAAGTAATTCTCGGTATGAATGGGTTAATTAACCATAGAACTTTGATAAATTGTCTAAGGAAAAGTATGAATCTTTGGTTTTCTAAGAAAACCCAAGGTAGTAATTTACCATAATAAATCAACAAAATTTTCTTGTAGTCTAATTATGACGCAATCTAGAAGGATGTTAAGATAAGTTTAGGTTGTGGTACAATCGTAACCTTTGATGGTTGACATATGGGAGCTGGGCTAAACAATTCCTTCAGAGAGCGAAGGTATATACGAAACTGGCAACCGATCTAACTCACTGTGATGGCAGTGTAGATGAGACGGGAACGTGTTTGTTGGTTGTTTGTGGGAAACCACTCAGAGTACCATATGGACTACTAGCAGAGAAGCGATGTGTGCTGATTCCTAGAGAAGTAATAAGAAGAAGATAAGAATATAATTCATCAAAGATGCCGAATGTATTAAATAAGACATCTATGTGTGTCATGAAGCTGTAAGCTGGTAAAGAAAGTAGGTCGCATAAACTTAGGTTGAAAGAATGCGAACCCTAAGAAATAAAGTTAAGAAAACCAATGCGTAAGTCAAATATATGACGATTTGGTTCGCGGTTGGGAATAAATAACCATGGCCCAGGATCGATGATATAATTGATCAGTTGAAATGAGCAAAGAATTTTTCTAAGATATTTTAGTGTACGGGGTATCGTAGGTAGAAAGTAAGGAAGAAGGAGGAGGTACCTAAGATGACGTTCAGAACTCGTTGCAGTTTGACAAGTTTCTGGTTATGTCAATTGGGTTGACTAATGTCCTGATGTTAGATTTTTCCGTAAGGGGCACTAAGCAGGTTGGTGGAAAATTGAGAGGTACTCTTGTGAGATGCTATGATTGAATGTACCATTAGCGTCACAAGATTTATGCGGAAGGGTAAGTGAGGCACCTGTATTGTCTTTATCAAATGATACGAGGAATTTCGTAGTGTATCTCGATGTTTCGCATAAATGACGAGATTGCGTGCTCTTGTAGCATGGCAAAGTCATTGCATATGCATCACGCCAGTTAAAAGGATTATGAGAAGGTCTATCCTACTTATGATCTATAATCGGCAGCTGTAGTTTTTTTAAAAAAATATGAAGACAGTGTTTATATGGGGAGAAAGGTGAGATATACACGGACTCTAAGAGCCTGAAATATATTTTCACACAGAAGGAGAGGAATATGCAGTAGAGAAGGACTGTGATATCTTATATCATACAAGGAAGGTAAATGTAGTAGCCGACGTGTTACTTGGGAAGGGTAGGGAAAAGCTATCAATGTAAATGACTTAGAATGAGTTAATAACGGAGATGGCGAGAACGGAGTTAGAAGCTAAATTACGGAGTAAAGGGGTAGAAAGGTTATTCACAACGTAGACTCAATCCACAAAAATGGAACGAGTCAAGTAAATACGATTAGATAACGAGGAATGCAAACAAATGAAGAAAAGAATGCAGGATAAAGAGAAGGTCAAGTATAATCTAGTTTTGAGGGAGAAATTTGAGTTCCAAATAAATAGGAGTTAAAAGAAGGACTAATAAAGAGAGATAGAGTAATGTGTTAATAAGTATTTAACTTCCAACTCAGATTATTGATAGGAAGTGACAAGTCATGGAAATTAAGATAATACCTTCGGAGAAGGTGACATGAAAGAACCCCAATGTCGAAGAAGCCTTGTGGGAACTCGAGATTAAAATAAAGCAAAGACTCTTTCCTCAATGGTGTACGTATTATTAGCGAGATTATGGGGACAGAATCCTTATAAGGAGGGAAGAATAAGACGCCCCAGAAAATCAGATTTTTAGGAGAATTAAATTTTTATTTAATTATAAGGATTAAATGAATTAAATTGATTATTTATGGGAGTAAGCTAATTGAGGGTCGTTCTATGACCTAGACATGTCAGAACGTCGTAGTATTTTGGCTACATGATAGTACTAAAGTGTTTGAATTTCCAAGACGAAAATAAAAACTTTCTGAGAAATTTTTTGAAAAACACTATTCACGCATTTTTGCTCGGGAATTATTTTTGAACTTTCAAGAAATATGTATTGATAGAATATCGAGATGAGATAGAATATCCAATAATATTTCAGTAATGAAAAATTTAGTTTTTCGCCTGCGGACTTAAAACCTAACGGTTATGGGAAAATGATTTACGAGAAGGAAATGTAATGCGATTAATGAATTAATCAATGGTCGTATAATACGTAGGTATTATACGAAGTAAAGAAAACGAGTACGATATGAGATATTATACGAGTGTGTATGAATAATGGTAGGTTGTATATGTTGAATTAATATACGAGTTAGAATACGATAATAATACGTATAGAATACGTTAGGAGGCTTTAAGCTAAATGTATTGAATTTGTAGGATTGTGTAGGAAATATTAAAGTCCAATGGGATTTGATAAGCCCCAAATGTAGGAATGGTTAAGTCCAATGTAGATTTATGAACAAGCCCAAGTGTTTGTTAATTACAAGCCCAATGTATATGTTAAATTAATTAAATGTAAGGCCCAAAGTAAGTAACCAATGGGTTATAGGATGGTTTTAACCCATGGGGCAAACCATGGATGATCCAAATTAGGGAACAAGTTTACTTAATAGCTAAGTAAGTGTGGTAATCAAGAATACTTAATGGCTAAGTAAGGGTGATGGCCAAGTATATGTGGGGAGCAAGTTTACTTGATGGCTAAGATAGGAATAGTAAGGAGGTGGAAGGTCCTAATGACCATTATGCCCCAACTTTGAGATGCCTATAAATAGCAAGCTTAGTTTTCATTTTGTTGGTTGTTGTATTTCATACAACATTTTAAGTGCTTATTTACTTGAGAGAATAAGCTACAAAAGTTAGAAAAGCTAGAGTTTATAGTTCAAGGAGCAAGAAGAAGGATTAGAAAGAGAACATCAAGAGTAAGTAATCCTAAGCCATGATTCTCTTTCTCTTCCATTGTTAGAGAAGTGAGTAGTGGAGGGATTTGTATGCTAAGAAGGAGTTAAAATGATAAAACAAAGGGCTTAAGTCTTACATAAGTCGTATAAGTCATGAATAAGTAATTCACTCATAAATAAGTTATGAACTTATAATGAACGTATAAGAACTTGTAAGAACTTGTAGCATGTTTACATTAATAAAGTTAGTATGATAATCAGCATGAATAATGGCTAGAAGTCATTAACCATAATAAGTCATATGAAAAGAAGACATAAGTCATGAGAAACGGAAACATAAGTATTTTATACTATAATAAGTTACAAACTCACCAAGAACAAGTAATAACTTATGATGTTTATAAGTTAATAAAGTATGTATGTCAAGATGTTAATATGTATGAATGAATCCATTTAGAACAAAGAACAAATCTTAAGTAACGAAGTTTTTGTAGAATTCACACGATTAGACGATAATCGTCGAATTCGTGAAATTCTCGGAATCGAAGTCGAATTTTGATATTGAGCTTGGAAACGTTGATTTTTAATGGAGACAAGTCTTATTTGGCATTATAGAGTTGCTAACTCGAGAATGACCGAATTTCGATTTAGAACGAAGAAACGAGCGTTGAACGTACACGAACGTTTATCGTTTTCGTTAAAAATGGACTAATAGGTGAATATTTAGTAAACGAAGTCAAATAGATAAAATTCTTGCGTGATCACAAAGAGTACGTGATTTGTGAACCGTAGGCTCTTGAACGAACCAATTCGGACTTATAACAAAGAAGTTACAAGTCTAGGAATCTCACCAATGGAAAAAGTCTGTCAAAATTGTCTGGTGCATAGAGCTGGCGCCGTGGCACCAGCCTAAGGCCTATTAGCCCGCGCCGCAGCGCCGGAATGACCCTTAGCCTCTGTTAGTTCATGCTGCAGCGCAGCAGATAACACTAGGACTCGCGCCGCAGCGCCGAGTCCGGTCTTTTGGTTCTAATGCTTGGCGCTGCAGTGCGACACAAAGAAGAAAAGCTGGCGCTGCGGCGCCAGCCCTAGGGTTTGCATAGAGAGGATGGGTTATGAAGATAGAAAGAAAGGCAATGAAGTAGTACAAACTTAATGAACATGAAGTAACATTGTTAAGTCATGATTAAACATTAAGTATGATCACTTAGGGTTGAAGTAAGTCAATTGCATATGAACGAAAGAACGACGTAACGGAAAGCCAAAACTGATAATAACAAATCTAATACAGAATTAGATTCAGAAGAAGGGTAAGATTCTTTAGGAATCATGTATGTTCATTCATGACCTAATGTGGTATGTTATGTGGTTATGTATTGTAGAGACTGTAAAGACTCAAAGGAAAAGTTATTATACTGTAGCAGACGCTAAAGGCAAGTTTTTCTTAAATGCTTGTCTAATCTTCATGTTAGGCAAGTTTTCAAATGATTCAAGTTATGAGATGTATGAATGGTTTTAAAGAAAGAGTTGATGCCAGTTTTAACTTGGCTAGACTGATTGATTTATTTACAAGTCTTTAAATATATAACTGATAACGCTATCCTACGCCAATTGTTTGGTACGGATACAAGGTAAGCCTGAATATGAATAAACAAATGTATTTTCATCGAGTATTCGATGGGCATGCGAGGTTACCACAACTTAAACGTATACACGTTTAATGAATGTAGTGTTGATCAACATAGAGTACTATAGGCTGATCACCTAGAAGTGCTCGTAAGCTATGCTGGACTTACGGACTTAGTGCCGGGTTGTCCTTTTTATAGAAACTATGAAACGCTCATGGTCTTGGACCAGAATTGATGATTACTGAATACTGTCATTGTAAAACGTTTTGAAGGAAAAGGAATGCTATTTTGAATTATTGATAGTACTTCGTAACTATTATCCAGTTACTGAAGATATACGATTCCTATGTTTCAGGCATGCTTTTTAAATAAAATTGTTGTACTTGCTGAGCTTGTTATGCTCACACTTGCTTGAACCATATGAATACAGCTTAGACCAAACGGACCGAATGATACGATAAGGATAAAGGAAAGGCTAAAGCGAACTTTTAGATTACCTATGTAATAGTATAGGTTTGTAATGATAATATTTGATATTATAACAAGAACAAATGTAACGGTTATAAAGAACCTGGTAAATGGTAGTTTTGTTTTGGAATATATATATAAGACATTTACATTCTTTTGAGGCATTTCAATTGAATGTTTGTGTGAACTGTAGCACCGTGTAGCACCATATGTCGGGTTGGAAGAGACTCGGATTTGAGGGCGTCACATCATGATTGAAAGAATTGAACAAAAGCTGGCTACAGTACTACAATATAATTACGAACTAGCATAAACAAATTTTACATAGCTGAATGAACATTGAACATATATATATATATATATATATATATATATATATATATATATATATATAGACCGAATGGTAATGAAGGTGATCAGCCTTTCATACCAGATGAATACATGCAGTATGCACAAAGTGCGATTTAAAAATTCTTAGACATGGTGTAAGACCCCGAATTTTATAAAATAAAAGTATTCAATTTTTTCTTATAATTACTATTCAGTAAATGGTTAAATTGATAAAAGTTAAAGTTATAGGTGAAATATGAAATTTTTTTAAAATAAACAAGTGGTTATAAAATAATCATTATTGTCGGGGAATATTCGTTGGTCGTGAAATATTCTTTCTGTCGGGGAATATTTGTACGACGGCGCAGCTATTTGTGGGCCCCATAACGAAAAACGTTCGGATGAAGATAACGACAAAAATTGAGTTTTTATAATTAACGGCGTAGTTGTTACCGTTAACACTGTTGGAATACCCGGTGGTTAAAATACAGTAATACGCGTTATTGCACAGTAGCACACGGTATTGCACAGTATTTTTGAAATTATTGATTCTTACGTAAGAAGGCACTACTGAATAATTGTCACAGTAATTACTGTTCAATATCTTATTTTATTGATTCAATAATTGCTGCGTTGATATTTTATATTATTGTTGTTTCAATAATTATTGACGCACATCATTTCTATTATCAGATCAATAATTCATATTATTTGAATAATATTATTAGATAGCATTATTGACAATGTCTAGAAAGTTCTGTCTAAGGACATGTTTGGTCATCTAATTGCGCGCCAATAAGGAGAAATCCTTATTGAAAAGCCCCCTCTTTCCTTAGAACGGTCTGGTTGCCAGTACTGTGATTCTGTAATATTATTTATGAATAATTAATTATTGATTTATATGATGAGAAAAATATTAATTTTATGTGGATATAGATGGAGAAAAATTTTAATTTGACAATTGTTGAAAATTAATATTTTATTTTTTCTGATAAAATAATTTATTTAAATATATTATTTTAATAATATATTAATAGTGATATTTTTACAATGAATGTGGGATATATAAATAAATGAGGAAGAAGAGTATTTTTGTTGGATTAAATGTTTAACACATGTTTTGTGTGTTGGTGGACACAATTCTTAGCCAAAAATTTATTATAGACTGTAAAATCGCTCATTTGTGGATTTCGGTCAATTTCTGTTTGGAATTTGGAAAACTTTCTTCTACAAAGTTGTAGAGAATTGAATTTCCTATAAAAGGTCGCGAGATTCGAATTTTCTGATAAAAGGGCTATTTATTATGAATTATTGAAGTTTCGAAATAATTGATTTTTGGAAGTTTTATTTATTTTTATTAACAAAAACATTTTTTACACTTTGGTGAGCCCCACTTGCACATGTTGATGACTGAATCCAGATTTTCAAAGGTGGGCTAAGGAAAATTTATAATTATATTATTATTTTATTAAATTTTCTGCTTTGGTGTTCTAAGCAATTTCCTATAATTAGGGTGCTTAGGTTAGAATTGAAAATCACACCAGAAACTGAAGTTTTCTCTCTATTTCTCTCTCTATATTATCGAGTGTATTCTTGTGAGTATTTTGATATCTTGAGTGTTGCTATACGGTGCAAGTTCGTTCAGCGTTATTCCAGTCAGGAGTACTGCTCTTTTGAGGTAAGGGATATTGTCGTAAGGGATGATATTTTTTTATCAATGATATTAATTCTTTCAATGTCATTATAACGGAATATTGGTAGGATTTTTCTTGTAAAATTCTTATCTTTTTATGTCGGGGTTACTATTCATGAGTTACTATTCACGAGTTATTATTCATGAGTTAGTATTCGCGAGTTACTATTCACGAGTTACTATTCACGAGTTACTATTCATGAGTTACTATTCACGAGTTACTATTCATGGGTTACTATTCACAAGTTACTATTCATGACAAAATTGATTTCTTTTTCTAACCAAATTATAGTTGATTTATGAATATTATTCTTGAGATTAAAACTATATGTTGATCATATTATTTTTTTATTATCATATATAACATTTTTATAACCCTAATGATGATATTTCTCTTTGACTTGAGTGTAAAGATGAGTAGATATTTGGTACGATCATGACTATGGGTTCTCTTTGGCCAGTAGTGCAAAGTTGAATTGTTGACTGGTATGATCATGACCATTGAATTTATAATTGAATATCTTTAGCTTAAGTGCAAAGGTGAAATGATCAACGTGGTTATAATTATTGGTTATATAAATTCTGAAATGATTATATATTTCTTTGAGATAATAATATATTTGGCTTGTAGTGCAAATATGAGCTGTTGAGGAATATCTTTGGCCTGTAGTGCAAAGATGAGTTGTTGATGAATATCTTTGGCCCGTAGTGCAAAGATGAAATTATTAGTATGATTATGAACATGAACTGTGATTTGGTATAACCATGATCTTTGATGTTTCAGGTAAAGACAAGTGATGAAAATTATCTTTGTTCTGGATGAGAAGAGGAATTTAGAACTACAATTATGATTATGAGTTATACATGTGATTGTGGACAGGAATTGTTGATTGATGTTACAGAGATAAAATATTGTTGCTGGACTTTTAACATAGAGAAGATAATAGACTTTATAGTCTATTTGACTCTTCTAATGGATTGCTCGTTCCGCTGCAACTATGGTTGAAAAATTTTATCATCTACCATATGTTCTAAATCTCTGATTTAATTCTGTTGAAGGCTATTGATAACTTATTTATCTTTAGTCATGATATTCTTTACTGGGCTAGTTGTGCTCACCCTTCTGTTTCACAATTCCTTTCAGGTAATAAGAGTGTAGCTGGGTCGAGCGGGGATAACAGGGGAATAGAACGGTGGTCATCATTTAGTAGTTATATTTGGTGAATCATCTAGGGTGAAGCGAACCCAACGTTGGAAGGGTGTTTTGACACTATCATACAAGATGTCTAACGACATACAACCTTGTGTCATCATAAGACAGGGTTGTGCACATCCACTTGCTGAGTATATTTACGAGCACTACCTATATAATCTTGGTGTTTGTTTGAAGTATAATTCTCAATTAGAGACAGTGGAGATAATGATATGTCAAGAGAAGACTCACCATTGGGAAGAATATGCTAGTAATCTTCTCATTTTTCTTTGGGGTATATTGGGTCAACCAAGGATAATTCTGTGGCCATATGATATCTATCACAACCTAGAAGCATGGCCTCCCATGTATAAAGGTTTCCTTGAGCACTTTCCAAACATTCTAATTTCTAAAACAGTTTTTGACTATACCTTTATGTAAGGTGTCATTGTGAGGTGCTGTCCACGGTTGGAACAAGAGTCACATTTGGTATCAGAGCTATAAGTAAAGAGCCCCGAGCATATGTGTTGTTGTATTTTGTACAACAATTGTTGTAATAAAGTTGTAGTTGTTTTCTGTACCATGTATTTGGCGACTCAGAATGGTTTGGATGTGATTGACCTATTTTGGGGGTGTCACAGTTGGTATCAGAGCTTAGGGATATGATCTCTGGCGGAGATCGGGGAATAGAACTAGGAGGAGAGAGACGAGTAAATCCTTCGCTAGTGTGTCCTACCTAAGCTTATTTGTTGGTCAATCATAATATCGGGATATTATGTGATATGTTAATTTGTTAAATTAACCTTTGTTTTTGAAGCTGTATTCTAGAATGATATCTGAAATACAAGAGATGAGCAATGGAGAAATCATGATGACAGGAAAGATGGAATCTGAAATGAAAGCAAGGTATTCTCAACTCTTTGAAATACCAGGTACGCAAATTTCGAGGACGAAATTTCATAAGGAGGGGAGATTGTAAGACCCCGAATTTTATGAAATAAAAGTATTCAATTTTTTCTTATAATTACTATTTAGTAAATGGTTAAATTGATAAAAGTTAAAGTTATAGGTGAAATATGAAATTTTTTTAAAATAAACAAGTGGTTATAAAATAATCATTGTTGTCGGGGAATATTCGTTGGTCGTGAAATATTCTTTCTGTCGAGAAATATTTGTACGACGGCGCAGCTATTTGTGGGCCCCATAACGAAAAACGTTCGGGTGAAGATAACGACAAAAATTGAGTTTTTATAATTAACGGCGTAGTTGTTACCGTTAACACTGTTGGAATACCCGGTGGTTAAAATACAGTAATACGCGTTATTGCACAGTAGCACACGGTATTGCATAGTATTTTTGAAATTATTGATTCTTACGTAAGAAGGCACTACTGAATAATTGTCACAGTAATTACTGTTCAATATCTTATTTTATTGATTCAATAATTGCTGCGTTGATATTTTATATTATTGTTGTTTTAATAATTGTTGTTGTACATCATTTCCATTATCAGATCAATAATTTATATTATTTGAATAATATTATTAGATAGCATTATTGGCAATGTCTAAAAAGTTCTGTCTAAGGACATGTTTGGTCATCTAATTGCGCGCCAATAAGGAGAAATCCTTATTGGAAAGCCCCCTCTTTCCTTGGAACGGCCTGGTTGTCAGTACTGTGATTCTGTAATATTATATGTGAATAATTAATTATTGATTTATATGATGAGAAAAATATTAATTTTATGTGGATATAGATGGAGAAAAATTTTAATGTGACAATTGTTGAAAATTAATATTTTATTTTTTCTGATAAAATAATTCATTTAAATATATTATTTTAATAATATAATAATGGTGATATTTTTACAATGAATGTGGGATATATAAATAAATGAGGATGAAGAGTATTTTTGTTGGATTAAATGTTTAACACATGTTTTGTGTGTTGGTGGACACAATTCTTAGCCGAAAATTTATTATAGACTGTAAAATCGCCCGTTTGTGGATTTCGGTCAATATATGTTTGAAATTTGGAAAAACTTTCTTCTACAAAGTTGTAGAGAATTGAATTTTCTATAAAAGGTCCCGAGATTCGAATTTTTTGATAAAAAGGCTATTTATTATGAATTATTGAAGTTTCGAAGTTCCGAAATAATTGATTTTTGGAAGTTTTATTTATTTTTATTAACAAAAACATTTTTTACACTTTGGTGGGCCCAACTTGCACGTGTTGATGACTGAATCCAGATTTTCAAAGGTGGGCTAAGGAAAATTTATAATTATATTATTATTTTATTAAATTTTCTGCTTTGGTGTTCTAAGCAATTTCCTATAAATAGGGTGCTTAGGTTAGAATTGAAAATCACACCAGAAACTGAAGTTTTCTCTCTATTTCTCTCTCTATATTATCGAGTGTATTCTTGTGAGTATTTTGATATCTTGAGTGTTGCTATACGGTGCAAGTTCGTTCAGCGTTATTCCAGTCAGGAGTACTTCTCTTTTGAGGTAAGGGATATTGTCGTAAGGGATGATATTTTTTTATCAATGATATTAATTCTTTCAATATCATTATAACGGAATATTGGTAGGATTTTACTTGTAAAATTCTTATCTTTTTATGTCGGGGTTACTATTCATGAGTTACTATTCATGAGTTACTATTCACGAGTTATTATTCATGAGTTAGTATTCACGAGTTACTATTCACGAGTTACTATTCAGGAGTTACTATTCACGAGTAATTCACAAGTTACTATTCATGACAAAATTGATTTCTTTTTCTAACCAAATTATAGTTGATTTATGAATATTATTCTTGATATTAAAACTATATCTTGATCATATTATTTTTTTATTATCATATATAACATTTTTATAACCCTAATGATGATATTTCTCTTTGACTTAAGTGTAAAGATGAGTAGATTTTTGGTACGATCATGACTATGGGTTCTCTTTGGCCAGTAGTGCAAAGTTGAATTGTTGATTGGTATAATCATGACCATTGAATTTATAATTGAATATCTTTAGCTTAAGTGTAAAGGTGAAATGATCAACGTGGTTATAATTATTGGTTATATAAATTCTGAAATGATTATATATTTCTTTGAGATAATAATATATTTGGCTTGTAGTGCAAATATGAGCTGTTGAGGAATATCTTTGGCCTGTAGTGCAAAGATGAGTTGTTGATGAATATCTTTGGCCCGTAGTGCAAAGATGAAATTATTAGTATGATTATGAACATGAACTGTGATTTGGTATAACCATGATCTTTGATGTTTCAGGTAAAGACAAGTGATGAAAATTATCTTTGTTCTGGATGAGAAGAGGAATTTAGAACTACAATTATGATTATGAGTTATACATGTGATTGTGGACAGGAATTGTTGATTGATGTTACAGAGATAAAATATTGTTGCTGGACTTTTAACATAGAGAAGATAATAGACTTTATAGTCTATTTGACTCTTCTAATGGATTGCTCGTTCCGCTGCAACTATGGTTGAAAAATTTTATCATCTACCATATGTTCTAAATCTCTGATTTAATTCTGTTGAAGGCTATTGATAACTTATTTATCTTTAGTCATGATATTCTTTACTGGGCTAGTTGTGCTCACCCTTCTGTTTCACAATTCCTTTCAGGTAATAAGAGTGTAGCTGGGTCGAGCGGGGATAACAGGGGAATAGAACGGTGGTCATCATTTAGTAGTTATATTTGGTGAATCATCTAGGGTGAAGCGAACCCAACGTTGGAAGGGTGTTTTGACACTATCATACAAGATGTCTAACGACATACAACCTTGTGTCATCATAAGACAGGGTTGTGCACATCCACTTGCTGAGTATATTTACGAGCACTACCTATATAATCTTGGTGTTTGTTTGAAGTATAATTCTCAATTAGAGACAGTGGAGATAATGATATGTCAAGAGAAGACTCACCATTGGGAAGAATATGCTAGTAATCTTCTCATTTTTCTTTGGGGTATATTGGGTCAACCAAGGATAATTCTGTGGCCATATGATATCTATCACAACCTAGAAGCATGGCCTCCCATGTACAAAGGTTTCCTTGAGCACTTTCCAAACATTCTAATTTCTAAAACAGTTTTTGACTATACCTTTATGTAAGGTGTCATTGTGAGGTGCTGTCCACGGTTGGGACACGAGTCACATTCGGTATATATTTGTATCCAAACTCACAGCATATGTGTTGTTGTATTTTGCACAACAATTGTTGTAATAAAGTTGTAGTTGTTTTCTGTACCATGTATTTGGTGACTCAGAATGGGTTAGATGGAATGGACCTATTTTGGGGGCGTCACACATGGCAATCAAAAATGATTAACCACAAGTATAATTGAATAATACAACTCGAGGTCGAGTTAAGAAAAACTTGCATGTTCCGTTGATTATCGTTACGCATTTTAATAAGCTTTGCTTGAAGACCTAATATTAATAATATCGATCTACAAGTTAGAATAATATCATCGCAGTATTTAAATAACCTAAAAACATTATCACATAACCCTATCAGTCTATACAGCACATAAAACCTAACATCAAGTCAAATTTTTACAGTCTGAGTCGAGTTCGGTACAACTCTGACATCCCAATTGCCTAATCGGATAAATATCGAGTTTAAGTTCAATTAAACTCTGCCTAAACACTTCACAATTATCTTAGATAATTATATTATTCATCAAAATAATTTTCCAAGTCTCTTAATAATTTTTACATAATAATTAGCATTTATCATGATTTTTCAATCATTACTATCATAGTTATATGATTTAAATACTTTAATCTCATATATTATAAGTTTTTCTTGAACATATAAATCAAATACCAATCCAGCAACCCAGATTTGGAATCCAGCAAGCTGGATTCCAAATCCAGTATCTAGATGGCTAATCCAGCAAACTAAACTGCAATCCAGCAAACTGAATTTTAAATCCAGCAACTAGATTGCAATCCAGCAAGCTGGATTCAACATATTTTCAATTCAATAAGCTGTTTTTCAATCCAGCAAGCTGGATTCATCAGATTTTTCAATCCAGCAAACTGGATGCATAAATTTTTCAATCCAGCAAGCTGGATTCCATATCCTTTTCACGAAAATACAAAATCCATTTATTATTTTTCTATCCTTTGCCCAAACACATATACATATAATTCATACACAAAAAGTATGTTTCCATAATTTTCCGACTTCCTTTAGTATTTTTCAAAAATTATTTTTAGTGCGTAGCTTGAGAAATTAGCCTTATCATGCTCAACTCCAGAAATTTCCATCTATTGACACAATCTTGTACATGTTAATGTGAACCTCCAATTTAAATTTCGTGGCCATCGGAGTTATAGAACTCCGATTATAGCGATTTTCGTCCGAAAAACCCAAATACTGAAATGGTCATAACTTGGTCATTTTAAGTCAGAATGAGCTCATTTTAGACAGGAGGTACTTAATACCACATATTTTCATTTCCCAAAAGGACGGAATTTTTCTCACAAATTAAGTGGTCGAAACTGTCCCTAAAAGTTCTGTGCAGTATGTATTTTGGTATTTTGCAGTTTTGCCTATTTTGCTAAAAACAGCCCATACGAAAATCTACAACTCCTTTTTTAGTGATTCCACTTGGAGACATTAGAACACTCATAGATCTAACTCTAGGACTTAACCACATTAAAAAATTCGAAATATATTAGGAGATATGGTCGTTTAAATGTCATGTTTCGTTTTCACAAAAATCTAATTTTTAACTCATAGTGGTTTCTAAGAAAAATTCTATGTTCTCACATAATTACCAACATAACTCATCATAATACCTACTAATACTTCATATACCCATGATTCTATCATAATACATGATCTATTTCATCAAACAATCATCAAACACAAGGTTAAACACAATCAAGGCTAATAAAAAATTTAGGTTTTCTACCTTTTAAAAAACCTAGTTTTCATTTCACACTTTAGATCTAACTTTTGATCCTCAAAATGGATAGATACACACACACACACTCTAGACCATGTAGATCTAGAGTTTTGAAGATCAAGAAATAAATCCAAGTTTTGATTGAACATAACTAAAAATAACATAAACAAAAGATATTTATACCCTTGGATCTTCATGCTCTCCTTCTTCTATGGTTGATTATAGGGCTTGAAAGTATAAAAAAAAATTTCCTCCTTCTTCCTCAAAGTAGCCACCTCTCTCCTCTCTCTCTCTCTTATCTCTCTCTAGTCTTTGCTTTTTCTAACCAAGGAAGTGAGAGATATAAGAGATGAAAATGAAATAAAAAGATAAAAGAGAAAGGAATTAGATGTTAGTAAAGTTTGTATAGATATATTTTGTATATCTATAACTACTCCCCACATTCTAGCTTTTTATCTCTCTCATAGATTATGTGGTTGCTTGCACTTAATGCTTAATGTGTTGGTTAAATGAAAATTGGACACTTGTTGGAAGTTGTTGAGAGTTAGTAAACTTAATGATTTAATCCCAGAACTCCTCTTTCTCTCCCTTGTTGGCTGCCAAAATGGCCATTCCTTTTCTCCCATTTGTGTTATTTTTTTATGAAATATCTTGCTTATTAAATGTCCAAAATGTCCCTCCATAATTGGACCAAGTTGTGGACTTTTTAATTATTGTTTGGGCCTCTAACTAATTTGATTGGGCCACACTTGGGCTTAACCCTCAAGTCTTTTGGGCTTTCCAATTAAAATATTTGGACTTCCTAACAAAAATGTTTGGGCCATAAGAATTAATATGGTCCATTATCTTAAATTCTATCTTACCCTAATCATTAAATTAGGGTTTCCCTTTACTCAATTATAAACCAAATCCTTACTCGTGTACATTTAATTTCTTAACCCAATTAGACTTGCTATAATTAGGTTATAAAATTAATTAATTTAGATGTATAAAATAAATATCTTGAAATTAGTATATATTTTAAATACCAATATTCTCTCATACCATAACCCTTAAGTTAAATAAATTTTTCATTCCTAATATATAATTAGGATCACACTAGTTTCTTTTATTTGTTTATATTAGTAAACAAATATAAACCATCACATAATATTCATATTCATTACTCACATAACTTTTAACTGTTTGCGTTTTATACTTAGCATTAGGGTTCCCAAATTAGGGTTTCCAAACAATTCGCTAGGGTTTCTTATCAGTCGCTAGGGTTTTCTAACTGAACGTTGACGTTCGAAAATAATATTAGGGTTTGACACTGATATATCTTATCTGGTCAACCCTTGACCCTTAACCACCTACTGTACACATATACCATATACACAGAACATATACACTTATATACTTAATCCTGAATAATTCACCATAAAAATTTTAAATTCACAAAATTCCTCCTCGAAAATCTCAAATCCATTCACTTATTTTATGTCTAGGTTTATTATTTAACCTTAATTCAATATTTTAATATTTTATAAATATCCAAATTCTCGGGTTGTCACATTCACCATTTCTTCTAAAAATTTCGTCCCCAAAATTTACCTTACACCTTATACCATGCACCATACACCATTTATACACAGCATCACATGCTACCCAATACATTCCTCACAAAAGTAAAAATTTTCAAATATTACTGAGGAGTCATATAGACTATGAACACATAGTTTAATGGTATTTATTCCGTAAAACGGTAAATTACTTGGTATGTTTACAATCATGAAGAAGGTAAACTACCGCTGCTAGTACTTTAGGTGATTAGCCTATCGTACTCTTACGTCGTGCATAACGTATCAATCATGTCTAGCGAATATTTACGCTACTAGATTGGATTATTTTATCCAATCAACATAGTTCACCGATCTTATCATAGGATTCCGCACCAAAATAATTTGGTTCGGGAAAATTTTCAAAGAACGCTTAGAGTTTTCATAAAAGTTGGTCTAGCTAAACTAAATAGCTTAGACTCATATCAATAATCAATTTCAATCGAAACATTAATGTATAGCCAAAACCCCGTTGGCAATTTAAAATTTTGAAAATGACGTCATGATGCCGTACTGTATTAACAGTCCGTTTGAGGATGCCGTCATCGAGTGACTTTGTCATAACACATTATACAATAGTGGAACAACGATTTTAGATCAAATTAAACACTAAGTATTCTTGTATTTATAACTCCATCAATTTTTTATCATTTTTGCATCAGATTACATGGTACATAAGTGATAAATAAAAATACATTTTGATATTTTAAATCATTATTGTTTAGCTGAAACAAGTAGCATAGACTATACTTTAAACCGTTCAAAAATCATTGCAAATATATTTTATCATCTCAACAGGTAACAAGGTGTCGGTGGCTCGTAGTCAACTCATACACAATGGTCACCAAGAGTTGAGAATAAAAATTCATTTTTTAAAAGCATACAGTGCGTATTTAGCTTGATGTCAAAAATTTCGAGTATAACATAGCTAGAAGATTTGGAAAAACCTAATCTTCCACTTGTGACAACCCGAGAATTTCGTTATTTATTTCTTAAAATATTGAATTAAGGTTAAATAATAAACCTAGACAGAAAATAAGTGAATGGATTTGAGGTTTCTGAGAAGGAATTTTGTGAATTTAAATGTTTTGTGATGAATTATTCTGGATTAAGGTAATAAGTGAATATGGTCTGTGTATATGGTATTATATATGTACAATATGTTGTTAAGGGTCAAGGGTTGACTAGATAGCCTATATCAGTGCCAAACCCCATTATTATATTAAGAACGTCAACGTTCAGTTTGAAAATTTTTACAATTTATAAGAATTCCTAAAACCGGTTCTAAAAACCCTAATTTCAGTTCCAATAATTTGAAACCCTAAATCGAAATATAAAACCCTAATTTGGTAATTCAAATGCTAGTATAAGGTTTAAACGTTATTAATTATAACTTAATTAGGGAAAACCCTAATTATTTATTTAAAACCATAATAATTAGAAAACCTAATTATTAGAAATCCTAACTTTGAATTTAAAACCCTAATTGCTAAATTAGCAATTTTAATTAGGAAATATGAATCCTAATTAGCAAGCTTGAATTATGATTAGAAAATTTTAATATAATTAGAGAATTCTATTTATAATTTAGAAATATTAATTTTCTATTTTGGAAGCCTATTTTGGAAATTCAAGAATTTATTTTTAAAACCTTAAGAATCAAACCCTAAACCCTATGGGTTAAACTCTAAACCCTAAGGGTTTGGACAATTGACAAGTGTGCCATTAAAAAAATTGAAAATCAAATGACCATTTTGCCCTTTTAGCATTCTTTATTAGTTAACTTGCAAATCTTACCAAGATATTGGGTTGTTGACCAACCCTAGCTGCCCCATGTGACTGAAATCAGTTAATATCAGTCCCTCATGCCAGCCATTACATTACATACAACATTTATATAGATTAAATAGCGAGAAAAGGCCATTTTACTTCTCATTTTCTCAAAGACTTTCTCTCTCCATAATTTTCGAAATTTAAAGTGAGAGAGAGAGAGAAGATAAGCCAATATCAAACCCTAGCTTGCTAAGATCAAACATCAAGGACAGAAATCAAGGATCAAAGCTAGAAAGGTATAAAACCTTAAAATTTTGAAATCATGTGATCTTATGTTATATGTTGTAATTTGTTGGTTAAAGTTGTGTATTAGGGTGTTATTTAGTGATTTGGGTTGTTGGATCATGGATCCATAACATCTAGATGCACGAATTTAAAGATTTCACAAATCTGGAAAATTGGAAAAATAAGGTCTGACAACCTAATGTCAAGGCCTCTAGATTCTTTTGTGTTAGATGTTTTGTGTGTTTTATGTTTAGGATCTATTCTATGTCATGTAGGCTTTGATCTAGAACTTAAATCAAGGTTGGATCATGTCTAAATCTCTTGTTACGAGCGGTCAAAGTAGGTTGACCAAGCACGAATTATGGAAATCTGGGCAAACCTAGAAACCCAGAATCTCTGACAACGTTTTGCAGGGCCTTGATCTCGCTTATGTTTGTGTTTTAGATCATGTTGTTGTATTATATTTGTAGCCTATTATGTGAACTTCACACTAAAGCCTTTAGAACAAACATATCTTGCACCGAATCAAAGTTATAGGTCGTCAAAGTAGCGTTGACCAATTGTCTGGATGAATTTCTTGAAAACCCAAAATTCACCAGGAACAGTTTTCTGGCACTACTTTAACTGACTCAGATCTTCATTTGTTGTTATTGTTAGACTGATGGGATGGTGTAGAGTTGTTCTTTGACATCTCTACTACAATTATGAACCATTATATTACACAAAGTATACCCCGAATGCATGTTATAAGGATCTAAATGTAGCACCTTGGTCTGTTCTTCATTTTCTGGAAAACCCAGAAATGAAGAACCGCGTTGTCAGGTTTTTGGGACAGCTTGAATCTTATTGTTGTGTTATGTTTTGGCTACAATTCTTGTTTGTGGTTGTAGTGTTACATAAGTACTATAACTCTAACACTTTTACAAACCCAGAAATCAACAAAAACTTCGATCAATTGTTGGTCAAACCTACCACCTTTTCCATTGACACGGGTTTCTAGGTTTTGCCAAGAACGGCTCAAGAACACCTATAGCGACAGTTTCGTCGCTATAGGGCCCTTTAGCGACATTTAATTTCTGAAAATAATTATTTTATTAAATAATTAGAGAAAAATGATTTTTAATTATTAAAAATGCAAAATAAATTCCTAAAAATTATTTTAAAGTCCGAAAATTAGTTTTTCATTATTCTGAATATATTTCATAAATATTTAATATTTTTAGAATAATAATGGTATTTAATTTATTTAATTATAATATTAAATAAATTATTTTAAAATGATTTTACTACATGAAAAATCATGAAAAATTATATTATGGTATAAGAAAATATTTTAAGTTATTTTTAATGACTTTTAATATTTTGTGATGAATTTCATTAATTAATTAATATTAGTGATAATTAATTTATTTAATTAATATATTAAATATATTATTGAAAAACTAGAATTAATAATTCAAAATCATATAAAAATAATTTAAGTGTTATAAAAATATTTTAAGTTATAAAATATAACTTTTGATATTTTTTTCATGAAAAACATCAATATTTAATATTAATGGCAATTATCGGATAATGGATTTAAAGGTTTAAAATTCATATAAATATGATTTTAAGGTATTAAAAATACTTTGATATATTATAAAAATATTATAATATTATGTTATGATTTTCATTAATATTTAGTATTAAATAAATATTAATGATAAATGAATTAAGTGGTATTTAATTTAGTTAAATACGAGTTTAATGATTGAAAAATTATGATAAATGATAATAATTATCTGAATAATATTACGAGCTTATGAAAATTATTTTGACTGATAATATAATTATCTAAGATAATTGTTAAGTGTTTAAGCAGAGTTTAATTGAACTTAAACTCGGCAATGGTCCGATTAGGCAAACGGGATGTCAGAATTGTACCCAATTCAACTCAGACTATAGTAGTTTGACTTGATACTAGGTCTTATGTGTGTTATAAACTGATAGGGTTATGTGATAACGTGTTTAGGTTATTTTAAATACTATAATGATATTATTCTAACTTGGTATATCAATATTATTTATATTAGGTATTCAGACAAAGCTAAATAGAATGCGTAACGGTAAACATCGGAACAAGCAAGTTCTATCTAACTTAACCCTGAGTTATGATTATTCAAATATACTTGTGATTAATCATTATTGATTATCATGTCTATGAATTGTAGAAATCGTACTTGATGCATATTGCATATGTTCATCAGGTATGAAAGGTTGATCACCTTCATTACCATTCGGTCCAGATATATATTTGTTCATGTTCAATGTTCGTTCAGCTATGAAATTTGTTCATGCTAGTTCACAATTATATTATAGAATTTTAGCCAGCTTATTGTTCAATTCTTTCCATCATGATATATCCTTAATTTATGAACTTATACTTGCTGGGCAAACTTGTTGCTCACCCTTGCTATATCATAATTCACATTGCAGATTAACATGAATACGTTCAGATACAGGAAATGATAAAGCCAAGTTTAGCTTGGGATTAAATGTGCAGCTAAATAGTAATAGTATAGTATGATAATAACATTGTATGTTAGATAGGTTATGAATTGTGTATAGGTTAAGGTTACTCGACCTTGGGGGAAAGTGTGTAAAGTTTAATGTATAAAAATTTATGTTTATATCTTTCGCAATAGTTATAGAATGATTGAACCGAATTCGCGGTAATTTGGGACACGGATTCGGGGCTCTCACAGTTGGTATCAAAGTTGTAGGTTATGAATCTTAGGTAGGAATACCTGGGACTAATAACCGAAGTGATTAGGTTATGTACTAACTCAAATAGAGTTAGTGTGTCGGTAAGATTCAAAGACGAATCTCGACGAGTTATAAAGATATGGAGTTCCCTAACTCTGATAATAAAGTTAAATAGTAGTGATGAATAGATAGAGTCTAAAAGGCTAAAGGTACATTGATAGAAGATCGTAAAACAAAATGATCAAGACATAGAAATGAATCGTAATATATATGATGAGATCACCCCGTGATCTGATAAGGATCAATCTAATGATTGAAAAGTTTATGGCAAGAATGCTGTGTGTCAGTTGTACTATGAATTGGTACAGATTCAGGAAAGAATTATGAATACGGATTAAATGAAATTCGTATTGAGAAGGGAGTTAAGATTAGGTCTGTGTCGCACTATTTGCTATATGCATGTTAAGAGGGTGATTCCTTTCTCATGTGTATATCAGATAGATAAGGTATAGGTAGAGAATATCAGGTTAAGTGCGAGCTCTTAAAACTTATACTTATGGTACGTTCGTGACTCATGATTATATGAAATGTTTATGAACCCCTCAGCGAATGGACGCCAAAGGTCTGATTAGGACAAGTTCATAAACTCATATGATTGGGAAAAGTTCCTGAACTCATGAGTGTGGTTTGAGGAACTGGGTAGAACTAAGTGTGAATGTAGTATTGAGGATAATAGAAACAGATAGATTGATTAAGCAATTGATTATTAGTGGGAGATATAGGTTTTTTCAAATCTCCTAGCTATGCTAGACTCAAAATTTTTGACATCAAGTTAAAAACGCACTATGTGCTTTTGAAAATAAATTTTTACTATCACCTCTTGGTGACCATTGTGTATGCGTGGACTTCAGGCCACCGACACCTCGTTACCTGTTGAGATGATAAAATAGCTTTGCAAAGATTTTTGAACGGTTTAAAGAATAGTCTATGCTACTTGTTTTAACTAGACGATAATGATTTGAAATATCAAAACATATTTTTATTTATCACTTATGTACCATGTAACCTGGTGCAGAGATAATAAAAAGTTGATGGAGTTGTAAATACAAGAATACTTAGTGTTGAATTTGACCTAAAATCATTATTCCACTATTGTATGATGTGTTATGACAAAGTTACTCGATGACGACATCCTCAAGCGGGCTGTTAATACAGTACGGCATCATGACGTCATTTTCAAACTAATTTTAAATTTTTAATTTGCCAACGGGGTTTTGGCTGTACCTAAATATTTTGATTTAATTGAATTATTGATATGAGTCTAAGCTATTTGATTCGGCTAGACCAACGTTTATGAAATTCTAAGCGTTCTTTGAAAACTATCCCGAACCAAATTGTTTTGGTACGGAATTCTATGATAAGACTGAGGTAAATTTTTTGTGCCTATGGCAGTGATGAGAAATAGATCAACCCAGTATTACTAGGCCAGTGCAGGGCAGAACGGACTAATCACCCACTACGTTCATAAGACCAGTGCGGTTTGCGGATGAATTTCCATAAAACCTTTGCAAAAATGAGACAATAGTCTATATAACTCATCAGCAATATTTGAAAATTTTTACGCTTGTGAGGAACGTATTGGGAAGCATGTGATGCTATGTATGAATGGTGTATGGTGAAAGGTATAAGGTGTAAGGTAAATTTTGGGGACGAAATTTTAAGAAGAAGGCGTAAATATGACAACCCGAGAATTTGGTTATTTATAAAATCTTAAAATATTGAATTAAGGTTAAATAATAAACTTAAACAGAAAATAAGTGAATGGATTTGAGGTTTCCGAGAAGGAATTTTGTGAATTTAAAAGTTTTGTGATGAATTATTCATGATTAAAGTAATAATTGAATATGTTCTGTGTATATGGTATTATATGTGTACAATATGTGGTTAAGGGTCAAGGGTTGACTAGATAGCATATATCACTGGTAAACCCTAAAATCGATTCTAGAAACCCTAATTTCAGTTTCGACAATTCGAAATCTTAATTCAGAATATTAAACCCTAATTTCGGAATTCAAATGCTAGTATAAGGTTTAAACGTTATTAATTATAACCTAATTAGGGAAAATAATAATTATTTATTTGAAACCCTAATAATTAGAAAACCTAATTATTAGAAATCCTAACTTTGAATTTAAAATCCTAATTGTTAAATTGACAATTTTAATTAGAAAATATTAATCCTAATTAGCAAGCTTGAATTATGATTAGGAAATTTTAATATAATTAGAGAATTCTAATTCTAATTTAGAAATATTTATTTTCTATTTTAGAAACCTAATTTGGAAATCCTAGAATTTATTTTTAAAACCTTAAGGGTCAAACCCTAAACCCTAAGGGTTAAACTCTAAACCCTAAGGGTTTGGACAATTGACAAGTGTGCCATTAAAAAAATTGGAAATCAAATGACCATTTGGCCCTTTTACAATTCTTTATTAGTTAACTTGCAAATCTTGCCAAGATATTGGGTTGTAGACCAACCCTAGCTGCCCCATGTGACTGAAATCAGTTAATATCAGTCCCTCATGCCAGACATTACATTACATACAACATTTATATAGATTAAAGAGAGAGAAAATGCCATTTTACTTCTCATTTTATCCAAGACTTTCTCTCTCCACAATTTTCGAAATTTAGAGTGAGAGAGAGAGAAGATAAGCCAATATCAAACCCTAGCTTGCTAAGATCAAACATCAAGGACAAAAATCAAGGTTCAAAGCTAGAAATGTATAAAACCCTAAAATTTCGAAATCATGCGATCTTATGTTATATGTTGTATTTTGTTGGTTAAAGTTGTGTATTAGGGTGTCATTTTGTGATCTGAGTTGTTGGATCATGGATCCATAACATCTAGATGCACGAATTTAAAGATTTCATAAATCTGGAAAATTGGAAAAATAAGGCCTGACAGCCTCATGTCAGGGCCTCTAGATTCTTTTGTGTTAGATGTTTTGTGTGTTTTATGTTTTAGATATGTTCTATGCCATGTAGGCTTTGATCTGGAACTTAAATCAGGGTTGGATCATGTCTAGATCTCTTGTTATGAACGGTCAAAGTATGTTGTGTTAGGTTTGTAATATTCATAAACGCAATCAAATTGCACAAAATAAGCGGAAACATGATAAAATAGAGTTTTAAAATTTTACAAACCATATACCTAGATCATCCTTTATGCACAATTATTAATTAAACGAAAAGATAAAGAACAAGAAACATACCCTTGAAGATTCGAGCTTCCTCGGGTACAAGTTCTCCTTGAAATCTTATTCGCGTTTAACTTGAATCCACGGGGTTTGGTTCCTTCCTTTGATCAACGTTAGTCACCCAAGTGTTTGGCCTCTAGTGGTGATCCACCAAGGAAAAAGAAAGATTCAATAAGATGGGTATTTGGCAAAACCATAGTTTTTCTATCTCTCATAGAAAGGGTGTACTCTCCCAATTATTGGAATTACATATTCACGTGTGTTGTGAAAGTGTCAACCTCACCCCATCCATAATAAGACTCCTCTTATTTATAGATGTAGGCAACCCTCCTTAACAATTAAGAAATTGGGTTTTATTTTAATTAATTAAATTTCTTTAATTAATTAGGCTCCTAATCTTATTAGTAATAATTATTTAAACTCTTTTAATTAATTAGTCTCCTAATACTATTAGGAATATTTGAGAGTACTTTTATTAATTAATTTCCAAACTTCTTTAGGAATTAAATAATAATAATAGTAATAATAATAATAAGACTCCTCTTATTAATTTATATTTAATATTTTCAAAATATTAAATAATAAATATTAAGGTATTTAATTTATTATATCACCATAGATTAAATTAAATATACTTAACTTATTATTACGATTATGTCATTAACTTCTTAAATAATTATTCTTCCTTTTATAGTGTGACCCTTTAGGTTCTCCATATTAAACCGGTTGTGAATAAATCAATTAGAACAATTCAAATCTTATTTAAATAAATAAATTAAACTATTAATTTATTTAAATAAATAATATTTATTCTATAATAGGGATAAGCCTCCCTAGCGATTAACGACTTTTCAGATAATATAGATTTCAACATTAATCATAAAAGAACCTTTGAGTAAATAGTTACCATACAATTCAATCCTTTAACCATACAATATCCCAATTAAATATAAGACACGGAATTACTGCTAAGTCTTATTTTATTTAATTATATGTATTTCGACTCTTAAATGCACAACTCCAAATAATGCAAATTAGAAACTACTTTCTAATTTCATTCTGCCTTGGTCAAGGACTACTGGGTTGTCATTTATCGAATCACATAGGACATTTCTCTTCTTTTACTAGAAGTGGTAGATTCTTTATTGATCATACATTATCTCCATGTACGACTTATTATAACCAAGCATAACCTTTGATATACCCTAAGAGTCTTAAGGAATAAGTTAAAGTATAATTCGTCATACATAAGATACTATGATGATCTCAAGTCTAAGGATCACTTGTACTATTATCACTACAGAAATTTCTATTGACAGGCAAGTAAAACTCCATTAGGTATTCCTTAGCGAGCCACGTTCAGTGAACTTATTCTCTAATAAGCACCTACGTACTTGATTTAGTGTCTCCACACAAATGATCATGAGATCAATCATCCTCATCTAATGAGCAAGCAACGTATGTACCAATCTATCCGGATTCACTAATTCCCAATTTAGTAATCCAACGATTGGGAACTATTTTAGTTTTAAGCTTTCTAAGAATTTAGATCTCATTAGAATGATCATCATCATTATTCTAAAAGTATTGCTTAAAACTATGGGTTTATCACATATTATAAAACAACATCATATAGATAATTAAAAGCCTTTAATAAATTAATACTTTTTATTAATAAATGAATAAGATTGTTACAAAGTATATGCTTTATCATCAAACATGATTGGCTTATGTGCATACTACTTTCAATCTTCCACTTGAACTAAAGCCAATCGTCATGGTATTCATACCCTTCTTCTCTAAGTGACGATTATCCTGCTGTTCGATAAGCTTTAGTTAATGGATATGTAATATTGTTCTTTAGAGTCCACTATCTATATAGTGATTTTTCATCTTTCAATGATTCATATAATCAAATGAAAGTGCCACAACACATGTTTAGATCCAAGATGAGACTAAGGAACTATTCCTAGTTCTGTAATGAACTTTTCATCCAAACAATCAACTTACAGCTTCATTTATAGCTATATACTTTGTCTTTATCACTAAACCAGCAACACTTTGCTGTTTGAAACCTTTTCAATTCACTGCACCACTGTTCAAGGTAAAGCTTTACCTTAAAGTGGATTTTCTATCGTCTTGGTCTATCTGAAAAAACTCTAGTCTGTTAAGCCCTCTAGTTTTAATTCAGACCCACCATGAATATGATCACATCCTTAGTGCCGGTTTAGTACTTTAAGATGTTTTTCACTAACTCATAGTGAACTTCTCCAGAATATGACTGATCAGCATCAGGTCTCGTACATTTCATTGCATACATGAAAGTTACTCATGCGATCTCTCTTGTATAAGTCTATGGGGACTATTAAGAGAGATACACTTCAAGGCTCATCAACATGAGACATCCCATGGAGTTTGCCATGCTAAACGACTTTAGCATCAAATAAATATATGTTTCTTTAAGTCGAGCATCCTCTTAAATCTATCTATATAGATTTTATCCCCAATTACGATACTCTTCCCAAATCATTCGTGGAGGAATGTTTAGACAACTTTATCTTTACTAATTGTAGCATTGGTATGTCATTCCTTATCCGTAGTATATCAACATATAATACTAGGAATGTCTCGACGCTTTCACTGACCCCTTTGTACACACTAGGTTCATTCTTATTTTTGATAAAATCAAACTCTTTTGATTATTTCATCAAAACGAATGTTCCATTTTTGAGAAACTTGCTTCAATCCATTTCTATAAGTGTCTACAACTTTTACCTCATCGTATGAAACTGGATCATCATCTTCTATGATACGTACCTCATCATCATCATCCATGATGAATCCATACCTCCCAGGTATCTTCGAAACTATTCCAGATTTATAATTCGGTTGTGGTACAATAGGTCTATCTACAGGTTCCTCTTATTTGACTTATAATATTTTGTGGTTCTTGAACTCTTCAAGATCTATTATCCTCTCACTAGCCTCTTCAATGATAAACACATTTATCTTAGAAGGTAGCATGTTTCGCAACAAACACCTTTTGCTAAGTAGGATTATAGAATATATACCCTAAACGTACTTTAGGATGTCCCACAAATCTGTACTTGTCAAATCTTGTCCCAAGCTTATCCTTTGAAACCTTTTCACATAAGCTGGACAACCCCTTATCTTAACTTACTTAAAATTAGGAATCCTTCATGTCCATAACTTTTATGGAGTCTTGTGGTCGGATTTTGAGGTTACCTTTTTCGTAGATATGCAGCCATTTCTAGAACATTATCCTAGAAGGATACTGGAATGTTGATAAAATCATTATGGAACGCACCATGTCCAACAAGGTATGATTTTTCCTTTCAGATACATCAATCAATTATTGTGTATTAGGAGGCGTCCATTGTGAGAAAACTATTTGAGATGATCTAGAAACTCATTGCATAAGTATTACTTCCTTAATCTGAACAAAGAATCCTAATACTTTGCCAATTTGTTTCATTTCTAAATTCTTTAAAACTTTCAAATAATTCACAATTGTATTTCAATAAATACACACATTCAACTCTTTAAATGATCATCTCCTTTTCTTATACTAGTTTGTTCAATTTGTAAAATAATTTTTCACGTAAGTCAAGTATACAAAATCTATTAAGTAATATTCAAGTTCTATAAAAATATTATTATTATAAATAGAACAAAAATTATTCTTAAATATAATACCAAAGATTTCATTGTCCAACAATAAAATGGAAATAATGTTGTCAACGAGAACTGAAATACAATAACAACTTATTGACTTAATAAATATGCCCATAGGCAGTGCTAAACTATAAGTTTCTATGGCTAATGCAGTAACCTTTACTTCATTTACCAGACATAGGATTACTTTTCCTTTGTTTAACTTTCTACTTCTGCTTGGTCCCTTCATAACCAAAGCCGGTATCCAATACCCAAGTAGAACCTTGACTTAAAAAAAAATTATTTCAATCATGAACAAAACTATATTTGTAACTGAAGCTTCACTAAGCTTCTTCTAGTTATCTCTGCAAGATGCTTCTCGCAGTTTCTTTTCCATTGTCCTGGCTTATTGTAATGGAAGCAAACTCATTTGCTATCCGTATCAGTTTTGTTCTTGTTATCCTTTATTTTTGCCCTTTCTATTTACTTTCTTAGAATCATTCTTCTTTTTCAGAAGATCCTTTGGCCCCTACCAGTAAGACTTGGTCTCTTTCTTGGTTGGAAAGTAACTCTCAGCATTTTTAATATGTTAAGAAAATCAGCGAAGCTGATATCTAGCTTGTTCATATAAAAAAATCACAACAATTGTGAGGAGTCTGGGAGTAACTGCAAGATCAAATCTTGGCTCAACTCTCCATCCATGACAAAACCTGTTGTCCTAATTGTTCAATCAAATTGATCATGTTTAGGACATGTGTCTTTACTGTAGTTTCGTTGGTCATTCTAGATCGGAAGAGCTCCTTAGATATCTGATATCTATTAGTCCTACTTTCCTCACCATCAACTACTTGACGTGTAGGAGTATAGTAGGAGCATCCATAGTTTTATGCTGAGCTGAAGCTCGTTACTCATGGATGTAAGCATGATGCATTGAGCCAACTGTGCATCATCTTGCCACTTTCTAAAAGTAGCAATCTCTTCCTCAAAGGCATTGTCTGCAACCATTACAGGGATAGGCATATTAAGGACATAAGATAGCTTTTCAGCCATGAGAACTATTCTCAAATTCCTTAACCAATCCATTTAATTTGGTCTGGTTAAATAGCAACTAATATGCTTCGCACTGATAGTAATTTAGACATTGTAAAATTTTATAAATGAATTTGTTCTTAACAATATTTTAGCATATAGTATTTTATTAATTACCAAAATAAATTAGGGCTTATTTTAAATTGGTATCTCCCACTATTTTCATCAAACTATATTACCCTCACTTATATAGTTCGGCAAAATCTAATTAAAGATTTGCTAGTGAGAATAAAGATCCTATTTCAAATGTATATAGCCTTGTGGTGACACAACAAACTATATTGGAGTTGGGTAACCCCACTTTCATATTCCTTATAACTCTGCGAGATTCTTCTTTGAATCCTTTCACGCATGATTTAATCTCTTCTCTATACGTTTCTTAAATTACTTCTTATTGTTCAAACTCTATCTGAGCTTAATCTTTCATTATCTTTACCTTCATTCTCTAAGGTTATAGTCTAAGGTACTCCTACCTAAGGTTTATAACCTACAGCTTTGATACCAACTGTAACGACCTCAAAATTCATACAATTTAATTCTCGACTTCGGTCGTTAATAATACATTCAACCTCTTATTTTTACATCATTAAACCATAATACAACCATTTAAATTTGCGGAATAATTAAAATTTTCTATTAAAAACTATTCCCGTTCCTCAAACTTTCAACCTTTACATCTAAATATCTCAGAATCATTTTTAATACTACAATAGTTTACATTGCAAAATAATATTACAATTCAACATTAATACATTATTCGGAACCTTAAACATGGTTCAAATAATAATAACACAACCAAAGTGTATAAATCTTCAAGTATCACACATGATTCATGTCTTTCAAGTAACATATAACTTTACCTTGAATCTTGAACCTGCAAAAGTGGTTATTTGCAAGGTTGAGCTCGACAGCCCAGTAAAATCTAACAGTTTTCATGCATCACATAACACATAATAGCATGCTCAACATATATCTCATAAACATTGGACTAACATAACATACATGTTACATTTCATATAGCAAGTATAATGATTGAGTTCCGTACTCAATCAGCATGCTTTACTCAATCAACGTAGTCATAAGTTGACTTTAACATTTCATACATTTAATAAATATATAACACATCATGCTCTTTGCAATAAAGATTTAAACCAATCAAATTTACATAGCAAATAGGAACTGAAAGACTTGCCTTGATCGTTGCTTACCAATAACAGTTTAACAGCTTACAGATATCTGCACTTCACGTGCCCTACACAATTATATAATCATTCACATTAACTATTAGTCACATAGCAACGCATAGTAGTTGTAATGTAAACTTTACTCTACATCTCATAACCCTTCCTATTATATATACACAATGTTCAATTTTATTGTGTTAACTTTCAACTTATATCTCACTTTATTTCATATTCGAAGTTCATTCAAATGTTTAAGTTTTGCTAGGACTACTTAGTGGTTTTATATTAACACTATTCAATATCTTATTATAATCATTTCATTTGATTTAAAACACTTTTTACGTTCATTATCACTTATCACGGCGTTTCGACGTTTATTCGTCACACGCCCAATTTGTATCTCTTGTATGTGCTTGGTATGCGTATTCAACTTATCTAATATATCATTTATTAATATTAAGCATCATTATACTTCATAATACTCATGTTCTATAACTTAGAACAACATCTTTTGTCGTCAAGAGCACTACACTTGCATACGTGCGTGCCCGACGCCCTCCAATTGCCTTCGAAAACACAATAGTCCTAAAAATGACCATTTTGACCCCTGTTCCCGACCTCTAATTGAAAAACTTAAAGAAAAAAAGTTGTAGGTCTATTCTTCCTCGTTCCAGATCATCTTTAATCACCTCAATCGGAGTTCGTATGAAAAGTTATGCCTATTTTACTAAAACAGGTCAAAGCAGTCACACCTGACACACTTTGGGTGCAGCTGCACCCAATTAAGCCTTGGGCACAGCGCAGATGCACCCTACAGAGCAGATGCACCCTACAGCGTAGCTGCGCCCGTTAGCAAAAATGGGAGCTGAAGCTACTGTTCTTCGTGATTTTTGACCCTTTTTTTCCTACTAATCTTCATAACTTGAGTTATACACATCCAAATTAGTCCGTTTTCGATTCTATGGATTCGTAATTTATAGAACTACAACATACCAGAATTTTAACAATTTATAAAAACATTGATCATTAAATAACGCCCACAAATGAGGATTAATAGATTATAGATCATATATATACATGTATTTTTATCAATTCCACAAAATTATCAAAAAAATAGAGTTGAAGTAAGTTATACCTTCTCTTTGATTGTATGCTACAAAAGATGGTGACTAGGTTTAGTAATTTCCCTTCTTCCTCTTGCCAATCTCCAAAAACTAGTTTTTCTTCTCTCTTGCAAACCCTCTGTAATTCTTCTTCTCACCCAACTCACCACTAGCCTTAGGAAAAATAAGATGCGTAGATAATATAGACTGGCCACTCACCCACGCACACTTCAGTTATAAAAATAAAAAAACGTCAGTTGGAAAAGGCCACAAGACCTTGTTTGGCTAACACCTTTTTCCCCCAAATAGATTGTTTAAATAATATTATATTATATAGTTTCCACTTGTCACACTTTAGTTAATTTAAATAACTTTAGTTTAGTTAATTTAAATAACTTATAATAATAATAATAAAAATCTTATTATCATTATACTTATAATTAATAAATAATTATATATCTAATTTAATTAATAAATTAGAAACATCACTTTATTTAATTTATTTATTTCCAAATAAATTAAACAATTAATTTAATTTAATTATTTTCTTAAATATTAAGCAAATGATTTAATTTAATTATTTCCTTAAATTAAATCCTTCAGATAAAATTATCATTACTCAATTTAATTTACATTAATCAATTTAGTTACTAACTTAATTCACCACAATTTTATCAACCATTTATTTATCTCAATAAATAAATAAAATTAAAATATTTATTTAATTCAATAAATATTTAAAATTAATTACTAAATTCATTTAATTTCTTCAATAGTTAACTTAACTATTAAACCTCACTTTCCCAATATATGAATATATATTTCTCTTCACACTATATCATATATTTCAACATATAAAGCACGTATATATACATATTCAAACTTAAAATATCTCATAATATGAATTTTAATTATTAAATTCTTATTTTAATAACTTATAAAAATTCGGGTTGTCACATCTTTCCCCCCTTATAAGGATTCCGTCCTCGGAATCAACGAAACCTCCCTTACTTGATTTTCACCAAACCTCTTTTCAAAATTTATCATTGAATTCCTTCATCACATTATCTTAATATAAATTTTATATTTCTTACTCCCACCATTATCCATAATAAATTCTTGTAAGTTTTATTTCATAACATTTACTTAGACTCAATTATGTTTGAGTATTACATATTCTTTGACCCGTTCATTATCTTTCTCTAAGGATCATTATCATATACTATATTCTCAAACTCTATGGACATAACATTCACCCCTTCTTCTAAGAATTTCGTCCTCGAAATTTTTGACTTACTAACACTCGTTCATTTCATTTATCAAAATAGATTTTATGTCAATATCTATTTATTCATTAGGTTCTGCAACCAAATTCTTTCTCGAAGGATCTTTCTAAGATCACCATATTCCTCACCTCTTCCTCTTCTAAGAGTTTCACATTTTTTTTTTAGAATTTCATTTCTTTCTTGAAATTATTATGTTTTACTTAATTTTTCTCATCCTTCCCACTTTCACCTTTCAGAATACTAAGAATCCTCCACAATTGCTCAATAATTGGGAAGCGATATGAATAACATGAATTTAAAAGATTCCAAATCATGGTGAGGGGTTATAAGACCTTGAACTACGTTCCTAGGTTATCAAGTATCTCGACTTGAACCTTTAACAGTCATAAGACTATACGGACCTTGAACTCTTCTCCAGGTTTAACAGTGCTTCACCACCATAAACCATCTTTAACAGATTGTTTAGCAATCACACAGACTGAAAACACATACAAGTACTCTAGGTGATCAGCCTATCGTACCCCTACGTCGTGCACAACGTATTACATCTTAACATCGTAACGACTATATGCGTTACTTTCAGAACCATTGTCTCCGATAACATGTCCCCTTTTATAGGGTTGTTCACCTGAGCTTTTCAACATCTGAATTCGCACCAAAACAATTTAGTTTGGCATAACTTCTCAAGAAACACTTGAATTTTATGAATATCTTTCAATATTCATCTAGCTGAATCAAATAGCATAGACTTATACAACAATTCGGACATCAATCAAAATATATATATATATATATATATATATATATATATATATATATATATATTCTCATATCTTAAAGAAATCTCAAAAAAAAAATTATGGCGTCATGATTATGACGTTGTCATACTACATCTCTCCATAGTGGGCTGACGATCGTATGATCACATCCAACACCAGGTTCCATTGCATTGATGACTCCATCATTTATCATATCACCCGATACATATAGTTAAAATATATTTTGAAAATTTTAAAATCATTTTTTTTATCTAGCCGAAACAAACAGCATAGTAGCACTGTTTAAAACAATTCTTTGGTTCACTAGTGTGACCCAACATTTTTCAAAAATCAAAAGTATAACCATTGGCACGAAGTCAATAAATTTCAAAAATCTAACAAAGCTAGAAGATTTGGAAAACCTATGTCTCCACTTTCTATACTGATCCGTTGCTTAATAATTCTATATATTCCCACAATTCTCAATTCTTCATTCATAACTTATCTATACCCCAGTATAGTTCATCAAACTTATCGCACATTGGAAATTCAGGAACTTGCCACAATAATATGAGTTTAAGAACTTATCCTAGTCAGACCATAAGCGTCCATTCGCTGAGGGGTTCAAAACATACCATATTATTGTGAGTCACGAACTTACCATATGCATTAGTTTTAAGAACCACACCTAATCCTAATAATATCTGACTAATCTAAATAGTTTCTAACTATCAAACATACACATGAGAAAAAAAATCACCTTTTCGCCACATATACATCGATAGCGCAACACCAATATTCCAATGATTGTCAATGTGATAAACTGAGTGCAAGCACAAAACCCTCGCCCATACAAGTATTTATACAACTCAACCATCACATGAGTCCTCAATTGAAATTCCACCTAACTCTATCTTACTCTTAACTTACTCTTTGCTCGATATGAATTCCTCGTATCACATTATCTATAACTCCTCGTGAATTTATCTAATACTATATCATAGTACAATACCTTCATAGCATCAAGCTCTAATTATTCAAACATTACAGACCATCTTTCTTTTATAACTTAAATAGATCACGTCATGATCTTATTCTATAATCATCTCCCTTAAAATTCTTTTCTTAACTCGTGATCATTTTGTTTTATGATCTTCTTTCTTTCCCTTTTTCATCATTTACGACATTATTCGTTATCTTGGTTATTGCCATTTCTTATCTTTATATCTCTTCAAGATTCTTCTTTGAATTTTCTTATTTATATAACAATTCTTACTTTAAGAATTTCTACCTTCATTTACATTGCTCAACATTTCATTTGAGTTCCACATTTTCATCATACGTATCCATTTTTTATACATGGTACATATCGAGTCTCTAATAGTTTCAATATGGTACGCTGAGTGGTTTCCCACAAATAACCAACAAACTAGTTTTCAAGTTGCTAGTTCGTATATACCTCCGCTATATGAAGGAATCGTTTAGCCCAGATACCATACATCAACAATTAAAGAGTACAATTGTACCATACTTAAATATAACTTTTTTTTTATTCTTAATTTCTTTATCATTCTCTTCTTATAGACATTGTCTATTTACTATCATCTTGCATCCTTATTATTGGAGTTGGGTAACCCCACTTTCATATTCCTTATAACTCTGCAAGATTCTTCTTTGAATCCTTTCACGCATGATTTAATCTCTTCTCTATACATTTCTTAAATTACTTCTTATTATTCAAACTCTATTTGAGCTTATTCTTTCATTATCTTCACCTTCATTCTCTAAGGTTATAGTCTAAGGTACTCCTACCTAAGGTTTATAACCTACAACTTTGATACCAACTGTAACGACCCCAAAATTCATACAATTTAATTCTCGACTTCGGTCATTAATAATACATTCAACCTCTTATTTTTACATCATTAAACCATAATACAACCATTAAAATTTGCGGAATAATTAAAATTTTCTATTACAAACTATTCTCGTTCCCAGAACTTTCAACCTTTACATCTACATATTTCAGAATCATTTTTAATACTACAATAGTTTACATTGCAAAATAATATTACAATTCAACATTCATACATTATTCAGAACCTTAAACATGGTTCAAATAATAATAACACAACCAAAGTGTATAAATCTTCAAGTATCACATATGATTCATGTCTTTCAAGTTATTTGCAAGGTTGAGCTCGACAGCCCAGCAAAATCTAACAGTTTTCATGCATCACATAGCACATAATAGCATGCTCAACATATATCTCATAAACATTGGACTAACTCACCCACGCACACTTCAGTTATAAAAATAAAAAGACGTCAGTTGGAATAAGCCAAAGGCCACAATGCCTTGTTTGGCTAACACCTTTTTCCCCCAAATAGATTATTTAAATAATATTATATTATATAGTTTTCACTTGTCACACTTTAGTTAATTTAAATAACTTTAGTTTAGTTAATTTAAATAACTTATAATAATAATAATCTTATTATCATTATACTTATAATCAATAAATAATTATATATCTAATTTAATTAATAAATTAGAAACATCACTTTATTTAATTTATTTATTTCCAAATAAATTAAACAATTTATTTAATTTAATTATTTTCTTAAATATTAAGCAATTAATTTAATTTAATTATTTTCTTAAATTAAATCCTTTAGATAAAATTATCATTACTCAATTTAATTTACATTAATCAATTTAGTTACTAAATTAATTTACCACAATTTTATCAACCATTTATTTATCTCAATAAATAAATAAATGTAAAATATTTATTTAATTCAATAAATATTTAAATTTAATTACTAAATTTATTTAATTTCTTCAATAGTTAACTTAACTATTAAACATCACTTTTTCAATATATAAATATATATTTATCTTCACACTATATCATATATTTCAACATATAAAGCACACACACACACACACACACACACACACACACACACACACACACACACACACACACACACACACACACACACACACACATATATATATATATATATATATATATATATATATATATATATATATATACTCAAACTCAAAACAGCTCATAATAAGAATTTTAATTATTAAATTCTTATTTTAATAACTTATAAAAATTCGGGTTGTCACATAAATAAATAAGTTGACAACTCTTGTCAATTACATCAACTATGCAACTCCTTGTATTTTGCCTCTTAGATTATTTTGATCAAGTGGTGGCACATTCGAATCAAAATTATCCAAGTTAAGTCTAACCTAGCACTCCATATATTTAAAAAAGAAAAATATTATCCTTGTAGTGACACAACAAAACAACATTGTTCAATTTTCTTTATAAGCATCAAATGTGATAAAATTAACATCTCAAAGAATTAAGATAAGCCCTGTGGTGACACAACAAACTTATAATAATTAATTAATACTCCATTATTTTTATCATGCTAGAAGGCGACGTTCGATATTCCAAATATCTTTGAACGCTTAAGACTTAATAGAAAAAATTTGAGGGGTTTGCATGTAATTAATTTATCTCATCTTGTTTAGCGCGCGCGCGTGCACACACACACACACACACACACACACACACATATATATATATATATATATATATATATATATTAAATACGCGTCATATTAATTAACATGTGAAGCATGTTTGCATAATATATAATATATATAGTATAAGCATGCACATATAGAATACTATATTCTACCCGGATTGATTATGGACTTTATTCTAGTTTGGTTCACTAGAGCCACTAAGTGAACCAAAAGGTCAAACCTAGGGTACAAGAATTAATATTTAAATATAATTATTACATTTAAACCCGGGCTCCATTATAAACGGATCTTCAAGCGCTCCTTGCTCTTTGATCTCCAATTCTTCAAAATTAATTCTAATTATTCCAATTACAAAACTATTTAAAATAAATAGAAACTTTGATCAGCAGTCAAGGAGAAGTACATAGGAGGGAGATAGAATTTACATTAAGAAAAATTAGAGAAGACGAGGTATGCAGACCCTATTTAATAACACATACATTCACGCATCTAGCTAAAATAAAATCTAATCACATTAGTCAATAGTCCATAATCAATCCCAATTATTGTCATACACATCACCATATGCATCAATAAATAACATTCATCTCATTAATAATAAACATTCAATATATATATTGATATCATTTAATGGGCAAATTTAGTTAGTATAAAATCTAATTTTGAATCAAAATATACTCCTTTATTTTAATCCAAATTTAAATCAAAACATACCTATTTTATTTTAATTTATCCAACTTTGATTAAAATAAACTATTTTATTTTAATCAAAATCTTTAATCAAAATAAACTCATTTATTTTAATTAATTATGGAATCTAATTTCAAGTATAAAAAAACTCATTTATTTAAAGGAAACACGGATTCTCCTTCCTATTCACAAATAAACTCTTTTATTTTGAATAATATGAAATCTTATTCCATATCGAAATAAACTCTTTTATTTAAGGAAATATGGATTCTCTTTCCTATTCACAAATAAACTCTTTTATTTTGAATAATATGAAATATTATTTCATATCTAAATAAACTCATTTATTTAAGGAAACATGGAATTCAATTTTAACTCCAATTAGTTATCATGGAATCCAATTCCAACTCTAATTAGTTAGCATGAAATCCAATTTTAAGATTAAAATAAATTTTTATTTTAAGATTAAAATAAACTTTTATTTTAATTGTAAAATTATTAAAAATAATATATATATATATATATATATATATATATATATATATATATATATATATATATATATATATTAGTGATTTCGCTGTCTACAACATTGAAAATCACCAGGATCACCATACCATAAAAAAACCATATCGAAAATCCATACTGAATCACCATACTGGATTACCATACCGAAGTAACCACCATATTGAATCACCAGGATCAGTAATCAGCGAAAATCCGATTTTCAAAAATAGTTTCGTGATTTTTTTTTTAGACAAATCTTATACAAAAAAAATTATGCCCAATTAAATTATTCTAAACACATATCAACATACATATCAAATCAAACAATTAATAATTCGCATAAATGTTTGGCTCTGATGCCACTGTTAGGTTTGTAATATTCATGAACGCAATCAAATTGCACAAAATAAGCGGCAACCTGATAAAATAGAGTTTTAAAATTTTACAAACTATATACCCGGATCATCCTTTATGCACAATTATTAATTAAACGAAAAAATAAAGAACAAGAATCATACCCTTGAAGATTCGAGCTTCCTCGAGTACAAGTTCACCTCCAAATCATTTTCGCGTTCATCTTGAATCTACCGGGTTTGGTTCCTTCCTTTGATCAACGTTAGTCACTCAAGTGTTTGGCCTGTAGAGGTGATCCACCAAGGAAAAAAAAAGATTCAAGAAGATGTGTATTTGACAAAGCCCTAGTTTTTCTATCTCTCATAGAAAGGGTGTACTCTCTCAATTATTAAAATTACATATTCACGTGTGTTGTGAAAGTGTCAACCTCACCTCGCCCATAATAAGACTCCTCTTATTTATAGATGTAGGCAACCCTCCTTAACAATTAAGGAATTGAGTTTTATTTTAATTAATTAAACTCTTTTAATTAATTAATCTCCTAATACTATTATGAATATTTGAGAGTACTTTTATTAATTAATTTCCAAACTTCTTTAGAAATTAAATAATAATAATAGTAATAATAATAATAAGACTCCTCTTATTCATTTATATTTAATATTTCCAAAATATTAAATAATAAATATTAAGGTATTTAATATATTCTATCACCATAGATTAAATTAAATATACTTAACTTATTATTACGATTATGTCATTAACTTCTTAAATAATTATTCTTCCATTTATGGTGTGACCCTTTAGGTTCTCCATATTAAACCGGTTATGAATAAATCAATTAGAACAATTCAAATCTTATTTAAATAAATAAATTAAACTATTAATTTATTTAAATAAATAATATTTATTCTACAATAGGGATAAGCCTCCCTAGCGATTAATGACTTTCCAGATAATATAGATTTCAACATTAATCATAAAAGAACCTTTAAGTAAATAGTTACCGTACAATTCAATCTTTCCACCATACAATATCTCAATTAAATATAAGACACGAAATTACTGTCAAGTCTTATTTTATTTAATTATATGTATTTCGACTCTTAAATGCACAACTCCAAATAATGCAAATTAGAAACTCCTTTCTAATTTCATTCTGCCTTGGCCAAGGACTGCTGAGTTGTCATTTATCGAATCACATAGGACATTTCTCTTCTTTTACTAGAAGTGGGAGATTCTTTATTGATCATACATTATCTCCATGTACTACTTATTATAACCAAGCATAACCTTTGATATATCTTAAGTGTAAGACCACAAATTATTAATAAATAAAATTTAATTTCCTCTATTTATTATTCTGCAATAGTAAGGGTTGATTTGATTAATGTAGTTAGTTATGGGTAAAATGCGCAAATATTTTAAATAAGCAAGTGGTTATAAAATATTCATTGTTGTCGGGGAATATTCGCTTGGTCGTGGAATATTCTTACTGTCGGAGAATATTCGTACGACGGCGCAGTCTTTTGTGGGCCCCATAACGGAAAGCGATTGGATGAAGAAAATGACAAAAATAAGTTGTTACCGTTAATATTGTTGGAATACTCGGTGGTTAAAACACGGTAATACGCGTTGTTGCACAGTAGCACACGATATTGCACTAATTATTGATTCTTACGTAAGAAGGCACTACTCAATAATTGTTACAGTAATTACTGTTCAATATCGTATTTTATTGATTCAATAATTGCTGCGTTGATATTTTATATTACTGTTGTTTTAGTAATTGCCACTACACAATATTTTCTATTATTGGAACAATAATTCATATTATCTGAATAATATTATTAGATAACATTATTGGCAATGTCTAGAAAGTTCTGTCTAAGGAGAGGTTTGGTCATCTAATTGCGCGTCAGTAAGGAGAGATCCTTATTAGAAAGCCCCCTCGTTCCTAGGAACTGCCTGGTTGCCAATACTGTGATTCTGTAATATTATTTGTGAATAATTAATTATTGATTTATATGATGAGGAAAATATTGATTTTATGTGGATATAGATGGAGAAAATTTTTAATGTGACAATTGTTGAAAATTAATATTTTATCTTTTTCTGATAAAATAATTTATTTAAATATATTATTTTAATAATATATTGATGGTGATATTTCTACAATGAATGTGAGATATATGAGTATATGAGGAGGAAGAGTATTTTTGTGGCATTAAATGATTAACACATGTTTTGTGTGTTGGTGGACACAATTCTTGACCGAAAATTTATTATTGACTGTAAAATCGCCCGTTTGTGAATTTCGGTCCATTTCTGTTTCGAATTTAGAAAAACTTTCTTCTACAAAGTTGTAGAGAATTGAATTTCCTATAAAAACTCGCAAGATTCGAATTTTTTGATAAAAGGACTATTTATTATGAATTATTAAAGTTCTGAAGTTCAAAAATAATTGATTTTTGGAAGTTTTATTTATTATTTTGAAGAAAACGTTTTTTGGCATTTAAGTGGACTAACATGTGATATAAATGGGCTGAGATCAGATGTCTAGAGGTGGGCTAAGGAAAATTTGATAAATATATTATTATTATATTAAATTTTCTGCTTTGGTGTTCTAAGCATTTTCTTATGAATAGGGTGCTTAGGTTAGAATTGAAAATCACACCAGAAACACAAGTTTCTCTTTATTTCTCTCTCTATATCGAGCGTATTCTTGTGAGTATTTGATACTTTGAGTGTTGCTATACGGTGCAAGTTTCCTTCAGCACTATATCTAGTATTCCAGTCAGAAGTACCGTCTTTCCGAGGTAAGGGATGTTATTTCTTCTTAAATGATATTATTTTCTTCAATATCATTATGCCGGAGTATTGATCTGAACTTTTTATCAAATTTAGAACTTTTCATGTCGGGGTTACTATTCATGAGTTACTATTCACGAGTTACTATTCACCAAAAAATAAAATTTTCTTCTTTTCATCCAAAATATCTATTCTGGATACTAGCTTTGATTATATCCATATTTTGATCATTCTTGAATTTTACTCCACTATGATTATTTATGAGGTATTTTTGGACATGGAATAGCTGAAATACGAATCCTTAATATTTATTATTTTGTTTCACTGGATTCGTTTCTTTTAAATTATTTTTCATCATCCTCAGTCTTTAATAATGATATAACTAAATATCTTTGGCCTGTAGTGCAAAGATGAATGATTTCTGATGAATATCTTTGGCCCGTTGTGCAAAGATGAACAGGTGTTGAGATGAACATGACCAACTGATGAATATCTTTGGCCTGTAGTGCAAAGATGACTATTTAATTCTAGATATTTATTGATGTTACAGGGATAAAATGTTGATGATGGACTTTTAAATTCATAGATAATCGTAGATTTCATTCTCTACGTAACTCTTCTATGAATTATTAATTTCCGCTGCGAATATTGATTTAAAACTTGTTGTCTATTATATTCTATTAAATTTTTCCTTGTTGAAAACTAACGATAATTTATTGTATATTATTTTAGTCATAATATTCTTTACTGGGCTAGTTGAGCTCACCCTTTTCCTTGTTGTTCCATTTTTCTTCTCAGGAGGCGAGAATGTAGCGAGTACTAGTCGGGGTGTGGAATGACGGTTCAAGACAGTTGTTTTAGTAGTCCTCACTATTTTATAAAATAGTGTATCAATAAGTATAATGAGGACTTAATTGAGTATGAATACTGTCTAGATGGCAATATTTGTATTTAAACTCACAGTATATGTGTTGTCGTATTTTGCACGACAATTGTAATAATAAAGTTGTAGTTATTTTCTGTACCATGTATTTGGCGACTCAGAATGGGTTGGATGGATTAGACCTATTTTGGGGGCGTCACACTAAGGGTCTTAAGGAATAAGTTAAAGTATATATCGTCATACATAAGATACTATGATGATCTCAAGTCTAAGGATCACTTGTACTACTATCACTATAGGAATTTCTATTGACAGGCAAGTAAAACTCCATTAGGTATTCCTTAGCGAGCCACGTTTAGTGAACTTATTATCTAATAAGCACCTACGTACTTGACTTAGTGTCTCCACACAAATGATCATGAGATCAATCATCCTCATCTAATGAGCAAGCAACGTATGTACCAATCTATCCGAATTCACTAATTCCCAATTTAGTAATCCAGCAATTAGGAACTATTTTAGTTTTAAGCTTTCTAAGAATTCAAATCTCATTAGAATAATCATCATCATTATTCTAAAAGCATTGCTTAAAACTATGGGTTTATCACATATTATAAAACAACATCATGTAGATAATTAAAAGCCTTTAATAAATTAATACTTTTTATTAATAAATGAATAAGATTATTACAAAGTATATGCTTTATCATCAAACATGATTGGCTTGTGTGCATACTACTTTCACGTTGACCGAGCACGAATTCTAGAAATCTGGGCAAACCGAGAAACCCAGAATCTCTGACAACGTTTTGCAGGTCCTTGGTCTCGCTTATGTTTGTGTTTTAAATCATGTTGTTGTATTATATTTGTAGCCTGTCATGTGAACTTCACACTAAAGCCTTTAGAACAAACATATCTTGCACCTGATCAAAGATATAGGTTGTCAAAGTAGCTTTGACCAACTGTCAGGATGAATTTTTGGAAAACCCAGAATTTACCAAGAACAGTTTTCTGGCACTACTTTGACTGACTCAGATCTTTATTTGTTGTTATTGTTAGACTGATGGGATGGTGTAGAGTTGTTCTTTGACATCTCTACTACAATTATGAACCATTATATTGCACAAAGTATACCCCGAATGCATGTTATAAGGATCTAAATGTAGTACCTTGGTCTGTTCTTCATTTTCTGGAAAACCCAGAAATGAAGAACAGTGTTGTCATGTTTTTGAGACAGCTTGAATCTTATTGTTGTGTTATGTTTTAGCTAGAATTCTTGTTTGTGGTTGTAGTGCTACATAAGTACTATAACTCTAACACTTTTACAAGCCCAGAAATCAACAGGAACCTAGATCAATTGTTGGTTAAACCTACCACCTTGTCCACTGACATGGGTTTCTGGGTTTTGCCAAGAACAGCTCAAGAACACCTATAGCGACAGTTTTGTCGCTATAGGGCCCTTTAGCGACATTTAATTTCTAAAAATAATTATTTTATTAAATATTGGAGAAAAATAGTTTTTAATTATTAAAAATACAAAATAAATTCCTAAAAATTATTTTAAAGTTCGAAAATTAATTTTTAATTATTCTGAATATATTTCATAAATATTTAATATTTTTGGAATAATAATGGTATGTAATTTGTTTAATTATATTATTAAGTAAATTATTTTAAAATAATTTTAATACATGAAAAATCATGAAAAATTATATTATGGTATAAGAAAATATTTTAAATTATTTTTAATGACTTTTAATATTTTGTGATGAATTTCATTAATTAATTAATATTAGTGATAATTAATTTATTTAATTAATTTATTAAATAAATTATGGAAAATAGAATTAATGATTTAAAAATTATATAAATATGATTTAAGTGTTATAAAAATATTTTAAGTTATAAAATATAACTTTTGATATTTTATCATGAAAAACATTAATATTTAATATTAATTGCAATTATCGGATAATGGATTTAAAGATTTAAAAATCATATAAATATGATTTTAAGGTATTAAAAATACTTTGATATATTATAAAAATATTATAATATTATGTTATGATTTTTATTAATATTTAGTATTAAATAAATATTAATGATAAATGAATTAAGTGGTATTTAATTTAGTTAAATACGAATTTAATGATTAAAAAATTATGATAAATGATAATAATTATCTGAAAAATATTACGTGCTTATGAAAATTATTTTGACTGATAATATAATTATCTAAAATAATTGTTAAGTGTTTAAGTAGAGTTTAATTGAACTTCAACTCGGCAATGGTCTGATTAGGCAAACGGGATGTCAGAATTGTACCGGATTCAACTCGGACTGTAATAATTTAACTTGATACTAGGTCTTATGTGTGTTATAGACTGATAGGGTTATGTGATAACATGTTTAGGTTATTTTAAATACTGTGATGATATTATTCTAACTTGGTGGATCCATATTATTTATATTAGGTATTCAGACAAAGCTAAATAAAATGTGTAACGGTAAACATCAGAACTAGCAAGTTCTCTCTAACTTAACCCTGAGTTCTGATTATTTAAATATACTTGTGATTAATCATTATTGATTATCACGTCTATGAATTATTGAAATCGCACTTGATGCATATTTCATGTGTTCATCAGGTATGAAAGGCTGATCACCTTTATTACCATTCGGTCCAAATATATATTTGTTCATGTTCAATGTTCGTTCAGCTATGAAATTTATTCATGCTAGTTCACAATTATATTGTAGAATTTTAGCCAGCTTATTGTTCAGTTCTTTCCATCATGATATATCCTTAATTTATGAACTTATACTTACTGAGCAAACTTGTTGCTCACCCTTGCTATGTCATGATTAACATTGCAGATTAAGACGAATACGTTCGGATACATGAAAGGATAAAGCCAAGTTCAGTTTGGGATTAAATGTGTAGCTAAATTGTAATAGTATAGTATGGTAATAACATTGTATGTTAGATAGGTTATGAATTGTGTATAGTTTAAGGTTACTCGACCTTGGGGGAAAGTGTGTAAAGTTTAATGTATAAACAATTTATGTTTATATCTTCCGCAATAGTTGTAGAATGATTAAACCAGATTCGCGGTGACTTGGGACCCGAATTCGGGGCTCTCACACCACTAATGATCCATTGCTTAAACAATCTATCTATTCCTATTATCCTCAATTCTCCATTCATACATGACTATACCCAGTTCGTCAAACTTACCACACTTATGAGTTCAAAAACTTGCCACAATCATATGAGTTTAAGAACTTGTTCTAGACAGACCTTTGGCATCCATTCGCTGAGGGGTTCATAAATATTTCGTATAATCATGAGTCACGAACGTACCACAAGTATGAGTTTAACGAATTCGTACTTAATCTGATATTCTATACCTATAATCTATCTATCTGTTATACACCTGAGAAAAAAATCACCTTCTCAGCACGCATATAGTAAATAGCGCGACATAGACATTTCAATGATTATCAGTATCAGAAACTAAGTTATTTTTACACCAAGTACGATTCCCCTCCCATACGAAGAATTAAACAACTCAGCTGCTGACATGAGTCCTCAATTGAAATCCCCACTTAATCTTAACTATATTCTCAATACGAATTTCATTCAACTCATATTCATAACCCTTTCCTGAATCTGTACCAATTCATAGTACAACAGACACACAGCAATCTTGCTGTAAACTTTTCAATCATTCGCTTGATCCTTCTCCATACTATAACCTTATCAAATCACGGGGTGATCTCATTGTATATATTACGATTTATTTCTATGTCTTGATCGTTTTGTTTTACGATCTCCTATCCCTGTACTTTTAGTCTTTTAGACTCTTATCTAGATGGCCAATCCAGCAAACTAAACTGCAATCTAGCAAATTGAATTTTAAATCCAGCAACTAGATTGCAATTCAGCAAGCTGGATTTAACATATTTTCAATTCAGTAAGCTATTTTTCAATCCAGCAAGCTGAATTCATCAGATTTTTCAATCCAGCAAACTGGATGCATAAATTATTTAATCTAGTAAGCTGGATTCCATATCCTTTTTCACGAAAATACCAAATGCATTTATTATTTTTCTATCCTTTGCCCAAACACATATACATATAATTCATACACCAAAAGTATTTTTTCATAATTTTTCAACTTCCTTTAGTATTTTTAAAAAATTATTTTTAATGCGTAGCTTAAGAAATTAGCCCTATCATGCTCAACTCCAGAAATTTCCATCTCTTGACACAATCTTGTACGTGTTAACGTGAGCCTTCAATTTAAATTCCATGCCTATCAGAGTTATAGAACTTCAGTTATAGCAATTTTTTGTTCGAAAAATCCAAATATTGAAATGGTTATAACTTGGTCATTTTACGTCAGAATGAGCTCATTTTTGGACAGAAGGTACTTAATACCTTATCTTTTCATTTCCCAAAAGGCCAGAATTTTTCTCACAAATTAAGTGGCCCAAACTGCCCCTGAAAAGTTCTGGGCAGTATGTATTTTTGTATTTTGCAGTTTTGCCTATTTTGCTAAAAATAGTCCATACGGAAATCTACAACTCCTTTTTCAGTGATTCCACTTGGAGACGTTAGAACACTCATAGATCTAACTCTAGGACTTGACCACATTCAAAAATTCAAAATATATAAGGAGATATGGTCGTTTGAATTTCATGTTTCGTTTTCACAAAAATATGATTTTTAACTCTTAGTGGTTTCTAAGAAAACTTCTATATTCTCACATAATAACCAACATAACTCATCATAATACCTACTAATACTTCATATACCCATGATTCTATCATAATACATGATCTATGTCATCAAACAATCATCAAACACAAGGTTAAACACAATCAAGGCTAATAAAAATTTTAGGTTTTCTACCTTTTGAAAAACCTAGTTTTCATTTCACACTTTAGATCTAAATTTTGATCCTCAAAATGGATAGATACACACATACACAATCTAGATCATGTAGATCTAGAGTTTTGAAGATCAAGAAAATAAATCAAAGTTTTGATTGAACATAACTAAAAATAACATAAATAAAAGATATTTATACCCTTGGATCTTCATGCTCTCCTTCTTCTATGGTTGATTATTGGGCTTGAAAGTATAAAATTTTCTTTTCCTCTTTCTTCCTCAAAGTAGCCACCTCTCTCCTCTCTCTCTTATCTCTCTCTAGTCTTTGCTTTTGCTAACTAAGGAAGTGAGAGATATAAAAGATAAAAATGAAATAAAAAGATAAAAGAGAAAGGAATTAGATGTTTGTAAAGTTTGTATAGATATATTTTGTATATCAATAACTACTCCCCACATTCTAGCTTTTTGTCTCTCTCATAGATTATGTGGTTGCTTGCACTTTATGCTTAATGTGTTGGTTAAATGAAAATTGGATACTTGTTGGAAGTTGTTGAGAGTTAGTAAACTTAATGATTTAATCTCATAACTCCTCTTTCTCTCCCTTCTTGGCTACCGAAATGGCCACTCCTTTTCTCCCATTTGGGTTTTTTTTATGAAATATCTTACTTATTAAATGTCCAAAATGTCCCTCCATAATTTGACTAAGTTGTGGGCTTTTTAATTATTGTTTGGGCCTCTAACTAATTTGATTGGGCCAACACTTGGGCTTAACCCTCAAGTCTTTTGGGCTTTCCAATTAAAATATTTGAACTTCCTAACTAAAATGTTTGGGCTATCAGAAATAATATGGTCCATTATCTTAAATTCTATCTTACCTTAATCATTAAATTAGGGTTTCCCTTTACTCAATTATAAACTAAATCCTTACTCGTGTACATTTAATTTCTTAACCCAATTAGACTTGCTATAATTAGGTTATAAAATTAATTAATTTAGATGTATAAAATAAATCTCTTGGAATTAATATATATTTTAAATATCAATATTCTCTCGTACCATAACCCTTAAGTTAAATAAATTTTTCATTCCTAATATATAATTAGGATCACACTAATTTTTTTTATTTGTTTATATTAGTAAATAAATATAAAACCATCACATAATATTCATATTCATTACTCACATAACTTTTAACCCTTAGGATTTTATAATTAGCATTAGGGTTCCCAAATTAGGGTTTCCAAACAATTCGCTAGGATTTCTTATCAGTCGCTAGGGTTTTCTAACTGAACGTTGACGTTCGAAAATAATATTAGGGTTTGACACTGATATATCTTAACTGGTCAACCCTTGACCCTTAACCACCTACTATACACATATACCATATACACAGAACATATACACTTACATACTTAATCCTGAATAATTCACCATAAAAATTTTAAATTCACAAAATTCCTCCTCGAAAATCTCAAATACATTCACTTATTTTCTGTCTAGGTTTATTATTTAACCTTAATTTAGTATTTTAGAATTTTATAAATATCCAAATTCTCGGGTTGTCACATCTAACGAAGGTCTTGATACATCTTAGTAATACCGGGATGTATCGAGTACCTCGAACAATAGGCCTCACTCATTATCTCTTCTTTTAACTCGAAAATATTTGGAACCCAAATTCTTCCTTTAAAACGAAGTAATCCTTCTTTATCAAGGTTATACTTAGTCTTCACTTCATCCTCCATCATCTTTTTCATTCGTTCGCACTCCTCATTACCCAATTGTACTTCCTTAACCCGTTCCACTATCGTTGGTCGAGTCTTCATTGTAAATAATATTTATACGCTTCAGTCGGTAACTTAACTTCTAGCTCTATTCTTGCCATCTCCGTTATTAACTCATTCTGAGTTGTTAACATTGATAGTTTTTCCCTACCCTTCCTACTTAGCGCATCTGCTACTACATTTGCCTTCCCCGGATGATATAAGATATCACAGTCATAATCTTTTATCAATTCTAACCACCTTCTTTGCCTCATATTCAACTCCTTCTGTGTAAAGATATATTTCAGACTTTTATGGTCCGTGTATATCTCACACTTCTCCCCGTATAAATAATGTCTCCATATTTTTAAGGCAAAAAGTACTGCTGCCAATTTTAGGTCATGAGTAGGATAAACCTTCTCATAATCCTTTAACTGGCGTGACACGTATGCAATGACCTTGTCATGCTGCATGAGCACATAACCCAGTCCTCTATGCGAAGCATCACTATAAACTACCAAATTCCCCGTATCATTTGGTAGAGAAAATACAGGTGCCTCACTTAAGCTTCTTTTTAGTTCCTAGAAACTATTCTCACACTTCTCGGTCCATACATACTTTATTGACTTCCTAGTCAAATTCGTCAACGGAGTAGCTATTTTAAAAAAGTCCTGGATGAACCTCCTATAGTATCCCGCTAACCCCAGAAAACTCTGAACCTCGGTCGGCGTTCTCGGTTGTTCCCAATTATTAACTACTTCCACCTTTGCTGGATCCAGAAAAATTCCATCTTTATCAATAACATTTCCTAGAAACTGCACTCTTTCAAGATAAAATTCACACTTAGTGAATTTCGCATACAACTTCTCCTTCTGTAGCGTTTCCAACACTATCCTTAAGTGTTCAGCATGATCTTCTGGCGTCTTAGAATAGACTAAAATATCATCAATGAACACTACGACGAACTTGTCCAAATATTGTTTGAATACTCTGTTCATCATATCCATAAATGCGGCTGGCGCATTAGTCAACCCAAACGACATATCCAGAAACTCGTAATAACCATAATGAGTTCTGAACGCCGTCTTAGGTACATCTTCCTTCCTTAGTTTCAACTGATGGTACCCCATACGTAAATCTATCTTAGAAAAATACGTTGCCCCTTTCAACTGATCAAAAAGATCATTGATCCTAGGCAATGGGTATTTATTCTTAATCGTTAACTTGTTTAACTCTCGATAGTCAATACAAAGTCGTAACGACCCATCCTTCTTCTTTACAAACAACACCGATGCTCCCTACGGAGACACACTCGGTTGAATGTACTTCCTGTCTAATAGTTCTTGTAATTGAACCATTAACTCCTTCATCTCTACCGGCGCCATTCTATAAGGTGCCTTAGAAACTGGTGCCGTACCCGGTACCAAATCAATCAAAAATTCGACTTCCCTATCAGGTGGAATACCTGGTAATTCCTCCGAAAATACATCTATGAACTCTTGAACTATAGGTAACTATTCTAATGATGCTTCCACTCCCTGGGTATCCACAACATGGCACAGGTATCCTATACACCCCTTCCTCAACATTTTCCTAGCTTGTGTCATGGTTAGACAATAAGAGCATCTTGGTGATTTATTACCGTAAAACACTACCTCGGGTTTCTTAGAAAACCGTAGGTCCACACTCTTTCTACAACAATATATTATCACTCTATGGTTAATTAACCAATCCATACTGAGAATTACATCAAATTCTCACAATCTTATCATTAAAAGATATATCGATAATTTGTTACCTCTAATATCTACAAAATAATTCCTATAAATGTGTTCAATGGGAATTCTCTTCGTTCGCTACCTTAACGTCTAAAGGTATTTCTAATCTTTCTGGGAATAAATTTAATCGTTTAGCAATTCCACAGGCTATAAAAGAACAAGTAGCACCCGAATCAAACAACACATAAGCATTTATTTCGTTAACTGGAATGATACATGCTACTACATCCGTCGATGTAACCGCATCTTTGACAGTCATATTAAAAGTACGAGTAGTAGGTTTACCCGATAGTGTTGGTCCAGTAATGGCTAGCTTACCACTACTAGCACCCTTGCTACCCTCCTTTCCCTTATTTGGACAATTTTTTGCCATGTGGTCCATCAACCCACAAACAAAGCATCCTGATTCTTCTTACGATTAGGACAATTGGATGATTTATGCCCCTCTTACCCACAATTGTAACAAACTGACTTCCCCTTCAGACAGACTCCCAGATGAGTATTTTCACATGTCTTGCATGCCTTGATCCTACGCTTAGGATCCCCTTGTTTCACTCCAGTATTCCCAAAGTTAAAACACTTTCTCTTGGGCAGGTTTCCACTGCCACTAGCTCCCTCCATCTTTGATCCTCCTTTTCCCTTACCCTTATTCTTTTTCTCTTTGTGGTATTGGGTCAACGCCTCATTACCACCCTCCGTAATAATTGCTTTCTCCATAATGGTCCCATAGGAAGCATTTTAGAACACAGAAATCTTACTATAGAGCCAGAGTTTCAATCCTTGCTCAAACCTACGAGCCTTCCTCTCCTCAGTGTCCACTTGGTGTGGAGCAAACCTTGCCAATTCATTGAACCAAAAGTTGGCGTCCCCTTTCATCGTGTAAGTCGCAAAAGAAGTCTTTTGCACCTCACCCACGTTTGTAATAACAAACGCCTTCTCTGTCTCCTTTACCCATGTCTGGGCCTCAATTGCGTCCGTGGTTCCCTTGAACTCAGGCGAACCTACACTCTTAAATTCTTTAAAGGTAGTCATTCTGGCTACCCTAGGTACTGCGGGTGCTCTACCCCCAGTTTGGTTAAATGTAGTCGTTAATAAATTAACGAACTCCTGCATAGGGTTATTCTGACCTCCCCCTAATTATCGTTATGAGACTCAACCTCCTGATTATGTTGTCTCCTTCTTAGGGGCAATTTCTGATTAAATAAATAAAGTTCAATTATTACTTATTTGCTTACTTAGTTATTATTCGCCAAACAATAACTCATACACAACAAAACACATTTAATAGAAACTTCATTATATTCTTCATAGTTGAAACTATTTATAATTTCCTTTCCATAGCCAAAAGCTATTACATTTCTATCCCGCAATTGAACTTCACAAAAGTTGGGATTTACAAAAAGACTACCCTTTTAACTATACAAAAAAGCGTTTTACGTCACTACACAAAAATATTTACCGTTATAAACTCCTAATACTGCATAACAACATTCTTATGTTTCTCATTTGCCAGAATCGACACAATATCCCGTCTTATAGTATGTCGAGTCTGTCCCAACTCAATGGAATAACAAGTAACTTTAAGCTTGAAATCCTCATGAGCATTGTATTGGATGTATGACATCCGTGCTATTTTCTGGTCCCTCATCCCCAGTTCTCTACGAAGCTATACGGCCTCCTTCTTATACTTTATGGCCTTATCCTTCATGAGCAATTTCTCATCATGCTCAATCTTGATAACTACTTCTGCAGACTCCTTAGCCTCATGGAGATCACTAATCTCCTCCTTCTAGTTCTGCACAATATTGTGCAGTTGCACGTTACGATCAAGCACCGTTAGATACAATGCCCTTATTGTATTTAGAGGTGTTGGCTAGTGCAGGCACCACCATATTAATCGATGTTACCTCCATATCCTCCTCTACATCGATCATCATATCAAGGTATGACGCCAATCCCATCTCCCCCTCTGAATAGTCCTCCTCTGAAAATTCTCCTCAGGCTCAGACTCTTCTATGATCACCACTGGTACTGTCGCTACGGGCATTGGTAGTGGCTCTACTCTGTTCACTGACTCTTCACTCACTACGTGTATATTCCTATACATGTAGCTATCGATGGACATCTACAATAACACATAACATGTTGCTTAGTACATAATACACAATAATATAGGCACAAATCATATTTAATGTATTTAGGGTTAATTTTCATCTTTTAAATCTTTCGGTACTGAGTTTACTCAATACTTAATTAACTCATTCTACTAGAGTTCATTCGCTTCTACTTCTCATCTACTAACAAGGTTATTAGCCTAAGGTTCTTCCCCCCTTAAGTTTTATAACCTAATGCTTTGATACCAACCTGTGACGCCCCCAAATCTGGGTATCTTCCAACCCGACAGATGGTGCTACACGGTACTCATAACTATACATTCATTCCATTGAAACAACAACACAATGAGTGTATTAACTACACTCTTATTATAATAATAATAAATCCTTGTCCAGGTTCTTTAACCGAATACATTCTTCATTGTTCATAAGTATAATACATACAAACATACTAATCTATTACATGATAAACTAATTATCCATCTTAGCCTTGCCTTTATCTTTCTTAGAACCCTCAGTTCGCTCGGCCTTAGCTGTAATCATATAATTCAAGCACGAAGTGAGCATAACTAGCTTAGCAAGTCTAGCAATGTATAATATAAATACCACGTCCAGAATCATATTATTATTCTTCAATAAGTGAACAAATAGCTATAAAGTACTATGAAATATTGTATAACATTTTTCTTTCTCATAAACAATTCCGAAGTACTTATAGGAACTTAGGAATTCTGAGTAGGTCAAAAGACCATGAACATTCTCTTTAGTTTTCATTCATGAAAAAGGATAACCCGACACTAAGACCGTAAGTCTGATATATCTTACGAGCACATCTAGGTGATCAGCCTACATTACTCTATGTTGATTAACACTCATCCGTTAAACGTATTTACGTTTAAGTTTTGGCAACCTAGCGTGCTTTTGGATCTCCATTAGACAAAGAGGACCTCCTGTGCTTTGGTTTAAGCTGGTTTGGCACAAATTCCTCCCCCCTCGCCTTTCGTTTATTCTTTGGCTTGCTTTTCATAATGGAATGCGCACCACTGATAGGCTTCTAGCTTATGGTTTAATGGTTAATCCTGTCTGCACCCTCTGTAACGCCCACGATGAATCCTTTAACCATTTGTTTTTTCAATGTGGGTTTTCTTTTCAATTGTTAGTATCAGTGTTAAGGCATTGTGGATGGAAGGGTAGTGCTAGGAATTGGTCTTCAATTACCAATTACATGATTTCCTGCACTTCCTCCACTGCTCATCATGGTATCCTCCACTTGGGGTTTGCAAATGTGGTTTACCACATCTGGCATGAACGTAACTCTCGTATCTTTGCAAATAAGTCAACTCCTATCCGAACAATTGTACGTGACATCATGCACTCATTAAAATGCAAACTTCATACCACCGTAAAGTTTCAAAGAGTAAAAACTCATCCTTGGTTTAGTCATTTAATTTTGAACTAATTTTGAGTAAATGGAAGGGGGCTTAATTTAAAGACAGCTGGATTTGAAAGATTCGACCTGCTGGTATCCTGTTGCAGACTTCTGGTCTGTTTTTGCTACAGGTGGTTTGGGTCTAGCTGGTTTTTGACTTGTGCTGGTAGGTTGTATCTGTCTGTTGTATGCTGCGTGTGTACTGCCTGGTCTAGCTGATGCCTGCAGGTGGTTGGGTCTAGCTGCTGGCCTCTGCTGGTTGTTATTGTGTGTCCTTCTGCAGTCTGCTGGTTTGGCCTATGGTTCTCTCCAGGATGCTGGTTTGCTCTGGTCTGCTGGCGTGGTTGCTTGGGTCACAGCAATCTGCAGGTTTGCTGGTTTCACGTTTGGGCTAGTCTGCTAGGTTGGATCATTTGGGCTAGTCTGATTTGGTCTGCTGGCTTGGTGCATTGGTCTGCAGTCTTCTGTTGGTTTTATGCAGTCTGATGTTCTCTGTGGTTTTCAGACTGTTGTGGGACTTGTATGGTCTGGTGTGGTTCAGTTTGGGTCTGGGCTAACTCTATTGCTGCTGTGTTGATGGTGTGCTGTTTGGGCTGCAGTTTCTGCTGCTTGGCATGTTTGGTTTCGGGCTGCAGGGGGAATTGCTGATTGTGAGGCTATTTACTTCTGTTGCTGCTGTGTTGATGCTATGTGCTGCTGCTTGATTGGCTAGCTGGGGTTTTCTCGGCTGATTTGGGGCTTCTTCTGCTACTTATCTCGGAAGCTGCAGGGCTGTTGCTACTGTGCAGTGAGCAGTGAGCAGTATTTTGCTGGTTTTTTTGGGATATATTTTGCTTTGATGTTTCTACTGGTTTTAGCTGTCAGCTACTTGCAGCTTAGGTAATTTGTTGTGGGTATGCAAATTGTTCTGTAATCGTTAGGCTTTTGGCCTTGTAATATTTTATAGTTTTGACATCATAGGGCATGTCCTATGATGTCTATGCTATATTCTGATTGGGGTTTCCCATGAGTCTTGTAGCCTCCTTATTTTTTTAATATATTCAGTCTAAAATTAGCAAAAAAAAAAAACCTAGCGTGCCCATCGAATAATCAATGTAAAATACATTTGTTTATTCATACTCAGGCTTAACTTTGAATCCGTACCAAACAATTGGCTTAGGATAGCGTTATCAATTCTATATTGAAAGACTTGTAAATAAATCGATCAACTCTTAAGATTAGTCTACCCAAGTTAAAACTAGCATTAACCCTTTCGTAAAACAATTCATGTATCTCATATCATGAATCACAGAAAACTTGGCTAACACGAAGGTTAGACGAGTGTTAAGAAAACTTGCGTTCAAGCGTCTTCAAATAATTATTCAACAATTCTCAGTCTTTACAGTATCTACATGATATATTCATATAGCACACTGCAATTAGCTACCAAACAATCTAATCACATTGTTTTTACCAACTTCTTTCTCTTTTATAACTTAACCGAATTTATTTCATTAATAAAACTCGTTTTAAGTATTTATCCGCCCTTACGGCTTATTAACGTTCATCATTTCATTACTAATAAACCACGTTAAATCCCTAAGGTCATCACTATATATGTGACATAGGAATGGTCTTGACATGTACATTAAGTATATGCACTTGTCCCATATTGGTCTTGCAACATTTGGGTTCAAAAACTACTAAGTCTAACTTTTCCCCTGGCTCGGCGCAGCGGCATCGGCCTCATGCCTACCATTGGTGCTGCGACGCCAGCTAACAGTAGCTAATTCTCGGTCTCGGCGCAGCGGCGTGAGACTTCTATGCAAGAGTGGCGATGCAGTGTGACTCTACAGTATCTACCCTCTCTACACGGCGCTGCAGCATGAGTGATTATTGCTTGGGGTGGCGCTGCGGCGCCGACCCGGAGCCCTGGATTTCTAAGTCTTTTTCTTAGTTCAATTCTTCCCGAACTCCTAACTTGGTCGTTATAAGTCAGAATTGGCTCGTTCAAAAGCCATTATTTCACATAACTCATGTACTTCGAGTTCATTCGGATAAAAGTAGTTTTTAAATCTGTTAACCATGAATTCACTTTTTAATGTCTTATTACGCGTTCTTTTAACGTTCGTGAGCGTTCATAGCTCGTTTCTTTGTTCTAAGTTGAAATTCGACGATTCTTTAATCCACGACTCTTGAATACTTTATACTACGTTATGCCATTGAAAACCAAGGTTTTCAAGTTACACGACAACTTTTGACTACTAATCCGAAAATTCTACGTTTTTGACGTTGAACGCCTAATTCTGTAAATTTCGCCATAACTTCGTTACTCGAGTTTTCTGTGCCAAATGAAATGGAACAAATCCATTGATTCAATATCTACATCCTAACCAAACAAGATGCACATACCCTATGATGGTTTTCAATTTGTCCACCAACAACCAAATAAACGCTTAGCGGTTTTATTTTATTTAAACTTACTTAATCTCTTAAGATTACTAACCATACATGACGTATAACTATTTAATCCACTATTACCCACCTTTATTACTCCGAAAGAGACATGCTCCATCAATTCATACTTCTCTACGAAAAACAAATCAAAAAAGATCGAAGACTAACGTTTATGAAAAATTACCTTAAAATTCTTCGCGTTCTTGGTAAAGCTTGAATGTTTTGCTTAGAACTCATTTAATTACTTGTTATCAAACTTTTCTCTCTCTCAATATATGTTGGTCAATGTTTGTAAAACAACTAATGAACCAACTTAGCCTTTCTTATATAGAAAAACCAAATGAAGGGTAAAATGGTCTTTTTGTCCACCTCCTTACTATTCATGGCTTAGCCACTAAGTAACCACTTTACTTGGTGGCCAAGTGGGGAGCCCACATACTTCATGGGTCCCCCCCATTGGTTGCCCCATGGGTTTTACCTATCCGGTGACCCATCGGTTCGATCCGCGGTTTGTTTTCTTTGTTTGGGCCTTAACATTAATTCTTATTGGGCCTATCCTGGGCTTGATTTTCATTCACATTGGGCTTGACATGATCCAAGTCCAAATGGATTCTACAAAGTCCATAACTCAAAGTCCATGTAGACTAATCGTATTCTACGTGTACAATTCTCATATTCTCTTCGTATTCGTATGATATTCGTATTATACGTCGTAATAACCTTCGTACTATACTCATATACTAACTAGTACCATACCCGTATTCCTCACGTGTAATAACCTTAATCATTATACGTAGTCACTTAATTCTCGAATCCCGCTTTTCCTTACCCTTAAGTTTTAAGTCTGCAGGCGAAAACTTCATTTGCCATAACTGAAATGTTATTAGATATTCCATTACGTCTTAGAATCCTATCATTAAGCGTTTCTCAAAAATTCAAACTTAATCTCCGAGCAAAAATTTCTCGGATTTATTTTCATCTTGGAAATTAAAAACAATTAATCCTAACAGATAGCCAGAATACTAAGCACATCTGTACATTCTAGGTCATAGAATGACCTTCAATCATCTTACTCACATAAATAATCAATTAAATTCATTTAATTCAAATAATCAAATAAAATTCAATTCATATAAAGATCTAATTTTTCTCGGGCATTACACTCCGCCAAAGTCAAAAATCCATCCACAAAACCCACTGTCAGGAAATCTAGAGTATAAGGGAACCTAGGTGACGACGTCAGCAGCCAGCAACTATAGCTGTAAACGACAATGAGTAAAGCCATCCGCCACAGGGACCTCAACCAAGGTAGAATGGTGACATCGGCGTCCCCGCGGATATGTATCCAAGCCTAAAGTAGTAACTGGATGAAGGCAAGGAAGCCTCTCATAAGCTCAAAACTAAAAAGGCATCAATCAACTACATCAGTCCATATATCAAAAATACCCAAAGGTGGGAATTGGAAATTGATTAAAGCTACTCACCAGTAGAAATGGGTAGAAACCCAGCCAAGCCTCTGTAACGCCCTCTAAGGGCAGACGCATCCCGTGAAGGAAATACGCAAAGGTAAAGGATCCCCAATCAAAATCCCCTGAGCGGTCTACCTCGAGAAGAGCACCAACTAAGGCAAATGAGACAGTCGCGGAGTTGTCTATAATGAAAAAACCCCTGATGATAGTTAGAAACAAATATTGCATAATGCGATCTCTCTCCCTCTAATCATCAGGAGGAGGCTATGATAAAGCGCCACTGTCGACGTCGGGTTTTTTATTTGTCCCTTTTCGTTTCTTGTTTTTTGGTGTTCTCATGTTAGGTGAGATTTGTTTGAAAAAATAAGTGAAAAAGGTCTGACATGTGTAATGTCGACGATGGACTGTTAAGAGTCGCTAGTTGATTTTTTAACTGGTTGTACCAACACAACCGAGAAAAAGTTTGCACATTGACCCAGTGATGTGACACTGCTAAACGGGTCTGTGAAACCAAGATTCATTAGGGTCCGGGGACTTGCTTATGCGGAGGGAAGGTGTTAGGCACCCCCCGACATCCGTGTTGCCACGATGACCGCCACTTTTCGAGAAACTATTATATGAATGTGTGTGTGTGTATGGGTCAATGTGCTATTATTTGGAAGTAGTGCTATGCCTCATTCGCACCTATATACAAGGGTTTGATTTTATGTAAAAATTCAGTTTTAAACAAGATATAGCAGTGATGTTTTGTAAAAAGAGGTTTTTCAAACCCTGTGCTCAATAGTAATTGAGGCCTTTGATACTTCCATTTTATTAAATGTTCGGCTTGATTGCTTTTATTTTCGAGATGCGAAACATCTTCGAGAAAATAATATACAAAATAGTGTCTAACTCCTCGTGGGTATGAAAACCATCTGAGTAAATCCAACACCGTGAATAATTTACAAGCTACTTACAGCTGAAAATGTCCATCACAGGAACCGAATCTAGATTCAGTAAACTGAATCAGTGATCACATGATTCCTAGGCTCACTTGATGTCGCAATTGATATGAACGTAGTAAGCAGTTATATATATAAAAGCTATAAATATATATATATACAGACATGATCAACCACCACGAAGCACCTCCATAGGGGATCGAAAATATAAATATATAAAAGCGGTATATATATATATATATATATATATATATATATATATATATATATATATATATATATATATATATATTGACATGATCAACCACCACGAAGCACCTCCATGGGGGATCAGAAATGTAAATAAAGCTATAAAAGCGATCAACCGCCACGGAAGAAACTCCAAGCGGGACGAAATGTACAAAAAGCAATAAAAACGGTCAACCACCATAAAGTAAACTTCAGGCGGGACAAAATGTATATATATATATATATATATATATATATATATATATATATATAAGCATGTAAACGCACCGAATATAAAATTCAGGCTGATCGAACAAAGTCTGACAACAATTTCGTTGACTGGTCCGTCTCCTATGGATACCGGAAGGTGCTGTTGATCCTATATATATATGAACTGTGTGTCGAACTCTGTTCGATGAGCCTGGATTTACATCCGGAGCATTTACTTGCTTTTATATATATATATATATATATATATATATATATATATATATATATATATATATATATATATATATATATATATATATATAGAAATTGAAATGAAACCACGGACCGAAGTCCGGGCATACACACGCAACACGACTCTCAACGTGAAGAATAGTGTGTACAAAGATGAAGAGAAAGGCTTTAAAGTGTGTAAGAAGGATTATAGTGGGCTACCAAAGAAGACTTCTATAGCTTTAAGTGGATGAACACTAGGCTCCCGCCGGTAAAAAGTAGCTATATATGAGCTTACAAGTGTTTAAAATGAGAAAGCACTCAGTTTGGGGTGTGTACAGAGCAAATTAGACAAGGCTTCCTCGCCTTTTTCTCTTACAAAATGGCCACCCCAAGCCCTCTATTTATAGAAGGGGGAGCCGCAGGTGTAGCCGTAGATGTACATGTGGCTGCCTGGGGTGCCCCGGGCTTCGCGGGTCCTGCCGTCTCGAAGTACATGCACGCATGTAACGTGATGTCTGCTGGAACTTTCAGAACTTCAATTTGGGCATCCGACTGAGGTGTAGAAGACCTATTTTTGGACTACCGTTGTCGAGGGTTACGCAATGACATGGGATTAAATGTTGTACGAAGTCAGGAAGATGGGACTATGCCCTCTTGTAGGACATTGCTGTGTAGAAATGTATGTCTGAAATGTTAAGACGGCGTGATGTGGCGTCAAGGTGGCAAGATGACGACTTTGCCCCTCACCGGGGTTATCTCTGATTTGGGCTGATAAAGTAGATGTTGCTCAGGGTTATCCCTGAGATTGGACTGCTACAAGTGTTGAAGGTCTTTAGTGTCATCTCTGAGGTGTGCTTATCTTCTCGGGGTTATCGTCAGGCCTTGTACTGAGTGCCTCGGTGTAAGCGCCAAGGTTGAAGCTGATTGCATGCATTTAAAATAAGCATTTCTGAGGTTATCTCCGAAATTGCAACTGCCTTCCTTGGGGTTATCTCCAAGGTTAGAATCTGCTACTCCTAGTGTTGGGACTGAGACGGAATATCTCGGGGTTATCTCCGGGATAAATCGGTCTTCTCCGGTGGAATTTTTGGTATAGGAATTGCAGGCCTCGAGGTTATCTTCGAGGTTGGAACTGATGCTCCCGGTGTGTGTTCCGGGGTTGAGACTGAGCTTCCAGTAGTATCCGGACTGGATGTGAGCTGTCTTCCAGGGTTATGTATGAAAGACAAATTTGCTCTCCTGTAATGTCAGTAACAGGTGTGCAGAAAATTTCGAGTGTCTACAGATGCCCCTCTTTATCATATTAATGCAATGTAATGGCATTGATAGGATAAAGAATCCTAGACACTTGAAATGCAACAAGATAAACATAATGTCATGTGTAGCAACATGATGCAAATGGATGATGCATATGGATTGCTTTCCCATATGTTGGGGATGATTGTCAGCTCCCTGTTGCTTCTACCGGTAATGGTAATGACGACAAGCTTGGATGTGTGATCCAAAATTCTTAGGATGTTGACGTTGGGGTTATCACCAAAGTCCAGAATCCTTGATACAGAATTTATTCCAAAGATGTGCCTCTCGTGTACAAGAGATCTGTGGAGATAAAACTTTGTCTGCTTGAGGATGTGTATAACATATTCCATCATCGATCCTCTCCGATGGTGTTGATCTTTCCTGGCTTGTATCGCCATACAATATTCTGTCGGATTTACTGCCAATAGTAGATGTTGTCAGGGCTGCCTGACCTTCGTTGACGTGTGAACCAACGGATGAACTCCCTATTGGGGATAAATGCCAAGGCTGCTTGGCCTTTGTTGATGTGTGTATCAACTGATGAAATCATCGGATGGATTTTGATGCGTCGTTGGGTTTACTTACCAACGGCTAAACTGACGTTAGGTTGCTTGACCTTCGTTGACATGTATATCAACGGATAATATGCGTTGTGACCCCCCCCCCGCGCTGGGGATCTGTTTGATCAACGCTGATGTGTGTATCAGCGAAACATGAGTTGTAACCCCCGCCGGGGATCTGTTTGATCATCTCTGATGTGTGTATCAGCGGAACATGCGCTGTAACTCCCGTCAGGGATCTGTTTATGGACAGATGACCATGCGTTGTAACCCCCGCTGGGGATCTATTTATGGACAGATGACCATGCGTTGTAACCCCCGCCGGGGATCTATTTGATCATCGTTGATGTGTGTATCAGTTGAATATGCGTTGTAACCCCCGCCGGGGATCTGTTTTATCATCGCTGATGTGTGTATCAGTGGAACATGCGTTGTAACCCCCGCTGGGGATCTGTTTGTGGACAGATGACCATGCTTTGTAACCCCCGTCGGGGATCTATTTTGAAAGATTAGGGTAACGACCCTAAATTGACGGCATTGAACCTATGTGTGGTATTACCGAATATGATCTACAAATACTAGGATAATCAGTATAGTATACCCTGAGTTTGGGCGAATACCAATGAATGATATGAAAGCCACAGTTGGGCCAAGAAAAACCAAGATTTCAGGCTATTCTACTCAATCGCGTAGCATTTTTATCCCTGATTTGGCCTTTTCAGCTTGTGAGAACTCCTTTACAACTCGAACTAGACCGAGGTAGAGGGGTGGGACCCACATAGGGGTGCCATAGGTACACCTACAGCGGCAAGCTGTGGCTACTAAATGACTGCAGGTTGCTTTCATAAGTTATTTTCAAGTTGCGCCGCGAAGGAAATCCGAGAGCTCTTCTTCAGATCTACTGAGTTCAGACGTCTTTCTCAAATTCTGTCACCGTACAAGTGTTCTACAGTGTCCTGGTAACGTATGCATGTACTCTTTTCAAGTTTTTATCCGTTAGAAAATGACTTATCACATGAAATGCATCTAAACACATAGTAGTGCATATGCATGCTCAAATGACTTGATAAAAAATATTCAACATAGTAAATGTTAGTATTAAACCATACTGAACATAATGATGTAAAAAAATTTAACTTTTGAGACAGTCAAATTGGCACCTTTTTTTTGCTATTTCTTATCCTATTTGAGGACAAATGAGCCAAGGTGGTAATGCAAAGTAATCATGGTAATTAGGTTACCCTTATGGATTGATGACTTTGACATTTAATGCATATAGTATGTATATGATTGTGGGCAGGTGTGCTACTGAATGGCCACCTAGTCATGCCTATGTGCATGTAGATAGTTCTATTTATAGAGGAAACTATGGCAAAATTTTCCAAAATGTAGGCATTGAGTAGTCATGCATTTTTAATTCCACTGTCGACGTATGTTAAAATAATGCATGCATGCATGTAGTCATTAAAAATCATTTGAAAAAGCTCCAGGTTAGAAAATACCACACCCTTTCTGAGGTGATTTGGAGACTTGTTGTCCAGATATTAGGGATCCGGATCAGCCGAGTAGTTCTCGTAGGACCACTTCTAGTGTACGGAGGAGGGCTTCTGAACTGCCTCAACCCCGCTCTGTTAGACAGCCTCGTCGTCTGGTGGAGGTGGTGATACGTTCAGTCTGGGTTGATGTGCCAGACGTCGAGGACGAGGAGGAGGATGTTCTAGTTGTGGACTTCGCTCCTGCTGCACATGCTCCCCGTAGGGACCTCCCGAGTATTCAGGTGGCAAACCCAGAGCTTCTGGGTGATTTGAGTCGACATCCCTTAATGTATTTGCACGCCAATGAGGTATCAAGTTAGCTCTTAATCTTCCTTCTTTCCTATTGATGAGGAGTAAAGGATTCTGATATCGATCTGTATTTTATGTAGGGTCCTGGCTTTACACAGCCTTGAGGAAACTGGTTCAACATTTACTCCATGTACCAGGCTCTGCATCCTGACTATAGAGCGAATATGCATGACTGGGGATTTGGGACATTCTTTTCCATCCTTCCCTGTCGTTGTCCCTGGGGTTATCTCAGGGCATTGACCCCTGGATGGTATTATGATACAGGCCACACAGATGTCTACTTCGACAATCAGCCACATAGATCACACCCCACCATTATTGGTAGCATCCCGTCTGAGATATTGGTATGATAGTATGTCACCCCCAGATAGGGTGACTGTAGATCAGTTGTTACAGCATACCATGACCCTTTTGATGTTTCAGGTTCCTACAGGATTTGTGGATGGCATGCTGGAGCACTGGGTACCAGAGAGGCAGGTTTTCCTATTTGGGACCCAGGAGTTGACTCTGACTTTGGAGGAGTATACACGTTTGACGATGCTGCCACGTAACAGACCTTGCGTGCATATGGCCATTGGTGACATGAGTCGTCAGTTTATGACTCTCACCGGGTTGAGGCGGAGAGTTATGCAGGATGAGATCACATCCGGCCACATGATATCCTAGCGTTTTCTAATTGACAGATTTGGCTATGAGGACGGCTATGCTTGGTATTCTGGGGATTTCACCATATCAGAGGACCAATGGCATTTGACCAGGATAGATGTACTGCTGCTATGTATATTATCATACGTGTACATGCCACGATACATGGATGAGTTGGACATCAGTGTTATTATGGCAGTGAGAGCTCTCACGGAGGGTCGTACCATCATTTCGATGATCATGGCAGAGACACTGTGGTCGGCCACGTTCTGCAGTACTTACCCTACAAGGGTATTCACAGGTAGTTCGGTCATGCTGTACATGTGGTTTATGTCACACTTGAGACCGATTAGCACATTTAGACGACACGGGTATTGTTTCACCCATGAGATAGCTATGTCGTATTCCTTCCAGCCTACAGAGTGTACAGATCCATCATCTTGGTCTATTTTCCTAGTTGGGATTAGAGATCTATTTGCTATCTTACCGTGTACAGGGCTCAATTTGCCCTACAGTTTCGTTACTCATGCTATGGGCATGGATTATCTCCTTCTGGCTGGTTTGATGGGCATGACTACCTACCACCCAATGGCCGTGATGTTAGAGTTTGACCAATTTTAAGACTTTCATCCTTTTGATGGGGCGTTAGGTCAGCGCTTAACTTCTCGCCATCTATCAGCAGAGGACCGATCTCGTGTGTATGCTTGTTGGGATCAGCGTGAGATAGCTGCTTTTTCTGTTAGCCATCCGGGTTATTCGCTAGAGTATTCTGCGTAGATGGAGACAGAGACTTCATCGGCTGCGGTAGTATCCACAGTGCCGAGCATTGCTTCAGATGGTGGAGAGCCCATGGAGGACATTGATTCTCACACCGAGGAGGAGCCATTTACTGGATTGTCAGCAACTCTCTTAGATTCCCCTAGTACTAGTACTATTGTGATCCAACATTCAGCACAGTACTTTGAGTAAAGTCTTCATCTGATGACCTTTTAGAGAGATCAGGCTAGAGCCCTGATGTTGACAGCTCTTGATGGGAGAGACGCAGCTCTGTTAGAGAGAGACGAGGCATTAGTCCGTGGAGATGCCGCTGTTGTTGAGCGGGATGAGGCTAGATCAGCCAGAGATGCAGTGATAGTTGAGCGGGATAGCGCCATATCTGTCCAGGATGTAGCCGTCATAGATAGTACCATAGTGAGATCCCTGACCACTGGTATGCTTACCGAGATGAGTGCGTATATTGATGAGCACAGTGTCACCATACAGATGGCCTCGAATTTGCTGGCGCGTGTGGATATCCTTGTACAGGAGACCACAACATTACCTCCTTCTTCTGAGAGAGATGATATGTTAGATCTGCTAGCTCGCATGTATACCGATCTGTTGATAGCTTTGTATTTTCCTGCAAAGACTAGCTTAGCCATTTTGTCATGTACAGTTTATATTGTGTATATCAAACAGTATTATATATAGCAGGGAAATATATTTTTGATCACTTCCCTTTTAGATATGCCTGAATACTTGCTTGATATTTTCCTACTTCTTCAGGGCTTGTGATCTTGATGTATTCTGAATTTCTCTTTGGTGGATGGACATTAAGTTGTCTCTGGATTGTTCAGAATGGATCATGGATCTGTGTGTATCCCTACCATCTTTGGTGTCTTGGGACTGATTTCTGTATGGAAATATGGAGAAGAATATGGCTTTCCTCTCTAAGATTGACCGCACCACAGATGGTCACCAGTACTCCTACTTAGGAGGAGCCTAGTTAATTCCATCTCTTATGGATTGGTGTTGCTCTTTAAGGAACAACTGCAGCTTAGATGGTCGCCGAATCTCCTATTTAGGAGGAGGTCCGGTAATTCCATCCTTTTGGTTTGAAGCCAATGAAAATGTAGTGGATTGAAGTTTGATCCCAGTACCGTTGACAAGTATTTGTGTTTTGGTAGGGGGTTGGACCAAACCATAAATGGCTGCCTACGTACTCCTGTTGCAGAGGAGATCAGGTCTGCGTAGTTCGAACCTGGTGTAAGAGGTTCAACGCTTTATGCGGTAGAAAGGGTGTAGGAATATTTTTGTTCTTTTTATTTTTGTAAGGAGAATGGTGTAGGAATGTTTTTGTTGTTTTTGTTTTATTGCTACTGGGCCATATAAAATGGTTGCCTACATACTCCCGTGTATCAAGGAGATCAGGTCGACGTAGTTCGCCCCTCAGGACGATTTGGTATCTAACGAAAAGTTTGATCCTATGTGGAGGACAAACTGCGGGGGAAGAGTTTGATCCCATGTCTGGGGACAAACTACAAGTGTTAAAGGTTCAATCCCTAGTGGGATAACCGAAGTTGAGTAGGGTTAAAAGGTTGAGTAAAGTGGGAAGGATCTGATGATCCGAAAACTAGGCTGCTGGCTTGAAATATGTGTTTCCCTGATGGGAGCAGTGTGGAAAAAGAGTTGTATGTAGTAAAGGGTTAAAGAACCGGAATGACTAGTGATCTGATGATCCAATACCAGAATGTTTGTTTGATGGTAACATCAGACGTAATACCATTTCATAGTGTTCGAGTTAATGAGTTGTGGAAATTCATCGCCATCTATTTCCTGCAATCTGAGAGCACCTCCTTGACAATAAACGGGCCTTCCCAATTAGGGGAAAATTTTCTCTTAGACTAATCTTGGTTGTCGATGATCTTCTTTAAAACCAAGTCATGTTATTTAAACTGCCGTAGCTGAACTTTTCTATTATAGGATCGGGCAATCCTTTGTTGATATAACTGACCATGGAAGATAGTTGCGGTTCGCCTTTTATCTATTAGAGACAATTGGTGATACATGTCTTGTACCCATTGGTCTTCATCCAGCTGAGCGTCTATCAACACTCTGAGGGATTCCATTTCTACTTCTATGGAGAGTACTGCTTCCATCTCATAGGTTAATGCGTAGGGGGTTGCCCTAGTTGAAGTGTGCATTGATGTTTTGTAGGCTAACAGAGTAAGAGGCAATAGGTCAGGCCATCTTTTGTGGTTGGCGGACATCTTTTGCATGATCTTCTTGATGTTTTTGTTAGCCGCTTCAACAGCACCATTCATCTTTGGACGGTAGATGACGGAGTTAAGATGCTTGATGTGGAATTTACTGCATAACTCCTCCATCATTTTGTTGTTGAGGTTCTTAGCATTGTCTGATCCATCTTGCAAGTACTCCTTGATATGCTGATACCAAGGTTGTTGGATGGGAGGTAGTTCATTTGATACTTCTCCAACATAGTTCCCATAGGTTGGTACTTTTTGCAGGGCAAATGTGACGCTTGGCATATATTCCTTGTTAGGTATGTGAATCAAGGAGACCAAAGTTGCTAATGCGTCTGCGAAGTCATTCTTATTACGAGGAATGTGTAGAAAGGAGATCTCTTCGAACTCCGAAGTCATTTGTAAAACTAGTCGATGGTAAGGTAGCAAATGTAGCTTTTTGGTTTGATATATTCCCATGGATTGTTTGACTACCAACTCTGAATCCCCAAAGACAGTTAACCGCCTGATGCCCATTGAACGGGCAAGTTTTAGCCCCATGATACAACCTTTATACTCAGCTGTGTTGTTGGTGCTAATAAACTGTAATTTAACGGCGACGGGATATTGTTCCCCTGTACCGGATACTAGAACTACTCCAGCTCCAGAACCTTCCATATTAACTGCTCCATCAAAATACATGTTCCATGTTTGACGTATATCGTACTGATGGCGTTGCTGAATTGTCATTACCCCTTCATTGGGGAAGTATGTTTCCAAGGGTTTGAAATCCCCTGAAGGTGCAGCGGCTAGTTGATCTGCAATTCCTTGTCCTTTAATGGACTTTTGTGTCACGTAAACAATGCCAAATTGTTGCAGAATCAACTGCCATCTGGACAGCCGACAATTTAGTATGGGCTTACTGAACACATATTTAGATGGGTTGTGTGCCCATGGAGGTAATGTAGTAACCTCATGGTAGCCCATGCTAAAGCACAACAAGTCTTCTCAATCAGAGTGTACTTGTGTTCACTGCTGCTAAATCTTTTGTTGAGGTAATAGATAACTCGGTCTCGACCTTTATCATCTTTCTGACCCAGCATACAACCCATGGCATTGTCACTTATGGATAAGTACATGAACATGGGAACATCATCCCTGGGTGGTACCAATATAGGAGCTTTAACTAGCTGCTCTTTGATGATATGGAAGGCCTTCTGGCACTCATCATTCCATTTCATGGAGGAGTTCTTCCTTAACAGCTTAAAGATGGGCTCATAGGTTGTTGTGAGTTGAGAAATGAACCTACTAATGAAGTTGACTCTTCCCAAAAATCCCCGTATTTCCTTCTTTGTCTGAGGAATGGGCATTTTCTTAATGGCCTGGATTTTGGTGGGATCCAGGTCAATCCCTTTGTGGCTGACTAGAAATCCTAGCAACTTGCCTGATTTAACGCCAAAGGCACACTTGGCTGGATTCAACTTCAAGTTGTACTTACGCAACCTGTTGAAAAGTTTTCTGAGATGGTCTAGGTGGTCTTCCTCCCTTCGGGATTTGATAATAATGTCATCCACATAGATCTCTATCTCTTTGTGCATTAAGTCGTGGAAAAGAGCCATCATGGCTCGCTGATAGGTAGCTCCTGTATTGATGAGGCCTGAAGACAACCATCTAGCAAAAAGGTTCCCAAGACGTGATGAAAGCAATTTTCTCACTAGCCTCTTCAGCAACCATAATCTGATGGTACCCCGCGAAGCTATCAGCGAAGGAGTACATGCCGTATTGAGAAGTATTGTCAATGAGAATGTGGATAAATGGCACGAAAAAGCTATATTTAAGGCAAGCTTTATTCAGATCCATATAATCCATGCAAACTAGCACCTTTCCTCCAGGTTTAGGCACGGGAACGATGTTGGATATCCATTCGGGATATGTGGACACCATGATAATACCATCTTGAAATTGTTTCATAATATCTTCTTTCACCTTTAAACTCCATTCAGGTTTCAATCGCCTGAGTTTCTGCTTGACTGCTTGAATCCCTCTTTAATGGGAAGGCGATGAAGGACAATGTCAGTGGACAAACCCACCATGTCTTCATGAGACCATGCAAACATATCCTGGAATTGGGTTAGTAGTGTAACCATGTCATTCCTCTGGTTTGGGGTAAGGTTTGAACCAATCTGGATTAACTTAGGGCTCTCTAAGGTTCTGAGATTGAAGGAGGTGGTTTGATCAAGGTTGGGTTTAGGTTTGTCTTCGACCCATTCTTCGATCTCCGGAGGCAGCTCAATGTCCTCTTGTATTTCCATAAAGTCTGAGTCTAACTTTTCATCAAAGTTACAATCCTTGTGGAGAAGAGGCATCTTATCAGCAAGTACAGGCACATCTAAGTTCAAAGTTCTGAAACAAAATATGCTTTCACTTAATATATATGAAACTGTTTAATTAAAGAAAGTGTTAGCATGTACAGACAAAATAACTGCTAATACTGTATAGAAAAGTAAGCAGTTATGATATCTACAGGGCAGAAGGAGTTCTTGTCCATTTTACCCTTGTCGACCAATGCAAGGAGTGCTGCTCCAATTGACAAGGGCAAAGTCCTGGTGGACTGCAGTGATGGAGGGGCTGTCATCGTCCTCCTTTTCCCGAATGATGACCATTACGTCTGGGCAATCATCATCTGAGGTGTATCTATTTGTATGTTCATCATGGACAATGATGCGTATGCCTGACATCATTCGGATGATGTCTTGTTTAATTCTCCATTCCTCTTCTTCCACCTTGGGATCTGGAACAAAGACTTCCTTCTCCTTTACCGGTATCGGTTTAGGAAATAACATAGCCATTACGTTGAAGGAATCTGTTTATGCTTATGTGGATTCCTGTAACTGGAACTGGAAGAATAGCCTAGTCCAGCTGTCCCAGTTTGACTGGACACTTGGATTGGGTGCTTAATACCCTGATGATTTTTACCCAGCCCTTGTCCCGGCTGGTGTCCCAATGACATCATTTCTTGAGTAGCTGACATTACTTCGGCAAAAATCTTGGGTACGAGAAATGGTGTCCCAATGGAATGGTATTGAATGTTGCTTACTTCCAAAGCATGAAAACTGACCGGCTCAATGTCGAAATTAAAACTGATGAGTGGCATGTCACCTGTTGAGGACATTCCGGTTCAGCGTTGACTGTGATTAGGCTATTGTTGATAATGTATTTAAGTTATTGATGAAGAGTGGAGGGGACTGACCCGGCCATGTGGATCCACGGTCTCCCCAAAAGTAGGTTGTATCTTGTATCTATTTTGAGAATGTGGAAAGATACACAAAATGTATGGGGACCAATGTCGATTGGCAGCTCAATCTCTCCGAATGAATTCTGGCGAGATCCATCAAAAGCTTTGATAATCGTATGGATACTTCAGATCATCTTTAGATTGGCATTCATCTTCAGTAACGTAGCATAGGGACAAATGTTTAGAGATGAACCTCCACCTACCAAGACTCTAGCTAACATGTATCCGGAGGACAAAACCGCAATGTGTAATGGCTTGCAATGACCGGTCTTTTCGGGTGGTATGTCATCATCAATGAAAGATATCACATTATTATTGAAAATGTGATCAACCAGATGTTGAAATTTTTCCACATCCACTTATTTAGGCAAGTATGCTTCTTCCGAAATCTCCATTAGAATCTTTCGGTGATCCTTAGAAGTTATAACCAAGTCCAGTATTGAAATTTGATGTGGAGTGTGAGACCCCAGATTTTATGAATAAATATTTAATATTCTCGAAATATTTTTATTTTTATTTTTTTTTATATTATGGTATGGATTTGATATAATGTTATAGTTGTGGGTAATATTTATAAATTTTGCAAAATATGCAAGTTGTCATATTATATTCGATTGGTCAGGGAATATTCTTTGTGTCGGGGAATATTCGTACGATGGCACAATCATTGGTGGACCCCACAACAGAATTATTGTCGGATTGAGAAAACGACAAAAATATTTTTATGAAAATAACGGCAGAAGTTTTACCGTTAATACTGTTGAACTACTCGGTAGTAAAGGTATAGAAATACGCGTGGTTGCATAGTAACACACGGTATTGATTATTGATGCTTATGTGAGAAGTCACTCAGTATTATTCAATCGGGTATTCGGGACACTTTTTGTGTCGGAGTAGTATTCACGAGTTACTATTCATGAGTTACTATTCACGAGTTACTATTCACCTAAATTACTATTCACTCTAGTATTGTTCACTCGGGTATTTGGGACACTTTTCGTGTCGGAGTACTATTCATGAGTTACTATTCAGGAGTTATAATATTAATGATGAATGTTGTTCGGAGTTAAATTTGGAGACGCAGAAGTGATATTTGAGTCCGGAACGTCGAAATTAGTAAAAATAGTCTATAAACACAAAATTTTCCGAAATTCACTAATTGGTCAAAAAGTCAACAGTTGACTTTTTCGAAAAAAGTCAAATTTTGAAATTTCAAAATTTATATTTTTGATAAAAATGGTTTCATTATGTTGAAATTGTTTGTGTTAGTGAAAATCAACATTTATTTCGATAATAATTGATATCTGGAGGTTATATTGACCAATCGGGTATTTAATCGGATAAATGAGCAATTGATTGCAATTATTTCACATGATTATAACTATTTGTTCACATGTTAAACTATTGACTCACATTCTTGTTACTATTAGGGGAGTTGGTGCAAAATTGATAATACTTGCATGACTAAGTTAAAAATAGAGGTATAGAGGGAGCTACTATATTGTAATTAATTTTTCACATGTTTAGAACTATTGAGTCACATGATTTTACTATTGATTAACATGATTTACTATTAGGAGAGTTGGTGCAAGTTTGATAATACTTGGATGATTGAATTAAAAATGAAAGAAAAGTTGGAGGTTTACTATAATATTTCGAGCCCCAAAACGTGCAATTATCGAAACTATGTTTTCCTATAAATAGAAGCTCATTCTTCCTTCATTTTTCACCAATTCACTAAAGCTTTAGAGCATAGAGAGAAATTATAGAGAGAAGCTATAGAGAGAAAATCTATAGAAGAAGAGAAGTCTGCTTCACTACTCCTATATCCAGTTTCTTTCAAAGGTAGGGAATATTATTTCTTTCTTTCATCTCCATGAAGAGAACTTCTGTTGTTCCATTCTTTGTTATTATGTTGAAATAACCTGTTTATGCGAAGTACCGCATACTTGGTGAAAATTTTCTATTATTCCATTCCTTATTATTCTGCTGGAACATCCTGTCTGTGCGTTCTACGCCGGACCTGGTTCCGTCTTTACCATTCTGTTGAAATATCTTGTCTGTGCGTTCTACGCCGGACCTGGTTCCATCTTTACTATTCTGTTGGAATATCATGTCTGTGCGTTCTACGCCGGACCTGGTTCCGTCTTTACTATTCTGTTGGAATATCCTGTCTGTGTGTTCTACGCCGGACCTGGTTCCTTCTTTACTATTCTGTTGGAATATCCTGTCTGTACAGTTTACGCCGGACCTGGTTCCGTTATTTATTATTCTGTTAGAATAACCTGCCTATGTGGTCTATCGCATGCATGATGATTTCTTTTGTTATTCCATTCTTTATTATACTCAGTTGGTTAAAACTTTGACTTCTATACTCTATTAAATTAGTGGAATATCTTTGATATTTGCGCTTCATCTAGTATCTTTTCATGGAAATATTCTTCTAAGAATTCTTGAATTTTACTCCACAAAGCAGTATCATATTGACAATTTGGACGTTGTTAATTCCTGGATAAATTAATTCTTGAACTTGTTTTATTGAATTCTTATATCATTGTCATCATCCTCATGTTTATATTTTGTTGAAAGTCATCTGTGGCCTGTAGTGCATAGATGGACTTGGTATGATTATGACCAGGGATTATTCGGTGTAATCATGACCGTAATGTTACAAATGATGTGGTAAAAATCCTCATTTGCCGTAGTGCATTGATGGACAGTTTTTGGTATGATTATGGCTATGGATTCTCTTTGGCCGTAGTGCAAAGATGAATTGTTTTATGGCATGATCAGGACCGTTGATGAAAACATGATTATCTTTAGCCGAAGTGCATGGATAATTCGTGGTCGTGATACTAAAGAATATCCTTGGCCGTAGTGCAGGGGTGATTCGATGATGTGGATTATTTATTAAGCTGAGTCCCAGCGATAAAAGTCATGAAAAACCTTTTAAATCATAAAAGATAGTAGATTTTATTTTCTACTTGACTCTTTTAATGGATTGCTTGTTCCGCTGCAGTTAAACTTGATGCCTATTATATTTTATCAGTTTAACATTGTTGGAGACTAATGATAATTTATTCTGCATTATCTTAGTCATAATATTTCTTACTGGGCTAGTTGAGCTCACCCTTTTGCTTTCATTGTTCTCTTCATGAAATGAGAATATAGCTGGGACGAGTCGGGGAACGGAGTGATGGTCCAGAGAATAGCATTAGTAGTCCTCACTATTCTGTGAAATAGTGTGATAATAATTGTAATGAGGACTCCTTTTGAGTTTGTATAATCTCTAGTAGGCAATATTTATATTCAAACTCACAATTTATGTTTTGTCGTGTTGTACACGTCAATTGTATTATTAAGTTTTATTTGGATTTATGTACCATGTAAGTGGCGACCCAAGATGGGTGACGTATACCTAATTTTGGGGGCGTCACAGTTGGTATCAGAGCTTAGGGATATGATCTCTGGCTAAGATGTGAGAATAGAACTAGGAGGGGAGAGACGGGGAACTCCTTCGCTAGTATGACCTACCTAAGTTTATTTGGTATTTAATTGGTCGGTCAGAATATAAGAATAATATGTTACATGTCAATTAACCTTTGTTTTGTGACAGTGTTTGGGAATGGCAGCTGAAAATATTTACAATGGAGTGAATAAGACTGTGGAGACACCTATAATCACCAATCAAGTTAATGTGATTAGAGATATCCATGTGGTGATTGAGGAATTAAAAGTTGCACTCAAGCTAGTTGCAAAGGTAGCAACTGAGAGTGAGGAAGAAGAGGAACCTGAGGTTGATTTATTAGAAGAACTTATTGATCAAAATGTAGAATTGCAAAATCGTATTCATGAGTTAGAAGAGCAGGCTGAAGAACGACAGACGGTCGTAGAACAAAGGGATGCAATAATTTAAAATTGTATTACCCGATGTGCGATGGTTGAACAGAAGCACTCTTTGGCAGAGTATACGATATTAAAGCTGGAATCTGAGAATTCAAATGTCAAGGAGCAGCTGAAAGAAGAAATAACTGAACGAGTGAGAATGAAAGATGCATGGGTAAAAGATGCATGGGTAAAACCCGCACGACGCGTTGATATTGTGGAAAGAGAAGTCCGATCCAAGAAAGCTAAAATAGATAATATGTAATTTTTCGACAGTAATTGGAAAAATCCAGCATCGAGTTTTGAATTACCCTAACGAGGAATCGAACGAAGTTATCATGGGTTAGTTAATTATAAATTCTTGCAAAGTCTATACCTTATTAGATACCGGTCCTACCTATTCTTTTATCTCTCTTGCTTGCGCTCAACGTTTAAATTTGACTTCGAAGAAATTAGACTTTGACTTATTGGTTGAAACTTCGATAGTAGAAACCTTCGTTACATCCACTATTTATAAATCTTGTTCAAATCAACACTTTTATGTTACCTGTCGATTTTATCTCTTTGAAAATACTTGCATTTGATGTGATTTTAGGAACGATTGGTTAACTACTCATCATTCTTTTCGTAAGGTGGTTAACTTTCATATTCCTAACCAACCTGCTATGCGAATTCAAGCAACCAAACCACTGAAGTCAATCATTGTCATATCAAGCCATAAGTAAAGAGCCCCGAGCCTTTCGCTGGTGACTTCCTTGTGTGGAATGCACCGAAGCCGAACTTTCCATAGGGGACGTTGTGAATGACGATGTCAAGTTGATAGGTATCAATGTGACGTACTATCCAAGTCTTGGATGAGAGTCACAGTTTTGAATGATATTTCTATCGTTAATAAATTTCTTGACGTATTCTTGAAGACTTCTTAGCCTACCCTTAGAGCGTGAAATCAAATTTTGTATTGACCCCAGTACAAAACCCATTTCTTAAACCTTCAAATATTTCTTCAACCAAAACGAACGTATATTGCGCCAAAGACGTCGGCTTGAGCTGTTGAAGATTACGATCGTACCATGCAATATCATCGTGGAAATGCGAACGTGGTAGCTGACGCGTTTAGTAGAAGATTGTATGCGTTTACGAGTGCGATGTTGTTAACACAAAGACCCATTTCGTACGACTTACAAATGAAGAAGATAGAGTTAAAGACTCTAGGAACCCACGTGAAGATAACGAATATACGAGTAGAATCGACTTTAATCGATAAAGTTAAAGTCGCTCAAGCTACAAACCCGGAGCTGATGAATGTGAAGAAGAAGGTTCAAGAGGGCGTTATTCTACAAGCAAGAATCGATGAAGAGAGGAAATCTCAACCCTCGATTTAATTGACCCATTTTAAATCCTCGATCAAGTAAGAACTGTGGCTTATATACTCGTTTTATCGCCAAGTATGTCGCGTGTTTATAACGTTTTTAACATGTCGATGTTATGTAAAAATATGGACGACCCGAACCACATTATTAATTTAGAACCGGACGAGATAGCAGAAGATTTAACGTATTAGGAGATACATGTTAACATCTTGGATAAGATGAATTGTATTCAACACTCAAAGGTTATACATCAAGAGTTAGAATCTGACGAGGTATCCTCACCTTTTCAGCATTCCAGGTACGTACGTAAATTTTGGGGGCAAAATTCCATAAGGAGGGGAGATTGTTATACCCCATATTTTATGAATAAATATTTAATATTCTCGAAATATTTTTATTTTTATTATTTTTTTATATTATGGTATGGATTTGATATAATGTTATAGTTGTGGGTAATATTTATAAATTTTGCAAAGTATGCAAGTTGTCATATTATATTCGATTGGTCAGGTAATATTCTTTGTGTCGGGGAATATTCGTACGATGGCACAATCATTGGTGGACCCCACAACAGAATTATTGTCGGATTGAGAAAACGATAAAATTATTTTTATGAAAATAACGACAGAAGTTTTACCGTTAATACTGTTGAACTACTCGGTAGTAAAAGTACAGTAATACGCGTGGTTGCATAGTAACACACGGTATTGATTATTGATGCTTATGTGAGAAGTCACTCAGTATTGTTCAATCGGGTATTCGAGACACTTTTTGTGTCGGAGTAGTATTCACGAGTTACTATTCATGAGTTACTATTCACGAGTTACTATTCACCTAAATTACTATTCACTCTAGTATTGTTCACTCGGGTATTTGGGACACTTTTCGTGTTGGAGTACTATTCACGAGTTACTATTCACGAGTTACTATTCATGAGTTATAATATTAATGATGAATGTTGTTCAGAGTTGAATTTGGAGACGCAGACGTGATATTTGAGTCCGGAACGTCGAAATTAGTAAAAATAGTCTATAAACACAAAATTTTCCGAAATTCACTATTTGGTCAAAAAATCAACAGTTGACTTTTTCAGAAAAAGTCAAACTTCGAAATTTTAAAATTTATATTTTTGATAAAAATGGTTTCATTATGTTGAAATTGTTTGTGTTAGTGAAAATCAACATTTATTTCGATAATAATTGATATATGGAGGTTATATTGACCAATCGGGTATTTAATCGGATAAATGAGCAATTGATTGCTATTATTTCACATGATTATAACTATTTGTTCACATGTTATACTATTGACTCACATTCTTGTTACTATTAGGGGAGTTGGTGCAAGATTGATAATACTTGCACGACTAAGTTAAAAATAGAGGTATAGAGGGAGGTACTATATTGTAATTAATTTTTCACATGTTTAGAACTATTGAGTCACATGATTTTACTATTGATTCACATGATTTACTATTAGGGGAGTTGGTGCAAGTTTGATAATACTTGGATGATTGAATTAAAAATGAAAGAAAAGTTAGAGGTATTGTACTATAATATTTCGAGCCCCAAAACGTGCAATTATCGAAACTATGTTTTCCTATAAATAGAAACTCATTCTTCCTTCATTTTTCACCAATTCACTAAAGCTTTAGAGCCATTATTTTATTATAGAGAGAAATTATAGAGAGAAGCTATAGAGAGAAAATCTATAGAAGAAGAGAAGTTTGCTCCCTCACTACTCCTATATCCAGTTTCTTTCAAAGGTAGGGAATATTATTTCTTTCTTTCATCTTCATGAAGAGAACTTCTGTTGTTCCATTCTTTGTTATTATGTTGGAATAACTTGTTTATGCGAAGTACCGCATACTTGGTGAAATTCTTCTATTATTCCATTCCTTATTATTCTGCTGGAACATCCTGTCTGTGCGTTCTACGCCGGACCTGGTTCCGTCTTTACCATTCTGTTGAAATATCCTGTCTGTGCGTTCTACGCCGGACCTGGTTCCATCTTTACTATTCTGTTGGAATATCCTGTCTGTGCGGTTTACGCCGGACCTGGTTCCGTTATTTATTATTCTGTTGGAATAACCTGCCTATGTGGTCTATCGCATGCATGGTGATTTCTTTTATTATTCCATTCTTTATTATACTCAGTTGGTTAAAACTTTGACTTCTATACTTTATTAAATTAGTGGAATATCTTTGATATTTACGCTTCATCTAGTATCTTTTCATGGAAATATTCTTCTAAGAATTCTTAAATTTTACTCCACAAAGCAGTATCATATTGACAATTTGGACGTTGTTAATTCCTGGATAAATTAATTCTTGAACTTATTTTATTGAATTCTTATATCATTGTCATCATCCTCATGTTTATATTTTGTTAAAAGTCATCTGTGGCCTGTAGTGCATAGATGGACTTGGTATGATTTTGACCAGGGATTATTCGGTGTAATCATGACCGTAATGTTACAAATGATGTGGTAAAAATCCTCATTTGCCGTAGTGCATTGATGGACAGTTTTTGGTATGATTATGGCTATGGATTCTCTTTGGCCGTAGTGCAAAGATGAATTGTTTTATGGCATGATCAGGACCGTTGATGAAAACATGATTATCTTTAGCCGTAGTGCATGGATAATTCGTGGTCGTGATACTAAAGAATATCCTTGGCCATAGTGAAGGGGTGATTCGATGATGTGGATTATTTATTAAGCTGAGTCCCAGCGATAAAAGTCATGAAAAACCTTTTAAATCATAAAAGATAGTAGATTTTATTTTCTACTTGACTCTTTTAATGGATTGCTTGTTCCGCTGCAGTTAAACTTGAGGCCTATTATATTTTATCAGTTTAACATTGTTGGAGACTAATGATAATTTATTCTGCATTATCTTAGTCATAATATTTCTTATTGGGCTAGTTGAGCTCACCCTTTTGCTTTCATTGTTCTCTTCAGGAAATGAGAATATAGCTGGGACGAGTCGGAGAACGGAGTGATGGTCCATAGAATAGCATTAGTAGTCCTCACTATTCTGTGAAATAGTGTGATAATAATTGTAATGAGGACTCCTTTTGAGTTTGTATAATCTCTAGTAGACAATAATTCAAACTCACAGTTTATGTTTTGTCGTGTTGTACACGTCAGTTGTATTATTAAGTTTTATTTGGATTTATGTACCATGTAAGTGGCGACCCAAGATGGGTGACGTATACCTAATTTTGGGGACGTCACATGGAGCTTCTCGTAAGCTTAAAACCACCTTGGCTTCATTATGACCCATAGCACGGAGGAAATTTTTAATCTTCTCCATGGAAATTTTCCCCTTTGATTTTCCTTCAACACTGCAGTACTTGTATAAGAGGTAGATCCTTCAGCTTCTCCATAATTCCAAGGGACTTTTTGTAAGCTGATAACAGGATATTGTGGTCTGAATGGCAAGATGATTGGCTTTAGCGCAACAACTTTCAAAGGATTGTTAACTCCTTTGAGTTGAATTATGAATGGTTTAACAGTCCCATCATCCTCAGAGGATATAACTGCTACTAGTCCCTTCCATTTAGTAGGACAAGTATTTTCACTCTCAAATAGCACAATATTGTTGTCTACCAATTGCAGGACACCGCTAACAATTAGATTCCGAATAAGGTGGCATAGCATTCTTCCGTGTTGTGACCGCAAGAATGGGAGTGATACTGACATACTCCATCAGGATTGAACCGTCCTGACCGGGGATTAACTGGAGGTAGAAGGGATGTGATCCTTCCTTCATTGATTAACATATGAAGTATTTCCTCCATAGGTTGGCCCAGGTATGTAAATTCCCTTATATTGGCAAAATCCTGACAGGCTTTGCCAGTGGCTCTCTTCGTCACTTTATCCTCCAATGTTTATTATTTTGAAGGTGACGAGGGAGTATTCATAACCAAGAGAAGGAGACTAGCATGCTCCTGGCTAATTAATTAGCGTGTGACTTGATGCTGATAGGTCACTAGTTCTGCCAATTGCTCAATCTATTTACACAGAGCTTCCATCTTTCGTTCCATTATAAACTGGAACTTTGCATAATTCCATTTGTCAACACCGTCTTTGATGATCTGGGATGATTCATAGTTAAAATTGGAACTCTGTCCACTGCTTCAATTAATCATGTTGACCTCTTCTTCTTTGTGTGGAGGAAGAGGGTTGTCTTACACATAAGATTGATCTGGTTTGGTGACCACGATCGCACTGTTGTCTATTAAATCTTAGATTTTATGTTTCAAGGCCCAACAATCTTGAGTATCATGTCCAGGTGCCCCGGCATGATAAGCACATTTCCGAGCAGCATTGAAACCCCTCCCATTAGGATTGGCTGGTGGAAGAAGATGCATGATTTTCTTATGAGTGGTCAGAAGATTGAAAATGTTCTCGAGTGAATCCCCTAGGGGTGTGAACACTCAAGAGCGTTTGGCTTTTCCACCCTTAGGTAATGAAGGGTTTGAAGACTGTGCTTGAAAGGGAGTGTAATTTCTCCATTGGATAGGCATATTTTGATTGTCTTTCTGACCTTGTAGTATCAAGGAAACATCATCCTCTTTCTTTTTATGGACCCTCCAGGGGTTGTTTCCATAAGTTCCGGATTGGATGTGTTCGGCAACAGCTTTAAGAGTGACTAGGTCTTGAATCTTTTCTAACTTCAACCCCATCTCAGCCATCTCTCCATGTTTGATCATTTCAAAAAATGGTTTACCAATGCCAGCTAAGACTCTTTCATAGAAAGGAGCTTCTTGTATGTCGATAAAGGTTATAACCATTTCTAACTCTGTCATGGCAGGAATCACTTGAGCAGCAAGGTGCCTCCACCTTTAAGCATATTCTCTGAAAGACTCATTAGCCTGTTTCTTGACCTTGGTAATCTGGTATCGGTCAGGAGCCATCTGAGACTGGAAGCTGTATTGTGTGAGGAAGGCATGAGCTAGTTCTTCCCAACTATGGATCTTTGAATTGTCTAATCTAGTATACCACGAACGGGCTTCTCCAGTTAGACTCTTTTGGAAAAGCTGCATTCTGAGCTTTTCGTCCTCTGCATAAGATCCAAGTTCTCCAATGAACACCTTCAAATAGGCGTAAGGATCTCCTAACCGATACTTTTCGAAGTCAGGAGTTTTGAACTTTTCTGGATAATGAACACCACGGAATATACAAAGGTGATGGGTGGCGTCATGAATTTTTTTGGTTGTATCCAACTGGAGCTCAGGTACTGTAATGGCTTTGTCAGAACCTGGGGTTCCTCCTTGTGCAGAGGATTCAACATGTATGGGTATCTTCGTACCTTGAGTAGACTGATGTAGTTCTTTAAGAAGAACAGCCAAATCTGTAAATTATTTACTTAATCTGTTAAATTCTTCCCGAGAAACTGGATTAGATTGGTCAGATGAAGGCATGATTGGCTATAAGCCTGCGGCCTTTTTGGATTTTGACCGGGTAATAGGTCTGAATACTTCCCTGCGACAAAACTTGCATAGTTTAGTATTAGGGATTGTGTAAATATTTATATGCTATGTGATGTGTCCGTTTTAGGATTATAATCCTGCAAAACGGATGTTAGCTGTTTAGGATATCATGTTACTTTAAATATGTACATGCACATACTTCTTCAAATTTCTCATTACATGGAGATAAATATGAAACGTAAATTACAAGTAATTGACTTTACGAGTAATTTGAAATGAGAAAGTATGAAGAGAGTTTCCTCCGCGTTTGGTTTATCAGAGGCTGACCTGTCTTAGGTTTCTCTCGCGGCTTTTCGGCATGAAGGTTCCCAAATCATCGCAATTTACTTAACGGGAAGTTAATCCGGTCTTTCAACTGGAGCGAATTTGGGTGGTGACTTTCCTGAGCCTCGTTGGAATCAGTCTTCCTACGAGTCCAGTAATCAAACACCGACAGGATAGCCACCTGATGGAGGAACCACACAACAGACATTCACATACAACGTGTCTCACCGTTTATGAAAATGATGACATGTGCGAAGAACTAATATCACAGATAAATATATTGTAGTGCAGTAAAAAGAAATGCATTCGTACACATTCATCATAAATGTAAATGCAACATTCACACACAAGCATATAACAGTTTTGAAAAGCTTGTAATAGCAGCTTAAGTCCTCTTACTGGTGTCCCCAGCAGAGTTGCCACCTGTCGACGTCAGGTTTTTTATTTGTCCCTTTTCGTTTCCTATTTTTTGGTGTTCTCATGTTAGGTGAGATTTGTTTGAAAAAACAAATGAAAAAGGTCTGACATGTGTAATGTCGACGATGGACTGTTAAGAGTCGCTAGTTAATTTTTTAACTGGTTGTACCAACACAACCGAGAAAAAGTTTGCACATTGACCCAGTGATGTGACACTGCTAAACGGGTCTGTGAAACCAAGATTCATTAGGGTCCGGGGACTTGCTTATGCGGAGGGAAGGTGTTAGGCACCCCCCGACATCCGTGTTGCCACGATGACCGCCACTTTTCGAGAAACTATTATATGAATGTGTGTGTGTGTGTATGGGTCAATGTGCTATTATTTGGAAGTAGTGCTATGCCTCATTCGCACCTATATACAAGGGTTTGATTTTATGTAAAAATTCAGTTTTAAACAAGATATAGCAGTGATGTTTTGTAAAAAGAGGTTTTTCAAACCCTGTGCTCAATAGTAATTGAGGCCTTTGATACTTCCATTTTATTAAATGTTCGGCTTGATTGCTTTTATTTTCGAGATGCGAAGCATCTTCGAGAAAATAATATACAAAATAGTGCCGAACTCCTCGTGGGTATGAAAACCATTTGAGGAAATCCAACACCGTGAATAATTTACAAGCTGCTTACAGCTGAAAATGTCCATCACGGGAACCGAATTTAGATTCAGTTGACTGAATCTGTGATCACATGATTCCTAGGCTCACATGATGCCGCAATTGATATGAACGTAGTAAGCAGTTATATATATAAAAGCTATATATATATATATATATATATATATATATATTGACAAGATCAACCCCCACGAAGCACCTCCATGGGGGATCAGAAATGTAAATAAAGCTGTAAAAGCGATCAACCGCCACGGAGGAAACTCCAAGCGGGACGAAATGTACAGAAAGCAATAAAAACGGTCAACCGCCACAAAGTAAACTCTAGGCGGGACAAAATGTAAATATATATATATATATATATATATATATATATATATATATATATATATATATATATATAAGCAAGTAAATGCTCCAGATGTAAATTCAGGCTCATCGAACAGAGTTAGACACAGTTTGTGACACCCCCAAATCTAGGTACTTCATTCCCCTAAGACTTGGTGTTCACTTTCCATACATTCATACTATCTACCCACATAAAATAACATTTAAACCATAAATCCTCCCTTTAAAAGGTTACATCATTAATCCAAAAATATCACAGGTTGTCTAACCTTAAATATAAATCAAGTGCGGAAATAAATTATTACATCACATCATTAATTTAAAAGTCTATCATCATAATAATAAATAAAATTACAAGTCTTCATCACTTGTACATTTTTCCCTTTCTTTTGCTAGATGTAGGCTCATCTACCTTCTCAACTTTAGCAGCAATAATTATATTTATGCAAGAGTGAGCAAAATAAATGCTCACTAGATATGACAATGAATCAACAAGATAATAATAATTGCCAATGAATAGGCTCATCAAAACTAAATAGTACTCTATCAATGATAACCAAAGACTGGAATCAAAATAAGGAACTATGTCTCAGAGTCATAAGACCACGAACTATGTCTACAGTTGCAAGTAATCTTTCAACTTCAATTTTAACAGTCATAAGACTATAAGGACCCCTCGTACTTAGGGGGATCAGCCCTTCATACAATGTATTGTGCACAAATATTTCAACGCTAAGCATAAATTATCCCCTATTAATAGGATTATTCATCTCAATATTTAGAGTACAAGTCCGCACCAAAGAAAGTTTGGTTTGGATAAGCTTTCAAGGGTAATTTGAAGTTTAACGATCATCAACTAGAGGACTAGTTGAATCAATAGTGTTTGATAACACAACAGTTGATCAATAGTAGCGTAATATGGAACAACGAATAAGTGTAAGCGAACTAACTATATTTCGAACTCATGCTTAGAAACAACTACAATGCATAAGTATTGAATGAAAATAAACCTTGCTTGAACAATATTAAGCTAGGACTATGAATTATTGAATATACTTTAAGTAATAGCAAGCTGAAAATAAAGCTTGCTCAAAAAGAGAATAACTTGTGTCAAGTAAATGAAATAAGATAATTCAACATTAGAATTAGAATTCAATAAAATTTCATTCATAATACACGAATGACAATAAAGAAACTTGTCTAACAATAAACAAGTTAGAATACATCAATAAATATTGGAATTCAAACTTGTTCGAATAAAGTTAAAGTCATAGCTAGCTTGCTCAAATAATGATTAGGAATACAAAAGTTCGCTTAATGAATGGTTAAAGTGAGAAACTTGCTTAACGTAAATGTAGAGTTAGAAAACTTGCTTAATAAAAAAAAAGAGTTTAGAAACTTGCCTCGAGCGTAAGCTATAATATCAAACTGACGTTCACCTACACATAGGTTTAAAACAATAATACCTATTAGATATGCTAACATACCACAACATGTACATTTCTATCTAAACTTATCATTTTAGCACAAGTCTTAGGCTACCATATATATTTCAGAATTCCCAAGTGTTAACATCATAACACTTATCTAACATTCATTGTGTATTCTAAGTTATCACATAACGCGTTCGTAACTTACTAATCACTTTTACAACTTTGAATTTATAATCCACATAACACGACTCTGTTTAACCTTGTTATTACATGGTTTTCACATTAACCTAACATTAAGCTAAGTTGCATTGAACGTCCAAAGTCTGCAAAATTAGCAGACTTCACTATCTGAGACTGGGCACTGGCGTGGCCGCGCCAGTTTTACACTGGATCACAGCGCCCCCGCGCGGCAGCGCGCCCGCGCCAAGAGGCCATGCACCAGTTTCATATGAAAACTCCATTTTTTTGACATCTCTTGCAAAAATCATCACTGTAATCTCTATACTTGGCCAAACTGCTTCGTTCAAATTACGTTGTGCTCGTTTCTTAATGAACTAATATATACAAAACTCAATTTATAATTTAACATATGAATTGACCATCAAAATTGGTACTTACATGAGCCATATGAAAAAATACATACAACATACACTATCGTTAATTTTTCTTCTACTGTTAACCGAATTAACATGAAATTTCTTGTTAAAGCATAAAATCTAGCATCATAAACACATATACTCACCATAATTCAGTTTTCTACAACAATTCAACACATTTGCAATTCACATAAAATATATAGTTTGCCTAAGAACATATATATATATATATATATATATATATATATATATATATATATATATATATATATATATATATATATATATATATATATATATATATATATATAATACTAAGGTTTAGATACAATACCTTCAATTTATTTGAAATCCTTATTAGAACTATTTAGAATCCACAGCTCTCAATTCTCTCTCAAAACCTCTCAAGCAATTCTCTCTAAAACCCTCTGTAATTTTTCTCTGTAGCTTTTCTTAGGCTTAGGCTTAGACAATATAGATTATACGTAAAACTAAACTGACGACCTTAATACACCAACTTAATAAAATGTCACTTACAACAAAACCAACGTATAAATTATAAATATCCTAGATTTATTATTTTAATTTATTTTATTTTATTTATATAATTCAAAATTAAAAAGGGAATCCAAAAGCCATAGGGCTTTGTTTGGCAAATCATTTAAAATTAAAGAGTTTATATCCTTAAGCATTGTTTGGGTAAAACTAGATTAAAACTAATTTAATTTATTTTAATAACTCCTTATACTTTAGTTATTTGTCACACTATATTTAATCAAGCTTTCATACTTAATTTATTTAATTTAAATAATAATTAATTAAATAAATCACTTAATCACATAACTCACTACAAATAATTAACTATTAAAGTGAAATATCAATATAATAATAATTTCCTTAACTCATTAATTATTTATTTAACAAATAATTAACAAAATCAAATCAAATAAATTAAACAAATATTTATTCAACGATAAACATATCCATTAAATATTTATATAACTCAATAAATATTTAATATTGCAATTAAAAATCTAGAATGTTACACAGTTCATATATATATATATATATATATATATATATATATATATATATATATATATATATATATAAACAATTAAACGCTCCAGACGTAAGTCTAGGCTCATCGAACAGAGTTCGACATATAGTTCATATATATAAGTATATATATCTATACGAAAGCAATTAAACGCTCCAGACATAAGTCTAGGCTCAATCGAGGCATAACTCGATAATGTTAGTCCATATATAAATATATATATACATAAGTATATATATATATATATATATATATATATATATATATATATATATATATATATATATATATATATATATATATAAACTGAAATGAAACCACGGACCGAAGTCCGGGCATACACACGCAGCACGACCCTCAACGTGAAGAATAGTGTGTGCAACGATAAAGAGAAAGGCTTTAAAGTGTGTAAGAAAGCTTATAGTGGCCTGCCAAAGAAGACTTCTATAGCTTTAAGTAGATGAACACTCGGCTCCCGCCAGTAAAAAGTAGCTATATATGAGCTTACAAGTGTTTAAAATGAGAAAGCACTCAGTTTGGGGTGTGTACAGAGCAAATTGGACAGGGTTTTCTCGCCTTTTTCTCTTACAAAATGGCCACCCCAGCCCTCTATTTATAGAGGGGGGAGCCGCAGGTGTACTTGTGGCTAGCCGCAAATGTACCTATAGCTGCCCGGGGTGCCCCGGGCTTCGCGGACCTCGCTGTCTCGAAGTACGCGCACGCATGTAACGTGATGTCCGCTCAAACTTTCAAAACTTCAATCTGGGCATTCGACTGAGGTGTAGAAGACCTATTTTCAGACCGCCGTTATCGAGAGTTACGCAATGGCATGGGATTAGAGGTTGTACGAAGTCAGGAAGATGGGACTATGCCCTCCGGTCTTCAAGCTTCAAATTCTATCTGTTACCCTGCATAATAGCCACTCGGGATTGGACTTCCTTGGTTCTTATGGGACATTACTGTGTAGAAATGTATGTCTGAAATGTTGAGACGGCGTGATGTGGCGTCAAGGTGGCAAGATGATGACTTTGCCCCTCACCGGGGTTATCTCCGTTTTGGGCTGATAAAGCAGATATTGCTCAGGATTATCTCTGAGATTGGACTACTGCAAGTGTTGAATGTCCTCAGAGTCATCTCTAAGGTGTGTCTGTCTTCCCGGTGTTATCGCCGAACCTTGTACTGAGTGCCTCGGTGTAAGCACCGAGGTTGAAGCTAATTGCATGCATTTAAAATAAGCATTTATGGGGTTATCTCCGGAATTACAACTGCCTTCCTTGGGGTTATCTCCAAGGTTGGAATCTACTGCTCCCAGTGTTGGGACTGAGACGGAATATCTCGAGGTTATCTCCGGGATAAATCGGTCTTCTCCGGTGGAATTTCTGGTATCGGAACTGCATGCCTCGGGATTATCTTCGAGGTTAGAACTGATGCTCCCAGTGTGTGTTCCAGGGTTGAGACTGAGCTTTCGGTAGTATCCGGACTGGATGTGAGCTATCTTCTAGAGTTATGTCTGAAAGACGAATCTGCCCTCTTGCAATGTCAGTAACAGGTGTGCAAAAAATTTTGAGAGTCTACAACCACTGAAAGCATCAATACTCGTGATGAATCACCAATCCATCGACATCATCATCACCTCACAGTCGAGCAGATAGAGCGACTAGCTCTAATAAAACCATCTCTCAGACAATGTTCTCAAATATCCCCCACAGACAACGTCGTGGTGCAATGAAAAGGAATGCCTCGAAGCCCCAAGAATGCACGATAGCCTGGTAGTCGAGATGAAGGCTCCTATACAAAAATGGATGTTGAACCAATTCCCTCGTGGCTGAGTAAACCCGAGAACCTGCATATTCAAATCAAGGTTCAACCATTACCAAAAATGGAAGAGAAAAGCTATTCAAAATGATGAAAACCTCTGGTACCTCGTTAACATGTAGATGGATCAATGGATGGCGTCTCAAGTCGCCTAATAGATCTTGAATCGTCAATGTATGCCGGGAAGGTTCGGGCGAGTAGTGGAAGAAGAAGGAGTGGGATCCTCAGCAGGAACATCCTCCTCCTCGGGAACTCCGGTCCTATCAACCCTAATAGAATGGATCAAAGACTTGGTCAACCGACAAACCTGTCGGGCCGGGTTAGGCAAAGGAACATCTGAAGTTTTCCTCCTAACGCCTAAGGAAACCCTATGGGACGTGGAATTGCTAGGCCTATCAGAATCCATGCCTAAAAAGAAACTCCAAATCGCCTCAGAAAGGGTGAGGTATGTTTCTACTCCAGTTAATTTAATTGAGCATATGCATCCACCTAAGACAACAGACTCCTAAGGATATGCTTAAATCATCATATCATGCATAGTTTACATGTGTAAATTTATGTTATTTTAACATGCATCGCCAGTAAAGTTAAATATGCATGTACATTTAAATGCTTAGACTCGCAAAAATATTTTGTCAGAGTCTCTTTTATAAAATGGACTATCCACATACACATAAGCATGATTATGTGGCCATTTAGTAGCACACCAACCTAATCAAGAACAATATAAATGTTAACATGAAATCTAGCCCACAATGGTAGTCAAATTACCTAGGGCCATTAAAATATAATCATGACAATTTCGTGCTCATTTTTCCTAAAATAAGATAGCTAAACTTGACAAAATGGGTGTAAAATGACTTTTGAAAAAATAAAAAAAAATCGCATCAGAATGATCATCATGGTAAAATACAAAAATTTACTATTCCCGTTCAATTTTATTAAGTCATTTATGCATACATATTTGATACATTGTGTTTAAACCTAATAAACATGAAATCTACCTTTCTAACTGTCAAAACTTGAAAAGAAAGGATGTAAACATTACCAGAGATGTTCAGAACGTTTGTACGGTGACGAAATTCAGAAAAAGCAGCCCAAAATGAGTAGATCTGAGTAGGAAGGTTCAGATTTCTCGAAGGGTATCAAGTTGAAAATGATATGTGAAGGGGCCAGGGGGTCGCGACAACTCAAAGAATATGAGGGGAATTATCCTACTCATGATTTGGGAACTGGCAGCAGCATTTTTGCGTTGAAGATTTGGAGACACAACCTGTATGGGGAGAAAGTGGAGATCTATACGGATCATAAAAGCCTCAAATATTTCTTCACCGAAAAGGAACTCAACATGCGGCAACGACGTTGGCTTGAGCTGTTGAAAGATTACGATCATACCATCCAATATCATCCTGGAAAAACGAACGTAGTAGCTGACACATTGAGTAGAAGATCATATGCGGGTACGAGTGCAATGCTGTTAACACAAAGGCCAATTTTGTATGATTTGCAAAGGATGGAGATAGAGATGAAGGCTCCAAGTACCCACATGATGATATCAAATATACGAGTAGAACCGACTTTAATTGATAAAGTTAAAGCCGCTCAAGCTACAGACATAGAGCTGATGCGTATGAAGAAGAAAGTACAAGAAGGTGTTATTCCAGAAGCAAGAATCGATAAAGAATGAATACTTCGAATCAACTCCATACTTTGTGTTCCTAACAATTTTGACTTGAAGCATAGAATAATGATGGAGGCACACAACACACCGTTTGCAATCCATCCTGGGAGTACCAAAATGTATCATGATCTTCGACATACATTTTGGTGGAGCAATATGAAAAGAGAGATCGCGGAGTTTATCTTGAGGTGTTTAACTTGTCAACGTGTAAAGGCAGAGCATTAAGTGCCAAAGGGTCTATTACAACCACTTGAGATCCCGAAATGGAAGTAGAAACACATTACCATGGATTTCGTTACAGGTCTTCCCAAGGTTTCTCAAGGCATAGATGCGATTTGGGTCATTGTTGATAGATTAACCAAGTCTGGCCATTTCTTGCCTATACGTGAGACTTATTCCCTTGAACGTCTTGCTCATATGTATGTGAATGAGATTGTGAGATTGCATGGCATGCCAGTATCCATAGTTTCGGATCGTGACCCAAGATTCACTACACGATTTTGGGTTAGCTTGCAGAAAGCTATGGGCACGGATTTACGATTTAGTTCAGCATACCATCCTCAAACGGACGGGCAATCAGAGAGGACTATTTAAACCCTTAAAGATCTATTAAGACTATGTGTTCTAGATTTTAAAGGAAGTTGGGATAAGTACTTGTCACCGGTGGAATTCTCCTACAACAATAGTTATCAGGCAAGTATAGGTATGGCTCCATTTGAAGCCTTATATGGACGAAAGTGTCGTTCTCCAGTATGCTGGGATAAGGTGGGTGAAGCAACATTGTTGGGACCAAAATTGGTATGCATAACTACAGAGAAGATCCAAACAATTCGACAACGTATACAAACGGCACAGGATCGACAAAAGAGAAAGGATGTAGAATTCAATATTGGGGATCATGTATTGTTACGTGTTGCACCATGGAAAAGAGTTATAAGATTTGGGAAGAGAGGAAAGCTCAATCCACGATTTATCGGTCCATTTGAGATTCTTGACCGACTAGGAAATGTGGCCTATAGACTCGCATTACCTCCAAGTATGTCTCGTGTTCATAATATTTTTCACATATCTGTGCTTCGTAAATATGTGAAAGACCCGAACCACATAATTGAGTTAGAACCTGTAACGACCCCAAAATTCATACCATTTAAATCTCGACTTCGGTCGTTAACCATACATTCAACCTCTAAATAATACATCATTATTCGATGTTAAACTTAATAAAATTGCGGAATATTTAAAACTTTTATACATTTCCTTCTTTCTTGCCCTGAATCGCAACCATTACATTACATCTCTTTGATTCAATCTTATGTCATGAATCGTTACAACAAAATAACTATACAAAGTCTTACATCATAACTAAATATTCATATACATTAGATAGCTCAACTTACATTTAACAACATCTTATGTTCAAAATAGGAAATACATTTCGCATAAAACATAAGTAATCTTCGTGAATATAGATCTCTATAACTCACATAACACGTATCTTTACCTTAAAATCTTGACCTGCAAAAGTGGTTATTTGCAAGAGTGAGCTCGACAGCCCAGCAAAGTCTAACAGTTTTCATGCATCATATATCACATAATAACATGCTCGACATACATCTCATTAAAGTAACATGGCATACATGCTTTTAATTCACATAACAAATATAAAGATTGAGTTCCTTACTCAATCATCATTACTTAGCCAAAATAATGCAGTCATATATTGACTTTAACATTTCATGATTTCAACATGCATAACATATCATGCAATTTAAAACAGTTCATCAAGTCCACGTAGAAAATAGGAACCGAAAGACTTGCCTTGATCGTTGTTTACCAATAATAGCTTAACAGCTTACAGTTATCTGCACTTCACGTGCCCTACACAATTATATAATCATACACATCAACTATTAGTCACATAACAACACATAGCAATTGTAATGTAAACTCTACTCCACATCTCATAATCTTTCCTATTAATAAATACACAATGGTCAATTAGATTGTGTTAACTTTTCGACTTATGACTCACTATATTTCTTCTTAGTCAAACTCGAAGTTCAAGTGCTTAAGTCTTGCTAGGACTACTTATTGGTTTTATATTAAACCCATTCCATATCTTATAATATCCATTTCAATGGAATTGAAACACTTTTTTAAGTTCATTAACACTTGGCACGGCGTTTCGACGTTCAATCGTCACACGCCCGATTTGCCTCTCTTGTGTATGCTTACTATGCTTCTATAACTTATCTAATACATTATTTATTAATGTTAAGCATCATTATATTTACTAAGATTCATGTTTTATAACTTAGGACATCATCTTTTACGGTCTGGAGCACTACACATGCATATGTGCATGCCCGACACCCTCCGATTGCCTCTGAAAACACAACAGTCCTAAATATGACCATTTTGACCCATCCGAATGACCTCAAATTGAAAAACTTAAAGAACGAAAGTTGTAGGTCTACTCGTCCTCGTTCCGGATCATCTTGAATCACCTCAATCGGAGTTCATATGAGGAAGTTATGGCCATTTTACTACAGGAGGTCAAAACTGTCCAAGTCAGACTTCTGTCCCCGCGCTGGGGCGCGAGTACTAAGCCAACTAGTGGCGCTGGGGTGCGAGATTGGCGCTGGGGCGCCAATTTCAGCGCTGGGGCGCCAGCTTCTGGCGCTGGGGCGCGAATTTTGGTGCCGGGGCGCGATTTTTGGCGCTGCGGCGTGAATTTTGACGCTGGGGCGCCGAAACTCTCAGAACCCAACCACGAAGAACAGAACAACTCAATTTTCTGTCTATAACTTCAATTCCAACACTAATTAACATGAATAACTAATGCAAATTACACATAAACTTTCACCAAGCATACAAATATTAAATTAACCCAACTTAAACCATAATTTTAGAAAAATTAAATACTAGAATAACATATTTTAAAACCCAAAAACTCCATTTTTGATATTTCTTGACACAGTGCATACTGTAATCATAATGATACACCAATTTGATTCTTTTGAACTAAGTTCTCTGTAATTCTTAACAAACTAACTAATATAGTCACAGTTCAATTTCACACACTAAATTGATCATCATAATTGTTATTTACATAAGCTACATAAGAAATACATATACTGACATTATTTCTTCCTACTGTCAAACGAATTTATCATGCAATTCTCGTTTAAGCACTACCTCTAATCATCATAAACTCATATAATAACTATATAATCAAGTACCATACCAAGTTATACATGTATATCAACAATTCATCCCATAAAATATTTTACAGAGAACTTTTTGGGAAGAAGAAAAACATGAAACTTTTAGAGAAAGAGATTGAGCTCCTACCTTGGATTAGGAAGATGATTATTATTATTTTCTCCAAATTCTTTTCTACAACACCTGTTAAAATCACTCTCAAATTCTCTCTAGTTTTTCTCTTTTCTTCTTTTTCTCTCTGTAAACTTCAACTGAGTCTTTCTTCTCCCTAACTCTAACATACGTATAATATTATAACGTATAATAATAATATAGATATTAAGTATAGGATTTAACTGACATCAGTTATAATTTTTTTTTTTTGAAAATCAAAAGCCATAAGGCTTGTTTGGCTAAGCTTAATAAAAATAACCCATTAAATCCTTACACCTTGTTTGGCAAATCTAACTAAAACAAATAGATTAATCCTTATACCTTGTTTGATAAAACATCATTAAATTAAAGACTTATTATGCAATAAGACATGTTTAGAAAAACCAAATTAAACTCTTTTTATTTATTTTAATAACTCCTTTATAGCAAGGTTATTAGTCACACTTTTATTAAATTAATAAATCAATTAAAACATTAATCTATTAAATTACTTTAACACATAAATCATTATCACATAATTATAATTTCTTTTATAATTATAATTTTATTTAACCAACGAATATTTTAAATTAATTTCTCATTTAAAATATTATAACTTATTTAAATCACCATAAGCTCTCTAGCTTACTTATTAAATTATATTATTATATAATCTCATAACAATTAATTTACTTAGCTCCTTAATTATTTACTCAACAAATAATTAAATCACATCAACTCAAATTGCCATATAATTCAATAAATATTTAATATTGCCAATAAATATTTAATATTTAATATTTAATTATTTATTCAACAAATAATTAAATAAACTACATCACTCAAATTGAACAATAACATATCCATTAAATACTTAAATAAATCAATAAATATTTAATATCACGCTTTAAAATTATGGAATGTTACATCATTCCCTCCTTACAAGGATTCTGTCCTCAGAATCACAATTCAAATAAATCATTCGTTACAGAACCAGACGAGATAGCCGAAGATTTAACGTACGAGGAGATACCTGTTAAGATCTTAGATAGGAAAGAGCATGTTCTACGCACGAAGATTATACCACAAGTTAAGGTTTTGTGGAGAAACCATGCTATTGAAGAAATGACTTGGGAGTTGGAATCAGAAATGAAAGCGAGGTATCCTCACCTTTTCGAAACACTAGGTACGTACGTCAATTTCGAGGACGAAATTTCATAAAGAGGGGAGGTTGTAAGACCCCAACTTATTAATAAATGAAATTAAATTTCCTCTATTTATTATTTTGAAATAGAAATGGTTGATTTGATTAATGTGGTTAGTTATGGGTAAAATGCGCAAATATTTCAAATAAGCAAGTAGTTATAAAATATTCATTTTTGGTTAGTGAATATTCGTTTGGTCGTGGAATATTTTTACTGTCGGGGAATATTCGTACGACGGCGCAGCCTTGTGTGGGGCCCATAATGGAAAGCGATTGGATGAAGAAAACGACAAGTATAAGTTGTTTATAATTAACGAGTTATTACCGTTAATACTGTTGGAATACCTGGTGGTTAAAATACAGTAGCACACGGTATTGCACCAATTATTTATTCTTACGAAGGAAGGCACTACTCAATAATTGTTACAGCAGTTACTGTTCAATATTTTATTTTATTGATTCAATAATTGCTGCATTTATATTTTATATTATTGTTGTTTCAATAATTGTCACTGCACAGTATTTCCCATTATCAGATCAATAATTCATATTATTTGAATAATATTATTAGATAACATTATTGACAATGTCTAGAAAGTTCTGTCTAAGGAGAGGTTTGGTCATCTAATTGCGCGCCAGTAAGGAGAAATTCTTATTGGAAAGCCCCCTCTTTCTTGGGAACGGCCTGGTTGTCATAAATGTGATTCTGTAATATTATTTGTGAATAATTAATTATTGATTCATATGATAAGGAAATATTTATTTTATGTGGATATAAATGAGGGATATATTTTTGTGGTTAAAAATAAAGGAGTTAATGTTGAGGTTTTTATCAGTATTTTTGTCGGAATGGAAGTATTAAAAATCAGGGTTTTTGAGATATTTTACGGGGGTTATAATTTTTAATCCGACCGTTGGATCGTGATAATTTTTTGGATATGTTATACATATATAAGTTGAGTATATGTCCACAAATTTGAACCGTTAAAAATAAACGTATGATTTATTATGAATTTTACGAGATGACTAGTTCAGAAATTGTTGAATTTTCGGAGTTTATCATTTTGGTGGAAAATTCTAGAATTGGTGGGCCCCACTCTTGGTTGGTGAAGAAATGTGCTGATATTTTTATTCAAATGTGGTAGGCTTGAATAGTAGCAGGTAAAGCCATCAGGTTGCAGGTTAAGTCTGCTTCGGCGTGCTAACATTTTCCTATAAATAGAGGGCTAAGTTAGAATTAAAAATCACACCAGAAATAAGTTTTCTCTCTTTCTCTCTCTAGATTATTGAGTGTATTTTGTGAGTATTTAGATACTTTGAGAGTTTCTATTCATCAGAGCAAGTTTTTTTCAGCCTTATACCGGTATTCCGACCAGAAGTACTGATATTTTGAGGTAAGGGATATTATCTTCTTCTTAAATGATATTTTCTTCAATATCATTATGCCGAAATATTGATATGAACTTTTTATCAAATTTAGAACTTTTTGTGTTGGGGTTACTATTCACGTATACGGCACTATTCACCGAAAAATAAAATTTTCCTTTTTTGTCCAAGATGTCTATTATGGTTACTATCTTTGATTGTATCCATGTTTTGATCTTTATTTTTAAATTCTGCTTCACAATTGATTATTATGAAGTATTATTGATCTTGGATAAACTGTTATACGAATCCCTACTATTTGTCCTTCTGTCTCACTGGATTCGTTTTCTTTGAGATATTTTTCATCATCCTCAGTCCTAAATGATGATATTACTGAATATCTTTGGCCTGTAGTGCAAAGATGTATGATTACCTAATGAATATCTTTGGCCTGTAGTGCAAAGATGAATAGGTGTTGAGATGAACATGACTGACTGGTGATACAAATGAATATCTTTAGTCTGTAGTGCAAAGATGAATATTTGGTTAAAGATGATTATTAATTTATGTTACAGGGATAAAATATTGATGATGGACTTTTAAATCTTAGAAGATAGTAGAATTCATTCTCTACTTGACTCTTCTAATGGTTTGTTGTTTCCGCTGCAGTTGTTGATCTAAAACTTGTTGTTGATTATAATCTATCAGATTTTTTCCTGTTGAATACTAATGATAATTTGTTGTATATCATCTTAGTCATAATATTCTTTACTGGGCTAGTTGAGCTCACCCTTTTTCTTTTTGTTCCATTTTTCTTCTCAGGAGGAGAGAACATAGCAGGATCTAGTCGGGGTATGGAGTGATGGTTCTAGAAAGATGTTTTAGCAGTCCTCACTATTTTCTGTAAAATAGTGTTTGAATAATGTAATGAGGACTTATTTGAGTGTGGATATAGTCTAGAAGACAATATTTATATTTAAACTCACAATATGTGTTGTCATATTTTGCACGACAATTGTATTATTGAAGTTGTAGTTTGCTTTTTGTACCATGTATTTGGCGACTCAGAATGGGTGTTGTATACCTATTTTGAGGGCGTCACACTCTTAGCCAGTACCACAAGGATAAGAAGAGTAAGGGCAAGGTTGATGGAGGAATCAAGACCGAGGGAGCCAATGGAAGTGGAAACGGTCAAAAGAGAAAGGGCTTTAACTCTGGGAACACCGGAGTAAAACAAGGGAATTCTAAGAGAAGGATGGAGGTCCGTAAAACCTGCGGGAAGACTCACTTAGGAGTCTATCTCAAAGGAAAGGCAATATGTTATAATTCTGGATAGGAAGGGCACATTTCGCCTAACTTTCCAAATCCGAAGAAAAATCACGGATGTTTTGTATGTGGATCAACTGATCACATAGCGAAGAACTGCCCGAAGAAGGGGACGGAAGGAAATAAGGGAACTAATAGTGGTAAGTTGGCTATTAGTGGTCCATCTCAGCCAGGTAAATCAACGGCTCGCACTTTTAATATGACGGTCCAAGATGTTGTGGCATCAGGGGATGTAGTTGCAGGTATTATTCCGATCAATAACATAAATGCATACGTGCTTTTTGATTCGGGTGCTACTTGTTCGTTTATAGCATGTGATTTTGCTAGACGACTATAATTATTTCCCGAAAAATTACCTATACCTTTGAACATTAAGGTAGCAAATAAAGAAATAATTCTTGTTGAAAATATTCATAAGAGTTGTTGTGTAGAGGGACGGGGTTGTAAGTTATCGGTAGATTTAATACCGATAAAGTTAGGAGAATTCGACGTAATTCTCGGAATGGATTGGTTAATTAATCATGGAGCAATTATAGATTGCCAAAAGAAATGTGTGAGAATCAAGACGTTGAAGCAACCTCCTGTAGTATTTTACGGTAGTAAGTTGTCGGGACGTCCGTGTTGCCTTACGATGATACAAACTAGAAATTTATTAAGGAAAGGTTGTGTGGGTTACCTTTGCCATGTTGTGGATACCCAGAGAGTGGGAGCAACCATGGAACAAATACCTATAGTAAATGAGTTCATGGATGTATTTCCAAGTGAGTTACCGGGGTTACCGCCGGATAGGGAGATCGAATTTGTGATAGACGTTGTGCCAGGAGCGGCACCAGTCTCAAGGGCACCGTATCGTATGGCGCCTGTGGAAATGAAAGAACTAATGGTTCAGCTACAGGAACTATTGGACAAAAAGTACATTCAACCAAATGTTTCTCCGTGGGGGGCACCAGTGTTGTTTGTCAAGAAGAAAGACGGATCGTTGAAACTTTGTATCGACTATCAGGAGTTGAACAAGTTAACGATAAAGAATAAATACACATTGCCCAGGATCGATGATCTCTTTGATCAATTGAAAGGGGCAAAGTATTTTTCTAAAATAGATTTGCGGACGGGGTATCATCAGTTGAAGGTCAGAAAGGAAGATGTACCAAAAACGGCATTCAGGACTCGTTATGGTCATTACGAGTTTCTGGTGATGTCATTTGGGTTGACGAATGCACCAGCTGCATTTATAGATATGATGAACAGAGTGTTCAAACCATATTTGGACAAGTTTGCCGTTGTGTTTATCAATGATATTCTAGTCTATTCTAAGACGCCAGAAGATCATGCTGAACACTTAAGATTAGTATTGGAGACACTAAGGAAAGAGAAGTTATATGCGAAATTCACTAAATGTGAATTTTGGCTGGAAAAGGTGCAGTTTTTAGGTCATGTCATTGGCCAGAAGGGTATTTCAGTAGATCCAGTGAAGGTGGAAGCAGTGATGAATTGGGAATAGCTGAAAACGCCGACTGAGGTGCGGAGTTTCCTAGGGTTAGCAAGGTACTATCGAAGATTTATCCAAGATTTTTCGAAGATAGCTACCCCGTTGACTAATTTGACAAGGAAGACGGTGAAATACGTATGGCATAAATGTGAAGACAGTTTTCAAGAACTGAAGAAAAGATTAAGTGAAGCGCCTATTTTGTCGTTGCCTGATGACATAGGAAATTTCATAGTGTACAATGATGCTTCGCATAGAGGACTTGGTTGTGTGCTTATGCAGCATGGCAAAGTCACTGCGTATGCGTCATGGTAGTTAAAGGATTATGAGAAAGTTTATCCTACTCATGATCTGGAACTGGCCGCAGTAGTTTTTGCCCTAAAGATATGGAGACATTATCTTTATGGGGAAAAATGTGAGATATATACGGATCATAAAAGTCTAAAGTATATATCTTCACTCAGAAAGATTTAAATATGAGGCAGAGAAGATGGTTAGAGTTGATAAAGAATTATGATTGTAAAATCCTGTATCACCCTGGAAAAGCCAATGTAGTTGCAGACGCCTTAAGTAGGAAGGGTCGGGAAAAGTTGTCTATGTTAACGGCTCAAAATGAGTTAATAACATTGATGACTAGGATGGAATTAGAGGTAAAGTTGCCAATTGAGGCGGATCAGAGACTATTTGCGACGGAAATGCAGTCTACTATCGTAGAAAGAGTCAAGGAAGTACAACTCACGACAGACGAGTGTAATCAAATGAAGAAGCGGTTATCCGAGAAGGAGGATGCTAAGTATAGTCTTGATAATGAAGGATTATTAAGATTTGAGGGAAGAATTTGGGTTCCGAATGAGACGGAATTAAAGGAGCAAGTGTTACAAGAAGCTCATAATTCGAGGTACTCGATACATCCTGATAGCACTAAGATATATCAAGACCTTCGACAGAGTTTTTGGTGGCCGAACATGAAGAGAGAAATAGCAGAGTATGTGAATAGGTGCTTGACTTGTCAAAAAGTTAAGGCCGAACATCAACGACCCAGTGGCTTATTACAGTCATTGGAGATTCCAGAATGGAAGTGGGAGCATATTACGATGGATTTTGTGGTGGGACTTCCGACAACGAATAAAGGATATGATGCGATTTGGGTAATAGTGAACCGGTTGACGAAGTCGGCTCACTTTTTGCCAATTAGGGTCAAGTATAACTTGGACCAGTTAGCTAAACTTTATGTTAAGGAAATCATTTCCAGACATGGGGTACCGGTATCAATTGTGTCAGATCGTGATCCACGATTCACATCAAACTTTTGGAGGAGTTTGCAAGAGCAGTTGGGAACACAGCTAAAGCTAAGCACGACTTATCATCCACAAACTGATGGGCAGAGTGAAAGGACAATTCAGACATTAGAAGACATGTTGAGGTCTTGCGTCATGGATTTCAAGGGTAGTTGGGATGATCACCTACCACTAGTAGAGTTTGCGTATAACAACAGTTATCATGCAAGCATAGGCATGCCGCCGTACGAAGCTTTGTATGGAAGAAAATGCAGAACACCTTTGTGTTGGGATGAGGTGGGAGAACGCCGTATGCTAGAACCAGAATTGGTGCAACAGACAGCAGAGGTGGTAAAGTTAATTCGGGTGCGTCTCGTCACAGTTCAGGACAGACAGAAAAAGTATGCGGACTCACATAGACTAAGTCGAGAGTTTGAAGTGGGTTCGTATGTGTTTCTAAAATTATCTCCATGGAAAGGAAAGATACATTTTGGAAAGAAAGGAAAGTTAAGTCCAAGGTTTATAGGACCTTTTGAGGTATTAAAACGGGTGGGAGAGGTAGCTTATATGATATCATTACCTCCAGACCTAGAACGAATACATAATGTGTGTCACGTATCTGTATTACGTCCATATAAGCCGGACTATAAGCATGTAATCGAGTATGAGCCAATTCATATCGAGAAGGACTTAACGTATGAAGAGTTGCCGATGCAAATCATTGATAGAAAGGAACAAGTTCTGAGGAACAAGGTAATACCATCAGTGAAGGTATTATGGAGGAACCACGATGCTGAAGAAGCAACGTGGGAACTAGAAGAAAAGATGAAAAAAAAATTTCCTCATCTATTTGATTAAAGTAAGACGAGATTCTGGGGACAGAATCTTTATAAGGGGGGAAGAATGTAACGACCGAGAAATTTGGATCTTATTGTAAAATGATATTATTAATTTAAATAATAATAAAATCCAATTCTATGTGTTATCAAGATGGTTGTCTTTGTATAACCTATTGATGTTAGAATGTCATAGTATTTGAGCTACGTGGATGAATTAAAGTGTTTGAATTTCTAAGACGAAAATAAAAGTTTTCCGAGAAACTTTTCGAAAAATACTATTCATCGATATTTGCTCGGGATATAATTTTGGATTTCCGAGAAATACGTAATGATGGAATAATAAGGTGAGATGGATTATGTAATAAAAATCTAGTTATGAAAAAAACGATATTTCGCTTGTGGACTTAATTTATAAACGTTAAGGAAGGCGAAATAGTAATGAATATGTAATAATGGTATGATACTTATATATTGTACAAAGAAATGGAAATGAGTATAATACGAAGTATTATACGAGGTTGTATGAAGGGTGAGTTATCGTAGATAAATTCTATATGAATTAGAATACGAAAATAATACATAAACTATATGTATTATGAAATGTTAATGGACTTGGAAAGATTGTTGGGAATTAATATAAGTCCAAGGGAATTAAAGGGAGAGGCCCAATTATTAATTAAGGAATCAACTAGTGGTTTGTTAATACAAAGCCCAAGGATTTAATTAATCCAAGCCCAAACTAGAATTCATGGATTGGTTGACCCATAGGGCAAACCATATTATTATGGTTGAATGTGGTGACCAAGTAATGTGGTAACCAAGTATTGTGATGGTCAAGTTAATGCAATGACCAAGGCTTTGGAGTAATGGCCAAGTATGAGATAAGAGAGTGGTTAGCAAGTAATGAATAGTAAGGAGGTGGCTTAAGGAGGTGGGATTGTTTTAAAGACCAAACTACCCTAACTTTGCAAATTCTATAAATAGAGAAGACTTACAAGCATTTGTTGGTTGTTCAAATAATCTAGACTTCACAAACTGCTTAGGTGTTAGAGAGAATAAGCTAGCAATAAGTTACTTCCATAAGTCAAGAAGAAGAAGAAGCTATTTATCAAAGACTTCAATAGTAAGACTTCTTCTCCAATTATCTTCTATCTCTACCATGATAGGTTGATAAGAAAAGATGGATTAAGAAACATGAATGATAAGAAGCAAGAAGAATATGTAAGTCATGGACTTAAGCCACATAAGTTGGTAATAAGTCATATAAGCTAACATAAGTTATAAACTTATGTGAAGATAATATGAACTTATAAGGAGTTTATTAAGAGAATTGATATGAAGATAAAAGAATTTATATGATCATATGTATCATGTATACCTAAGTAAAGTTATATGTGAAGCACATGTAAAGTATGATGATTAAAAACCTCTAATTGTCATAAGTCATGAATAATCAAATCTTAAGTAGTTTATAATTTGATAAGTTATCAGCTCATGAGGAGTCAAAGTCCAACAATGAAAATAAGTTGTTGAATTATGTATGTTGAGATGTTCACATGATGAATGAAGTTCATTTGTAATGTTGAACAAATCATAAGAATGAAGATTTGTCGGAAATTGCACGATTGGACGACAATCGTCGAATTCGTAAAATTCTTAGAATGGAAGTCAAATTTTGTGTTTGATCACGAAATCATTGCTTTACAATGGAGTTAAGTCATATTTGGCATTTAAGAGTTGCAGACTCAAAAATGACCGGATTCTGACTTAGAACGAAGAAACGAGCGTTGAACGTTCACGAACGTTTATCGTTTTCGTTAAAAATGAACCAATAGGTGAATTTTTAGCAAACGAAGTCAAATAAAAAAAATTCTTGGATGATCATGTAGATTACGTAATTTGTGAACTATAGGCTTTTGAACGAGCCAATTCGGACTTATAACGAAGAAGTTATGCGTCCGGGAAGTTCACAAAATTTCAAAACTGAAATTATTTTCTGGAGCACAGAGTTGGCGCTGCGGCGCCAACCCAAGGTAAAAAGACCCGCGCCGCAGCGCGAAACAGTAGTCGAGCCTACTATAAGAGTTCGCCGCAGCGCGAACTGTTGTACATGTTATGGCACCGCAGCGCCAAGTCCGGGTCAGGGATGCAATACGGCTCGCGCCGCAGCGCGAGATGTAAGTATAGAGCCGGCACCACTGCGCCAGCCTCAGAACAAAGATAGTAATGAAGGTTTCTAAGTGCAATGAAAAGAAAACCAAATTGATTAAAAGTAAACACAAACTTAAGGAAGGTAATGTAACATTGTTTAAACTTTGTTAAACTCTAGGAATGTAATGTAAAGGTTAAGATAACCTAGTCAAATATAAATGCAATGGTAATGTTAAACCGAAATGAATAGTAACTGAATCTAATACACAATTAGATTGAAATGAAGGGTATGATATAGTCATATACATATTTGATTATATGTGATTTAATGTAAAGGCATTATGTGATCATGTATTATAGACACTTGAAAGACTTGAACATAAAGTTAATATACGGTAGCAGACGCTAAAGGCAAGTATTCTAACTCTTGTTTCAGTTCAATCTGAACAAGTTTAAGATTCATGTATTCTTTCGCATGAATTGAGGTATGTTGAGGTTAAAGCCAATCCCTTTAGCTAGACTTGATAATCTACTCTTGTATTATCAGATGTTGCTATCTTTTGTCAATTACTTGATATGGTTTTCAAAAGAAGACTGAAATGTTAAACAAATGCTTTGTCGGTAAAACGACAGGCACGTGAGGTTGCCAAATGATTAAACGTATATACGTTTAATGGATGTAGTGTTGATCAACATAGAGTACAATAGGCTGATCACCTAGAAGTGCTCGTAAGTAATATCGGGCTTACGGAATTCGTTCCGGGTTGTCCTTTTTCAAAAAAGAATGAATACTAGAGGTCTCTGACCAGAGTGAATGTTTTACTAAATATTGTTGTTATTGTAAAACATTTTGAAAGAAAAGATGAAGTGCTACTTTGAATTATCAATAGTACTTCATAACTATTGTTCAGTTATTGAAGATATATGATTTGTATGTGTCAAGCATGTTGTTATTAAATTGTTATACTTGCTGAGCTAGCCATGCTCACTCTTGCTTGAACCATATGAATGCAGCTAAGATTGAACGTCCCGAAGGATCAAAAAGGGATAAAGGAAAAGTTAAGGCAGATTGTTAAGCTGTCTTGTAATAGTATAGGTCTATTTTTGTAATGTAACTGATATTATGACAAAGAACCTTTGTAATGGGTATAGAACCTGGGAATTGTAAATATTACTTTAATATATAGAATTATATTCGTTCTTTGAGACTTTTCAATGGAATGAATGTATGAATGTTGTACAGTATTGCACCATCTGTCGGGTTGGAAGATACCCGAAATTGGGGGCGCTACATATCTGATATTGTAAGCTGTTGGTATCAATCCAACGCAACATCGGGGAAGGATCCGGTAATGTAAGTCGTTGAACACTACTTCAACGAAGATATCAGGGATATCTGATATTGTAAACCTTTGGCATCAATCCAACGTAGCATCGAGGAAGTATCTGGTGATGTAAGCTGTTGAACACCACTTCAATGAAGATATCAGGGATATATGATATTATAAACTGTTGGCATCAATCAAACATAACATCGGGGAAGGATCCGGTGATGTAAGTCATTGAACACTACTTCAGTGAAGATATCAGGGATATCTGATATTGTAAACCATTGGCATCAATCCAACGTAACATCAGGGAAGGATCCAGTGATGTAAGTCGTTGAACACTACTTCAGCAAAGATATCAGGGATATCTGATATTGTAAACCATTGGCATCAATCCAACGTAGCATCGAGGAAGGATCCAATGATGTAGGCCGTTGAACACTACTTCAGCGAAGATATCAGGGATATCTGATATTATAAATCATTTCCATCAATCCAGCGTAGCATCGGGGAAGGGTCCGGTGATGTAAGCCATTAAACACTACTTTAGTGGAAATATCAAGGATATCTGATATTATAATACGTTGACATCAATCCAGGATACCATCGAGATAATCCGGTGATGTAAAACCTTATAAACCACTGTTCGAGTGGGCATCGATACAGTTCGGTGATGAAGCCTTTCTAAGCCATTATTCGAGTGGGCATCGAGAAAGCCCGGTGATGTACACTATTGTAAACTATCAGTAAGGTAGACACCATTGTCAACTACCAGCAGGGTAGACACCGTTGTTGACTACCAGTAGGGTAGGCACCGTTGTCGACTACTAGCAGGGTAGGCACCTTTACCAACTACTAGTAGCGTAGGCACTGTTGTAAACTACCAGCATAGGTATCAGAAAGGTCCATTAATTTTATAACATCATCCCCAACAGAGATGTAGAAAACATCTCAATTTATCTTCATCAAATAAATATCTATAACACCGATAAAAATCAAACTGTTGGAGTCGACACCAGCGTAAGCATCGGCAACACCGATTAAAATCAATACCATTGAGCCGTTCATTTCCATGATTTATCCATCTTTCTGGTGGCGTATCTTGAGGTTCATCAAAGACTTCCACCACTAAGCTTCTGCTAACTCTTGCTGGAGAGGGAACCTGAAAATATGCTGATTCTTGATCTGCAGAACTAGAGTCTGTCTCTGTAATAACCGTGAATTTTAAGTCGCTATATATATAGGTACATTATTGATATAAAAAAAACTTTGTGTAATATAGTGATTTAATATGTGACAACATATGTGAAGTGGTTCATGGATCAATAATCATATATACTATAGTTATGGATATATACATTTATAGATTTCTTAAAAAATGAACGCTTCGTAACCTAATTATACATTAAGTGATACAATTAAATAACCTAAGGGTTATGGTAATAAGGAAAGGTTAGTATTTAATATATATACTAACTTAAGTGGATAATCTTGTTATTTCAAGTGACTAATAATTTTAAACCTATTTCTAGTAAACCTAATTTGGTTATGAGCTAAAGTCACATGTATAAGTAATTAAATTTCATAAGATTGGGAATGGAAATCATAAATAAACAATTTGGGTAACATATATTAAAATTGTTAGACTATGTTTATTGCATGACCCAAAACAATTAAATGAGAAGCCCAAAAGAAATAAAATGCAAGCCCAAACTTAGCCCACTTGATTAAGGGTATTTTAGACCTTTAATTTATCTAATTTATGCATTAAAATAAAAGATAAATGAAGGAATTAGTGGGCATATATATGGCTGGCCACATTAGCCTTTTTAAGGCAAGAATATTAAGCTAATCATGTTCCATAAGTAGAAATCTTACACACAAGGACAAGTGTGTCATGCTCCTATTGGTAGAAAATCCACTCAGCACCCTTAATCACATGATTAGGCTTAATTGGAAGAGATAAGGTGAAGTCTTTTATCCATGGGACAACCAAAGTATGGGGGATAATAGTTTTATCACACATTCATTGCTAGACATTTTTATTTCTCTTATCATTCTTCTTCTTCTTTTTCTCCCAAGCTTGCAAAAGAAAACCAAAGAGAGAGAAACAAGAGGGAGGGCCGAATTTTAGGAGTGCAAGAAAGGGAGTGAGATTTGGTTCATGCATCCTAAGTTCATTACTTACTTTAGTAGATCAAGAAGGATAGCAACCAAATCTAGGTGAGGTTCTCATCCTTTTTTATTTCTTATTCTTCTTCTATTTCGGTTTTTTTACCTCATCATATATAGGGGTTATGGTCTAATACTCAAAGTACCCTAGTTCTACATATCATCATGTATGGAACTAAGTATCTTGAGTGTTAGATCAAAGGTTTAGAGGAAGGAAATGAGCATATGTTCTCCAAGGGGTGAAACTCTTGGCTTTCTTCCAATAAATCTTGTGTAACTCAAGTTTTACAACTTGGATTTGTGATCCGTCTAAGGGGGGGTGCTAGATACAAGAGTTATCTAGTAAACCCAAGTGGTAGAACACAAATCTAGTAAGTTTTGAAACCTTTGGGCCTGTTTTCCCCAAAACAGTCCACTTTGATTGTTAAGGGTTCAAAACCCTAAAATAGTTACTGTTCCCATTTTTTTTGGGACTGTTTCGGACAGTTGTATGTCTTTTAAAAATCTGGGAAAACTAATAGAGGTACCTTGAGAAGTTATCTACATGCAGGAAAAAGAACGGACGCGTTTCGATTTATAGGTTGTGCGTAATGGCTATTTCCGTCAAGGACTCCAAAATATTAACCTTCGAATATCTCACTGTGTATACACTGGAAAATTCCAAAATTTTTACAGTAGGTTCATATATGTTATGAGAGTATACCCTGAAAAATTTAGATTTTTCTAAGCAGAACTCAATTTATGAAAAATGAAGCAAGATCCGAGTGTTTTGGGCACTTTAAAATTAGTAAATCATTTTCTAAAATTCCAGAAAAATATAAGGATCATTGTTGGTTCATATACTACCCAAATCCAGAAAATGAGAATTTTTGGAATCAGTTTGCTATTTTTTCTAAAAATGATTAAGTTATGAATAAAAGGAAATAAATAGTTAAATGATGTCTTAAATAAGAAAAATATGATTTTAATGCTTGAATACTCCTAATATATAATATTATGACTATTTTAGGGTATTTTGGTAATTTATAATAAGAAATATTATTTATGACCTTTTATGGATATTAAATAAGAGGTTTAATAAATGGTGAACAATTAGAATAAATTGTTTATTAATCCAATAAATTATTAAAAATATTATTATGATATTAATATTATTAGAATATGATATTGTTAAGTAAATAAAAATATTAAGATTAAATCTTCATTAAATGATTAATAATATTTTATTTAAGCATTAATAAATGATTAAAGTATTATTAAATGATTAATAATATTAGATCAAAAATATTAATCTTAGATTAAAATATTATTAAAAGATTATTAATATTAAAGTATTGTTATTGAGTAAATAATAATATTCGAGATTAAATAAAATGTTATTAAAAATGTAATAACATTAGTAAAGGAATAAAATATTATTAAATGATTAATAATATTAGTGATGGAATAAGATATTATTAAATAATTAATAATAATAGTAAGCGAATGAAAGTATTATTAGTGAACTAATAATACTAAGAGGTGAATTAAATATTATCAAGGTTAATAATATTAAGTGAAGTAAAGGTAGTTGTTAATTAATAGTAACATTATCTAGGCTAATGTTTATAAGAACTAAATATAATGTATAATATCTATGTGATTACATAATCTAATGTTATACTATGACTAATTGAAAGACTAAATATAGGTCTCTCAAAGGAAGATAACTTAACTGCATAGTGGATATGATTTAATTGCGTAGCCGTAATCTACAAACGAGGCAAGTCTCCTAACTCAAACTCGAGTTATTATTTTCAAAGAATGTTAGTGAATAATTATTGATGATTATTCACATCTTATAGTGATTATTGAAATTCACATTTTGTGCAATTGAATTCATATTCTATTATTATTGAACTGTGAATTAAATTAAAGTTCTTTCATTTATGAACTGTTTATGAGATAGATCTATGCTAATTGTATCAGCTAGATCAAGCATGTTTAAATTTGTTAAATCAGATGTGTTTTAAAAAGCTGTTCTTATTAAATTGATATGATAAGAACTCTTGACTGAGAAAAGGACGAATTTGATTAAGGCATGATATCGATGCCGGAATATTAAGTGTTTATGCATAAATTACGGGGTATGAAAGGTTGATCCCCTTGAATACCAAAACTTATTAAGAGGTCCAGTTTAAATGATTGAGAACCTTGGCAAATGTTCATGGTTATTTCAAAACCACTCAGTGCACGTTATTCAATTATTCGAATATTCAATTGTTGATTATTAATTCATGTTCCTTCACAATCTTATACTATTGCTGAACATTGAAAACAAAACCTCTTTCTAGACATGATATATCTCCCTTGTATATAAACTTGCTAAGAAAATTAGTTGCTTACCCTTGCTATATCATGACATTTATTTCAGTTAAGCCCGAAGGATCCAATGTGAAAGACAAAGGCAAGGGCAAGATCCAGGAATAGTTTAGAATGAATATTAATTATTATTATCTGATGAAATTTCTTATGTAAACCTTTTGTAATATGAATGGTGTGTGTAAGTTAAGGTTAAGAAGTCCTTGGGACCATATTATGGAACTTTATTATAATGAACAATGTATGTTTATTATTTCGTAATAGTTATAGAATACTTATGATGATGATAGATCGTGAGCACCGAATCTGAGGTTAGAGAACCTGGATTTGGGGGTGTCACAGGTTGGTATCAAAGCCGTAGGTTATAAACATTAGGAATGTGAAACCTAGGTTATAACCTTAGTAGGAAACTCTTATAGAGTATGTTAGGAGATGGATTGTGAAAATTCATCGAGTATGTGTTGTACTTAATAAAATATTATTTCATTTTATCAATGAATATATTTTATTGTGGTACTGATGTTGGTTTTATTTATGGCGTTTGTAGGATGCCTGAAGAACACCAGGGCAGTCACTCAGTGGAGCAAAAGCTCATTGAGCGCAAGGTCACGGAAGAAGCCCCTCAGGGTCCTCTGATAGGGGATTTGTTGAGGAGAATCAGTCAATTAGAAGGCAAAGTGGGAGAACTAGAGGTTGAAAACCACACACTCCAGTTCACAGAAGGTCAATACAAGGAGGCGGCTTATCAAGCACATATGGAGGTAGTCGAACAAAAGGGGAAATTGGATGAGTCAGAGTTGCAAGTTGGGATGTTGAGGGTACAACTAGAGTGTAACAGGTCGAATTATATTGAGTCGTGATTCTGGGGACAGAATCCCTTTAAGGGGGAAAGATGTGACGAACGAGAATTTTGTAAATTAATTTTAAATATTTATTGAGTTAAATAAATATTTTTCGATGATTTAATTATTAGATTTAATAATTAATTGATGAAATTATGGTAGATTAATTTAATTATATGTGTTACATTTATTAAATTAATGTAGAGAATTTTTAATATTCAAAGTATGTGATTATGTGAGCTTATTGAATTAAATAAATTATTTAATTAAGCATAATGTTACTTTAATTAATTTAATTATTAATTAGAGATTTAATAAATTGACATTATTTATTAATGAGATAATTAATTATGTGACTATGTGAAATTATGAGAAATTATTATATTTTATTTATGTTAAATTAAATAAGATATGAGTTTTGTTTATGAATTGGGTGTGACATTTTCAAACTATATGATAAAAGGGTTTATTAAAATAAAGAGTTTTGTGTCTAGTTGCTAGCCAAATATGGCTTTAGTAGTGGTTACTAGCAGTTGCCCATGACTGGGTTAACTGGCCAATTGTGCGTCCGTTTTCTCTTCTTTTATTATACGTATTCTTTTCTTCAAACATTTTTTTTTCTAAGTCTGATAAGAGAAATCATTGAGAGAGTTTGAGAACTTTGAGAAAAATTGTGTGAGAGTTGCTTAGTGTTGAGAAAAGATCATCTCTTCCATTAATTATTCTCTGGGTAATTCTCTCCAACCCAATTTCAAGTTACGTCTTTTTAGTCTTCATAAAATGGCTTCACAGTTTTCTGTAAATCCTTGTAGATTGGAATATGATATGATTATAAGTTTATATGTGTGTTATGTTGTATCAAATCATGTTTAATTATGTATAGTTTGCAAACCATAACATCAGTATTGTGAAAACATGACGTACATATGTTATTTCAAAATAAACAGAGTACGTGATATGGCCATATGGCCATATATGTGATAATTGACGTATTGATTATATATTATCCCTGAAATTTACACCCTTATATTATTGAGCATGTTAATACGAAGAGATCAAGTCTTAAACAAACGGATTCGGTGTTATAACGAATCCGTAGTGTTAAATTATATATTTTATATTCAAAAACCACCAAGAACATCAAAGTCAGTGAATTCACATGTTTTAATTATGTGATTATGTGTTTTAATTGGTTAAAACTACTCTACAGATGTTGGGTAATGATTATATGGAAGTATTAACATGTGGGTACGTTAAATTAGTGAGTTTAGTGATCATAAAATGTGTAAATCGTCGAACTCTGTGTTCATCGCGATCTGGGAAACAGTTTCTAGAGTCTCGCGCCGCGGCGCCAACTCCAGAACTGAAGTCCCGCGCCGCAGCGCCACTGCGCCGCAGCCCCAAGACCCAAGCCACAGCGCCATAGCGCCGCAGCGCCAAGAGCCCGGCCACAGCGCCACCGCGCCGCAGCGCGACTCCTTAGTACATTAGTGGCGCCGCAGCGCCACTCTCCAGAAAATTCAGAAATGTATTTTAAAAAATGGTTAAGTCTAACAATGTGTTAGTGGATTATTGTAATGAACATGTAATCATGTTAGAGGTATTATGAGATGATAAAATAGTTGTTTACCATGTATTAATATATTATATGTGAATTGAATTATTAAATACATAATTTGTTTGATAATTCATGAAGTATAAATTATGTGACAACGTGATAATTTGACTAAGTTTAGTCAATAATTAAAGTAGACAAAGAGAATGGGTTTATGTTGATTAGTTAAGTTGTAATTAATTGGTATTGAATGTGAATGGTATGTAGGATTTAATTCAAAGCACGTGCTTAGTTAAAGTGTAATCTACGCACGAGGCAAGTATCATATCCCTAACTCCATTCTATTGAGCAAGTTTATTTAAACTTAAACGTTACTTTTATGTTGAGCGAGTTTCCCTAACCCTACTTGTCATTATTGTTCAAGTTTATTATTTACCTTGAATAAATTATCCTTGTTATTATTCAAGTTCAAGCATGATATTAAAGATTAATTATCTTTCCAAAGCATGATTCAGTTATACAATAATTGTCCTATTGTATACTTTTGAGTTTGTTATTCAAATCGAATATCAATTATTGTTGAACCTTATTAGACTAGTGAACCTTATTGATTCAACTAGTCCTTAGTTGATGAGCGTTCTAAAATTCAGAACCCTTGATGAATTATCCAATCCAAACTTCCTTTGGTACGGACTCGAATGTCAAACTGAGATGAACAACCCTGTATAGGGGATTAATTACGCTTTAGCATTAAGATATTGTGCTCAGTATGGTACTAAGGGCTGATCCCCCTAAGTATGAGAAGAAGGTCCATAGTCTTATGACTGTTAAAGGTTTCAAGTATATTTCTTGTTAACCTAGGACATAGTTCAAGGTCTTATGACCCTCAGAATTCTTTTGATTCATGTTATTTATTCTTGATTCAAAAGTTGAGCTTTATTCAGATGTCTTTGATTATTCGCATGTTATTATACTGTTGTTTCATTTTTTTATACTCGTGGGCATTGTGCTCACTCTTGCTTAATAATAACATTGCAGTTAAGAATGAAAGAAGCGATGAACCCTCCACTAGTAAGGGCAAGGGCAAAGTTAGCAAATGATGAAGACCTGTTATTTATTAACTGATGTATTTGTTTAAGACTTGAGTTATGTTGATGTTATGACTTAATTGTTTAGAATTCCGCACAGATGTTTTAAGGTTAGTTTAAACCTGGGATTGTATTATTATTATTATTTAAATGTTGTAATCCTTTTAAGGAGAAGTTTTATTCTATCTATTGCATGGTTTGCATTTATTATGGGTAGATAGATAGATGATATTTGTATAGTGAACACCAAATCTCGTGGAATCGAAGTACCCGGATTTGAGGGTGTCACAAGTTGGTATCAAAGCTGTAGGTTATGAACCTTAGGTGGGGGATCAACCTTAGGTAGTAACCTTATGGAAAGAAGATAGTAAAGGAAAACTCTTATCGAGTCTTAGGAAATGAATTTTTGGTAATTCATTGAAGATAATAAAATACATTATGTGTTTATGTGTTAAGTATGCGTTAGATAGTACGACTTAGTAACTAAAACTTAAAAATTTTGTTGTTAGGATGTCGAATGTTGGAGAAGCTAGTCAAGCTGGAGAGGAAGGAACTCGTGTACTTGTAGGACCGACTGAGGAGGAGCCCCGAGACATTCATGTCGTTAGGGAGCAGCTGGTGCTGAGGGTTTCATCTCCATTGATCACCGTTGTTGGTCAGGAGCATGAACCTGAGATTGATCCTGAGGAGGGTCCTGAGGAGGAGTTTGATGAGGAGGAAGAAGAAGAGGAGCTACCACGGTACACTGTTGATGCTGAGATGTATGACACACTATATGATCGTAACGTGGAGTTACAAGATGAGGTTCAGGATTGACTGAGCGAGCGACTGTTCAGCAGTCTACTTTAGAGGAGAAGGATAGAGAGATTGTGACCCTTCATACACGTTTAGGAAACGTGGAGTGGGATCTGGTTCATGAGAAGGGTCAAACCGAAAATAAGACCGAGGAGATAGAGAAGCTGAAGAAGGAACTGAAGGAAACCTCCGGAAGACTGAAGATAGCAGAGGAAGGATGGGTAAGAGAATCACATCGAGCTGATCGTGCAGAAGATGATAGTCGTGCAAAGAAGGCAAAGCTTGAAGACACGTACGCCACACTTAATCATGCGATGGATGAGGTTCAAGAGCGAGTGTTAAGGTACCCCATCCAGTTTGAAGGACTTCCATCGTATATGTTGGATCGCAGGACGATGTCTCGTATCATGAATGAGGAGCATGGCAAGGCTATTGAGCACCTTGGAAGACAGGAATAGAATCTGTTTATTTATGTGAAAGACTTATATAGTTTTATGTAAATTCCGATATGTTTATGAACTAAGGAATATGTTAATATTTGAATGTTTTAAATCCTGTGGATTCTTTATTCCAGGATAGATGATGTAAATAGCAGTATGCTATAGTTTAATGTTAAAACTTTTTATTTGAATGAAAAGACATCAAGTTGTTTGAGATGATGTGTTAAGTGATATGTTAAATTATTGAGTAATGTCTTAACTATGTAGAGAAATAAATAAAGTTCTAATAAACGTATATTTAACAGAAAAATGCTGCCAAGGAGAAGACAACAACGTCAACCGGCTCAGGAAGAGTCAACCAATAATAACAATAATGCTAACGTTAATCCAGTTCAACAGCTAGTTAATTTACTAACTGGAGTCATGAATAACCAACCGCAAGCTCCACCTAGCACAACGTTTAAAGATTTTAAGGCGGTGGGACCGCCAGAGTTCAAAGGTTCCAGAAACCCGATCGAGGCTCAAACGTGGGTGATGGAAATGGAGAAGGTTTTCGATGTTGCTAGGGTTCGAGAAGATCAGAAGACCGTTTTTGCGACATTTATGCTGAAGTCTGAGGCTAGCTACTGGTGGCAGGCAAACAAGATGCGAGGAGGTGAAGGTGTAATTACGTGGGAGAGATTCAAAGAGATATTTTTCGAAATGTATTTCCCAGCTAGTTCGCAGAATCTGATGGAGGTGCAATTTCTGGAACTGAAACAGGGAAACATGAGCGTGCCTGAATACGCGGCTAAATTCGATGAGTTGGCAAGGTTTGCCCCGTATCAAGTACACACTGACGAGAGGAAAGCCAGACGATTCGAACAAGGACTGAAGCCTTGGGTATACAGCAAGGTATCAATGTTTCAACTTAACACGTTTGCGGGAGTTTTGGAAAAGGCCATTCTCGCGGAAGGAGGAAGTGATGCAGTGACTAAGTACAACCAAGAACAGAAAAAGAAAAAGAGTGAGAATGAAGGTAATAACAAGACTGGTGGAAGTAATACTGGGAATAATAATAATCAGAAGAGGAAGTGGACGGATAACTCGACAACTGAAAGTCAACACGGAGGGCAGAAAAAGAAGATAGAAGCATGTCCGACTTGCGATAAGGCACATCTAGGAGTTTGTTTGAAGGGAAAGAGAGTGTGCTACAATTGTGGTCAGGAAGGCCACATAGCACCAAATTGTCCAAACCCAAAGAAGGGTGCTTGTTTCAACTGTGGTTCGAAAGATCATTTAGCAAGAGACTGTCCCAAGAAGGGATCGGGAGGATCAGGACAAGGAGGAAACCGGGGAAATAGCAGTGGAAATACCTTAACCATCACCGGACCACTTGCAACAAACCGACCAACCGCCAGAACTTTCAATATGACTGTGCAGGATGCAATCCAGTCTCGTGAGGTGGTGTCAGGTATCATTCCGATCAATGAAATTAATGCTTACGTTTTATTTGATTCGGGTGCTACTTGTTCCTTTATATCCGATGACTTTGCTAATAGTTTAGATTTGCTTAAGGATGAATTGGAATATCCCATGATTATAAAAATTGCGAATAGAGAGATAATTCCTGTTAAGCATGTGTATAAGAATTGTAGAGTGGATATTAACGGTAATATCATGAACGTAGATCTTATCCCTATTCGATTGGGGGAATTCGACGTTATATTGGGTATGAATTGGCTATCCAATTATGGGGCTGTAATTGACTGCCAAAAGAAGCGTATTAACCTTATGACTCCGTCAAAGGTTGTATTTTATGGTAGCAAGCTGCCTAGACAAGCGAGTTGTCTAGCGATGTTGCAGGCCAGGAAGTTATTAAGACAAGGCTGTGTAGGATATTTAGCTTACATAGTCGACAGTCGAAAAGAGAACTCGAAGGTAGAGGAGATACCGATTGTGAGGGACTTCGTCGATGTATTTCCAGACGATTTGCCAGGACTTCCACCAGATAGAGAAGTAGACTTTGTGATTGATTTGGCGCCCGGAACTGCTCCAATATCGAAGGCACCATACAAAATGGCGCCAGTAGAGATGAAGGAATTAATGGTACAACAACAAGAATTGTTGGACAAAAAGTACATTCAACCGAGCGTATCGCCGTGGGGAGCGCCGGTGTTGTTCGTGAAAAAGAAGGACGGATCGATGAGGCTCTGCATTGACTACAGAGAATTAAATAAGGTCACGATTAAGAACAGATATCCATTACCAAGGATCGATGATCTGTTTGATCAATTGAAGGGAGCGAAATACTTTTCCAAGATTGACTTGAGGAGTGGTTATCACCAACTGAAGGTGAGGCCAGAGGATGTACCGAAGACAGCGTTCCGAACGCGATATGGTCATTATGAGTTTTTAGTAATGTCGTTTGGTCTTACGAATGCTCCTGTAGCATTTATGGGACTAATGAATGGTGTATTCAAGCCGTTTTTGGACAAATTCGTGGTGGTATTTATAGACGACATTTTGGTTTATTCCAAAACCAAAGAGGAACATGAAGAACACTTGAGGTTAACATTGGAAGTATTGAGAAGGGAGAAGTTGTATGCTAAATTTTTGAAATGCGAATTCTGGATCGAGAGAGTACAATTTCTTGGTCACGTAATCGATAAAGATGGAATTTCGGTAGATCCATCCAAAGTAGAAGCTGTGATTAACTGGGATCAGCCAAGAACACCGTCTGAAGTAAGAAGTTTTCTTAGATTAGCAGGATATTATAGAAGATTCATACAAGATTTTTCTAAGATCGCAACTCCGTTAACGAATTTAACTCGAAAAGCTGTGAAATTTGTTTGGACGGAGAAGTGTGAGGAGAGTTTTCAAGAATTAAAGAAGAGGTTGAGTACAGCGCCTGTGTTATCTCTTCCGGATGATACAGGAAATTTTGTTATTTTTAGCGATGTGTCGCATAAAGGACTTGGCTGTGTGCTGATGCAAAACGGCAAAGTCATTGCGTATGCATCACGGCAGTTGAAGGATTACGAGAAGGGTTACCCAACCCATGATTTGGAGTTAGCTGCAGTTGTTTTTGCTTTGAAAATTTGGAGGCACTATCTATTCGGGGAGAAGTGTGAAATATATACGGACCACAAGAGTCTGAAATATATTTTTACACAGAAAGATTTGAATATGCTTCAAAGAAGATGGTTGGAATTAATCAAGGATTATGACTGTGAGATTTTATACCATCCGGGTAAGGCTAATGTGGTTGCCGACGCCTTAAGTAGAAAGGGTCGTGAGAAATTGATGATGTTGACTGCTCAGCAGGAGCTAATTGCAGATATGGAGAAACTGGAGTTAGAAGTGAAGTATCCTATGGAGATTGATGAGAAGCTATTTCAGATGCAATCTGGTACAACTCTACTAGATAGAGTGAAGAAGGCTCAGCTTCAGGATGATGAATGTAAAAAGGTAACATCGAAGATATCTGAAGGAACCGAACCAAGATTTAAGATGGATAAGGAAGGAATATTGAGATTTGAAAGAAGAATTTGGGTTCCGCCAGTACAAGAAATTAAGGAAGAAATTTTGAGTGAGGCTCATAGTTCAAGATATTCGATTCACCCTGGTAGTACAAAAATGTACCAAAATCTTCGACAACATTTTTGGTGGCCGAATTTGAAACGTGATGTTGCAGAATGTGTTGCCAAATGCCTGACATGTCAGAAAGTTAAAGCAGAACATCAGAGACCGAGTGGATTGCTACAACCGTTGGAGATCCCAGAATGGAAATGGGAACATATTACGATGGACTTCGTGGTTGGCCTTCCGACGACTCAAAAAGGCTACGACGCAGTATGGGTTATCGTTGACCGACTGACGAAATCCGCGCACTTCCTTCCTATCAAAATCAGATTTAACTTAGATCAGTTGGCAAGATTATATGTGAAAGAGATTATTTCGAGGCACGGAGTGCCGGTGTCTATTGTTTCCGATAGGGATCCGCGCTTCACATCAAATTTCTGGAAACGTCTTCAAGAATGCATGGGTACACAAATGCGAATGAGTACAGCTTACCACCCTCAAACAGACGGACAGAGCGAACGAACGATTCAAACACTAGAAGATATGTTACGAGCCTGTGTAATGGACTTCAAAAGAAATTGGGATGATCACCTACCGTTGGTAGAGTTCGGCTACAACAACAGTTACCACGCTAGTATTGGTATGCCGCCTTACGAAGCGTTATACGGCAGAAAGTGCAGAACTCCGCTTTATTGGGATGAAGTTGGTGAAAGACAATTGCTAGGGCCAGAATTGGTACAGCAGACGGCATAAATAGTCAAAGTGATCCGAGCACGACTGATAGCAGCTCAAGATCGACAGAAGAAATACGCTGATCCACATCGTAAAAATATCGAGTTTGAACCAGGTAGTTATGTCTTCTTGAAGGTCTCTCCCTGGAAGGGAAACATCAGGTTCGGAAAGAAAGGAAAATTGAGCCCAAGATTTATTGGACCCTTTGAGGTACTGCGAAGAATTGGAGAAGTTGCGTACGAGGTAGCCTTACCTCCAGCACTCGAGAATATCCACAACGTCTTCCATGTTTCTGTGTTACGACCTTACAAACCTGATTACAAGCATGTAATTGAATACGAACCCCTACATTTTGAGAAAGACTTATTTTATGAAGAAATTCCTGTCCAAATTGTCGACCGAAAAGAACAAGTTCTAAGAAATAAAGTTATACCTTCTGTTAAGGTAATTTAGAGGAACTACAATGCTGAAGAAGCTACGTGGGAACTCGAAGAGAATATGATGAAGAATTACCCTCATTTATTTACGTAATTATGTGTATGCGATTCTGGGGACAGAATCTTTGTAAGGGGGGGAGAATGTAACAGGTCGAATTATATTGAGTCGTGATTCTGGGGACAGAAACCCTTTAAGGGGGGAAAGATGTGACGAACGAGAATTTTGTAAATTAATTTTAAATATTTATTGAGTTAAATAAATATTTTTCGATGATTTAATTATTAGATTTAATAATTAATTGATGCAATTGTGGTAGATTAATTTAATTATATGTGTTACATTTATTAAATTAATGTAGAGAATTTTTAATATTCAAAGTATGTGATTATGTGAGCTTATTGAATTAAATGAATTATTTAATTAAGCATGATGTTACTTTAATTAATTTAATTATTAATTAGAGATTTAATAAATTGACATTATTTATTAATGAGATAATTAATTATGTGACTATGTGAAATTATGAGAAATTATTATATTTTATTTATGTTAAATTAAATAAGATATGAGTTTAGTTTATGAATTGGGTGTGACATTTTCAAACTATATGATAAAAGGGTTTATTAAAATAAAGAGTTTTGTGTCTAGTTGCTAGCCAAACATGGCTTTAGTAGTGGTTACTAGCAGTTGCCCATGACTGGGTTAACTGGCCAATTGCGCGTCCGTTTTCTCTTCTTTTATTATACGTATTCTTTTCTTCAAACATTTTTTTTTCTAAGTCTGATAAGAGAAATCATTGAGAGAGTTTGAGAACTTTGAGAAAAATTATGTGAGAGTTGCTTGGTGTTGAGAAAAGATCACCTCTTCCATTAATTATTCTCTGGGTAATTCTCTCCAACCCAATTTCAAGTTACGTCTTTTTAGTCTTCATAAAATGGCTTCACAGTTTTCTGTAAATCCTTGTAGATTGGAATATGATATGATTATAAGTTTATATGTGTGTTATGTTGTATCAAATCATGTTTAATTATGTATAGTTTGCAAACCATAACATCAGTATTTTGAAAACATGACGTACATATGTTATTTCAAAATAATTAGAGTACGTGATATGGCCATATGGCCATATATGTGATAATTGACGTATTGATTATATATTATCCCTGAAATTTACACCCTTATATTATTGAGCATGTTAATACGAAGAGATCAAGCCTTAAACAAACGGATTCGGTGTTATAACGAATCCGTAGTGTTAAATTATATATTTTATATTCAAAAACCACCAAGAACATCAAAGTCAGTGAATTCACATGTTTTAATTATGTGATTATGTGTTTTAATTGGTTAAAATTACTCTACAGATGTTGGGTAATGATTATATGGAAGTATTAACATGTGGGTACGTTAAATTAGTGAGTTTAGTGATCATAAAATGTGTAAATCGCCGAACTCTGTGTTCATCGCGATCTGGGAAACAGTTTCTGGAGTCTCGCGCCGCGGCGCCAACTCCAGAACTGAAGTCCCGCGCCGCAGCGCCACTGCGCCGCAGCGCCAAGACCCAAGCCACGGCGCCATAACGCCGCAGCGCCAAGAGCCCAGCCACAGCGCCACCGCGCCGCAGCGCGACTCCTTAGTACATTAGTGGCGCCGCAGTGCCACTCTCCAGAAAATTCAGAAATGTATTTTTAAAAATGGTTAAGTCTAACAATGTGTTAGTGGATTATTGTAATGAACATGTAATCATGTTAGAGGTATTATGAGATGATAAAATAGTTGTTTACCATGTATTAATATATTATATGTGAATTGAATTATTAAATACATAATTAGTTTGATAATTCATGAAGTATAAATTATGTGACAACGTGATAATTTGACTAAGTTTAGTCAATAATTAAAGTAGACAAAAAGAATGGGTTTATGTTGATTAGTTAAGTTGTAATTAACTGGTATTGAATGTGAATGGTATGTAGGATTTAATTCAAAGCACGTGCTTAGTTAAAGTATAATCTACGCACGAGGCAAGTATCCTATCACTAACTCCATTCTATTGAGCAAGTTTATTTAAACTTAAACGTTACTTTTATGTTGAGCAAGTTTCCCTAACCCTACTTGTCATTATTGTTCAAGTTTATTATTTACCTTGAATAAATTATCCTTGTTATTATTCAAGTTCAAGCATGATATTAAAGATTAATTATCTTTCCAAAGCATGATTCAGTTATACAATAATTGTCCTATTGTATACTTTTGAGGTTGTTATTCAAATCGAATATCAATTATTGTTGAACCTTATTAGACTAGTGAACCTTATTGATTCAACTAGTCCTTAGTTGATGAGCGTTCTAAATTTCAGAACCCTTGATGAATTATCCAATCCAAACTTCCTTTGGTACGGACTCGAATGTCAAACTGAGATGAACAACCCTGTATAGGGGTTTAATTACGCTTTAGCGTTAAGATATTGTGCACAGTATGGTACTAAGAGCTAATCCCCCTAAGTATGAGAAGAAGGTCCATAGTCTTATGACTGTTAAAGGTTTCAAGTATATTTCTTGTTAAGCTAGGACATAGTTCAAGGTCTTATGACCCTCAGAATTCTTTTTATTCATGTTATTTATTCTTGATTCAAAAGTTGAGCTTTATTCAGATGTCTTTGATTATTCACATGTTATTATACTGTTGTTTCATTTTTTTTATACTCGTGGGCATTGTGCTCACTCTTTCTTAATAATAACATTGCAGTTAAGAATGAAAGAAGCGATGAACCCTCCACTAGTAAGGGCAAGGGCAAAGTTAGCAAATGATGAAGACCTGCTATTTATTAACTGATGTATTTATTTAAGACTTGAGTTATGTTGATGTTAAGACTTAATTGTTTAGAATTCCGCACAGATGTTTTAAGGTTAGTTTAAACCTGGGATTGTATTATTATTATTATTCGAATGTTGTAATCCTTTTAAGGAGAAGTTTTATTCTATCTATTGCATAGTTTGCATTTATTATGGGTAGATAGATAGATGATATTTGTACAGTGAACACCAAATCCCATGGAATCGAAGTACCCGGATTTGGGGGTGTCACATAGAGCATGAAAAGGCAAAGTTTGGAGAGCTGAGCATAGAGCATCTGGCGATGCGGGGTGAGTTTGACGTGGAGATTGCAGATAAGATTCGCGTGGCGGAGGCATTTTATACTACATGTAAGAGGGTCGACCAGTTGGAAGGTGAGCTATTGGCGAAAGATACCAAGATAGAGACACTAGGGCTAGCGCTTAATGGAGCCTTCCAGAGCCAGAAGGGACTGAGTGTTAGGCCTCGCGTGGAGATAGGGGAGTCGAGTCGATCCGTTCGGCGTAGAGTTATGGAGGTGTGGTTTCCCCAGGAGCTTGTTCAGGTGACCCAGTAGGGCCACCAGTGATGATTATGCTATGGACCAGTTGTAGATAGATGCATTAGTACCCCTTTTGTGTAATAGGGTATTATGTTGATGTAAACCTTAGCAGTTGTGAGATAGTAGGTAGATAGGTAGTATCCCTATTTGTGTTTGTAGGGAAGTTGAAAGTAGTATGCACACAAGTCAATCATGTTTGATGATAAAGCATATACTTTGTAACAATCTTATTCATTTATTAATAAAAAGTATTAATTTATTAAAGGCTTTTAATTATCTACATGATGTTGTTTTATAATATGTGATAAATTTATAGTTTTAAGCAATGCTTTTAGAATAATGATAATGATCATTCTAATGAGATCTAAATTCTTAAAAAGCTTAAAACTAAAATAATTCCCAATCGTTGGATTACTAAATTGAGAATTCGTGAATCTGGATAGATTGGTACATACGTTGCTTGCTCATTGGATGAGGATGATTGATCTCATGATCATTTGTGTGGAGACACTAAAGCAAGTATGTAAGTGCTTATTAGAGAATAAGTTCACTGAACATGGCTCGCTAAGGAATACCTAATGGAGTTTTACTTGTCTGTCAATAGGAATTCCTATAGTGATAGTAGTACACGTGATCATTGGACTTGAGATCAACATAGTATCTTGTGTATGATAAGTTATAATTTGACTTATTCCTTAAGACCTTTAGGGTATTTCAAAGGGTATGCTTGGGTATAATAAGTTGTACATGGAGATAATGTATGATCAATAAAGAATCTACCACTTCCAGTAAAAGAAGAGAAATGTCCTATGTGATTCGATAAATGACAACCCAGTAGTCCTTGGCCAAGGCAGAATGAAATTAGGAAGGAGTTTCTAATTTACATTATTTGGAGTTGTGCATTTTAGAGTCAAAATATATATAATTAAATAAAATAAGACTTGACAGTAATTTCATGTCTTATATTTAATTGGGACATTGTATGGTGAAAGGATTAAATTGTACAGTAACTATTAACTCAAAGGTTCTTTTATAATTAATGTTAAAATTTATATTATCTAGAAAGTCGTTAATCGCTAGGGAGGCTTATTCCTATTGTAGAATAAATGTGACACCCCCAAATCCGGGTACTTCGATTCCACGGGATTTGGTGTTCACTGTACAAGCATCATCTATCTATCTACCCATAAATAATATCAAACCATACAATAGATAGAAATCATAAATAAATCTCTTCCCTTAAGGGTTACATCAACTGAATCATAAATAAATCCCAGGTTACTCTAACCTTAAAACATCTGTGCGGAATTCTAAACAAATAAGTCTTAAACATAAATACATCATCAATTAAAATATCAAGTCTTCATCACTTGCTAACTTTGCCCTTGCCTTTACTAGTGGAGGGTTCATCGCTTCTTTCATTCTTAACTACAATGTTATTATTAAGCAAGAGTGAGCACAAATGCCCACAAGTATAAAAATGAAATAATAGTATAATAACATGCGAATAATCAAAGACATCTAAATAAAAGCTCAACTTTTGAATCAAGAATAAATAACAAGAATCAAAAGAATTCTGAGGGTCATAAGACCTTGAACTATGTCCTAGGTTATCAAGGATTATACTTGAAACCTTTAACAGTCATAAGACTATGAACCTTCTTCTCGTACTTAGGGGGATCAGCCCTTAGTACCATACTGTGCACAATATCTTAACGCTAAAGCGTAAATAATCCCCTATACAGGGTTGTTCATCTCAGTTTGTCATTCGAGTCCACACCAAAGGAAGTTTGGTTTGGATAATTTCATCAAGGGTTCTGAAATTTAGAATGCTCATCAACTATGGACTAGTTGAATCAATAAGGTTCACTAGTCTAATAAGGTTCAACAAATATTGATATTTGATTAGAATAATAATCTCAAAAGTATACAATAGGACAATTATTGTATAACTGAATCATGCTTTGGAAAGATAATTAATCTTTAATATCATGCTTGAACTTGAATAATAACAAAGATAATTTATTCAAGGTAAATAATAAACTTGAACAATAATGACAAGTAGGGTTAGGGAAACTTGCTCGACATAAAAGTAACGTTTAAGTTTAAATAAACTTGCTCAATAGAATGGAGTTAGGGATAGGATACTTGCTCAATGTAAAAGTAAAGTTGAGAAACTTGCCTCGTGCGTAGATTACACTTTAACTAAGCACGTTCTTTGATTTAAATCCTACATACCATTCACATTTACAATACTAGTTAATTACAACTTAACTAATCAACATAAACCCATTCTCTTTGTTTACTTGATTTATTGACTATACTTAATCACTTTATCACATTTACTGCCACATAAAACCACTTCATGAATAATAATCTAATTATGAAATCAATAATTTAATCCACATGTAATTATGTTATTTACATGTTATACAACTATCTTATCATCACATTATTCTTCTAACATGTTTACATGTTCATTACAATAATCCACTCCACTAACACATTGTTAGACTTAAACATTTTTTAAAAATCTCATTTCTGAGTTTTCTGGGGAGTTGCGCTGCGGCGCCACTATTGGACTAAGGATTCGCGCTGCGGCGCCGTGGCGCTGTGGCCGGGCCCTTGGCGCTGCGGCGCTGTGGCACCGTGGCTCGAGACATGGCGCTACGGCACGGTGGCGCTGCGGCGCAGGAAATGAACTGGTAGCCGGCGCTGCGGCGCAGCATACCAATCACAGAAATGGCAGTTCGCGAAAATCGCAGAACTTGCCAATTTCTCCCAATTTCTTAAAGTTCTACTCGAAATTAAACATACCCATATGCTATAATTTATATATAATCATTACCCAACATTTATATACTGACAAAACCAATTTTAAACACTTATTAACAGATTTAAAGCCTAACAAAATTACTAACTTTGATGTTCGTGAAGTTTAGAAAACTTTATATGAAAATTCTCCCTACGGATTCGTTATAACACCGAATCCGTTCATTTAAACTTCGATCTCTCCGTATCGACATGCTCAATAATGTAAGGGTGTAAATTTTAGGGATAATATATAATCCATACGTCAATTATCACATATATGGCCATATGGCCATATCACGTACTCTGTTTATTTTGAAAAACATACGTACGACATGTTTTCACAACACTGATGTTATGGTTTGCAACATATACATAATTAAACATGATTTGATACAACGTAACACACATATAAACTTATAATCATATCATATTCCAATCTACAAGGATTTACAGAAAACTGTGAAGCCATTTTATGAAAACTAAAAAGACGTAACTTGAAATTGGGTTGGAGAGAATTACCCAGAGTTATAAATAATGGAAGAAATGATCAGATGATCCTTTCTCAACAACCTGTTAATCACACACTCAAATTTCTCTCTGTGCTTTATCAGACTTAGGAAAAAATGAAGAAGGAGAAGACGTCGACTAGTTAATAAACTGAGCGTCGAGAGGTCAGTTGGCCCAATCATGGGCAACTGCTAGAAACCACTACTAAGGCCATGTTTGGCTAGCAATTAAGTTCAAAGCTTATTATTTTAATAAAAAAAAATTTATCATATAGTTTAATTCATGTCACACCCAATTCAAATATCTTATTTAATTTAATATAAATAAAATATGATAATTCCTCATAAATTCACATAGTCACATAATTAAATATCTCATTAATAAATAATATCAATTTATTAAATTTCTAATTAATTATTACATTAATTAAAATAACATAGCTTATTAAATATTTCTTTTAATACAATAAGCTCACATAATCACAACTTTGATCATAAAAATTCTCTACATTAATTTAATAAATGTAACACATATAATTAAATTAATCTACCACAATTGCATCAATTAATTATTAAATCTAATAATTAAATCATCGAAAAATATTTATTTAACTCAATAAATATTTAAAATTATTTACAAAATTCTCGTTCGTCACATCTTTCCCCCCTTAAAAGGATTCTGTCCCCAGAATCACGACTCAATAAATTCGACCCATTACATTCTCCCCCCTTACAAAGATTCTGTCCCCAGAATCGCTTACACATAATTAAGTAAATAAATGAGGGTAATTCTTCATCATATTCTCTTCGAGTTCCCACGTAGCTTCTTCAGCGTTGTGGTTCCTCCAAATTACCTTAACAGAAGATATAACTTTATTTCTGAGAACTTGTTCTTTTCGGTCGATAATTTGGACAGGAATTTCTTCATAAGATAAGTCTTTCTCAAAATGCAGGGGTTCGTATTCAATTACATGCTTGTAATCAGGTTTGTAAGGTCGTAACACAAAAACATGGAAGACGTTGTGGATATTCTCGAGTGCTGGAGGTAAGGCTACCTCGTACGCAACTTCTCCAATTCTTCGCAGTACCTCAAAGGGTCCAATAAATCTTGGGCTCAATTTTCCTTTCTTCCCAAACCTGATCTTTCCCTTCCAGGGAGAGACCTTCAAGAAAACATAGCTACCTGGTTCAAAATTGATATTTTTACGATGTGGATCAGCGTATTTCTTCTGTCGATCTTGAGCTGCTATCAGTCGTGCTCGGATCACTTTGACTATTTCTGCCGTCTGCTGTACCAATTCTGGCCCTAGCAATTGTCTTTCACCAACTTCATCCCAATAAAGCGGAATTCTGCACTTTCTGCCGTATAACGCTTCGTAAGGCGGCATACCAATACTAGCGTGGTAACTGTTGTTGTAGCCGAACTCTACCAACGGTAGGTGATCATCCCAATTTCCTTTGAAGTCCATTACACAGGCTCGTAACATATCTTCTAGTGTTTGAATCGTTCGTTCGCTCTGTCCGTCTGTTTGAGGGTGGTAAGCTGTACTCATTCGCAGTTGTGTACCCATGCATTCCTGAAGACGTTTCCAGAAATTTGATGTGAAGCGCGGATCCCTATCGGAAACAATAGACACCGGCACTCCGTGCCTCGAAACAATCTCTTTCACATATAATCTTGCCAACTGATCTAAGTTAAATCTGATTTTGATAGGAAGGAAGTGCGCGGATTTCGTCAGTCGGTCAACGATAACCCATACTGCGTCGTAGCCTTTCTAGGTCGTCGGAAGGCCAACCACGAAGTCCATTGTAATATGTTCCCATTTCCATTCAACGGTTGCAGTAATCCACTTGGTCTCTGATGTTCTGCTTTAACTTTCTGACATGTCAGGCATTTGGCAACACATTCTGCAACCTCACGTTTCAAATTTGGCCACCAGAAATGTTGTCGAAGATCTTGGTACATTTTTGTACTACCAGGGTGAATCGAATATCTTGAACTATGAGCCTCACTCAAAATTTCTTCCTTAATTTCTTGTACTAGCGGAACCCAAATTCTGCTTTCAAATATCAATATTCCTTCCTTATCCATCTTAAATCTTGGTTCGGTTCCTTCAGATATCTTCTTTGTCACCTTTTTACATTCTTCATTCTGAAGCTGAGCCTCCTTCACTCTATCCAGTAGAGTTGTACCAGATTGCATTTGAAATAGCTTCTCATCAATCTCCATAGGATACTTCACTTCTAACTCCAGTTTTTCCATATCTACAATTAGCTCTTGCTGAGCAGTCAACATCATCAATTTCTCACGACCCTTTCTACTTAAGGCGTCGGCAACCACATTAGCCTTACCCGGATGGTATAAAATCTCACAGTCATAATCCTTGATTAATTCCAACCATCTTCTTTGTCGCATATTCAAATCTTTCTGTGTAAAAATATATTTCAGACTCTTGTGGTCCGTATATATTTCACACTTCTCCCCGTATAGATAGTGCCTCCAAATTTTCAAAGCAAAAACAACTGCAGCTAACTCCAAACCATGGGTTGGGTAACCCTTCTCGTAATCCTTCAACTGCCGTGATGCATACGCAATGACTTTGCCGTTTTGCATCAGCACACAGCCAAGTCCTTTATGCGACGCATCGCTAAAAACAACAAAATTTCCTGTATCATCCAGAAGAGATAACACAGGCGCTGTACTCAACCTCTTCTTTAATTCTTGAAAACTCTCCTCACACTTCTCCGTCCAAACAAATTTCACAGCTTTTCGAGTTAAATTCGTTAACGGAGTTGCGATCTTAGAAAAATCTTGTATGAATCTTCTATAATATCCTGCTAATCCAAGAAAACTTGTTACTTCTGACGGCGTTCTCGGCTGATCCCAGTTAATCACAGCTTCTACTTTGGATGGATCTACCGAAATTCCATCTTTATCGATTACGTGACCAAGAAATTGTACTCTCTCGATCCAGAATTCGCATTTCGAAAATTTAGCATACAACTTCTCCCTTCTCAATACTTCCAATGTTAACCTCAAGTGTTCTTCATGTTCCTCTTTGGTTTTGGAATATACCAAAATATCGTCTATAAATACCACCACGAATTTGTCCAAAAATGGCTTGAATACACCATTCATTAGTCCCATAAATGCTGCAGGAGCATTTGTAAGACCAAACGATATTACTAAAAACTCATAATGACCATATCGCGTTCGGAACGCTGTCTTCGGTACATCCTCTGGCCTCACCTTCAGTTGGTGATAACCACTCCTCAAGTCAATCTTGGAAAAGTATTTTGCTCCCTTCAATTGATCAAACAGATCATCGATCCTCGGTAATGGATATCTGTTCTTAATCGTGACCTTATTTAATTTTCTGTAGTCAATGCAGAGCCTCATCGATCCGTCCTTCTTTTTCACGAACAACACCGGCGCTCCCCACGGTGATACGCTCGGTTGAATGTACTTTTTGTCCAACAATTCTTGTAGTTGTGCCATTAATTCCTTCATCTCTACTGGCGCCATTCGGTATGGTGCCTTCGGTATTGGAGCAGTTCCGGGCGCCAAATCAATCACAAAGTCTACTTCTCTATCTGGTGGAAGTCCAGGCAAATCGTCTAGAAATACATCGACGAAGTCCCTCACAATCGGTATCTCCTCTACCTTCGGGTTCTCTTTTCGACTGTCAACTATGTAAGCTAAATATCCTACACAGCCTTGTCTTAATAACTTCCTGGCCTGCAACATCGTCAGACAACTCGCTTGTCTAGGCGACTTGCTACCATAAAACACAACCTTTGACGGAGTCATAAGGTTAATACGCTTCTTTTGGCAGTCAATTACAGCCCCATAATTGGATAGCCAATCCATACCCAATATAACGTCGAATTCCCCCAATCGAATAGGGATAAGATCTACATTCATGATATTACCCTTAATATCCACCCTACAGTTCTTAAACACGTACTTAACAGGGATTATTTCTCTATTCGCAAACCTGTGACACCCCCAAATCCGGGTACTTCGATTCCACGGGATTTGGTGTTCACTGTACAAGCATCATCTATCTATCTACCCATAAATAATATCAAACCATACAATAGATAGAAATCATAAATAAATCTCTTCCCTTAAGGGTTACATCAACTGAATCATAAATAAATCACAGGTTACTCTAACCTTAAAACATCTGTGCGGAATTCTAAACAAATAAGTCTTAAACATAAATACATCATCAATTAAAATATCAAGTCTTCATCACTTGCTAACTTTGCCCTTGCCTTTACTAGTGGAGGGTTCATCGCTTCTTTCATTCTTAACTGCAATGTTATTATTAAGCAAGAGTGAGCACAAATGCCCACAAGTATAAAAATGAAATAACAGTATAATAACATGCGAATAATCAAAGACATCTGAATAAAAGCTCAACTTTTGAATCAAGAATAAATAACAAGAATTAAAAGAATTCTGAGGGTCATAAGACCTTGAACTATGTCCTAGGTTATCAAGGATTATACTTGAAACCTTTAACAGTCATAAGACTATGGACCTTCTTCTCGTACTTAGGGGGATCAGCCCTTAGTACCATACTGTGCACAATATCTTAACGCTAAAGCGTAAATAATCCCCTATACAGGGTTGTTCATCTCAATTTGTTATTCGAGTCCGCACCAAAGGAAGTTTGGTTTGGATAATTTCATCAAGGGTTCTGAAATTTAGAACGCTCATCAACTATGGACTAGTTGAATCAATAAGGTTCACTAGTCTAATAAGGTTCAACAAATATTGATATTTGATTAGAATAATAATCTCAAATGTAAGACCCCAAATTTTATGAAATAAAAGTATTCAATTTTTCTTATAATTACAATTCAGTAAATGGTTAAATTGATAAAAAGTTAAAGTTATGGGTGAAATGTGAAAATTTTTCAAAATACACAAGTGGTTATAAAATAATCATTGTTGTCGGGGAATATTCGTTTGGTCGTGGAATATTCTTTCTGTCGGGGAATATTCGTACAACGGCGCAGCTATTTGTGGGCCCTATAATAGAATAACTGTCGGGTGAAGAAAACGACAAATTTGAGTTTTTACAAATAACGGCGTAGTTGTTACCGTTAACACTGTTGGAATACCCGGTGGTTAAAATACAGTAATACGCGTTATTGCACAGTAGCACACGGTATTGCATAGTATTTTTAAAATTATTGATTCTTACGTAAGAAGGCACTACTCAATAATTGTTACAGTAATTACTGTTCAATATTTTATTTTATTGATTCAATAATTGCTACGTTAAAATTTTATATTATTGTTGTTCAATAATTGTTACTGCACAGTATTTTCCATTATCAGATCAATAATTCATATTATTTGAATAATATTATTAGATAGCATTATTGGCAATGTCTAGAAAGTTCTGTCTAAGGAGAGGTTTGGTCACCTAATTACGCGCCAGTAAGGAGAAATTCTTATTGGAAAGCCCCCTCTTTCCTGGGAACGGCCTGGTTGTCATAAATGTGATTATGTAATATTATTTGTGAATAATTAATTATTGATTCATATGATAAGGAAATATTTATTTTATGTGGATATAAATGAGGGATATATTTTTGTGGTTAAAAATGAAGGAGTTAATGTTGAGGTGTTTTATCTGTATTTTTGTCGGAACGGATGTATTGAAAATCAAATTAGGGTTTTTAAGATATTTTGCGAGGGTTATAATTTTTAATCCGACCATTGGATCGTGGTAATATTTGGATATGTTATACATATATAAGTTGAGTATATGTCCACAAATTTTGAACCGTTAAAAATGAACGTATGATTTATTATGAATTTTACGAGATGACTGGTTCAGAAATTGTTGAATTTTCGGAGTTTATCATTTTGGTGGAAAATTCTAGAATTGATGGGCCCCACTTGTGGTTAGTGAAAAAATGTGCTGAATTATATTTCAAATGTGGTGGGTGGGAATAGTAGCAGGTAAAGCCATCAGGTTGCAGGTCAAACCTACCAAAATTTTTCTATAAATAGAGGGCTAAGTTAGAATTGAAAATCACACCAGAAACATAAGTTTTCTCACTTTCTCTCTCTAGATTATTGAGTGTATTTTGTGAGTATTTAGATACTCTGTGAGTTTCTATTTATCAGTGCAAGTTTCCTTCAGCCTTATACCGATCAGAAGTACTGCTCTTTTGAGGTAAGGGATAGTAAGGGATTTTAAGGGTTGTTATATTTTCCAGTTTCGTAATTTTTCTGACCTTCAAAAATTATGGAAAAATTTGAAATGATATTTTGATGAGTTTTATTGATTGTGTCCAAAAATGGTGATTTTTGGATGTATAGATTAAGAGTTATGAATTTTACGGGAAAAGACTATTTTAAAAGTAACCGCTTATAATTCCTTGTGATTAACTCCAAAATTGATAAAATTTTTATTGGGAGTACATGTATATGATAGAAGTATACTCTGTAAATTTCAGAATTTTTGGATAAAAGTATAATTTTTGATAAATGTCTAAATATTCGGTGGTTTTGGCCATATAAAAAATAGTAAATGAGTTTTAAAAATTCTGAGAAAAATTTATGTTCAATATGGGACTATATTATGCTAAATCCCAGAAAAGAAATATTTTTGGAACTGATTTGGTATTTTTCATGAAAATGGACTAGTTATGAGTAAATGAATTAAATATGTTTTGTGAAGTAAGAAAATTGGAAAATAGGATTTTATGGCTTGAGAATCCTATATGAGGTATATGCAGATTTTTGATGAGGGTTTTGATTATTGGTGATAAAATCTTATGAGTTTAGTATTTTAGAATGATTAAATGCATTATTTAGTAAAGTGTACCAAAATACTGGTATGGATTTTATTGTGGAATTTCTACCTTTTTGTGTCGAGTTTACTATTCATGAGTTACTATTCATGAGTTACTATTCACGAGTTACTATTTATGAGTTACTATTCACGAGTTACTATTCTCTTTTTCTGACCAAATTATAGTTGGTTTATGAATATTACTATTGAGATTAAAACTAGATGTTGATCATATTATTTTTATTATTATATATAACGTTTTTATAACCCTAATGATGATATTTCTCTTTGACTTGAGTGTAAAGATGGGTAGATTTTTAGTATGATCATGACTATGGGTTATCTTTGGCCAGTAGTGCAAAGTTGAATCGTTGATTGGTATGATCATGACCATTAAATTTATAAGTGAATATCTTTAGCTTAAGTGCAAAGATGAATTGATCAACATGGTTATAATTATTGTTTATATAAATTCTGAAATGATTATATATTTCTTTGAGATATTAATATCTTTGGCCTGTAGTGCAAAGATGAAATATTGATGAATATCTTTGGCCTGTAGTGCAAAGATGAATTGTTGATGAATATCTTTGGCCCGTAGTGCAAAGATGACATGTTGTTGAATATCTTTGGCCAGTAGTGCAAAGATGAACAGATGTTGAGATAAACATGACCAACTGGTGATACAAATGAATATCTTTGGCCGTAGTGCAAAGATGAAGTTATTAGTATGATTATGAATAGGAACTGTGATTTGGTATAACCATGATCTTTGATGTTTCAGGTAAAGACAGGTGATGAAAATTATCTTCGTCCTGGGTGCGAAGAAAAATTTAGAGTCACAATTATGATTATGAGTTATTCATATGATTGTGGAAAGGAACTGTTGAGTGATGTTACATGGATAAAATATTGTTGATGGATTTTTAAAATGGAGGAGATAATAGACTTTATGGTTTATTTGACTCTTCTAATGGATTGCTCGTTCCGCTGCAACTATGGTTGAAATTTTTATCATCTACCATATGTTCTAAATCTCTGATTTATTACTGATGAAGACTATTGATAATTTATTTATCTTTAGTCATGATATTCTTTACTGAGCTAGTTGTGCTCACCCTTTTGCTTCACAATTCCTTTCAGGTAATAAGAGTGTAGCTGGGTCGAGCAGGGGTAACAAGGGAATAGAACGGTGGTCATCATTTAGTAGTTATATTTGGTGAAGAAAATAGGGTGAGGCGAACCCAACGTTGGAAGGGTGTTTTGTCACTATCATACAAGATGTCTAATGACATACAACCTCGTGTCATCATAAGACAGGGTTGTGCTCATCCACTTGCTGAGTATATCTATGGGCACTACCTATATAATCTTGGTGTTTTTTTTAAAGTATAATTCTCAATTAGAGACAGTGGAGATAATGATAAGTCAAGAGAAGACTCACCATTGGGAAGAATATGATAGTAATCTTCTCGTTTTTCTTTGGGGTCTATTGGGTCAACCAAGGATAATTCTGTGGACATATGATATCTATCATAACCTAGATGCGTGGCCTCCCATGTACGAAGGTTTCCTTGAGCACTTCCCAAAGATTCTAATTTCTAAAACAAATTTTGACTATACCTTTATGTAAGGTGTTATTGTGAGGTGATGTCCACGGTTGGAACATGAGTCACATTTGGTATATATTTGTATCCAAACTCACAGCATATGTGTTGTTGTATTTTGCACGACAATTGTTGTAATAAAGTTGTAGTTGTTTTCTGTACCATGTATTTGACGACTCAGAATGGGTTGGGTGGAATGAACCTATTTTGGGGTTGTCACATCAAAAGTATACAATAGGACAATTATTGTATAACTGAATCATGCTTTGGAAAGATAATTAATCTTTAATATCATGCTTGAACTTGAATAATAACAAAGATAATTTATTTAAGGTAAATAATAAACTTGAACAATAATGACAAGTAGGATTAGGGAAACTTGCTCGACATAAAAGTAACGTTTAAGTTTAAATAAACTTGCTCAATAGAATGGAGTTAGGGATAGGATACTTGCTCAATGTAAAAGTAAAGTTAAGAAACTTGCCTCGTGCGTAGATTACACTTTAACTAAGCACGTTCTTTGATTTAAATCCTACATACCATTCACATTTACAATACTAGTTAATTACAACTTAACTAATCAACATAAACCCATTCTCTTTGTTTACTTGATTTATTGACTATACTTAATCACTTTATCACATTTACTGCCACATAAAACCACTTCATGAATAATAATCTAATTATGAAATCAATAATTTAATCCACATGTAATTATGTTATTTACATGTTATACAACTATCTTATCATCACATTATTCTTCTAACATGTTTACATGTTCATTACAATAATCCACTAACACATTGTTAGACTTAAACATTTTTTAAAAATCTCATTTTTGAGTTTTCTGGGGAGTGGCGCTGCGGCGCCACTATTGGACTAAGGATTCGCGCTGCGGCGCCGTGGCGCTGTGGCCGGGCCCTTGGCGCTGCGGCGCTGTGGCGCCGTGGCTCGAGACATGGCGCTACGGCACGGTGGCGCTGCGGCGCGGGAAATGAACTGGTAGCCGGCGCTGCGGCGCGAGAAATGAACTGGTAGCCGGCGCTGCGGCGCGGCATACCAGACACAGAAATGGCAGTTCGCGAAAATCGCAGAACTTGCTAATTTCTCCCAATTTCTTAAAGTTCTACTCGAAATTAAACATACCCATATGCTATAATTTATATATAATCATTACCCAACATTTATATACCGACAAAACCAATTTTAAACACTTATTAACAGATTTAAAGCCTAACAAAATTACTAACTTTGATGTTCGTGAAGTTTAGAAAACTTTATATGAAAATTCTCCCTACGGATTCGTTATAACACCGAATCCGTTCATTTAAACTTCGATCTCTCCGTATCGACATGCTCAATAATGTAAGGGTGTAAATTTTAGGGATAATATATAATCCATACGTCAATTATCACATATATGGCCATATGGCCATATCACGTACTCTGTTTGTTTTGAAAAACATACGTACGACATGTTTTCACAACACTGATGTTATGGTTTGCAACATATACATAATTAAACATGATTTGATACAACGTAACACACATATAAACTTATAGTCATATCATATTCCAATCTACAAGGATTTACAGAAAACTGTGAAGCCATTTTATGAAAATTAAAAAGACGTAACTTGAAATTGGGTTGGAGAGAATTACCCAGAGTTATAAATAATGGAAGAAATGATCAGATGATCCTTTCTCAACAACATGTTAATCACACACTCAAATTCTCTCTCAGACTTCTAAATTTTCTCTCTGTGCTTTATCAGACATAGGAAAAAATGAAGAAGGAGAAGACGTCGACTAGTTAATAAACTGAGCGTCGAGAGGTCAGTTGGCCCAATCATGGGCAACTGCTAGAAACCACTACTAAGGCCATGTTTGGCTAGCAATTAAGTTCAAAGCTCATTATTTTAATAAAAAAATTTTTTATCATATAGTTTAATTCATGTCACACCCAATTCAAATATCTTATTTAATTTAATATAAATAAAATATGATAATTCCTCATAAATTCACATAGTCACATAATTAAATATCTCATTAATAAATAATATCAATTTATTAAATTTCTAATTAGTTATTACATTAATTAAAATAACATAGCTTATTAAATATTTCTTTTAATACAATAAGCTCACATAATCACAACTTTGATCATAAAAATTCTCTACATTAATTTAATAAATGTAACACATATAATTAAATTAATCTACCACAATTGCATCAATTAATTATTAAATCTAATAATTAAATCATCGAAAAATATTTATTTAACTCAATAAATATTTAAAATAATTTACAAAATTCTCGTTCGTCACAATAAATATTATTTATTTAAATAAATTAATCGTTTAATTTATTTATTTAAATAAGATTAAAATTATTCTAATTGATTTATTCACAACCGGTTTAATATGGAGAACCTAAAAGGTCACACCATAAAAGGAAGAATAATTATTTAAAAAGTTAATGGCATAATCGTAACAATATGTTAAGTATATTTAATTTAATCTATGGTGATAGAATAAATTAAATAACTTAATATTTATTGTTTAATATTTTAGAAATATTAAATATAAATTAATAAGAGGAGTTTTATTAATATTATTACAATTATTATTATTTTAATTTTTAAAAGAGTTTAGGAATTAATTTAATATCAGTACTCTCATTTATTTCTAATAGGATTAGGAGGGAAAATTAGTTAAAGGAGTTTAATTAATTATCCCTAATAAGATTAGGGATCCCATTTAATTAAAAGAGTTTCATTAAATAAATAATACCTTATTTTAATTAAATAGGGTTACCTGATATTTTTATAAGAGGAGTCTTATATCATATAATCAGATACACGCAATTCTAATAGTTAGAGAGTACGTTCTTTTCTATGAGAGATAGAAAACTAGGATTTTGTCAAACACCCATCTTCTTGAATCTTTCTTCTTCCTTGGTGGATCACCTCTAGAGGCCAAATACTTGGGTGGCTAACGTTGATCAAAGGAATGAACCAAACCCGGTTAATTCAAGTTGAACGCAAAAAAGATTGGAGGTAAACTTGTACCTGAGGAAGCTCGAATATTCAAGGGTATGATTCTTGTTCTTTATCTTTTCGTTTAATTAATAATTGTGCATAAAAGATGATCTGGGTATATGGTTTGTAAAATTTTAAAACTCTATTTTTCACATTTCCGTTTACTTTGTGCGATTTGATTGCGTTCATAAATATTACAAACCTAACAGTGGTATCAGAGTCAAACTTTTATGTAAATTATTAATTATTTTAATTTGATATATATATTGATATGTGTTTAGAATAATTTAATTGGGCATAATTTTATTGTATAAAAAAATCGTTATCAATTCCGAAATCATGCTATTAATCGCGAACTGTTTTCAGGATAAACAATATATTAACGTGATTAGCACCATGTTGATAAGCACCTAACATGATTTCCTTATCCTGAATCTTCAAGGTCACGTGGCCTAAGTGATTCAAGTAATCAGATTACATATTCGCTTGTGAATCATATAACGTTTTATATATATATATATATATATATATATATATATATATATATATATATATATATATATATCGTGATCTGATTTGGAAGCATTATGTTTGTATCCTGTTTGTAAAAGTTACCAGGATATATATAAGGATGATTATTATATATATTATTTATATAATATATGGGAGAGGATCAAGAGTAGAACTCTTAAGTAATAGAACTCCCTTAAATAATAGAATTGTATCAAAACGACGTAGTTTTGATAAGACGCGGTGACATTTTTGTAAATACGCGGTGGCATGGTATTTACAAAAATATCACCGCGTCTTATCAAAACTACGTCGTTTTGATACAATTCTATTATTTAAGGGAGTTCTACTACATAAGAGTTCTACTCTTGATCCTTTCTGTATAATATATATATTACCGTAATATAAATTATATATATATATATATATATATATATATAATATATTTTAATAATTTTATAATTAAAATAAAATTTATTTTAATCTTAAAATAAAAAGTTTATTTTAATTTTTAAATAAAGAGTTTATTTTAATTTTAAAATTAGGATTTCATACTAACTAATTAGAGTTAGAATTGGATTCCATGATAATTAATTAGAGTTGAAATTGGATTCCATATTTTCTTAAATAAATGAGTTTATTTAAATATGAAATAAGATTTCATGTTATTCAAAATAAAGGAGTTTATTTGTGAATAGGAAAGAGAATCCGTATTTTCTTAAATAAAAGAGTTTATTTAGATATAAAATAAGATTTTATATTATTCAAAATAAAAGAGTTTATTTATGAATAGGAAAAGAATTCGCGTTTCTTTGAATAAAGGAGTTCTTTTTTTTTTTTACTTGGAATTGGATTCTATAATTAATTAAAATAAAGGAGTTTATTTTGATTAAAGATTTTGATTAAAATAAAATAGTTTATTTTATTCAAAATTAGATAAATTAAAATAAAATAGTTTTATTTTGATTTAAATTTATATTAAAATAAAGGAGTTTATTTTGATTCAAAATTAGATTTTATACTAACTAAATTTGCTGATTAAATTATATCAATATATATATATATATTGGATGTTTATTATTCATGAGATGAATGTTATTTATTGATGCATATGGTGATGTGTATGATAATAAATGGAATTGATTATGGACTATTGACCAATGTGATTGAATTTTATTTTAGTTGGATGCATGAGTGTATGAGTTTTATTAAATGAGGTCTGCGTACCTCGTCTTCTCTAATTTTTTTATTAATGTAAATTCTAACTTCCTCCTATGTACTTTCCCTTGACTGCTGATCAAGGTTTCTATTTATTTTAAATAGTTTTGTAATAGGAATAGTTAGAATTAATTTTTGAAGAATTGGAGATCAAGGAGCAAGGAGCGCTTGAAGACCCGTTTGTTATGGAGTCCGGGTTTAAATGTAATAGTTATATTTAAATATTAATTCTTGCACCCCTAGGGTTTGACCTTTTGGTTCACTTTGTGGCTCTAGTGAACCAAACTAGAATAAAAGTCCATAATCAATCCAGGTAGAATATAGTATTCTATATGTGCATGCTATATAATATATATATATATATATATATATATATATATATATATATATATATATATATATATATTATGCAAACATGCTTCGCATGTTAATTAATATAACACGTATTTTATATATAAGTGTGCATGCGCGCTAAACAAGATGAGATAAATTAATTACATGCAAACCCCACAGATTTTTATATTAAGTCCTAACCGTTCAAAGATATTTAGAATATCGAACGTCGCCTTCTAGCATGATAAAAATAATAGAGTATCAATTAATTATTATAAGTTTGCTGTGTCACCACAAGGCTTATCTTAATTCTTTGAGATGTTAATTTTATCACATTTAATGCTTATAAAGAAAATTGAACAATGTTGTTTTGTTGTGTCATCACAAGAACAATATTTTTCTTTTTTGAATATATGGAGTGCTAGGTTGGACTTAACTTGGATAATTTTAATTCAGATGTGCCACCACTTGATCAAAATAATCTAAGAGGCAAAATACAAGGAGTTGCATAGTTGATGTAATTGACAAGAGTTGTCTACCTATTTATTTATATATAGTTTGTTGTGTCACCACAAGGCTATATACATTTGAAATGGGGTCCTTATTCTCACTAGCAAATCTTTAATTAGATTTTGCCGAATTATATAAGTGAGGGTAATATAGTTTGACGAAAATAGTGGGAGATACCAATTTAAAACAAGACCTAAATTTATTTTGGTAATTAATAAAAGAATATATGTTAAAATATTGTTAATTACAAATTCATTTACAGTATTTTACAATGTCTAAATTATTATCACTGCATAGCATATTAGATGCTAAATTAACTGGACCGAATTATTAGAATTGGTTAAGGAATTTGAGAATAGTTCTCACAGCTGAAAAGCTATCTTATGTCCTTAATACGTCTATCTCTGCAATAGTTGCAGACAATACCTCTGAGGAAGAGGTTGTTACTTTTAGAAAGTGGCAAGATGATGCACAGTTGGCTCAATGCATCATGTTCGCATCCATGAGTAATGAGCTTCAGCGTCAGCATGAAACTATGGATGCTCTTACTATATTCCTACACATCAAGTAGTTGATGGTGAGGAAAGTAGGACTAATAGATATCAGATATCTAAGGAGCTCTTTCGATCTAGAATGACCGATGACACTACAGTACAGATAAAAGTCCTTAACATTATCAATTTGATTGATCAATTAGGACAACATGTTTTGTCATGGATGGAGAGTTGAGCCAATATTTGATCTTGCACTCACTCCCGGACTCTTTTCACAACTGTTCTAAATTTTTCATATGAACAAGCTAGATATCAGCTTCACTAATTTGCTTAACGTGTTGAAAACCAGCTGAGAGTCACTTTCTAATCAAGAAAGACCAAGTCTTACTGGTAGGGGCCAAATGATCTTCTGAAAATAAGAACGATTCAAAGAAGGTAAATAGAAAGGCAAAAACAAAGGATAATAAGAATAAAACTGATACGGATAGCAAATGAGTTTGCTTCCACTGCAATAAGCCTGGACACTGGAAAAAAATTACGAGAAGCATCTTGCAGAGTTAACCAGAAGAAGCTTAGTGAAGTTTCGGTTACAAATATAATTTTGTTCATGATTTAAAATACATTTTTCTTTAAGTCAAGGTTCTACTTGGGTATTGGATACCGACTTTGGTTATCATAAATATAGATTTATGAAGGGACCAAGCAGAAGTAGAGAGCTAAACAAAGATAAGTAGTCCTATGTCGAAAATGAAGCGAAGGTTGCTGCATTAGCCATAGAAACTTATAGTTTAGCATTGCCTACGGGTAAATCTATTAAGTCAATAAGTTTTTATTGTATTCCAGTTCTCGTTAGAAATATTATTTCTATTTCGTTGTTGGACAATAAAATCTTTGGTATTATAATTAAGAACAATTGTTGTTCTATTTATAATAATAATATTTTGTATCGAACAGAAATATTACTTCATGAATTTTGTATACTTGACTTACGTAAAAATATATTTTTCAAATTGAACAAACTAGTATAAGAAAAGGAGATGATCATTCAAAGAGTTGAATGTGTGTATTTGCTGAAATACAAGTGTGAATTATTTGAAAGGTTCAAAGAATTAAGAAATGAAACAAATTGGCAAAGTATTAAGATTCTTTGATTAGATCAAGAAATAAATACGTGTGCAATAAGTTTTTAGATCATCTCAAATAATTTTCTCATAATGGACACCTCCTGATACGCAATAATTAATTGATGTATATAAAAGAAAAAACATACCTTGTTGGACAAGGTGCGGTCCATAATGATTTTACATGCATTCCAGTATCCTTCTAGGATAATGTCCTAGAAATGGCTGCATATTTATGAAAAAGGTAACCTCAAAATCCGGCCACAAGAGTCCATAAAAGTTATGGACAGGAAGGATTCCTAATTTTAAGTAAGTTAAAATAAGGGGTTGTCCAGCTTATGTGAAAAGGTTTCAAAGGATAAGCTTGGGACAAGATTTGACAAATACAGATTTGTGGGACATCCTAAAGTAAGTTTAGGATATATGTTCTAATCCTACTTAGGAAAAGGTGTTTGTTGCGAAACACGCTGCCTTCTAAGATAAAGATGTTTATCATTGAAGGTGCTAGTGGGAGGATAATAGATCTTGAAGAGTTCAAGAACCACAAAAACACTATAAGTCAAATAAGAGGAACCTGTAGATAGAACTATTGTACCACAACTGAATCATAAATATGGAATAGTACCGAAGATACCTGGGAGGTATGGATTCATCATAGATGATGATGATGAGGTACATATCATAGAAGATGATGATCCAGTTACATACGATGAGGTAAGAGTTGTTGACACTCAGAGAAATGGATTGAAGCATGCTTCTCAAATATGGAACATTCGTTTTGATAAGATAATCAAAAGAGTTTGATTTTATCAAAAAAAAGAATGAACCTAGTGTGTACAAAAGGGTTAGTGGGAGTGTCGTGACATTCCTAGTATTATATGATGATATACTACGGATAAGGAATGACATACTAATGCTACAATCAGTAAAGATAAAGTTGTCTAAACATTCCTCCATGAAAGATTTGGGAAGAGTATCATAATTAGGGATACAAATCTATATAGATAGATTTAAGAGGATGCTTGACTTAACCCAAGAAACGTATATTCATTTGATGCTAAAGTCGTTTAGCATGTCAAACTCCAAAAGATTTCTCATGATGATGAGTCCTGGAGTGTATCTCTCTTAATAGTCCCCATTGACTCCTGAAAAGAGAGATCGCATGAGTGACAATCATATATACAATAAAATATATGAGACCTGATGTTGATCGATCATATTCTGGAGAAGATCACGTCAGATAGTAAAAAATATCTTAAAGTACTTAACCGGCTCTAAGGATGTGATCAGATTTATGGTGGGTCTGAATTAAAACTAAAAGGCTTAACAGACTTAAGTTTTTCAGACAGACCAAGACGACAGAAAATCCACTTTAAGGTAAAGTGTTACCTTGAACAGTACTGTAGTGAAATTGAAAAGGTTCCAAACAGCAAAGAGTTGTTGGTTTAGTGATAAAGACAAAGTATATAACTATAAATGAAGCTGTAAGTTGATTATTTGGATGAAAAGTTTATTACAGAACTAGGAATAGTTCCTAAGTCTCATCTTGGATCTAAACATGTGTTGTGGGACTTTTATTTGATTATAAGAATCATTGAAAGATGAGAAATCACTATAGAGATAGTGGAATCTCAAGAACAACATTACATATCCATTAACTAAAGCTTATCCAACAGCAGGATAATCGTCACTTAGAGAAAAAGGGTATGAGATACTATGACGATTGGCTTTAGTGCAAGTGAGAGATTGAAAGTAGTATGCACACAAGCCAATCATGTTTGATGATAAAGCATATACTTTGTAACAATCTTATTCATTTATTAATAAAAAGTATTAATTTATTAAAAGCTTTTAATTATCTACATGATGTTGTTTTATAATATGTGATAAACCTATAGTTTTAAGCAATGCTTTTAGAATAATGATGATGATCATTCTAATGAGATCTAAATTCTTAGAAAGCTTAAAACTAAAATAATTCCCAATAGTTTGATTACTAAATTGGAGAATAGTGAATCCGGATAGATTGGTACATACGTTGCTTGCTCATTGGATGAGGATGATTGATCTCATGATCATTCATGTGGAGACACTAAAGCAAGTATGTAGGTGCTTATTAGAGAATAAGTTCACTGAACGTGGCTCGCTGAGGAATACATAATGGAGTTTTACTTGCCTGTCAATAGGAATTCCTGTAATGATAGTAGTACAAGTGATCCTTGGACTTGAGATCATCATAGTATCTTGTTTATGATGAGTTATACTTTGACTTATTCCTTAAGACCCTTAGGGTATTTCAAAGGGTATGCTTGGGTATAATAAGTTATATATGAAGATAATGTATGATCAATAAAGATAAGTTGTCCTATGTGATTCGATAAATGACAACCCAGTAGTCCTTGGCCAAGGCAAAATAAAATTAGAAAGGAGTTTCTAATTTACATTATTTGGAGTTATGCATTTAAGAGTCAAAATACATATAATTAAATAAAATAAGACTTGACAGTAATTCCATGTCTTATATTTAATTGGGATATTGTATGGTGGAAGGATTGAATTGTACGATAACTATTAACTCAAAGGTTCTTTTATGATTAATGTTAAAATCTATATTATCTGAAAAGTCGTTGATCGCTAGGGAGACTTATCCCTACTGTAGAATAAATATTATTTATTTAAATAAATTAATCGTTTAATTTATTTATTTAAATAAGATTAGAATTGTTCTAATTAATTTATTCATAACCGATTTAATATGGAGAACCTAAAGGGTCACACCATAAAAGGAAGAGTAATTATTTAAAAAGTTAATGGCATAATCGTAATAATATGTTAAGTATATTTAATTTAATCTATGGTGATAGAATAAATTAAATAGCTTAATATTTATTGTTTAATATTTTAGAAATATTAAATATAAATTAATAAGAGGAGTCTTATTAATATTATTACAATTATTATTATTTTAATTTCTAAAAGAGTAAGAATTAATTTAATATTAGTACTCTCATTTATTCCTAATAGGATTAGGAGGGAAAATTAGTTAAAGGAGTTTAATTAATTATTCCTAATAAGATTAGGGAGCTCATTTAGTTAAAAGAGTTTAATTAAATAAATAATACCTTATTTTAATTAAATAGGGTTACCTGATGTGAGGGCCCCGAATCCTAGGTCCCGAATCACCGCGGATCCGGTTCGATCATTCTATCACTATTATTATATTTACGAAAGATATAAACATAAATTGTTTATACATTAAACTTACACACTTTTCCCCAAGGTCGAGTAACCTTAACTTAATACACAATTCATAACTTTTCTAATACATAACATTATTATCTTACAACACTATTACAAATCTACTACACACGTATACTAAAGCTGGAACTGTCTTTAACCTTTCCTTGTATCCGATGCGTTCGACTTAATCTGTAATATTTTATCACGATATAGCAACTGTGAGTATAAGGATTGCCCAGCAAGTTTAAATTCAATAATATAACGATATATCATGATTGAATGAGTCTGAATAATAAGCTGGCTATAATTCAACAATATAATTGTGAACTAGCAGGAACAAACTTTTGACTGAACAAGTATTAAACATGAACAAAACAATCTGGACCAACTGGTAATGAAGGTGATCAACCTTTCATACCTGACTTATACATGCAATATGCACAGAGTACAATTCATGACAACCAGCAATGATTAACCATAAGCTTATCTGAATGAAACACTCATAGTAGAGTTAAGTAAACACAAACTTGCCTGAACTTTTGATTACCGCTACGCAATTTATAACGCTTTATCCGAAGACCTAATATTAGTAATATAGATCTTTAATATTAGAATAATATCATCACAATATAATACTATTATATATATATATATATATATATATATATACACACACACACACACACACAGAATAACTTAAACACACAACACATAACCCTATCAGTCTATAACACACATAAGACTCGGTGTCAAGTCAAACTATTGCAGTCTATCTTGATTCCGACAAAATTCTAACTTCCCGACGGTCTAGTCGGACTTTTATCGAGTCTAAGTTCAATTAAACTATGCCTAAACACTTAACAATTAACTCAGATAATTTTAATATCAGTCAAAATATTTTTCTAAGTCTCATAATAATTATCATTTTTCATGATTTTTCAATCATTAATATCGTATTTAAATGAATTAAATACCACATAATTCTATTATCATTAATATTTATTTATTATCAAATATTAATGAAATACATGTCATAATATTATAATATATTTATAATATATCAAAGTATTTTTAATACCTTAAAATCATATTTATATGATTTTTAAACACTTAAATCCATTATCCAATAATTGCTTTTAATATTAAAATATTAATATTTTCATGACAAAATATCAAAAGTTATATTTTATAACTTAAAATATTTTTATAACCCTTAAATCATTTTCATATGATTTTTTAAAACATAAATTCTATTTTTCCTTAATTTATTTAATATATTTATTAAATAAACTAATTATCATTAATATTGATTAATTAATAAATTTCATCACAAAATATTAAAAGTCATTAAAAATAACTTAAAATATTTTCTAATATCATAATATAATTTTTCATGATTTTTTATGAATTAAAACTATTTTTAAACAATTTATTTAATATTATAATTAAATAAATTAAATACTATTTATATTCTAAAAATATTAAATATTTATGAAATATACTCAAAATAGTTAAAAACTATTTTTCAGACTTTAAAATAATTTTTCAAAATTTATTTAGTATTTTTAATAATTAAAATATATTTATTCCTATTTATTAAATAAAATAAATCATTTTCAGAAATAATTAATTATTTTCTTAATTAAACTGTCGCTAAAAGGGCCCTATAGCGACAGACCCGCCGCTATAGGTGTTCTTGAGTGTTCTTGAGCCTTGCCCAGAAACTCATAGGCAGTGTGTAGGGTGGTAGGTTTGACCATCTTTTAAACAGGGGTCTTGCTGATTTCTAGGTCGCTTATAGTGTTAGGATAGTAGTACAAATGTAAGACTACAACCTACAACTAATTTTATGGTCATTACATAATATCACAACAAGATCTAAGCCTCCTAATTCTTGTCAGACACTGTTCTTCAATTTTTGGGTTTTCAAGAAATTGAAGAAAATTCGAGGTGCTACCTTTGAGCCATTGAATCTATGCTGTTCAAGCTTGATTTGTGTAATCTAACGGTTCTATCCTATAGAACACATGTCCGTGTACATTTCTATTTCCTCAAATCGTTATAACATCAACACAATTAAACGATCAAGGCCAGTCAATCTCTGACAAACACTCGGCTGATAAAGATCTGGGTTTTCCAGAAAACCTTCATCAGGCAGTTTGGTCAACTACGTTTGACCATGATTTTCTATGATCCTGATACAGATCTGGGTAAGGTAATGGCTTGGAAGTGTAGATCTCATGACAGACTACAACCATAAAGCAACAACACATACTGCAAGATCAAATGCTAACAAAATGTTGTCAGAAAGTTCCTTGAAATCTGGGCTGCCCAGAATTCCATTTCCGTGAATGGTCAACGAGGTTTGACCGAGTATAAACGACGATCTAGACTTGATCCGACCCTAATTTCAGTTTCTCACAGTCCTCATGACATAGAACATATTCAAAACATAAAACGCACAAATCAGTTAACACGTAAAGATCTAAGGGCTCTGACATTTGACTGTCAGGCCACTTTTTTCGTCATTTCCAGATTTCTTAAAATGTTAGATCCGAGCACTTTGATGTTATGGATCTGGGTTTTACCAACCCAGATCACTAAATAACATCATAATACACAACATTAAACAACACATATCATCATAAAACCTAAGGATTTCAAATTTTGATGGTTTATACCTCTTTGAAGCTTTGACCTTTGATTCTGACTTTGATCCTGTTATGGGAAGCTATGATCTGATCATGTCTTACTATTTCACTCTCTCTCACTATAGAATTTGGAAAATGAAGAGAGAGAAGGGACTTGGAGAGAATGCTAAGTAAAGTAAGTACTTCTTACTTTTTAAGTTATAAAATTTGATTCAATGTATCAATTGTTGCTAGGTGGCAAGATTGGCTGATCTTGGGTAGATATAATGCACATGGGATAAACATTAGGGTGATGACTCACAAGATTTACAAAATCTTTTGCTTAAGTTTAAGAAAAGGGCATTTTAGTCATTTCTATACAATTTTAATTCTAAATTGGTCATTTGATCAAACCCTTAGGGTTTAGGGTTTAGATTTGGGGTTTGAACCCTTTGGGGTTTAGGGTTTAACTCTTAACTTGCCATTTAATTTCTAAGATTTCCAAATTTCGATTTTTAAAATAGAAAATTAATATTTCTAAATTATAATTAGGATTTTCTAATTATATTAAAATTTCTTAATCATAACTTTAATCTTGCTAATTAGGATTAACATTTTCTAATTAAACTCGCTAATTTAGCAATTAGGGTCCTGATTGGTCATTTAGGATTTTAAACCCAAAATTAGGTTTTCTAATAGAAAATTAATTTTTCTAATTTAGAAATTAGATTTCGTAATTAGATTAGGGTTTGCTAATTACTTAAGCTTTACCCTAAATAATCTCATAATTATTTACACTTACGCCATGAAGTTCCCAATTTAGGATTTTATACACCAAATTAGGGTTTCGAATTCCTGGAACTGAAGTTAGGGTTTCCAGAACCGGTTTCTAGGGTTTCTTATAATTCTTAAGAATTTTCTAACCGAACGTTGACGTTCTTAATATATACCTAGGGTTTGTTACAGATATAATTTATCTGGTCAACCCTTGACCCTTAACCATATACTGTACACATATACACAGAACATATTCACGTATACCCTTAATCCTGAATAATTTACCTAAATTCTTCACAAAATTTTGAAATCCTCAAAATTCTTTCTTAAAAATATCAAACGCATACACTAATTTTCTGTCTAGGTTTTAATTTTGAACCTTAAATCAATTAATTATGATTTTAAAAATTTTCTAAATTCTCGGGTTGTCACATTCACCCCTTGTTCTAAAAATTTTGTCCCCGAAATTTGCCTTACACCTTACACCTTACACCATACACCATTCCATCTCATCGTCACATGCTACTCAATACACCACTCACAAGAGAAAAAGTTTTCAAATTGTGCTGAGGGGTCATATAGACCATGAACTATTGAGGTTTATAGGTATTACTACCTGCGACCTATTTCAATTAAGAAAAAGGTACTCGACCCCTTACATAGGTTAACAGTATGTTTACAACGTTGCTAGTACTTTAGGTGATCAGCCTATCGTACTCTTACGTCATGCATAACGTATTAATCATGTATAGCGAATATTTACGCTACTTGATTGGATTATTTATCCAAACAACATAGTTCACACAATTTGGTTCAGGAAATTTCTTTCAATGAACACTTTAGAGTTTTCATAACATTAGTCTAGCTGAATCGAATAGCATAAACTCATATCAATAATTCAATTCAATCGAATTATTAAAGTGTAGCCAAACCCCTTTGGTAAATTAAAATTTTTGAAAATATTTTCGAGAATGACGTCATGATGCCGTACTGTATTAACTGTCTGTTTGAGGATGTCGTCATTGTATGACTTCGTCATAACACATCATACAATAGTGGAATAGCGATTTTAGATCAAATTCACACTAAGTATTCCTGTATTTACAACTCCATCAAATTTTTATCATTTCTGCACCAGGTTACATGATACATGAGTGATAAATAAAATAAATTTTGATATTTGAAATCATTTGCGTCTAGCTGAAATAAGTAGCATAGACTATACTTTAAACCGTTTCAAAAATGATTACGAGTCTAAGTATATATATATATATATATATAAAGCACAAAGTGCGTATTTAGCTTGATGTCAAAATTTCGAAGTCTAGCATAGCTAGGAGTTTTGGAAAAACTTAATTCTTTACTAATAATCATTTGCTTAACAATCTATCTGTTCTTATTATCCTCAATATTCTATTTACACACAACTATACCCAGTTCGTAAAACCATACTTATGAGTTCATTTACTTGTCACAATCATATGAGTTTAAGAACTTGTCCTAGTCAGACCTTTGGCGTCCATTTACTGAGGGGTTCATAAATATTTTATATAACTATGAGTCAAGAATGTCACATAACTATGAGTTTTAAGAACTCGTACTTAATCCTTATATCCTCTACCTATGACCTATCTATCTGTTATACACATGAGAAAGGAATCACCCTCTTAACATGCATATGACAAATAGCGCGACACTAACATTTCAATGATTATCATTGCCAGAACTAAGTAGTTTTAACACCAAGTACAATTTCCTGCCCATACAAGGAATCATACAACTCAGCTACTGTCATGAGTCCTCAATTGAATCCCCACCAAACCTTAACACCCTTCTCAATACGAATTTCATTCAACTCTATTCATAATCCTTTCCTGAATCTGTACCAATTCATAGTACAACTGTCACCCAACAAACTTGCTGTAACTTTTTAATCATTCGCTTGATCCTTCTCCATACTATAACTTTATCTGATCATGGAGTGATCTCATCGTATACATTACGATTCATTTCTATATCTATATCGTTTTGTTTTACGATCTCCTATCACTGCACTTTCAGTCCTTTAGACTCTATCTATTTCTCACTACTGTTCAACTTTATTATCAGAGTTAGGGAACTCTGTATCTTATAACTCGTCGAGATTCATCTTTGAATCTTACCGACTTAACTAACTCTATGTCAGTTAGTACTTATCCTAATCACTGCGGTTATTAGTCTCAGGTATTCTTACCTAAGGTTCATAACCTACAGCTCTGATACCAACTGTGAGGGCCCCGAATCCGAGGTCCCGAATGACCGCGGATCCGGTTCGATCATTCTATCACTATTACTATATTTGCGAAAGATATAAACATAAATTGTTTACATATTAAACTTACACACTTTTTTCCAAGGTCGAGTAACCTTAACTTAATACACAATTCATAACTTTTCTACAAATAACATTATTATCTTATAACACTATTACAAATCTACTACACACGTATACTAAAGCTAGAACTGTCTTTAACCTTTCCTTGTATCCGATGCGTTCGACTTAATCTGCAATATTTTATCATGATATAGCAAGTGTGAGCATAAGGATTGCCCAGCAAGTTTAAATTCAATAATATAATGATATATCATGATTGAATGAGTCTGAATAATAAGCTGGCTATAATTCAACAATATAATTGTGAACTAGCAGGAACAAACTTTTGACTGAACAAGTATTAAACATGAACAAAAATATCTGGACCAACTGGTAATGAAGGTGATCAGCCTTTCATACCTGACTTATACATGCAATATGTACAGAGTACAATTCATGGCAACCAGCAATGATTAACCATAAGCTTATCTGAATGAAACACTCTTAGTAGAGTTAAGTAAACACAAACTTGCCTGAACCGTTGATTACCGCTACGCAATTTATAACGCTTTATCCGAAGACCTAATATTAGTAATATAGATCTCCAATATTAGAATAATATCATCACAATATAATACTATTATATATATATATATATATATATATATATACACACACACACACACACACAGAATAACCTAAACACATAACACATAACCCTATCAGTCTATAACACACATAAGACTCGGTATCAAGTCAAACTATTACAGTCTATCTTGATTCCGACAAAAGTCTAACGTCTCGACGGTCTAGTCAGACTTTTATCGAGTCTAAGTTCAATTAAACTCTGCCTAAACACTTAACAATTAACTCAGATAATTTTAATATCAGTCAAAATATTTTTATAAGTCTCATAATAATTATCATTTTTCATGATTTTTCAATCATTAATATCGTATTTAAATGAATTAAATACCGCATAATTTTATTATCATTAATATTTATTTATTATCAAATATTAATGAAATACATGTCATAATATTATAATATATTTATAATATATCAAAGTATTTTTAATACCTTAAAATCATATTTATATGATTTTTAAACACTTAAATCCATTATCCAATAATTACTTTTAATTTTAAAATATTAATATTTTCATGACAAAATATCAAAAGTTATATTTTATAACTTAGAATATTTTTATAACCCTTAAATCATTTTCATATGATTTTTTAAATCATAAATTCTATTTTTCCTTAATTTATTTAATATATTTATTAAATAAACTAATTATCATTAATATTGATTAATTAATGAATTTCATCACAAAATATTAAAAGTCATCAAAAATAAGTTAAAATATTTTCTAATATCATAATATAATTTTTCATGATTTTTCATGAATCAAAACTATTTTTAAACAATTTATTTAATATTATAATTAAATAAATTAAATACCATTTATATTCTAAAAATATTAAATATTTATGAAATATACTCAAAATAGTTAAAAACTATTTTTCAGACTTTAAAATAATTTTTCAGAATTTATTTAGTATTTTTAATAATTAAAATATATTTATTCCTATTTATTAAATAAAATAAATCATTTTCGAAAATAATTAATTAATTTCTTAATTAAACTGTCGCTAAAAGGGCCCTATAGCGACAGACCCGTCGCTATAGGTGTTCTTGAGTGTTCTTGAGCCTTGCCCAGAAACTCATAGGCAGTGTGTAGGGTGGTAGGTTTGACCATCTTTTAAACAGGGTTCTTGCTGATTTCTGGGTCGCTTATAGTGTTAGGATAGTAGTACAAATGTAAGACTACAACCTACAACTAATTTCATGGTCATTACATAATATCACGGTAAGATCTAAGCCTCCCAATCCTTGTCAGACACTGTTCTTCAATTTCTGGGTTTTCCAGAAATTGAAGAACAGTCGAGGTGCTACCTTTGAGCCATTGAAGCTATTGTGTTCAAGCTTGATTTGTGTAATCTAACGGTTCTATCCTATAGAACACATGTCCGTGTACATTTCTATTTCCTCAAATCGTTATAACATCAACACAATTAAACGATCAAGGCCAGTCAATCTCTGATAAACACTCGGCTGATGAAGATCTGGGTTTTCCAGAAAACCTTCATCAGGCAGTTTGGTCAACTACGTTTGACCATGATTTTCTATGATCCTGATAAAGATCTGGGTAAGGTAATGGCTTGGAAGTGTAGATCTCATGACAGACTACAACCATAAAGCAACAACGTGACCGAAACACTAACATACTGCAAGATCAAATGCTAACAAAATGTTGTCAGAAAGTTCTTGGAAATCTGGGCTGCCCAGAATTCCATTTCCGTGAACGGTCAACGAGGTTTGACCGGGTATAAAAGACGATCTCGACTTGATCCGACCCTAATTTCAGTTTCAGATCACAGTCCTCATGACATAGAACATATTCAAAACATAAAATACACAAATCAGTTAACACGTAAAGATCTAAGGGCTCTGACATTTGACTGTCAGGCCACTTTCTTCGTCATTTCCAGATTTCTTAAAATGTTAGATACGACACTTTGATGTTATGGATCTGGGTTTTAACAACCTAGATCACTAAATAACATCATAATACACAACATTAAACAACAACACATATCATCTAACATAAAATCTAAGGATTTCAAATTTTGAAGGTTTATACCTCTTTGAAGCTTTGACCTTTGATTCTGACTTTGATCCTGTTATGGGAAGCTATGATCTGATCATGTCTTACTATTTCACTCTCTCTCACTCTAGAATTTGGAAAATGAAGAGAGAGAAGGGACTTGGAGAGAATGCTAAGTAAAGTAAGTATTTCTTACTTTTTAAGTTATAAAATTTGATTCAATGTATCAATTGTTGCTAGGTGGCAAGATTGGCTGATCTTGGGTAGATATAATGCACATGGGATAAACATTAGGGTGATGACTTACGAGATTTACAAAATCTTTTGCTTAAGTTTAAGAAAAGGGCATTTTTGTCATTTTCATACAATTTTAATTCTAAATTGGTCATTTGATTAAACCCTTAGGGTTTAGGGTTTAGGGTTTGAACCCTTTGGGGTTTAGGGTTTAACTCTTAACTTGCCATTGAATTTCTAAGATTTCCAAATTTCGGTTTTCAAAATAGAAAATTAATATTTCTAAATTATAATTAGGATTTTCTAATTATATTAAAATTTCTTAATCATAACTTTAATCTTGCTAATTAGGATTAACATTTCCTAATTAAACTCACTAATTTAGCAATTAGGGTCGTAATTGGTCATTTAGGGTTTTAAATCTAAAATTATGTTTTCTAATAGAAAATTAATTTTCTAATTTAGAAATTAGATTTCGTAATTAGATTAGGGTTTGCTAATTACTTAAGCTTTATCCTAAATAATCTTATAATCATTTACACTTACGCCATTAAGTTCCCAATTTAGGATTTTATACACCGAATTAGGAGTTCGAATTCCCGGAACTGAAGTTAGGGTTTTCAGAACCGGTTTATAGGGTTTCTTATAATTCGTAAGAATTTTCTAACTGAACGTTGACGTTCTTAATATATACCTAGGGTTTGTTACAGATATAATTTATCTGGTCAACCCTTGACCCTTAACCACATATTGTACACATATACACAGAACATATTCACGTATACCCTTAATCCTGAATAATTCACCTAAATCCTTCACAGAATTTTGAAATCCTCAAAATTCTTTCTTAAAAATATCAAACGCATACACTAATTTTCTGTCTAGGTTCTAATTTTGAATCTTAAATCAATTAATTATGATTTTAAAAATTTTCTAAATTCTCGGGTTGTCACACTTGACATCTTTATAAGAGGAGTCTTATATCATATATCAGATACACACAATTCCAATAATTGGAGAGTACGTTCTTTTCTATGAGAGATAGAAAACTAGGATTTTACCAAACACCCATCTTCTTGAATCTTTTTTCTTCCTTGGTGGATCACCTCTAGAGGCCAAACACTTGGGTGGCGAACGTTGATCAAAGGAATGAACCAAACCTGGTGAATTCAAGTTGAACGCGAAAAAGATTGGAGGTGAACTTGTACCTGAGGAAGCTCGAATCTTCAAGGGTATGATTCTTGTTCTTTATCTTTTCGTTTAATTAATAATTGTGCATAAAGGATGATCCAGTATATGGTTTGTAAAATTTTAAAACTCTATTTTTCACGTTTCTGCTTACTTTGTGCAATTTGATTGTGTTCATGAATATTACAAACCTAACAGAAGTATTATTTTAAGTTAATACCATCTTTTGTGTTTAAAATAGGATAGTAGCATTTATAAAGATATACCTGTATTGAACATGTGAGTCACCGAAGATTGGTATATGAATATAAATGCATTATTATGATATGTGTTGGAAAATTTAAATAGTAAATTGTCTATTTAATGTTATGTGAATCCAGTAGACTGATTTGGGAAAATTTTCTTTAAAAATAAACTTAACCCACTAATCAGGGAGAAAGACTTTCAAATCGTGGTAATTTAAAACTCTCACATAATGATCATCTAATTGTTGGGATACAGTAGCGTGTTACATGCAAAGTACTTATATGATAATAAAACCCGAGTAACGTGTTAGAATTTTGTTTCACAAGATAATGTCGCCCATACGTGTACTAAGGAACCAAGAGATCGAAGAGTTAGTTAATAATGCAGCGGGAGCTCAACCAAACCCAATGCAAGACTTTATCAACATGATGACTGAAGCTATGAGGAATCAAGCTCAACCTGCTGGAAATCAGGCGGGAAACCAACTAGCCAACTTTAAGGACTTCAAGACAGTAGGACCGCCGGAGTTTAGAGGAATAGCAGACCCGATAGAGGCCCAGACGTGGATGAAAGAAATTGAGAAGGCCTTCATTACTGATAGAGTAGCAGAAGAGCATAAAACAATTTTTGCTACCTATTTAATGAAGGGTGAGGCTAACTATTGGTGGGAGGCCAACCAGAACAAAGCCGGGACTAGAATCGTGACTTGGGAAGCGTTCAAGACGTTGTTCTTTGGGAACTACATCCCTGAGAGTACACAAGCAAGGATGGAGATCAAGTTTTTAGAATTGAAACAAGAGAATATGTCAGTGTCAGAGTACGCTGCGAAGTTCAATGAATTAACCAGATTCGCTCCACATCAGGTGGACAAGGAGGTGAGGAAAGCAAGAAGATTCGAAAATGGACTAAAGCCGTAGATTTACAGTAAGGTAGCGGTTTTACAAATCACGTCATTCTCAACTCTGTTGGAGAAAGCTCTCATAGCGGAAGGTGGAAGCGAAACAGTCTCAAAGTGCAATCGGGAGAAGAACAAGAAGAAAGTAGAAGGTGGAAATCAGAATGTTAGCAATGGCGGTAGCAACAACAAGAAGCGAAAATGGAGCAGTGGGGGTAGTAATTTGGAGAGTCAGCAAAGAAGTGTGCAACGAAAGAAGTCGGTGTGTGGAAACTGTGGAAATAGTCACTCGGGAAAGTGCATGAAGGGAAAAACGGTATGTTATACATGTGGACAAGAAGGGCATATCTCACCCAATTGTCTTAAGGTGAAGAAGGGAGGTTGTTTTAATTATAGTGAACCGGGACATTGGATCAAGGATTGCCCAAAGAAGAAAAGCACGGATGGTGGATACGGCAACAGGAGCAATAACACTAGGACAACCAGTAGAGGACCAGCCCAGCCAAACAAGCCGACAATGAGGACGTTCAATATAACAGTGCAAGATACCGTGGCATCCAGGGAGGTGGTGTCAGGTATAATTTCGATTAACGATATAAATGCCTATGTGTTATTCGATTCGGGAGCTTCATGTTCTTTCGTATCTGATGAATTTGCTCAAAGATTAAGTTTACCTCATGAACTATTAGAACACCCAATGAATGTAGAAGTAGCAAACAAAGAAATTATCCATGTAGACTACATCCATAGGAACTGTTGTGCTGATGTAAGAGGGTTTAAGCTTAACGTGGATTTGATACCGATTCGTCTTGGAGAGTTTGATGTAATCCTCGGGATCGGCTATCAAGTCACGGAGCAGTCATCGACTGTAAGAAAAAGTGCGTACACCTAAAGACTCTGAATAAGTCAAAGGTGGTATTTCATGGCAGTAAATTGTCGAGACAATCTTGTTGTCTGACAATGATGTAAGCAAAGAAGTTTCTTAGGAAGGGTTGTATAGGTTATTTGGCTCACATTGTGGATACTCGCAGAGTCGAGGGTGAACTGGGACAGATACCTATTGTAAGGGAGTTCGTTGATATCCCAGATGAGATTTCGGGATTGCCACCAGATAGAGAGGTAGAGTTTGTTATCGATTTGGCACCAGGGACATCACCGGTATCCAAAGCACCATATCGTATGGCTCCGGTAGAAATGAAGGAACTGATGGTTCAACTACAATAGTTGTTAGATAAGGGATATATTTGACCGAGCGTATCACCGTGGGGAGCACCAGTCTTATTCGTAAAGAAGAAGGATGGGTCATTAAGGCTTTGTATCGACTACTGAGAGTTGAGCAAGGTCACCATTAAGAACAAGTACCCGTTGCATTTGTTTGATCAGTTGAAGGGGGCGAAATACTTTTCAAAAATTGACTTGAGGACCGATTATCACCAACTGAAGGTGAGGCAAGAGGGGATGTTCCAAAGACGGCATTCAGAACTCGGTATGGACACTTTGAGTTTTTAGTAATGTCATTTGGATTGACGAATGCGCCAGCAGCATTCATGGACTTGATGAACAGAGTGTTTAATCAGTATTTGGATAAGTTTGTTGTCGTGTTCATCGGTGACATTCTGGTATATTCAGAGACGGAAGAAGAGCACGCTGAACATCTAAGGATAGTGTTGGAGACGTTAAGGAGGGAGAAGTTGTATGTAAAGTTCTCCAAGTGTGAGTTTTGGTTACAGAGAGTACAGTTTTTGGGTCACGTTATCGACAAGGACGGTGTTTCGGTGGATCCAGCAAAAGTAGAAGATGCTATCAACTGGGAACAGCCAAAGACGGCGACAGAAATCAGGAGTTTCTTGGGATTAGCAGGATACTATCAGAGATTCATTCAAGATTTTTCAAAGATAGCATCGCCGTTGACCAACCTTACTAGAAAGACGGTGAAGTTCGTTTGGACGTAGAAATGTGAAGAGAGTTTCATGGAATTGAAGAAGAGGCTCAGTCAAGCACCTGTGTTGGCTTTACCAGACAATACGGGAGGATTTGTAGTGTATAGTGATGCAACATGCAAGGGCCTTGGATATGTACTAATGTAGCATGGCAAGGTCATTGCGTACGCTTCACGTCAGTTGAAGGACTATGAGAAGGGTTATCCGACTCATGACCTGGAGTTAGCAGCAGTAGTTTTTGCCTTAAAGATTTGGAGGCACTATTTGTATGGCGAAAAGTGTGAGATATATACAGATCACAAGAGTCTGAAGTATATCTTTATGCAGAAGGAACTAAATATGAGGCAGCGCCGATGGCTAGAATTGATCAAGGATTATGATTGTGAGATTCTGTACCATCCAGGCAAAGCAAATGTAGTGGCAGATGCCCTGAGCAGAAAAGGCAGAGAGAAGTTACTAAAGTTGGCCATTCAAGAGGAATTGGAGAAAGATTTCGAAAGACTTGACTTAGAGGTTAAATATCCGATGGAGACCAATGAGAAATTATTTACAGTGGCAGCGAGCCCGACTTTATTAGATAAGGTTAAAGAGGCTCAAGAGAAGGACGAAGATTGCGACAGCATCAAGAAGCGGTTAGCTGAAAGGGATGAATTAAAATACAAGATTGATGGCACCGGACTGCTGAGATTCAAAGGACGAATTTGGGTACCGTTAGTACCAAAACTAAGAGAAAAGATTTTGTAAGAAGCACACAGTACGAGTTACTCGATACACCCAGGAAGAACAAAGATGTATCAAGATTTGCGTCAACACTTTTGGTGGCAAAACGTGAAGAAGGAGGTTACAAAATGCGTCAGCAAATGTCTAACTTGTTAGAGAGTCAAGGCAGAGCATCAACGACCTAGTGGATTACTACAGCCTTTAGAGATTCCAGAGTGGAAATGGGAGCACATCATGATGGATTTTGTGGTGGGACTTCCAGCAACGTAAAAAGGGCACGACGCCATATGGGTGATTGTAGATCATCTTACGAAGTCGACTCACTTTTTACCGATCAAGATCAGGTATAGTTTGGACCACCTAACCAAATTATATATCAAAGAAATTATCTCGAGACATGGCGTACCAGTATCTATTGTATCGGATAGAGATCTGCGATTCACGTCAAACTTCTGGAAGAGTCTTCAAGAAAGAATGGGGATACAGGTACGGATGAGCGCCGCGTATCATCCGCAGACCGATGGATAAAGCGAGAGAACGATTCAAACGCTTGAAGACATGCTCAGAGCTTGTGTGATGAACTTCAAGGGTAGCTGGGAGGATCATCTTCCATTAGTAGAGTTCGCATACAACAATACCTATCACGCCAGTATCGGAATGCCATCGTATGAAGCACTGTATGGGAGGAAATGTAGAACACCCTTATGTTGGGATGAAGTGGGTGAACGTCGACTGTTGGGACCAGAACTGGTGCAGCAGACTGTAGAGATCATCAAGGTGATAAGAGCCCGGCTGGTAGCAGCTCAAGATCGCCAGAAGAAGTATGCAGACTTACATCGCCAGAAGAGAGATTTTGAAGTGAGAAGCTATGCATTTTTGAAAGTATCTCCCTGAAAAGGGAAGATAAGGTTTGGAAAGAAAGGTAAACTGGGTCCGAGATTTATTGGACCCTTCGAGATCTTGAGGAAGATAGGCGAAGTGGCGTACGAGGTAGCTCTACCTCTTGAACTGGAACATATTCATAATGTGTTTCATGTGTCAGTGCTACGACCATATAAGCCTGATTACAAGCACGTGATATCGTACGAGCCAATTCAGGTCGAAAAGGATTTGTCGTACGAGGAAATTCCGGTTGAAATTTTAGATAGAAAAGAGTAGAAATTACGAAATAAGGTTATACATTCTGTAAAAGTTCTTTGGAGGAACTACAATGATGAAGAAGCTACGTGGGAACTCGAAGAAAAGATGAGGGAAAATTATCCACACCTTTTTGAGTAACCATATATGTAATTTCGGGGACGGAATTCTTATAAGGGGGGAGGATGTAATAACCGTGAATTTTAAGTCGCTATATATATAGGTACGTTATTGATATAAAAAAAACTTTGTGTTATATAGTGATTTAATATGTGACAACATATGTAAAGTGGTGCATGGATCAATAATCATATATACTATAGTTATGGATATATACATTTATAGATTTCTTTAAAAATGAACGCTTCGTAACCTAATTGTATTAGGTGATACAATTAAATAACCTAAGGGTTATGGTAATAAGAAAATGTTAGTATTTAATATGTATACTAACTTAAGTGGATAATCTTGTTATTTCAAGTGACTAATAATTTTAAACATATTTCTAGTAAACCTAATTTGGTTATGAGCTAAAGTCACATGTATAAGTAATTAAATTTCATAAGATTGGGAATGGAAATCATAAATAAATAATTTGGGTAACATATATTAAAATTGTTAGACTATGTTTATTGCATGGCCCAAAACAATTAAAGGCCAAAAGAAATAAAATGTAAGCCCAAACTTAGCCCACTTGATTAAAGGTATTTTAGACCTTTAATTTATCTAATTTATGCATTAAAATAAAAGCTAAATGAAGGAATTAGTGGGCATATATATGGCTGGCCACATTAGCCTTATTAAGGCAAGAATATTAAGCTAATCATGTTCCATAAGTAGAAATCTTACACACAAGGACAAGTGTGTCATGCTTCCATCGGTAGAAAATCCACATTCATTTGCTAGACATTTTCATTTCTCTTATCATTCTTCTTCTTCTTTTTCTCCCAAGCTTGCAAAAGAAAACCAAAGAGAGAGAAACAAGAGGGAGGGCCGAATTTTAGGAGTGCAAGAAAGGGAGTGAGATTTGGTTCATGCATCATAAGTTCATTACTTACTTTGGTAAATTAAGAAGGATAGCAACCAAATCTAGGTGAGGTTCTCATCCTTTTTTATTTCTTATTCTTCTTCAATTTCGGTTTTTTTTACCTCATCATATATAGGGGTTATGGTCTAATACTCAAAGTACCCTAGTTCTACATATCATCATGTATGGAACTAAGTATCTTGAGTGTTAGATCAAAGGTTTAGAGGAAGGAAATGGGCATATGTTCTCCAAGGGGTGAAACACTTGTTTTTCTTCTACTAAATCTTGTGTATCTCAAGTTTTACAACTTGGATTTGTGATCCGTCGAAGGGGGGTGCTAGATACATGAGTTATCTAGAAAACCCAAGTTTTAGAACACAAATCTAGCAAGTTTTGAAACCTTTGGGGCTGTTTTCCCCAAAATAGTTCACTTTGATTGTTAAGGGTTCAAAACCCTAAAATAGTTACTATTCCCATTTTTAACCTTCGAATATCTCACTGTGTATACACTGGAAAATTCTGAAATTTTTACAGTACGTTCATATATGTTATGAGAGTATACCCTAAAAATTTTAGATTTTGTTGAGCAGAACTCAATTTATGAAAAATGAAGCAAGATTCGAGTGTTTTGGGCACTTTAAAATTAGTAAATCATTTTCTAAAATTCCAAAAAAAATTAGGGATCATTGTTGGTTCATATACTACCCAAATCCAGAAAATGAGAATTTTTGGAATTAGTTTGCTATTTTTCCTAAAAATGATTAAGTTATAAATAAAAAGAAATAAATAGTTAAATGATGTCTTAAATAAGAAAAATATGATTTTAATGCTTGAATACTCCTAATATATAATATTATGACTATTTTAGGGCATTTTGGTAATTTATAATAAGAAATATTATTTATGACCTTTTATGGATATTAAATAAGAGGTTTAATAAATGGTGAACAATTAGAATAAATTGTTTAGTAATCCAATAAATTATTAAAAATATTATTATGATATTAATAATATTAGAATATGATATTATTAAGTAAATAAAAATATTAAGATTAAAACTTTATTAAAATATTATTAAATAATTAATAATATTTGATTTAAGCATTAATAAATGATTAAAGTATTATTAAATGATTAATAATATTAGATCAAAAATATTAATCTTAGATTAAAATATTATTAAAAGATTATTAATATTAAATTATAGTATTATTATTGAGTAAATAATAATATTCGAGATTAAATAAAATATTATTAAAAATATAATTACATTAGTAAAGGAATAAAATATTATTAAATGATTAATAATATTAGTGATGGAATAAGATATTATTAAATGATTAATAATAATAGTAAGCGAATGAAAGTATTATTAGTGAACTAATAATACTAAGAGGTGAATTAAATATTATCAAGGTTAATAATATTAAGTGAATTAAAGGTAGTTGTTAATTAATAGTAACATTATATAGGCAGAATAATGTTTATAAGAACTAAATGTAATGTATAATATCTATGTAATTACATAATCTAATGTTATACTATGACTAATTGAAAGACTAACTATAGGTTTCTCAAAGGAAGATAACTTAACTGCATAGTGGATAGGATTTAATTGCGTAGTCGTAATCTACAAACGAGGCAAGTCTCCTAACTCAAACTCGAGTTATTATTTTCAAAGCATGTTAGTTAATAATTATTGATGATTATTCACATATATATTGATTATTAAAATTCGCACTTTGTGCAATTGAATTCTTGTTCTATTATTATTGAACTGTGAATTAAATTTAAGTTCTTTCATTTATGAACTGTTTATGAGATAGATCTATGCTAATTGTATCAGCTAGATCGAGCATGTTTAAATTTGTTAAATCAAATGTGTTTTAAAAAGTTATTCTTATTAAATTGTTATGATAAGAACTCTTGACTAAGAAAATGATAAATTTGATTAAGACATGATATCGATGCCGGAATATTAAGTGTTTATGCATAAATTACGGGGTATGAAAGGCTGATCCCCTTGAATACTAAAACTTATTAAGAGGTCCAGTTTAAATGACTGAGAACCTTGGCAAATGTTCATGGTTATTTCAAAACCACTCAGTACACGTTATTTAATTATTCAAATATTCAAATATTCAATTGTTGATTATTAATTCATTTTCCTTCACAATCTTATACTATTGTTGAACATTGAAAACAAAACCTCTTTCTAGACATGATATATCTCCCTTGTATATAAACTTGCTAAGAAAATTAGTTGCTTACCCTTGCTATATCATGACATTTATTTCAGTTAAGCCTGAAGGATCCAATGCGAAAGACAAAGGCAAGGGCAAGATCCAGGAATAGTTTAGAATGAATATTAATTATTATTATCTGATGGAACTTGTGCCGCCCCAGAAAATCAAATTTTTAGAAGAATTAAACTTTTATTTAATTATAATGATTAAATGAATTTAATTAATTATTTAAGGGAGTAAGCTAATTGAAGGTCGTTCTATGACCTAAGCATATCAGAACATCGTAGGATTTTGGCTACGTGGTAGAATTAAAGTGTTTGAATTTCCAAGATGAAAATAAAAGCTTTCCGACGCATTTCTGCTCGGGAATTATTTTTGAACTTTCGAAAAATACGTAATGATAGAATATCGAGGTGAGATGGAATATCCAATAATATTTCAGTTATAAAAAATGCAGTTTTTCGCCTGCGGATTTAAAACCTAACGTTTAGGGAAAGTGACTTCCGAGAAGGAATTTAAAATGCGTACAATGAATTAAATTAATGATTTTATGATATATAAGTATTATACGAAGTAATGAATACGAGTACGATACGAGGTATTATACGAGTATGTGTGGATGATTGTATGACGTATATGTTGAATTAGTATACGAGTTAAAATACGAGATTAATACGTATAGTATATATTCTAAGGCTTTAAGCCAAATGTATTGAATGTAGGATTGTGTAGGAAATATTAAAGTCCAATGAGAATTGACAAAGCCCAAATGTAAGAATGGTTAAGTCCAATAGAAATTAAGGAGCAAGCCCAAGTATATGTAATGAGAAGCCCAAAGTGAATTAATGTAAGCCCAAATTATAAGTAAGCTAATTAAACCTTAAGCCCAAAATATTAATTCAATGGGTAATGGTGATCCATGGGGCAACCCATGAGAACATGGATGACCCAAAGTGGTGGGCAAGTAAAGTGACTTAATGGATAAGTGTTGTGGTGAGCAAGTAATGTGACTTAAAGGCTAAGTTATGTGATTAACAAGTATACTTAATGATTAAGTAAGTGTGATGGCCAAGTTTAGGTGGTGAGTAAGTTAACTTAATCACAAAGTAATGAATAGTAAGGACGTGGAGTGGCCTAAAAGACTAAACTACCCTAACCTTGGAAATCCTATAAATAGCAAGCTTGGATTCATTTGTTTGGTTGTTTCATTTCATCCAACTTATAAAGTTGAGAGCTTATTTGCTTGAGAGAATAAGCACATATAAAGTTAGACTTCCTGTGTTAGATTTTCCACCAACAACTTATAGCTTATTGGTTTGAGAGAAAAAGCAAGAAAAGATAGAAGTTAGCCTTTGTTAGATTTTCAAGAAGCAAGAAGAAGATTAAGGTGTAACAAGTGAACATCAAAGAGTAAGTATTCTTATACCATGATTCTCTTTCTCTTCCATTGTTAGAGAAGGGGGTATTGGTAGAACTAGCATGCTAAAGAATGATAAGAATGAATGGTTAATGGACTTAACCCGTCGTAATAAGTCATGAATAAGTCATTTATACTTATATAAGTTATGAACTTATATTGAACGGATATGAACTTGTAACATGTTTATACAAATGAAGTTAGTATGATAGTAAGAAGATGCAAGAATGGTGGTTAAAAGATTAAGTTCCTCATAAGTCATGAGTAATGAAAATATAAGTAATTTATATTTTTATAAGTTATAAACTCACAACGAATAAATAATAACTTATCATGTTTATAAGTTAATGAAGCATGTATGTCAAGATATTAGTATAATGGATTGAATCCAATTGAAACAATTTAAATATCTTAAGTAACGAAATTTCGCCGGAAGTCACACGATTAGACGACAATCGTCGAATTCGTGAAATTCTCGGAATAGAAGTCAAATTTTGATATTGAGTTGGAAACATTGGTTTTCAATGGAGACAAGTCTTATTTGGCATTATAGAGTTGCGGACTCGAAAATGGCTGGATTCCGACTTAGAACGAAGAAACGAGCTTTGAACGTTCACGAACGTTTATCGTTTTCATTAAAAATGGACTAATAGGTGAAATTTTAGCAAACGAAGTCGAATAGATAAAATTCTTCCATAAACACAGAGTATGTGATTTGTGAACCGTAGGCTCATGAACGAGCCAATTCGGACTTATAACGAAGAAGTTATGAGCACAGGAATCTCACATAAAAAGTTAACTGTCAAATTTTTCTGGTGCTGAGCACTGGCGCTGCGGCGCCAGTCAAGGCCAAGAAAGTCACGCCGCAGCGCTAGAAAGGGCTGTGAGCTACTGAAGTTTGGCGCCGAAGCGTAGCAAATAGTGAAGGGACTCGCGCCGCAGCGCCGAGTTCGGTGTCCAAGCCCTAATGGGCGACGCTGCAGCGCGGCATAACAAAGGAACACTGGTGTCGCAGCGCTAGCCTTAAAAGCTAGACAGAAAAGAATGGGTTCAAGTAGAAGATGAAGGGAAATTGTTTAGTAACGAACTAAGGGACTTAATGAAACATAGTTAGGACAAAATTAAAACTCAAGTATGATCACTTAGAGTTAAAGAAAGTTAATTGAATGTAAACAAGAACGGTGTACAATAAGTGTACATAACCAATGCCGATTAAGTCTCAATTAATAACGTAAGGACGTTAGTAAGCCGTGAGGAAGGATAATTAACTCGAACCGAGTTGTAATAATGTAAAATTTTCAATTAAATTATAGAAAGGAACGAAGTTGGTAAGAATGATGTAAAGAATGACGGAAAGCTAGAACCAATAAATAACAAATCTAATCCGGGATTAGATTGAGAAGAAGGGCAAGATTCTTTAGAAATCAAATATGTTCATTCATGGCCTAATGTGGTATGTTATGTGTTGTAGAGAGCGTAAAGACTCAAAGGAAATGTAATTTTACTGTAGCAGACGCTGAAGGCAAATTTTTTCTAAACGCTTGTCTAACCTTCGTGATGTGATAAAAATATGTAACTGCAAGTGCACAGTGTCAAATTGAAGAACTGGCAAGTACAGGTCGAACCCATAGAGACTAGATTAATTCTTTAATATATCCTTAATTAATATTTTAGGCGAATTAGAAATAAATATGGTGGAGAAAATTTATTAACTAAATTATTCAAACTACTAATTAATAACGGAAACTATTAATGAGAAAAGATACTTAGGAATCAAAATCCACCAAATATTAACATAATAAATAATTTCTTATTTCCTAAATCAATTCCCAAATTATTCTCCCTTCCCTTTAAAAATAATGATTCATATAATTAATATGGGCAAGCATAAGTTATGAAAAATTCACAGATTAACTATAACTTATCAAAACCTCGCAATCAATATAAAAATCATATGCAATTTATGCGGAGGAAAATATGAAGGCGAAAATAATTAGGCATTAGTTTTGGAACGGAAAGAAAATATTATTATGAAATACTTAGTTTTATCATAATCCTAGGTATTAGAAATTTAGCTAGCCATGGAATTAAAAACAAAAACAAATAATATTAGTACTATAATTCGCATGAAATAAGAACAATAATTAAAAAGAGAATTTCTATTATATAAATAAAAGAAAGATACAAATACTCCCTGACAGTAGTTTCACACGTGATTGGAATAAGAGAAAAATAAACTCTAAATATCTTACTCCCTTCTACCTTAGTGAAGAACTAAGAAAAAGAAAATAATAAGTGGTGCCCTTCTCTCTAAAACAAGAGTCCTATTTATAGGGAAAATAACTTTGAACCCTAATTAAACTTGGACAGTTTTGTCCCCAATCAACTTCTCAAAAAGATCTTCTAGATATACTTTCCCTTCTCTTGTTGGATTTGACTTGCACACCAATATTGTTCAACCTCTTTCCTACTCCTTGTAGGATTCTTCTTGGATATTCCTTATATGAATAAAAGCATTAAATATTCCTTGATCACCAAGATTTTGACTTTATTGCAACAATAATTAAATCCTACAAAATAAAACAAAACATATTAATTTAATAAACTAATATAATTAAAATGACAAAATTAGGGATAATTAAATGTATGAATTACGTGTCTATCAAATACCCCCATACCTAGCTTTTGCTCGTCCTCGAGTAAAATAAAAATAAAATAAAATAAAAATTACACTATCCCATTTTCGTAGGAAATACGATTGCACTTAGCATGTGCAACAAGCCTTTAAACCCTAAGGTTACCCAAGTGGACGAGTTGTGTCTCGTGAGGGTTTGCAGTGAATATACCCACAAAATTGAAAAATATATTTTTTGGGTTCAACAAATTATGAAATTGAAAGAAAACTTCTAAATATTTATGGACATTATACATAAGCAAGATTAAATTCAAAATCACACTTTTACCTTATCAAAAATACTCGATCGTCATTTTCGACACCATCCTTCATTAAATCAATTTCATGTGATGCATGCATGTGTATGTGATGTAACTCTTAGTAGGAATTTTTACCATGAAAATCAAGCAAGCTCATTTTTCTTTTTCTTTTTTCCATTTTTCCATTTTTTTTCAATTTTGATTATTGACTTGTGCAATGTCTCATTTTCTTAGGCTTTTCAGAGTTACCCATGTAGAGCGAGCGTTGGACCAATGACTCCCAAACCAGATGGCTTTAGGGCACTAGGTGTAGAGACACCCCTAAGGATTTACTAACTCGAGTAACAAAGGCCACAAAATTGGACTAGTCAAGCTGCTTTTATCCATCACACTTTTCAGCATGAATATCGATGCTTCCCGAGGCTTGGATACCCAGTTATTTCGTTTAATGGATATTGAAGCAGTTATTTATTCCTTCTTCTTTTTTTTCAACTTTTCTCAACTTCATTTTTTTTCATTCTTTCTTCTTTTATTTTCTTCTTTTTTTTTTGAAATTACTCGAATCATGGTTTATACCCCACAACTAAGAATTAGTGCAAACGTGAAGTACAAAAATACTTGTGAAATCAATTTTAATCCAGATGGTGTTTCAAACTAAGTTTTTGTACCTTATCAAATATTCAAGAGTTCTAAATCTTTCAATCTTACTCATGAGTTTTGCTCCACAAACACTTATTAGAATTAATTCAATCCATAAAAAGTCAAACAAATTTTTTTAATTTTTTTATTATTTTTTTTTAATTTTTTTGTGTTTTTTACTATAATTTTCTAAAAAGAAAAAAAAATCTAATACAATAATATACAAACAAACTCCCCCATACCTAAATCATTCATTGTCCTCAATGTATGCAAATGAAGAAAAGAGAACAAAGATATGAAAGAATTATACCTTGTACAATGGGCAGAAACCGGATGACAATATTGGACAAAAGAAAAATATACGTACAAACTTATAAGTGCACTGCCAGTCATACTAAATCAGGTGGGTCAACAAGGTATACCACCTCCTCTGGTTCGGTCGGCATTTCTAAAAAAAATTTGAGTCGTTGACCATTCACTTTGAGAATTTCTCCACTATTTGGATTTTCAATATCGACTGCCCCGTGAGAGTAAACTACCTTCACTACAAAAGGTCCATCCCATCTAGAACGCAATTTTCCAGGGAATAGATGTAGCCTAGAATTATACAAGAGAACTTTTTGTCCAGGTGAAAATGATTTTCTCAAAATTATTTTGTCATGAAACACTTTTGTTCTTTCCTTGTAAATTTTAGCATTTTCATAAGCATCGTTCCTAATCTCATCTAACTCAGCTAATTGCAATTGTCTATGACTCCCACCGGTGGACATATCAAAATTCAACTGTTTTATGGCCCAGAAAGCACGATGTTCAAGTTCAACAGGTAAGTGACAAGCTTTTCCAAACACAAGCCGATATGGTGACATCCCTAAATTAGTTTTAAAGGCAGTACGGTAAGCCCACAATGCATCTAACAATTTTAGAGACCAGTCTTTTCTATTGGAACTCACCGTTTTTTCCAAGATTTGTTTTATTTGCCTATTTGAGACTTCTACCTGACCACTTGTTTGAGGATGATATGATGTTACAAGCTTGTGGGTGATGGAGTACTTTTTTAGCAAGGATGCAAAAGGCTGATTGCGGAAATGTTTTCCTTGATCACTGATTATGGCCCTAGGGGTACCAAAGCGAGAGAAAATGTTCTCTTTCAAAATTTTGACAACAACTTTGTTGTCATTGGTCTTGGTTGGTATAGCTTCTACCCACTTAGACACGTAATCCACCGCAAGTAAAATGTACAGATTCTCAAAAGAATTTGGAAATGGGCCCATGAAATCGATTCCCCACACATCAAACAATTCAATGACCATAATAGGTTGCATTGGCATCATATTCCTCCTACTGATCATCCCTAATTGTTGACACCTATTGCAATTGGCACAAAATGAGGTGGCATCCTTGAATAGACTAGGCTAATAGAAACCACATTGGAGGACTTTGGCGGCCGTCTTTTTGCCTCCAAAATGTCCTTCACAAGCTTGGTCATGACAAAAGGACAGAACACTTCTAAACTCGTGGTCGGGTACACACCTCCTAATGATTTGATCAGGACAATATTTGAACAAATAGGGGTCATCCCAATAAAAGTGTTTGACTTGTGAAAGAAACTTGGATCGGTCTTGTTTGGACCAATGGGAAGGAGTCTCACTAGTCACTAGGTAATTCACAATATCAGCAAACCAAAGTGTAGCAGATATAGAGAAAAGCTGCTCATCTGAGAAAAATTCATTTAAGGGCAGGTCAGAGTTGGACTCCACAAGTAAACGTGACAAATGATCAGCTACCACGTTTTCAGAACCTTTTTTGTCTCGTATCTCGAGGTCAAATTCTTGGAGCAATAAGACCCAACAAATTAAACGTGCTTTTGAATCTTTTTTTGAAAGAAGATGTTTGAGAACAGCATGGTCAGTGTAAACAATTATTTTAGACCCAATAAGATAAGATCAAAACTTTTCTAGGACAAAAACTACAGCCAGAAGTTCTTTTTCAGTAGTTGAATAGTTCAATTGAACATCATTTAAAGTCCTACAAGCATAGTATATGACATGGGGAATCGTGTTGATTCTTTGCCCTAGAACAACACATCACACATTAACTCAAATGGTTGTCTCCAATCAGGTGATTTGATGATAAGAGCTGAAGTTAGTCTTTTTGAGTTGTTCAAAGGATTGAAGACATTTTTCATTAAATTCAAATTTTGCATCTTTACCTAGAAGATTGGTCAAGGGTCTTGCTTTCTTACTAAAATCTTTAATAAATCGCCTATAAAAGCATGCATGTCCTAGGAAAGAACGAATTTCTTTGACTGTACTAGGTGGTGGAAGATTGGCAATGAGGTCAATTTTGGCTTTATCTACTTCAATTCCCTTTTCAGATATGATGTGACCAAGAACAATTCCTTTGTTTACCATGAAGTGACATTTTTCCCAATTTAGGATTAAATTTTACATCTCCTTAAAACTAAGTCAAGGTGGTGAAGACACTCATGAAATGTAGACCCAAATATGGAAAAATCATCTATGAAAATTTCTAGGAATTTCTCCACCATGTCAGAAAAAATACTCATCATGCATCTTTGAAAGGTGGAAGGGGCACTACATAGCCCAAAGGGTCGACGATATGAAAAGGTTCCATAAGGACAAGTGAAAGTGGATTTTTCTTGGTCTTCTGGGGCTATGGGAATTTGAAAGTAGCCCGAGTAACTATCAAGGAAACAATAGTAAGCATGACCAGCTAATGTTTCTAGAATTTGGTCAATGAAGGGTAAAGGAAAATGATCCTTTCTTGTGGCAGTATTGAGTTTTCTATAGTCTATGCAAACCCTCCAACCTGATTGGACACGAGTGGGAACTAACTCATTAGCTTCATTTTGAACCACAGTTAAGCCAGACTTTTTAGGTACCACCTGAACAGGACTCACCCAAGAGCTATCAGAAATGGGATAGATGATCCCATTATCTAGACACTTGAGAATTTCTTTCTTAACAACATCTTTTACAACCGGGTTTAAATGCCTTTGTGGGTCTCTCACAGGTTTAGCATCATCTATTAAATGGATCCTATGTTGGACAATTGTTGGACTGATCCCCTTAATATCAGTTATACTCCATCCTATGGCTTCCTTGTTTTCTCTCAAGATGGTCAATAACTCTTCCTCCTGTGTGTTTGTTGTAACGACCCCAAAATCTATACAATTTAAATCCCGACTTCGGTCGTTAACCATACATTCAACCTCTAAATAATACATCATTATTCGATGTTAAACTTAATAAAATTGCGGAATATTTAAAACTTTTATACATTTCCTTCTTTCTTGCCCTGAATCGCAACCATTACATTACATCTCTTTGATTCAATCTTATATCATGAATCGTTACAACAAAATGACTATACAAAGTCTTACATCATAACTAAATATCCATATACATTGAATAGCTCAACTTACAATTCAACAACATGTTACGTTCAAAATATGAAATACATTTCTCATAAAACATAAGTAATCTTCGTGAATATAGATCTCTATAACTCACATAGCACATATCTTTACATTAAAATCTTGACCTGCAAAAGTGGTTATTTGCAAGAGTGAGCTCGACAGCCCAACAAAGTCTAACAGTTTTCATGCATCACATAGAACATAATAACATGCTCGATATACATCTCATTAAAGTAACATGGCATACATGCTTTTAATTCACATAGCAAATATAAAGATTGAGTTCCTTACTCAATTATCATTACTTAGCCAAAAAAATGCAGTCATATATTGACTTTAACATTTCATGATTTCAACATGCATAACATATCATGCAATTTAAAACAGTTCATCAAGTCCACATAAAAAATAGGAACCGAAAGACTTGCCTTGATCGTTGTTTACCAATAATAGTTTAACAGCTTACAGCTATCTGCACTTCACGTGCCCTACGCAATTATATAATCATACACATCAAATATTAGTCACATAACAACACATAGTAATTATAATGTAAACTCTACTCTACGTCTCATAACCCTTCCTATCATAAATACACAATGTTCAACTTAATTGTGTTAACTTTCAACTTATATCTCCCTATATTTCATTTTCACAGTTCATTCGAGTGCTTAAGTCTTGCTAGGACTACTTATTGGTTTTATATTAAACCCATTCCATATCTTATAATATCCATTTCAATGGAATTGAAACACTTTTTAAGTTCACTAACACTTGGCACGGCGTTTCGACGTTCAATCGTCACACGCCCGATTTGCCTCTCTTGTGTATGCTTACTATGCTTCTATAACTCATCTAATACATCATATATTAATGTTAAGCATCATTATATTTACTAACATTCATGTTTTATAACTTAGGGCATCATCTTTTATGGTCTGGAGCACTACACATGCATATGTGCATGCCCGACACCCTCCGATTGCCTCCGAAAACACAACAGTCCTAAAAATGACCATTGTGACCCATCCTAATGACCTCAAATTGAAAAACTTAAAGAACAAAAGTTGTAGGTCTACTCGTCCTCGTTCCGGATCATCTTGAATCACCTCAATCGGAGTTCGTATGAGGAAGTTATGACCATTCTACTACAGGAGGTCAAAATTATCCAACCCAGACCACTTTTCCGGCGCCGGGGCGCGGAACAGTGGCGCTGGGTCGTGAGCTACAGCGCTGGGGCGTGAGCTACTGGCCTGTTTTGGCGCTGGGGGGCTTGCTACAGTGCTGGGGCGCGAGATACAGCATTGGGGAGCGAGCTACTGGCCCGTTTTGGCGCTGGGGCGCAAACCTTGGCGCCAGGGCGCAAAATTTGGCGCTGGGGCGTGAATTTTGACGTTGGGGCGCCGAAACTCGCAGAACCCAACCACGAAGAACAGAACAACTAATTTTTTTTGTCTATTACTTCAATTCTAACACTAATTAACATCCATAATTTCATCGCAAACTACACATAAACGTTTAACAATCATCCATATAACAATTACCAACAATTAAACAACTACTTTAGAAAACTTCATTGTTTGAAAACACTGTTTTTAAGAAAAACTCCATTGTTAACGTTGTTTAACACTGTAATATCAATAATAACCCAAACTTGATTACTTTAAAGTATGATTCTCTGAAATTCATACCCAATTAACATACATAAGCTTCAATTTAACAATTAGCATACGATAAAATACTAATTTTGTTATACTCCAAAACATGTTCATGTTCATCCTCATGTCCACTGTAAAACTAATTTCTTCTTTCTCTTTGAACGTATTTTAGCATACAACATATATATACATTTATGCTAGTATAACCATTAAAATTATAAATACACATAATTTCCTAACCAATTATAAAATCATGGTTTTACAAAAAGTTTGTAAAGAATTTTATGTTACCGTCAAATTCAAAAACACAGAGACTTAGAGATTATAACGTAAAACATATATATTAAGGTTATGTAACATACCTTTTTGTTGCTTAAGAAATCCTTGTTAAACACTGAGAATTTGTTTTGGTGACTTTGGAATCACAGACTTATCTTTCTCTCAAACTTTATGAAACTTTTCTTTCTTCTTCCCTTTTCTCTCTTAGGCTTTAGCCAAATAGATTAGATGTAACTAAAATAAACTAACGTATCTTTTCAAAAGTTTTAAAACTGACGTCACTAATGGCATTATTAAAACAGCAGTTACCACAAATTATTATACATTATTTATATTTTCTTTATTTACTTTATATTATTAATAAATCAAATTTAAAAAATCCAAAAGCCATAAGGCTCCGCTTGGCAAAACGCTTTAAAATTAAAGACTTAATATATATTTAAGGCTTGTTTGGCAAAATAAATTAAAACTACTTTAATTTATTTTAATAACCACTTATAATAAAGTTATTTGTCACACTTCTAATTAATTATTTTTCATACTTAATTTAATTAATTCATATAACAATTCGTTGCATAATATAATAATTTATTTAATCATTATAAACTCTCTAACTTAATTATTAAATTAAATTAGATTACTATTTCAAAATAATTACTTTCCTTAACTCATTAATTATTTATTAAACAAATAAATAATCAAATCACATAAAATTAATTAAACAAATACTTATTCAATAATAAACACATCTATTAAATATTTATATAATTCAATAAATATTTAAATATTATAATAAAAATCTGGATTGTTACATCATTCCCTCCTTACAAGGATTCTGTCCTCAGAATCACAACTCAAGCCACTCATTCGTTACAATCTTCCCTACTTACAAAGATTCTGTCCCCAGAATCGAAGACACAAATTACACAAATAACTCAGAGAAATCTTTCGTCATTTTATCTAAATATAGATTTTATATTTCCTACTATATTCATTACCTAACAAATTCTAGGTTTCATTTCATAACTTTCATTTGAACTCAATTATATACCTTTTAACCCATTCATTTCCTTTTCTAAGGATCGTTATCATCAACACTCGGGATATTACATTCACCCTTTCTTTTAAGAATTTCGTCCTCGAAATTTTATTTATTAATTTTTATTCATTCATTCTATCAAATTAGATTTTACATTACTACTTCATTCATTCCTTAGGTTCTATAACCACTTCTTCCACAAAGATCATTCTATAATTCATACAATTATTAACTTTTCTATTAAAAGTTTCACATTATTCTTTAATAACTCATATCCTTCTGACTTCAAAATCTCTTTTCTCACTTATTCGACATATTCATCATTCAATGTCGTGTTCTATGACTCACTTCTTTCTAAGGAATATCATCCTTACCACATTCACCTTTTAGAATACCAAGAATCTTCCACAATTGCTCAATAATTGGGAAGCGATATGAATAACAGGAATTTAAAAGATTCCAAATCATGCTGAGGGTAATATGACCACGAACTATGTCCACAGTTGTAAGTAATCTTTTAACTTCAACTTTAACAGTCATAAGACTATAAGGACCCCCGTACTTAGGGTGTTAAGCCCTTCGTACGATGTAGTGTGCACAAATATTTAAACGCTATGCGTATGTCCATAGTTATAAGTAATCTTTCAACTTAAACTTTAACAGTCAGAAGACTATAGGGACTCCTCGTAGTTAGGGTGATCAGCCCTTCGTACAATGTATTGTGCACAAACATCTCAACGCCTCCGCGTAATTCCCTATAAAAGGGTTGTTCATCTCAGCTTTTCAACATCTGAATCCGCACCAAAACAATTTGGTTTGGCATAACTTCTCTAGAAACTCTTGAATTTCATAAACATCTTCCAATATTCGTCTAACTGAATCAAATAGCATAGACTTCTACAATAATTCGGACGTCAATCGAAATATACACACACACATATATATATACACACATATATATATATATATATATATATATATATATATATATATATATTCTCATATCTTAAAGAAATCTCAAAAATCTTTTTATGACGTCATGATACCGCACTGTATTTATAGTCCGTTGAGGATTCCGTCATTTGGTGACTTTATCATACTACATCATACCATAGTGGGTTGACGATCCTTAGATCACATCCAACACTAGGTAATACTGCATTGATGACTCCATCGTTTTTATCATCTTTGCACCAGGTTACATGATGCATTAACGATATAAAATACATTTTGATATATTGCAAATTATTTTTGTCTAGCCGAAGTAATTAGCATAGACATACGAATAATTGTATTATTGTTTAAACTCATTGGTTCCATCATTTGATCTAATGTTTTTTAAGAAAATAAAAGTGTAAACATCAGCACGAAGTCAATAAATTTCGAAAGTCTAGCATAGCTAGTAGATTTAGAATACCTATGCTTCCACCATCAACTCCACTTTCTATAATGATCCATTGCTTAATAGGTCTATCTATTCCTATCATCCTCAATACTCCATTCACACTTAATTATACCCTAGTTCATCAAACTTACCACACGTTATGAGTTCAGGAACTTGCCACAATCATATGAGTTTAAGAACTTATCCTAGTCAGACCATAGGCGTCCATTCGCTGAGGGGTTCAAAAACATACCATATAATTATGAGTCACGAACCTACCATAAGTATGAGTTTTAAGAACTCGCACTTAACCTTATAATATTCACTAACTATACTCTACCTATCTGTTATACACATGAGAAAAGAATCACCTTCTCAACAAGCATATAACTAATAGCGCAACACAAACATTCCAATGATTATCAATGTGATAAACTGAGTGCAAGCACAAAATCCTCGCCCATACAAAGGTTTGTACAACTCCACCATCACATGAGACCTCAATTGAAATCCCACCTAACTCTATCTTGCTTATAACTTGCCCTTTGCTCGATACGAATTTCTCGTATCACATCATCTATAACTCCTCATGAGTTATCTCGTACTATTTCATAGTACACCATCTTCATACCATTAAGCTATAATCATTCAAACATTACAGACCATCTTTCTTTTATAACTTAAACAGATCACGTCGTGACCTTATTCTATAATCATCTCTCTTAAAATTTATTTGTTAACTCGTGATCGTTTTGTTTTACGATCCTCATTCTTTCTCTTTTTCATCATTTACGACATTATTCGTTATCTCGGCTTTTGGAGTTAGGAAACTCCCATTTATTACCTTTATATCTCTTCAAGATTCTTCTTTGAATCTTCTTGTTTATATAACAATTCTTACTTTAAGAATTCCTAACTTCAGTTACATCGCTCAAAATTTCATTCGAGTTCTACAATTTCATCATACGTGTCCATTTTTACACTTGGTACACATCGAGTCTCTAACAGTTTCAATATGGTACGCTGAGTGGTTTTCCACAAACAACCAACAAACTAGGTTCCGAGTTGCTAGTTCGTATATACCTCCGCACTATGAAGGAATCGTTTAGCCCAGATACTATACATCAACTACTAAAGAGTACAATTTTACCACACTTAGACATAACTCTCTATTCATAACTTCTTTATCATTCTCTTTTTATAGACATTGTCTATTTATTATCACATTACATCCTTATTATTGGAGTTGGGTAACCCAACATTCATATTCCTGATAACTCTGCGAGATTCGTCTTTGAATCCTTTCACGCAAGTTTAAATCCCCTCTTTATAAATTGCTTAAATTACTTTTTATTGTTCAAACTCTATTTGAGCTTATTCTTTCATTATATTCACCTCTCTTCTCTAAGGTTACAGTCTACGGTACTCCTACCTAAGATTTATAACCTACAGCTTTGATACCAACTGTAACGACCCCAAAATCTATACAATTTAAATTCCGACTTTGGTCGTTAACCATACATTCAACCTCTAAATAATACATCATTATTTGATGTTAAACTTAATAAAATTGTGGAATATTTAAAACTTTTATACATTTCCTTCTTTCTTGCCCTGAATCGCAACCATTACATTACATCTCTTTGATTCAATCTTATATCATGAATCGTTACAACAAAATGACTATACAAAGTCTTACATCATAACTAAATATCCATATACATTGGATAGCTCAACTTACAATTCAACAACATGTTACGTTCAAAATATGAAATACATTTCTCATAAAACATAAGTAATCTTCGTGAATATAGATCTCTATAACTCACATAGCACGTATCTTTACATTAAAATCTTGACCTGCAAAAGTGGTTATTTGCAAGAGTGAGCTCGACAGCCCAGCAAAGTCTAACAGTTTTCATGCATCACATAGAACATAATAACATGCTCGATATACATCTCATTAAAGTAACATGGCATACATGCTTTTAATTCACATAGCAAATATAAAGATTGAGTTCCTTACTCAATTATCATTACTTAGCCAAAAAAATGCAGTCATATATTGACTTTAACATTTCATGATTTCAACATGCATAACATATCATGCAATTTAAAACAGTTCATCAAGTCCACGTAAAAAATAGGAACCGAAAGACTTGCCTTGATCGTTGTTTACCAATAATAGTTTAACAGCTTACAGCTATCTGCACTTCACGTGCCCTACGCAATTATATAATCATACACATCAAATATTAGTCACATAACAACACATAGTAATTATAATGTAAACTCTACTCTACGTCTCATAACCCTTCCTATCATAAATACACAATGTTCAACTTAATTGTGTTAACTTTCAACTTATATCTCCCTATATTTCATTTTCACAGTTCATTCGAGTGCTTAAGTCTTGCTAGGACTACTTATTGGTTTTATATTAAACCCATTCCATATCTTATAATATCCATTTCAATGGAATTGAAACACTTTTTAAGTTCACTAACACTTGGCACGGCGTTTCGACGTTCAATCGTCACACGCCCGATTTGCCTCTCTTGTGTATGCTTACTATGCTTCTATAACTCATCTAATACATCATATATTAATGTTAAGCATCATTATATTTACTAACATTCATGTTTTATAACTTAGGGCATCATCTTTTATGGTCTGGAGCACTACACATGCATATGTGCATGCCCGACACCCTCCGATTGCCTCCGAAAACACAACAGTCCTAAAAATGACCATTGTGACCCATCCTAATGACCTCAAATTGAAAAACTTAAAGAACAAAAGTTGTAGGTCTACTCGTCCTCGTTCCGGATCATCTTGAATCACCTCAATCGGAGTTCGTATGAGGAAGTTATGACCATTCTACTACAGGAGGTCAAAATTATCCAACCCAGACCACTTTTCCGGCGCCGGGGCGCGGAACAGTGGCGCTGGGTCGCGAGCTACAGCGCTGGGGCGCGAGCTACTGGCCTGTTTTGGCACTGGGGCGCGAGCTACAGTGCTGGGGCACGAGATACAGCATTGGGGAGCGAGCTACTGGCCCGTTTTGGCGCTGGGGCGCAAACCTTGGCGCCAGGGCTCAAAATTTGGCGCTGGGCCGTGAATTTTGACGCTGGGGCGCCGAAACTCGCAGAACCCAACCACGAAGAACAGAACAACTAATTTTTTTTGTCTATTACTTCAATTCTAACACTAATTAACATCTATAATTTCATCGCAAACTACACATAAACGTTTAACAATCATCCATATAACAATTACCAACAATTAAACAACTACTTTAGAAAACTTCATTATTTGAAAACACTGTTTTTAAGAAAAACTTCATTGTTAACGTTGTTTAACACTGTAATATCAATAATAACCCAAACTTGATTACTTTAAAGTATGATTCTCTGAAATTCATACCCAATTAACATACATAAGCTTCAATTTAACAATTAGCATACGATAAAATACTAATTTTGTTATACTCCAAAACATGTTCATGTTCATCCTCATGTCCACTGTAAAATTAATTTCTTCTTTCTCTTTGAACGTATTTTAGCATACAACATATATATACATTTATGCTAGTATAACCATTAAAATTATAAATACACATAATTTCCTAACCAATTATAAAATCATGGTTTTACAAAAAGTTTGTAAAGAATTTTATGTTACCGTCAAATTCAAAAACACAGAGACTTAGAGATTATAACGTAAAACATATATGTTAAGGTTATGTAACATACCTTTTTGTTGCTTAAGAAATCCTTGTTAAACACTGAGAATTTGTTTTGGTGACTTTGGAATCACAGACTTATCTTTCTCTCAAACTTTATGAAACTTTTCTTTCTTCTTCCCTTTTCTCTCTTAGGCTTTAGCCAAATAGATTAGATGTAACTAAAATAAACTAACGTATCTTTTCAAAACTTTTAAAACTGACGCCACTAATGGCATTATTAAAACAGCGGTTACCACAAATTATTATACATTATTTATATTTTCTTTATTTACTTTATATTATTAATAAATCAAATTTAAAAAATCCAAAAGCCATAAGGCTCCGTTTGGCAAAACGCTTTAAAATTAAAGACTTAATATATATTTAAGGCTTGTTTGGCAAAATAAATTAAAACTACTTTAATTTATTTTAATAACCACTTATAATAAAGTTATTTGTCACACTTCTAATTAATTAAGTTTTCATACTTAATTTAATTAATTCAAATAACAATTCGTTGCATAATATAATAATTTATTTAATCATTATAAACTCTCTAACTTAATTATTAAATTAAATTAGATTACTATTTCAAAATAATTATTTTCCTTAACTCATTAATTATTTATTAAACAAATAAATAATTAAATCACATAAAATTAATTAAACAAATACTTATTCAATAATAAACACATCTATTAAATATTTATATAATTCAATAAATATTTAAATATTATAATAAAAATCTGGATTGTTACATTTGTTAAATCAGAAGCAATGATTACAGGAAGAGTTTTGGAGGGACCTAAATAGGCATATTTAAGATTATCAAGAATAGGTTTGAGTTCTAACTCTGGTGGACTCTTTTCAAGAGGTTCTGAAGATTGCAAGATTAATGGTTCAGTTTCGGGTTCCCATTTAGAGTAAGACATTGATGTTAATGACTCTAGCATTTCATTAACCTCATTTACGTATTCTGTTTCATCCCAATTTTGACCAAAATGATTTAGACAAAAATTAAAAATTTCGTCTTCTCCTGTAAGTTCATTGTCGGACATGACCTGAATCATGTTCACTTCAACGGGTTGGTCAGAAAAATCACAATGTTGCTTTCCCACATTAAACACATTTAAATCAATTGTCATGTTCCCAAATGTTAATTTCATAAGTCCATTTCTACAGTTGATTAATGCATTAGAAGTTGCTAGAAATGGTCTACCTTAAATTACAGGAATTTGACCCTTGGGATTGACAACAGGCTGGGTTTCAAGGACAACAAAGTCAACAGGGAAGACAAAATCACCAACCTTAATGAGTACATCTTCAACTATTCCTTTTGGCACTTTAACAGAACGGTCAGCTAGTTGGAGTGTGACACTTGTCTTTTTCAACTCCCCTAAGCCTAAGGTTTGGTACACAGAAAATGGTAATAGGTTCACACTAGCTCCTAAATCAAGTAAAGCCTTTTCAATTAAGGTGTCACCTATGATGCATGAAATAGTAGGACAACCGGGGTCCTTATATTTCACAGGGACTTGACATGACAAGATAGAACTAACATGAGCTGTTAAAAAAGCTTTTTTAGGAACATGAGTGGTGTTCTTTTATGTGTGCACATATCTTTTAGACATTTAGCATATGAGGGAACTTGTTGAATGACATCTAAAAGAGGAATGTTAATTTTTACTTGTTTGAACACTTCTAGAATTTTGTCCAACTGGGCTGACTGCTTATTTGAAATAAGTCTTTGAGGGAATGGGCCTTTAGGTTTGAAGACTTTTTCATTTGATTCAGAAGATGTGGTTTGATCATTTTTTGACACAAGCTGAGTAGATAGACCACTGACTCAGAGTTTGTGGGCTTTTCAGGCTGGGCTAACTTTGAAGATGAATTATTGGATTCAACATTTAAATTTTTCTCTTCTGCATTATCAATTCTAGCATGATTGTTAAAATAATTTTCAGACCCTAAAGAAATTACAGCATTCACATGATTGACTTGGTTGTTTTCAAGTGAATTAACATGATAAGGTTTTTGAGTAGGAACTGAAAATTTTGGATTGGTCTCGGGTTGACTAGGAAGTTTACCCTTCTCTCTTTCACTAACTGTAGTGGCCAATTGACTCATTTGGATCTCTAGGCGAGAAATGGATTTTATTACAGTTTCCACACTCTTCTCTAAGGTGCTCACACTTTTCTCTAAGGTGCTAAGTCTCCTCTCACTTTCATTAGAAAAACCTGGTGGATATTGAGGTGCTGGATTTGAATTTTGGTACGGACCAGGATTTGGCTTTTGATAAGGTTGAAAAGATTGATTTAGAGACTGATTGACCTGATTTGAAGAATTATTTGGGTAGGGTCCTTGGTTCCATGCAAAATTAGGATGATTTCTCCAACCAGGATTATAAGTGGGTGCAAATGGGTCATTCCTAGGTCATTGAAACATTGCATTGACTTGTTCATATTCTTCAAATTGGGAAACTCTAGGACATTCCTCAATCACATGGCTTGGTGAATTACAATTTAGACACAAAGGTGGTGGTGTTGAGACTTGGTTCACGTGTGATTGTCCCCTAGTTTCTAAATCTTCAAGTCTTTTAAGTACACCAGCCAACTTAACTTCGGTAGCAATTGAATTGTCAATTGTATGAACACCCCTAGATGAACTAGGTTTATCTGTCTCTCGGGTGGTTTCCCATTGCATGGTTTTTTCTGCTAAGTCTTCTAAAAACTCCCAAGCCTTTTTCTCATCATTATTCAAAAAATCCCCTTTACACATTGACTCTAACATTGTTTTAGTGGGATAGTCTAAACCTTCGTAAGCAATTTGACACAATCTCCATTTCTCAATTCCGTGGTGTGGGCATTGGGATAACAAATTTTTAAATCTATCAAAATATTTCCAAAATGACTCTTTTTCATGTTGGCAAAATTGATGAATTGCAGTCCGAATTTTAGCAGTTTTATGATTTGGAAAATATTTTTTTAGAAATGTAACAACAAATCCCTCCCAGGTTGATATGGAATTATTTGGTAGGCTATATAACCATTTTTTAGCATTATCTTTTAAAGCAAATGTTATAAATCTTAGCCTAATTGAGTCATCAGACAATTGTTGAATTTTCATTAGGGCACAAACTTCCTCAAATTCTTGAATAAATAAATATGCATCTTCTATCCCTGTGAACCTAGGTAACATATTTATAAAATGTGGCTTAAGTTCAAAATTGTTACCAGTTACTGGTGGTAGACTGATACATGAAGGTTGGGCAGAGCGGGAAGGATAACATCGATCCCTTAAAGAAACAGTTTGTGCGCCCTCCATTTTTCTTAAAGTGAGATCTTTTAAAGTGAAATCCGAAAAACCAAGTGTTCTCACTAATCGAGATGTTTCGTCCCTAATCCACACTTTTTTCATACACTACTTAACAAATAAGCAGATAAGCACAAAAAAAACAAAACAAAACAAAAAATTAAAAAAATAAAATAAAAAATGACAATAAATTTACTTCTAAGGTCAACCTAATTAAAATCTAGACAGCTCCTAACTGTTCCAAGTTACACCGCAAGGTCCACCAAATTCGAAATTAATTACACCACTAGCCAGGTAAGTGTAAGAAAGGTGGGAGTCTCTCCGTAGAAACGGTGACTAATTAATTAACCACACAATTTTTAGGCGTATACCTTTTTAACCACTTGCCTAGACACCAGTAGTTTGATTAATTTAAAATTCAGACTCCTCTTGGAGTTTCTTGTCCTAATTGAGCTCGAGAGTTCTAGGGGCCAACGTCTACTTGATTTTATTAGGTCATGGTCATGCAAAATGCAAATTAGGTTGTTTGTGGGCCAAGGAAGGGTGATGAAATTCCCACCTTATCTTGTTAAGGGTTGTGCCCTTATTGTTAGATTAAAGATGAAAATGCACAAATAATAAAAAAACTGTAAACAAATAAAGTGTCCTAAAACTATGTGAATTACGAAAGAATGAGAAATTTTGACGTACCTCAATCCTCCAGCAATCACCACAGTTTATATTTGACAAAAAAAAATAATAATAAATAAAAATAAAAACCTAACAGGATATGCTCTACGTGAGTGAATGCATGAATGCGACAAATAAAAAAAATATTAATAGTAATAAAAACTAAACTATATTTTTTTTTAAAATATGGAGATACGAAGTACCGAAGAAAGCGCAACAACAAAATTTTTATCTTTTCGCTCCTTCGACCAACTTCAATAATCCTGGAAAAAAAATATAGAGTTAAAGCTAATTCGAATAAATAAAAATTAAGGAATAAATAAAAATTAATTCTAGTCCCCGGCAACGGCGCCAAAAACTTGATGTGATAAAAATATGTAACTACAAGTGCACAGTGTCAAATTGAAGAACTGGCAAGTGCAGGTCGAACCCACAGAGACTAGATTAATTCTTTAATATATCCTTAATTAATATTTTAAGCAAATTACAAATAAATATGGTGGAGAAAATTTATTAACTAAATTATTCAAACTACTAATTAATAACGGAAACTATTAATGAGAAAAGATACCTAGGAATCAGAATCCACCAAAAATTAACATAATAAATAATTTCTTATTTTCTAAATCAATTCCCAAATTATTCTCCCTTCCCTTTAAAAATAATGATTCATATAATTAATATGGGCAAGCATAAGTTATGAAAAATTCACAGATTAACTATAACTTATCAAAACCTCGCAATCAATATAAAAATCATATGCAATTTATGTGGAGGAAAATATGAAGGCGAAAATAATTAGGCATTAGTTTTGGAACGGAAAGAAAATATTATTATGAAATACTTAGTTTCATCATAATCCTAGGTATTAGAAATTTAGCTAGCCATGGAATTAAAAACAAAAACAAATAATATTAGTACTACAATTCGTATGAAATAAGAACAATAATTTAAAAGAGAATTTCTATTATATAAATAAAAGAAAGATACAAATACTCCCTGACAGTAGTTTCACATGTGATTGAAATAAGAGAAAAACAAACTCTAAATATCTTACTCCCTTCTACCCTAGTGAAGAACTAAGAAAAAGAAAATAATAAGTGGTGCCCTTCTCTCTAAAACAAGAGGCCTATTTATAGGGAAAATAACTTTGAACCCTAATTGAACTTGGACAGTTTTGTCCCCAATCAACTTCTCAAAAAGATCTTCTAGATATACTTTTCCTTCTCTTGTTGGATTTGACTTGCACACCAAGATTGTTCAACCTCTTTCCTACTCCTTGTAGTATTCTTCTTGGATATTTCTTATATGAATAAAAGTATTAAATATCCCTTGATCACCAAGATTTTGACTTTATTGCAACAATAATTAAATCCTACAAAATAAAATAAAACATATTAATTTAATAAACTAATATAATTAAAAGGACAAAATTAGGGATAATTAAATGTATGAATTACGTGTCTATCACTTCGTGTTAGCCAGGTTTTCAAATGATTCACGTTATGAGATGCATGTATAATTTTCAAGAAAGGGTCGAAGCCAGTTTTAACTTGGTTAGATTAATCATGATAGATTGATTGATTTATTTACAAGTCTTTTAATATAGAATTGTTAACGCTATCCTACGCCAATTGTTTGGTACGGATTCAAGGTAAGCCTGAACATGAATAAACAAATGTATTTTCATCGAGTATTCGATGGGCACATGAGGTTGCCACAACTTAAACGTACACACGTTTAATAGATGTAGTGTTGATCAACATAGAGTACTATAGACTTATCACCTAGAAGTGCTCGTAAGATATGCCGAACTTACAGACTTCGTGCCGGGTTGTCCTGTTCAAAGAAACTATAAGACGTTCACGTCTTGAACCAGAATTGATGTATTATTGAATCTTGTTATTGTAAAATGTTTTGAAGGAAAAGAAACGCTATTTTAAGTTATTGATAGTACTTTCGTAACTATCATCCAGTTATTGAAGATATACGATTCTTATGTTTCAAGCATGCTTTTAAAATGAAATTTCTATACTTGTTGAGCTTGTTATGCTCACTCTTGCTTGAACCATATGAATGCAGCTTAGACTGAATGGACTGAAGGATTCGACAAGAACAAAGAGAAGGCTAAAGCGAAGTTGTAGATTACCTATGTAATAGTATAGGTTTGAAATGATAATATTTGATATTATGACAAGAACAAATATAACGGTTATAAAGAACCTGGGGAATGGTATTATTGTTTTAGAATATATATAAAACATATTCGTTCTTTTGAGGTATTTCAATTGAATGTTTGTGTGAACTGTAGCACCGTGGAGCACTATATGTCTTGTTAAAAGAGACCCAAATTTAGGGGCGTCACAGAACTTCTTATGTAAACCTTTTGTAATATGAATGGTGTGTGTAAGTTAAGGTTAAGAAGACCTTGGGACCATGTTATGGAACTTTATTATAATGAACAATGTATGTTTATTATTTCGTAATAGTTATAGAATGCTTATGATGATGATAGATCGTGAGCACCGAATCTGAGGTTAGAGAACCTGGATTTGGGGGCGTCACAGTCTCCATCTCTTCATTTTCTGACTTTGAGCTTGAATCATATTGGATCATTTCATCTGATTCATTAGTGGATCCTTCTTGCTGATTTTCGTCACTTGTTCCTTCTTTAGTACCCTTCTTAGAACTGTCTGACTCAGTAATCATTTCCTAATCTTCATACTTCAACAACTCATTTGTTTCATCTTCAGCAGGGCCGGTCTTTGTAGATCCACTAGACACCTCGTACTCTGCAGTTTTCAATCTCTTGCTACTAGCCTTTGCAGATATTTCCCTTCTTTTTCCCTTAGTATTTTCTTTCTTGGATTCAGATTCATCATCACTTAATTCAATGATTGCAGTAGACGATTCTCCTTTCTTCTTTGCGAAAAAGATCTAGCAAGCAATATGTTGCTCCTTCTTTTCCTTAGAGATTCAGCTATAAGAGATTCAGTCTTTTATTCATCTTTAGATTTTGAAGCCTTTGAATCATCAGATGAGCTTCTTTGGGATTCAGCCACGGGGGCAGATATTTCCTCTTCAGACCCTGAGTCCTCTGAAGTAAAAAAAGAACTCCTTGGGACTTCAGCAGCGAGTGATCTAGTTTCTACATATTTAGACCCTTCCTTATCAACAGAATGGCTACTTGAGAATTCATTCATAGAGTTTTTACTTTTCTTTTCTTCTCCGGAGTCGACTCTTTTCTCTTCAGCAAATAGACTTCTTTGGGGAACTGATATTGACTTCTTCATCACCTTTGCTTTCTTCATGGATAGCCCTTCAGACTTGAATTCTGGAATGATTGAATCCTCATCGTGTGATAGCTTTTTCTCCATATCATTTGCCTTTATCTTCTTAGAAGTGCTCTTGTTGTTGCTTCCATATGTCACTAGCCTTTTGTTTTCCATTGGATTCTTCTTCCAGTTATCAAACAATTTTGGGGACAGCACCTTCTGATTGTTCAGAACTTCACCCTCATCGTCCTTAATTTTATTCTTCAGCTTCTACTTTAGAATGATTCTTAGAAATCTTCCGTGAAAAACCTTTGTAAGTGGTTTGTCTGTTGACTTCTTCTTTTTCGCCTTGGCTAGCCACTCGGACATTAAGTCTAACAGTATGGCACCAAAATTGATTTGTTTTTTGAGAACAATGGCAGTCATAATTCTCAGTTGATGATCACTTACTGTATCATGAGCAGTATTTTTGCTCAGCATGCACTTTCCTACTATCTCAGCAAGGAATTCATATTCTTCAGGCAACTACTTCTTCTTCATATTCTTCAAAATAAGATTTCTTTTGTAGAGCATAGCTTTCTTCCTATCTTCAATGTTGACCTCTTCAAGGTTCTTCAGACCTAAGTCTGGAAGACCTAAGCATTGATTAATGTCTGTAGGCTTTAACTTCAAGATCTGGCCTCTGACCTTAGCCGATAGAGTTTCAGAACTCGTAGTCGCATTTGAGTAGAACTCTCTCACCATGTTTGAGTAGATTCGGGTGCTTGATTCCAGGCATTCAGAGAATCCGGCCTTCTTTACCAACTAAAGAATATCTCTAAACTTCTTCTCAGATTTCTTGAACTTCTTAGTTTCGAGTTGAATACCAGTGATTACACGCACATCTTCCATTTGAAGAGTTATGGACTTCTGGGTTTATGTCTTTGTGATAGTATTGTGAGATATCAGGAAGCTAATTGAGGAAAGATGGATGTTTGAGATGATTTAACAGTTTAGAGGTGTTTAGGTTTTGGCTTGGGAAAAGAGTGTATGGATTAGACAGGCTTGCAGCTTTTGATGAACTCTCGAAAGTATAAATGCCATTGATTTGAATTTTCCCTCATGTAACTGTTCCCTCCACGTTTCTTAGTGAGACAATTGTAAGACTCTGATAGGTCATAGTCTGTATCTTCTTCTAACACGTCAGTTTATCAGATTTGACTTATCTTCAGCTGACTATTGACTTCTTCAGTTCATGGAGTGGCCTTACGACTTAGCTTAGTACTCCACGACTTCTTAGACTGATCTACAGCCTTTGTGCCTTCTTTGATGATTGTAGTCTGTGGATATGCTTCAATAGACAACTTCTTCATTAGACTTCGTGACAATACTCATTTTTAGTTTGTATTCTTCTAAGGATTTACTGCTTACTTCAGCAGAGGTTCTTGTGATGCCAGTCAATTTCTACATTTCTTCAGGATTAAGGTTACTCAGGAAGGGTCAACCTCTTAGTTCAATACTAAGGATCAGGTTTGTCCCTGAGCTTTATAAAATGGTGGCTACAATGACATCACATTGGTCTTTTCTGCTTGAGAGTTTGATTTGAGTGGTTGGTTGATACAGTTACCAGTAGCACGTTTTGGGATGTTATTACTGACTATGGATCTTGTGACGCCCCCAAATTCGGACCGCCAATTGGTCACTCGAATTCGGTTCATCACGTTCTCATGGTAATACCATAATGACTAAAATCACACATTCACAACGGAAGATCTAATTTAGAATAATATACAACGATTTATTATAATTATTCTCCCAAGTCTCGCAGCCTACAGTACTTAATAGATTACATAATAATATCGAATAAAGACTTATTACATAATCCTACTTAAGCTTAAACATAGTCTGAAAACAGTCTTAATACAACATAATAGTCTTAAAACATAAAGGAACAAGCTAGTCGGTAGCTTTGCCCTTGCCCTTGTCTTTCCCAGAGACACTTCCCTGTTCCGCCTTAACTGAAAGGTTTTAAATGAAGAATGAGCACAAATTGCCCAGCAAGTAATATACAACAAGGGTAAAGATTTTTATAACACGAGTTTGAAATATCGAAGTATCATTTCGAAGATAGTTCAAGGATTCAGAAAAATATCACGAATAATGAATATCAACAATTCTTGAATCAAATCCTTGGAATAAGAACGATAACTCAATATAAATCAACAGATATACTGGATATCATGCTTTATTTCTTTCAGCTATTATTATTCAGATTTGACTTCTGTTGCATTTTGTTGGTACTTGGTTGCGGTCATTTTGATTCTATCAATCCTGCTCATTGTTTCATTTAATTTCTCTAGCTTGGGTATGATTGTGCTTGGTTAAATGGAAGGTTCTACCGATGAGATTTCCGGCTGGTTTTTTGGCTAATTTTGGGAGTTGCTATTCTGGACTATTTCCGGTAGCCGTCTATAACGCCCCCAAATCCGGGTTCCAAGAACCTCAGACTTGGTACGTTACAGTACTTCATCATCATACATATTCTATCATCTAATGCGAAACAAATAAACATATATTGTTTATTTTTCATATTTTTATAACATTTTCCCAGGTTTATTAACCTTAACTGAATACATACCTTCAAAATTACAAAGGTTTATAATAAGATAACTAAATAGTTATTCTTATTACAATCTATTACTGTATTTTGCTTTTGTCTCTGTCATTCTTCAAGCCTTCGCCTTTATCTGAAATTTATTATCATGATATAGCAAAAGTGAGCAACTACATTGCCCAGCAAGTTTAAATTCAATAAAGATATATCATGATTGAAAGAATAATAAGCTTTCAAGTTTTCAACAATTTAATAATTATGAAGGAACATGAATCAAGATGTCAATAATTGAATGACTGAATCAATAACGTTTAAAGTCAACAAGGACCAGGAATAACTTTATCTAAACCTTAGGGTAATGAAGGTGATCAGCCTTTCATACCTGATAAACATATGCAACATGCACTAAGTGCGAATCAATAATCAGTTTAGACGTGAATAATCACCAATAATCATTCACTAACATGCTTTGAAATATAACTCGAGTTTGAGTTAAGGAAACTTGCATGCATAGTCGATTACCGCTACGCAATTTAATTTATTCTCTTTATTGAAAAGACCTATTAGGTATAAAATTGATCTTTCAATTAGCATATCATACATTATTTCATAATATTTTATAACACTTAATTACATAGTCAAATATTAGATAATTTTAACACCATATTCATTTACTTACTTATAATCTAATCATCTTATATTAACTTGTCTAACCTTCACTCACAAAGTTAAGTATTAGACATTACACATTCGTCTTAATATTATCATTATACTTTGATAATCTTTTCATCACTTATAAATTATACTTATAAGTTTTCCCTTTATATGTTATCTTTGTAAGCTAGATAACCTTTCAGTAAACTGAAATATTATTTCAGTAAACTGGATTACATTTCAGCATCCTGAAATTACTATTTCAGCAGAGCACAAAATATTTCAGCAGACTGAAACCATTTCAGCAATCCAAAATCCAATTCAGCACCCTAAATTCTCATTTTAGCCTATTACAAGTATAATATAGTTCATTGAATACCAAATTCAACAATTATATTGAAAAATAACATAAATCTCTTATTTTAATCTCCCGTCGAATATTATTAACTATGTAATAATATTTTACACTAAGGTTATTAACCTTTTAATAACATTCCAGTCAAATACTACTAATAATATCTTAATCCAATATTATTAGCCATATAACAATAATTTAAGTCATTAATCGCATTAATAAACAATTTAGTTCAATTGTTTTCCTTTCCTTAATTAACTCATTAAACATTCTAAAATGCCATAAACATCACAACACTTCACACCCGACCCAAAACTTCATCAAAAATCTGCATAAGTCATGCTCAAGGGTCTCAAGTCATAAATCGTATTTTTCATATTTTTGGACATCATATATTTAATTAAATTCATTTATCCATTTATCATCATTTAGATAAAAAATACCAAATCAGTCCCAAAAAAAATTTTTTTCCCTGAGAATTGACAGAATATAGTTCCATATTGAATATATATTTTTTCCGGAATTTTTAAAATCCATCTACTATTTTTAAATAGTCCATAATAGTCAAATATTCTTAGATTTTTCATAAATTGAGATTAGCTCCAAAAATTCTGCAATTTTTACAGTATATTCCTGTTATACACATGTACTTCCAGTAAAAATTTTGTAATTTTTGGACTTATACACAGAGAGTTATTTGGGTGGCTTCATAAAAATAGTCATTCATCGTAAAATCCATAACTCTTAAACCGTATGGCCAAAAATTCTCAAATTTTTACACAACCTTCATATCTTCTGATATTATGACTCCAAATTTTTCCAGAATTTTTAAAGCACAAAAAGTGGATAAAATTACCACAACTATTGACTGGTCCAAAATAGTACCTAGAAAACGGGACTGTTTTCACAAAAATCCACACCACGACTTTTAGAAACGTGATTTTTGAGTTCTACCACTTGGGTTTACTAGTCAACACATGTATCTAGCACCTCTCTTTGACGGATCGAGAAAAGAATGCAAAGATCAAAAACGGTGGATTTTCAAAACACTCAAAAGTTAGGTTTCATAAACTAGAAAAATTAATTTTTTTTTTTGCTAAATTTAAACTGAAATAAAAGAAAGAATAAGTACATAGGTCAAAACCAAATAGTATACCATAGCCATCATAGGACAGGCCCTATGATGACATCAGTAAACCAGAGCTATACACTAGCAAACAAGGGCCCAACAAGGAACAAAGAAACATCAGAAAACCAACCGTCAAAAATGGCTTGATAACAGACAAAACTGCCTCAAAACCAACACGAGCAAATTTACAAAATAAAGCTACACGACAACAAAAGACAAGCTGCCAAGACCAGAGATATTGCAGTAATTGCATACCCAGCAGCCAGCTGAGCAGAATGCCCATCACTTAGCAGCATAACACACAGCCCAGCTCCACTAGCAGCACACCAGAAGTTACCGAGAGTTGCAGCAGTATAAGCCCAGAGCCAGCCAAGGAACCCCAGCAGAAGCAGCTCAGCAAGCAAGATCACGAAAAGCAGCAGCAGACCCGTAGCCAAAAACAAGCAGAAGAGGTGAAGCAGAAGTAGGCAGCAGACCATAGCACGGCTGACCTGTAGCAGATCAACCAAGATCCAACACCAAGCAGCAGCAGCAGACTGCAGACCAAAATGACCCACCAGCAGACCAAAGTAGAGTAGAGCCAAGCCAAGCCCACAACAGAAGCAGCAGACTGCAGACCAAAGTGACCCACCAGCAGACCAAACAGACTAGCCCAAAAGAAAACCAGCAAACCAGCAGACTACATCACAAGCAACCAAGCCAGCAGACTAGAGAAAACCAGCAGACTGGATCAAAACAATTGTGGCAGCAGAAACAGTCCATCAAAGGTCCCAAGATCACTGCCGAGAGCAGCAGCAGCCACAAGGTCAGCAGTACTGCCAAAGCAGCAAACCACCGAACAACATGAGGAGCAGACCCCAGATGCGAAAATAGCAGATCCCCAAAAGCAGCTACCCACAGCAACAATAGGCATCAGATATGAGAAAACCAACAGCAGCTGTAGCACTACAGCTAAACCAGGACCAAGCATCTATTCCAGCAGCTACCCACCAAACAGCAGCTCCAAACAGCAGCTGAGACACAAAAATTAACAGCAGCGTCACAGATAGCAGCAGCCACCACTGAGTGCATCAGTCAACCACAGACAGTAGCAATTTAAGCAGGCATCCACATCACAGCTGAAACCCAATCCAAGAACAGCAGCAACTTTGCTGCAGACAGCTACAACCCTTGCAAATAAGACTCAGCTGAAGCAATAAACTAAACACAGTTTGAAACCCCAGCCTCTACAGCAGGAAATTAGACCCCTCAGTCAACTAAAAAAGCCCAGAGCTAACAACTGAGAAACTCTCTGACTACAGCTAACAACTGACTACATCTGCTACCCTCTGGCTGCAAAGAACCAGCAGATAACAACAAGAAGCAGCTGTAGCAAGTATCTATACCAGGAACCTGTATAATCATGGCATAACATAGCAGAATACACATAGATGAAGCTATATATCAAGCTAGGGAAACCATAAATTAGAACTCGCTAACAAATTACAGATTACGGATTACAAATTACAGAGCAGATTACAGAGCAAGATGTTGATAGCATAACTTGGATTTAATTCTTTGAAACCGAGCATTAGTATGGAGACCACACTTAAGCAAGTGAATAATATCTTGGATAATGATCCGAGCAGGGATAGCTACTTGAGTGAAAATTCTAGCATTCCGTTCTTGCCAAATCCTATAGACCACAACTGCAAATCCAAAATGCAGAAGACTATTTAGAAATGTGGGGCAAGAGCTATTAGTAATAAAATCGGTGATAGAAGTCCAACTACGACTCAACCCTCTCCAACCACATCGCCTAAGGACCGCAACCAGAATCTGAAAAGAATAACTATAGTAGAAAAATAAGTTATGAAAAGTTTCCCTATCGTTGGAACAGAGAACACATAGGGGATCAACCGTAAGGCCAAAATTAAGAAGTCTATCCAGAGTTCGAAGCCCATTATGGAATGCAAGCCATAGCAGAAAGGAATGACGAGGAGGCACAATCTTATGCCACACTAATCTATGCCACCCTACAGTCGTCCCAACACGCCGAATGGAACGCCAAATGGTAGATGCTTTCACGTCCTTAGCCACAGTACCATCCCAGATAAGCTCATCCTGACAGTCCGAATTACAATTCCTAGTACGATCAAAAGAAGACCGAAACTCAATAACGTCGCAGTGGGCCCAAGACCAGAATTTACAATCAAGGGAGAGTGCACAGAGGAGGCCAAAGGATCCCCAAGCCACGGATCAAACCACAGACTAGTGTTAGCACCATTACCAATGCGAAATGATAGATATCTACGTGCTAGGCCTCTAAGATGAAGCACTTTTCTCCAAATCCAAGCGCAATCATTAGGGATATGGGTAGTCCAGAAATATTTATTCTTAAGGTGAACTTCATGAACCCAAGAGGCCCAAATAGATATAGAAGAGGGATTTATGACTTTCCAAAGATGCAACATGATCAAAGCTTTGTTCCAATCTTCAAGGTTCTTAATAGCGAGGCCCCCTTCCGTAACAGGGAGAGTGATCTTGTTCCAAGCAACCTTAATTTTTCTTTTCTTTTTGATTCAAACCAAATCAACACCCATTATGGGTAGATCCATACTTGAATCCATGAAAAATACATAGATTATAGGGGTTTGAACTTCTAAATCAAAAACCCCCTTTCATCAAATTACAAAAAGAAAGAGAATAAATCTTAAGAAGAAAAAATAGTTTTATACCTTTCTTCTTATTCTTCTTCTTCTTTATGGAGAATTTTTTTTCTCTCTCCCCTTTCTTCCTCCATGGCTTCCGCCCCCTTCTCTTTCTCTCTACCTCACGGTTTTTTTTCCCGTTCCTCTTTCTTTCTCTTTTTGCTTTTTCTCTTTCTCTCTCTTTCTTATCTCTTACTTCTTATTCCTCTCTCTTTCCTATCTCTTACTTCTTATTCCTATCTCTTTCTCTTTCCTCTTCCTTATCTTTTTATCTTCCAAATCCTTATCTCTCTTTTCTCTTCTTATTTGGACAAGTGGCCCATTTGTCTTCACTAATATTACCAGCCATGTGGCCTTAGAATCACCTCCCACATATTTTTTTTAATTGTTTTATTAAATGTCCATCACAAATGAGCTAAGCTTTGGGCTTTTAATTAATTCCATTAAGCTAGCAATTTTACTAGTTTTACTTACTAACAAAAACTAACTTGGGCTTTCAACCCTAATTAAATTGGGTCATTATAATACTTGCCCCACCCATAATATATTGGACTAGATTAAATAATTTAATCACCCTTAAATCAATTAGTCACAAATCCATTGCTTAAATAAATAATTGGAGTACAAATTTAATATAATCTCTCCTTAGTCCATTAAATCTTAATTCACTTGAAATCTAAATAAATTATTGGACTATGATATTATTATAGTCCAATACTTTTAATTTTATTTTACCCTAATCATTTAATTAGGGTTTTTATTACTCACACTTGAAAAAAAATTCCTTATTATGCCTTTTTAATTTCATAACCCAATTAGACTTGGTTATAAAATTAATTATTTGAGATATATAAAACAAATCTCTTAATGTTAGTATATATATTTATATACTAATATTCTCCCATATTATAACCTCTTAGGTTATTTAATTATCACTCCTAATATATATATTAGGTTATATAACTTAATTCTTATTTCACTTTTACATACAAAATAAATGTATTCACATTATATAATGTATATTTATTTAATCATTCACATAATTCACATAATCATAACATATTTCACTCCTCACACTAATTTTGACTTTCCTCCATAAAAAGTCAATTGTTGACTTTGACCACAAGTCAACCTTTACACATTTTGTGTTTACTATTCAAAATTCTATCTCTAACTCAAATTTTGAGTTTTAAATTACTCCCTTCTTATTGTTAATCGTATTAATTAACGACTTTATACTTATTCAAATTCTTATTTGTCAGTCAAGGCTAACGTTCAAGCTATGTTAATTACTAACATAGTTTTATCCTTATCCATATATCATTAACTTAATTCATCATTCCTCTTGCTAAAATATATATAGCACCTTACTAAGTATATATATTTCCATAAATATACTCATCTTCGTTTAACCAAATAGCATCTCATCATGTGAAATCTTATCTCCTTAATAAAATTTCCATATGTACTTATATAACATTTCTTAGACTATTCAGTTCACATCGAATTTACAGATATCGTAATACCATATTCTTGATATTCCTTCAAGTACATATTGATTCATTTCTAGGGTTTTGGAATTTTGTAACCCATATTTCTCTATTCTCATTCGAATAGCAAACCTTATGGGCTTTACTTGAAAATTTTAAATAAATCCTCAAATTCTCATCTAGGTTTTATTCTTTAACCTTTATTCTAATCATTCAAGATTTTAAGAATTTTCGGGTTATCACATTCACCCTTTCTTCTAAGAATTTCGTCCTCAAAATTTTAGTCTACTAATCACCACTCCTTTTATTCATCAAAACTAGGTTTTCAAATTAACCTTTAATTGATTTCATGCTCAATTTAATGAGTACATCTTGCTTCCTACTATGAGGAGCTCTGCTACTATCACATTCTTCTATGACTTCAATCTAAGGAGTTAAAACTTTTCAAATCATGCTGAAGGGTCATATAGACCATGAACACGTAGTTTTAACGATATTTATATCGCAAAACAGTAAATTACTAGGTATGTTTACAATTTCAAAGAAGGTAAACTATTGTTGCTAGTACTTTAGGTGATTAGTCTATCGTACTATTACGTCATGCATAACGTATCAATCATGTCTAGCAAATATTTACGCTACTAGATTGGATTATTTTATCCAATCAACATAGTTCACCTCAGTCTTATCATAGGATTCCGGACCAAAACAATTTGGTTCGGGATAAATTCTCAAAAATACTTTGAATTTTCATAAACATTTGTCTAGCTGTATCAAATAGCTTAAACGTATACCAATGATTCGAATTTCAATCGAAGCATGTGTCTATCCAAATTTAATTGGCACTTAAATTTTCTTTAAAATTCTGAAAATCATTTTATGACGTCATGATACTGCACTGTATTTACAGTCCGTTTGAGGATTTCGTCATTGTGTAACTTTGTCATACTACATCATTTCATAATGGGCTGATGATCTTTAGATCACATCCGACACTAAGTAAATCTGCATTGATAACTCCATCATTTTTATGCTACATCAGGTTCCATGATACATTGATGATATATAAAATACATTTTGACATCTCAAATTATTTTTGTCTAGCCGAAACAAATTAGCGTAGACTCTTCTTTAAACAGCTCAAAATCATTAAAAATTATTTTTTATGCTATCATGCCGCAACAGGTAACGATGTGTTAGTGGTACGAAGCCACTTCTACACAGTTGTAACCCTGTGTTGAGGATAACAAAAATTCATTTTTAAAGGCACATCAGTGCGAATTTAGCTTGATGTCAAAAATTTCGAAGTCTAGCATAAATAGAAGATTTGGAATACCTATACTTCCATCATCAACTTCACTTCCTCTAATGATTCATTGGTTAATAAATTTATCTATTTCTATAATCCTCAATTCTCCATTCACAACTTTTCTATACCCTAGTTTGTCAAACTTACCACACATTATGAGTTCAGTAACTTGCCATAATCATATGAGTTTCGAAACTTATCCTAGTCAGACCATAGGCGTTCATTCGCTTAGGGGTTCAAAATATAGCATATGATTATGAGTCATGAACTTACCATAAGTATGAGCTTTAAGAACTCTCAACTAACGTTATATTCTCTACCTATTCATTATACACATGAGAAAAGAATTACCTTGTCAACATGCATATAGCAAATAGCGCGACATCAGGTTCCAATGATTATCAATGCCAGAAACTAAGTGGTTGTCAAACCAAACTCGGCCACTAATCAATATAGGAAGCTAAGCGGACAATTCCCCGCCCATACAAAGAATTGGTTAACCTAACCACTATATCGATCAGGAAGCTAAGTGATTCTAAAACCAAGTACAAATTCCCTGCCCATACAAGGAATCACACAACTCAGCTTCTGACATGAGTCCTCAATTGAAAACCCACATGATTCTAACTTTCTCTTTTCTTAATACGAATTTTCTTTAATCCGTATCTAAATATTTACCACTCTTTTCTGAGTTTACATTGTACCATTTCATAGTACCTTCTCTTTATAGCGTCAAGCTATATCATACCAATCACTTAACATATCATATGTTATTCAACTATTTAATCTAATCACGTCGTGACCTTATTTTGTAATCATTTCTCCTTATACTTACGATCGTTTTATACTATGATCTTCTTATTCTTCTCTGTAATCATATATTATATTATGATTTTACTTACGTTTTTTATCTTATAGACATCGTCTATTTATTATCACTTTTCATCTCTATTACTGGAGTTAGGTAACTCCGAATTCTTATCCTTATAGCCCTTTAAGATTCTTCTTTGAATCTTATTTATCTTTTTTTTTACTTTAATGATGAATTTCCTAAATTCATCTCTTATCACTTAAACTCGATTTGAGTTTATTCCTTATCATCATCTCTGCGGTTATAGCCTAAGGTACCCCTACCTAAGGTTTATAACCTACAGCTTTGATACCAATTGTGACGCCCCCAAATCCGGGTCCCAAGAACCTCGAACTTGGTACGTTATGATACTTCATCATCATACATATTCTATCATCTAATGTGGAACAAATAAACATATATTGTTTATTTTACATATTTTTATAACATTTTCCTAAGTTTATTAACCTTAACTGAATACATACCTTCAAAATTACAAAGGTTTACAGTAAGATAACTAAATAGTTATTCTTATTACAATCTATTACTGTATTTTTCTTTTGTCTTTGTCCTTCTTCAAGCCTTCGCCTTTATCTAAAATTTATTATCATGATATAGCAAGGGTGAGCAACTACTTTGCCCAACAATTTTAAATTCAATAAAGATATATCATGATTGAAAGAATAATAAGCTTTCAAGTTTTCAACAATTTAATAATTATGAAGGAACATGAATCAAGATGTCAATAATTGAATGACTGAATCAATAACGTTTAAAGTCAACAAGGACCAGGAATAACTTTATCTAAACCTTAGGGTAATGAAGGTGATCAGCCTTTCATACCTGATGAACATATATAACATGCACTAAGTGCGAATCAGTAATCAGTTTAGACGTGAATAATCATCAATAATCATTCACTAACATGCTTTGAAATATAACTCGAGTTTGAGTTAAGGAAACTTGCTTGCATAGTCGATTACCGCTACACAATTTAATTTAATCTCTTTACTGAAAAGACCTATCAGGTATAAAATTGATCTTTCAATTAGCATATCATACCTTATTTCATAATACTATTTAACACTTAATTACATAGTCAAATATTAGATAATCTTAACACCATATTCATTTACTTACTTATAATCTCATCATCTTATATTAACTTGTTTAACATTTACTCACAAAGTTAAGTATTAAACATTACACATTCGTCTTAATATTATCATTATACTTTGATAATCTTTTTATCACTTATAACTTATACTTATAAGTTTTCCCTTTATATGTTATCTTAGTAAGCTAGATAACCTTTCAGTAAACTGAAATATAATTTCAGTAAACCGGATTACATTTCAGCATCCTGAAATTACTATTTCAGCAGACCACAAAATATTTCAGCAGACTAAAACCATTTCAGCAATCCAAAATCTAATTCAGCACCCTAAATTCTCATTTTAGCCTATTACAAGCATAATATAGTTCATTGAATACCAAATTCAACAATTATATTGAAAAATAACATAAATCTCTTATTTTAATCTCCCGTCGAATATTATTAATTATGTAATAATATTTTACGCTAAGGTTATTAACCTTTTAATAACATTCCAGTCAAATACTACTAATAATATCTTAATCCAATATTATTAGTCATATAACAATAATTTAAGTGATTAATCATATTAATAAATAATTTAGTTCAATTATTTTCCTTTCTTTAATTAACTCATTAAACATTCTAAAATACCATAAACATCACAACACTTCACACCCGACCCAAAACTTCATTAAAAATCTGCATAAGCCATGCTCAAAGGTCTCAAGTCATAAATCGTATTTTTCATATTTTTCGACATCATACATTTAATTAAATCTATTTATCCATTTATCATCATTTAGATGAAAAATTCCAAATTAGTCCCAAAAATATTTCTTTTCTGAGATTTGACAGAATATAGTTCCATATTGAACATATATTTTTTCCGAAATTTTTAAAATCCATCTACTATTTTTAAATAGTCCATAATAGCCAAATATTCTCGGATTTTTCATAAATCGAGATTAGCTCCAAAAATTCTGAAATTTTTACAGTATGTTCCTGTTATACACATGTACTTGCAGTAAATATTTGGTAATTTTTGGACTTATAGACAGAAAGTTATTCGGGTAGCTTCATACAATTAGTCATTCACCGTAAAATCCATAACTCTCAAACCGTATGGCCAAACATTCTTAAATTTTTACACAACCTTCATATCTTCTGATATTATCACTTCAAATTTTTCCAAAATTTTTAAAGTATAAAAATGGATGAAATTACCCCCGCTGCTGACTAGTCCAAAATAGTACCTAGAAAACGGGATTGTTTTCACAAAAATCCACACCACGACTTTTAAAAACGTGATTTTTGAGTTCTACCACTTGGGTTTACTAGTCAACACACATATCTAGTACCTCTCTTTGACGGATCGAGAAAAGAATGCATAGATCAAAAACGGTGGATTTTCAAAACACTCAAAAGTTAGGTTTCATAAACTAGAAAAATTAATTTTTCTTTTCTTTTTGATTCAAACCAAATCAACACCCATTATGGGTAGATCCATACTTGAATCCATGAAAAACACAGATTATAGGGGTTTGAACTTCCAAATCAAAAACTCCCTTTCATCAAATTACAAAAAGAAAGAGAATAAATCTTAGGAAGAAAAAATAGTTTTATACATTTCTTCTTCTTCTTCTTTTTCTTCTTCTTCTTCATGGAGAATTTTTTCTCTCTCTCCCCCTTTCTTCTTCCATGGCTTCTGCCCCCTTCTCTCTCTCTCTCTCCCTCACGGTTTTTTTTCCCGTTCCTCTTTCTTGCTCTTTTTGCTTTTTCTCTTTCTCTCTCTTTCTTATCTCTTACTTCTTATTCCTATCTCTTTCTCTTTCCTCTTCCTTATCTTTTTATCTTCCAAATCCTTATCTCTCTTTTCTCTTCTTATTTGGACAAGTTGCCCATTTGTCTTCACTAATATTACCGACCATGTGACCTTAGAATCACCTCCCACATATTTTTTTTAATTACTTTATTAAATATCCATCACAAATGAGCTAAGCTTTGGGCTTTTAATTAATTTCATTGAGCTAGCAATTTTACTTGTTTTACTTACTAACAAAAACTAATTTGGGCTTTCAACCCTAATTAAATTGGGTCATTATAATACTTGCCCCACCCATAATATATTAGACTAGATTAAATAATTTAATCACCCTTAAATCAATTAGTCACAAATCCATTGCTTAAATAAATAATTGGGCTACAAATTTAATATAGAGTCATTTACATAAGTATACAACAAATAGAAAGTAATTACAAGAAAAGTGCATCAACTAAATAATTACAAAAAGAGTGTAATTAAGACTCATATTACAAAAATAGTACAATTTACATTAATAAAAAAACCTAAAATCAAGGACAACTAACTGCCATAATTAATAATTCAAATTCAAATCTTTTGTCTCTAACAATAATTTCAAATCTATATTTCAAAATTCAAATCAAAATGAGAAAATTAAAAATAAAAAATTATGAAGGAGCTAATGTTCATCATCCTCCTCTCTCGCCGCCACCGCTGCCGCTGCCGCCGCCGCCACCGGAGTTGCTATTTTGAATTTCTTTTGACGATTTGGTTATCCACAAAAATTGAAATTGTTACCTTTATACGAATTTTGACTAGTAACTGCATCACATTTAAAATAAAATTGGTAATTAAATAAAACTGAATTGGTTACCTTATCTAATGGTTTGGTAAACCAACTACATGAAATTTGGTTACCAACTGCATCACATACAAAATAAATTAGTAACCAAATAAAACTAAATTGGTTACCTTATCGGAAGGTTAGTAACCAACTGCATAAATTTTGGTTACCAACTGCATCACATTCAAAATAAATTAATAAGCTAATAAAACTGAATTGGTTACCTTATCAAATGATTTGGTAACCAACTACATGAAATTTGGTTACCAACTGCATCACATCTAAAATAAATTAGTAACCTAATAAAACTGAATTGGTTACCTTATCGGAAGATTTCGTTACCGGTGAAAATAAAGAATGGATCGGTGGCGGTGGGAGGCGGAGGGATCGAGGAGAGGGAGGGGCGGGAGGAGAAGGGGGTGGGGCGTGGGGCGTGGGGGGGAGGAGGGTGGAGGAGAAAGGGGGGCGGGAAGAGGGGGAGGAGAAAGGGAGGCGGGAGGAAGGGGAGGGGGAGGCAGAGGGAGGGGAGGTGGTGAGGCGGAGGTGGGGGCAGGAGGAGGGGGAAGGCAAAGGGAGGCGGAAGCAGGAGGGGGAGGGGGAGGGGGGCGACAGTGGGAGGAGAAAGGGCGGGAGGAGAGGAGAGGAGAGGGAGGGGGGGTGGGGAGGGAATGGCGGGAGGAGGGGGAGGCGGGAGGAGGGAGGAGGGAGTAGAAGAAGGGAAACAGAAATGGAGTGGGAGAAAATTGTGGGAGAGATGGGGAGAAAATTGTGGGAGAGATTGGGGAGAAATTCGTGTGCATAATTAAAGGGATAAGATTACACTCTTTTTGTAATTAAGTATTGCATTTGATTAATTTTGTAAATATTTTATTCATGCACTTTTTTTGTATTATTTTATTAAAATGTACTATTATATGTAATTGTTCCTTTAATATAATCTCCTTAGTCCATTAAATCTTAATTCACTTGAAATCTAAATAAATTATTGGACTATAATATTATTATAGCCCAATACTTTTAATTCTATTTTACCCTAATCATTTAATTAGGATTTTTATTACTCACACTTGAAAATAAATTCCTTACTTATGCCTTTTTAATTTCATAACCCAATTAGACTTGGTTGTAAAATTAATTATTTGAGATATATAAAATAAATTTCTTAATGTTACTATATATATTTATATACTAATATTCTCCCACATAACCTCTTAGGTTATTTAATTATCACTCCTAATATATATTAGGTTGTATAACTTAATTCTTATTTCACTTTTACATACAAAATAAATGTATTCACATTATAATAATGTATATTTATTTAATCATATACATAATTCACATAATCATAACATATTTCACTCCTCACACTAATTTTGACTTTTCTCCATAAAAAGTCACTATTGACTTTGACCACAAGTTAACCTTTACACATTTTGTGTTACTGTCTATTTTGACTAAACTTGACATTCCAGATGCAATCGAGCAGTCCGTGCTTCAAAATTCTATCTCTAACTCAAATTTTGAGTTTTAAATTACTCCCTTCTTATTGTTAATCGTATTAACTAACGATTTTATACTTATTCAAATTCTTATTTGCCAGTCAAGACCAACGTTCAAGCTATGTTAATTATTAACATTGTTTTATCTTGATCCCTATATCATTAACTTAATTCATCATTCCTCTTGCTAAAATATATATAGCACCTTACTAAGTATATATATTTCCATACATATACTCATCTTCGTTTAACCTCATAGCATCTCTTCATGTGAAATCTTATCTCCTTAATAAAATTTCCATATGTACTTATATAACATTTCTTAGGCTATTCAGTTTACATCGAATTTATAAGTATCATAATACCTTATTCTTTATATTCCTTCAAGTACATATTGATTCATTTCTAGGGTTTTGAAATTTTATAACCCATATTTTCTCTATTCTCATTCGAAGGGTATTACTTGAAAATTTTAAATAAATCCTCAAATTCTCATCTTGGTTTTATTCTTTAACCTTTATTCTAATCATTCAAGATTTTAAGAATTTTTGGGTTATCACACCGTCGGTATATGTCGGTGGGTCAAGCTGGGGCAGTGCTTATGCAGGTCTTGGGCAACGCAATGGGGGCCTACTTTTCTCATATGTGTTTTTGAATTGCTGATGCCAGCCTCTGCCTCCCATGTGGGGTATAAAGACCAAATGTTTATTGTATTTTGATGCTTCTTTGTAGCTAAATGTTTAGTTTTATAGCTAAATGTTTTAGTTTCTGTTGTCTTTTGCTTAACCTCGGGCTGTGAGGGCGATTAATATTAGGTTAGGCAATTGTTTTCCTAGGCTCTAGGTGCTTTAATCCTCTCGAGAGAAGAGGGTTATGCTATGATCTCCATTGTAATATCTTTAGCTTTTTGCTTTTTTATATACAAACAAAAAATTAGCAAAAAAATAAATCAACAGATGAATTCAAAGGCTATCAATGTATCTAACTGGATAAACAATTTATACTGAGCAGTCACTAAGGACTATTGAACATCTACTATAATTATCAATATTAAACTAATAACCCAAAAGAATCAAGTACTATAGATGATCAGTCTACAATACTCTAAGTTATGCATAACTATATAGTAATATTCACGTGTGTGTTGGGGCTTCCAACAATAAACACTCCCCTTACCATAAGGGTTGTTCAACTCAGTTTTCAAGATTTCCACACCAGTCAATTAGTTTGGATAGTTTTATAAACATGCATATAGTCTAGCCGAATCAAATGGCATAGACACTTTCATAATATTCAAGAATAATACCAAGTTCAACATGAATAATAGTATGCTCAAGAGTTCAACATACTAGCTCAATTGAACGAGAAAGTAAGATAACTTGCATTCAATATACGAATCACATGAATTTCAAGAAACTTGCTCAAATCCAAAGTTGTGTTAGTTAGGAAACTTGCACAATAAATGTAGGGTTCAGATACTTGCCTTAAGCATAGTCTATCGAATCCTATTTATAGCGTATTATAAGTACAAGATGTTTATTAGCTAACACATTCTTTAGACTAACATTTGAAAATCATGATCAACATTCATCTCTATCACATAGCATGCTTCTTAACACATTACATAGCATGATGATCATATATTACAAGTTAAAGTAAACATATAGGCATGCTTCAAATTTTAGATCAAAAATAAAAACTATTCTCGACTGCAGGATGGCGCAGCTGCGCCCTGTCTAGGCTTAGGGACAGTGCAGCTGCGCTGTCCCCTGGCTAGACCAAGGTCGAGCTACTGCTCTCCTGATTTCAGTCCCACTCTAACATACCACTACACTTATACTTCAACATATGTGCACGTTAGAAGCTTTGACACATGACCATTTTTGTGCTCATCTTTACAAGTTCTTAGTTTACAACTTACATGGTATTAGAGCATAACAAGATCAAGTGGTTACCATATCTTATAACTTGGCTAGGTGACCACATAGATATATCACAATCTGTTAATACACATGCGTATAGTATTCATATTGTTTGTTCACAACTATCATTGTTCAACACTTCGAATCATGCTTTAAACTCATGTTTGATTTAGTTATCATCATGTTCAATACATATGGATCATGTCTAGGGATATTATAGACATAACATGACATCTTAACCCTTTAGAATCTATATATCCATGTGATACAACTAAATTTTGAAAATATGTTCAAGTTTACTTTTGAAATCATTTTAGACTTGAACTATGCAATCTAACACATACAAGACAACTTCAAAGCTCTAAACATATGTAGTTAAGTCATATTAACATTCTTGCAAGATCAGAATGTATATCATGTAGTAGTCATGCATGTTAGCTTACTATACTAAGCTTTTTTTTGAAAACATCTCTAACACAAAGTCTAATAAATTTGGTCATGAATATAGTACTAAGAATCATACATCGTGATCATTTATGTGTGAAATCAGTCATGTGTGTAGACTAGTAAGCTCAAAATCTGCAGAACATAAACTTCAACATAGTTTTTTTCAAAACTCAAAGTCCTTGTTAAAGATCTTCTACCAAATCGTGCTAATCCTAGTAAAACATGCTCACATTAGGTTATTATACTTATATATACATGTTACACATGCTTGCATGTTGGCTTAAGCCATAATAATTGATCACACTTAGCAGATTTTTAAAACAGAAGGCTCAACTGAACTCAGAGGCCGACGCAGCTGCGCTGCGCCTTAGTAAAATTATGGCGCAGCTGCGCCACTTCTGGTTTAGTAGCAGAAGCAGACTCTGTTTTACAGAGTCTTAGCCAACTTGATTTTCAACAATTTAAACTTGTTCCAAACTATCATTCAAGAGTTCATACATGTTAGAAAACTTCTTAAACACCTTATAGTATGCTAATTCATCTTAATTAACATAGAATTTCAAGTAATTCCAAGAATCAAACAAGACCCATTTCAAGAACATAATTAGAAATTATACCTTCTTAAGCTTAAATTGGACTTCTCACTCATTGAGTAGGCTTCTACAATGCTCAGCAACTTAGAACTCTCTACTTAGACTTCTCAGACAACTCTTAGCAACACAAAAACTGAAATTGTAGCTTATATTTATAGAAAAAAGCATGGACTAGACATTGACATTACACAATCTTGGAGTCCATGGTGTAATGGAAGGATACATAGGTTAATGAAGAGTGGTTTAACAACTCCATACCAGACACTTAGCTAGCAAATGATCATCTATGATTTAGCAGCTTGAAAGTTACGTGAAATAGAGTTAGGTTACTGTTCATTGTACTTTGTGACACTCAATTTGGGACAAGAGAGAAAAATCTCAGCATTTGGTCATGTAAAGCTTAGTTTAGTTCCCATAATGTAATATTAAGGTACAATTGTTACCATATTATGAATTTAAAGATAAATTTTATACTCACATCATATAATCTATGTACATTTTATCACACCGGTATACTTTATTAAAATAATAGTTTACAATATGCTTATGGTATATTATTTTAATATATGCCCACATACATATTGTCACATACACATTTCATGATGTATTCGTATCATATGGTTTCAATAAATCTTAATATATAGTTACTACATATAGTATAGTCACATAAGTGTCACCCTACACTATATAATGCAGTTGTATTCCATATATATAAAATATTTAATTATTGTACACTTGCACATAACAGTCAATATAATCTTTTTATATTAATAACTTACTTATATGTTTTATGTCAAATAGATAAATTATTTATTGATTAATTAACAATAGTATTAATTAATCCATTCCTCATTGATTAACGTAATTATTAATCTCTATAACAATTAATATAAATTAATCGTTCACTTAATAATTCCTTCGTTGATTAATATCAACATAACGTACTTTTATCCTATAGTTTATTAACGTCACACATGTCACATTAGTGTTCCATTTCATTGCCACGGAAGAAAACTAAATTTTCTCCAACTGATCTCTGGCGCAGCTGCGCCAGTTTGTACTGCTGGGAGGGCGCAACTGCGCCGTACCCTGACAGCGCCAAACTGGTTTAGCTTCAAGCCAGTTACAACCTTTATCGTCATACTAGTTTTTACACGACATGAATTAATGTCCACATGAGTGATAATGCAAATCTAAGAGTGTATTCATTACTTATATGAAATCACATGATCAAATAAGATTAATCTTCCTAATTCCATTTTTAACTCGCTTAGTGAATTTCCTCATTTCACATGATGCCACACAAGGCATTTTACAATTCTCATTGTCAAATCCACACTTCTCAATGCGTATTAATCTAGTACGAATCAATTGAATTATTCAACTTACAAAACATTAACACTTATATTCACATAAATATTATTTTCGTTAATATATTCATTTAATAAAACGTGAAAATTCTCGGGTATTACAGATCTTCATTTGGTTCATCAGTCACAGAGTTTTGGGACTCTTTAACTGGGACATTTCTATTTTGGGTTAGCTCATGTCTCTATGATCTTGTCAGGAGTGGTTTTAATATTTGTGGAGTGGTTAACAGCTATGTACCCTGGTTGACCTATCCTTCAGGTTTATCTCAGATCTTCTCGCAAGTATTCCACTTTTTCATTTTACTCCCTAAGCTTTATCATCTTCATCATTTGCATCTGGAACTTCCTCAGACTGATCAACAACTTTAGGCTGAAATCTTCCTAAATGAGTCATAGGAAGGTATCATCAGAACAAATCACTCCACGATTGTTGACAAAACTACGAACGTAGTCTTTCTCATTCAGGCTTAAGTATCTTTTGTACTCGTGGTACTTGTGAAGGAATTTTTTAGTGGTGCATTCTTCATCATTAGTTTAATGATCCTTTGATATGAACTTCCTGGATGTTCCCTTTGGAATGATATGCTTTGTATGGATAAGACCAATAGATCTCTTTTATCTTGGTATGAATAGCCTGCTTTCATATGAAGATCATCAATTGTGTGATTCTTCATTGATGGGGACTCATCAAGTCTTCAATAAAAATATTTGACTTTTTGTTCAGGCTGAGATACCATTGCAGCATCCACCTCTGATGAGTTGGCAAGTCTGGACTCTACGATCGGTAGTGACTCTACGATTGATATGAGTGAAGGCTTCTTTGATTTATGGCTGCGTTTTCCCATCTTAAGCAGCTGACCTTGCAGCTGGTTGAATCCTTATGACTGAAGCTTATCTGCTTTAATATTCCTTGTTTGGTCAGATAGATCAAGTACATACAGGTTAGGTAAGTTTCTCTCTTTGGTACCCATGATTGTTTAGGTCCTGCTAGATTAGTTTTCTTAAGATCCCTCATATTCTTATATTTATGTCACATTGGCATCAATAATCATATTTATGCATATATAAGATTTAGATATGACATTTATGATGCATGATTATGAGTGTGTAAATGATTAAGTATTTTGATAGGACATTCTTTTTCTTAGCTTGTTTCACTCTTTGATTGGTTGTGTTTGCAGATCTTGAATGTTCTCAGAGTAGGAATCAACTCTATTTCTTATTTGCATTTGGTTGATTCTTGGAGATGATCAGTTTCTAAGAATCTTTGAGATACTCCTCTAGTGTTGATCATACTCTATATTTTATTAAGAACACAGAACATTGGTTTTGTATATATTTGCATACATACCAATCCTTCAACAAGAGTTAATCCACTTAAGCTTCGTAAGTTTAGATTAACTTATGACATACTCCATGCTTCTTTCAAGATGCTATCTTCAACCTGAACTTTGAGTGGAGAGAGAGTTTATTGACAATTTAAGTATCCAACCTTAATGTACTATCTCTCTTCCCCTTTTTAAGAAGAGTATGGTCTCTTGATAGAGTATAGTTGTAGTACATAAGGTGATGCAACATAATGTTTATGTACGTGTTAATGAGGAAGGGTACCTTTACACTGTCAGTTTCTTGACAGTCATTTGTCTTGCTATAATGATGTTAGGCATTGATGTGCACATCTTTACATTCATTGTTGACAACTTGTTGCTCCATTTGACCTTAGATCAATCAGGAATCATCTTAGAGTTAACAACATAGGAAATTCTTGGCAGCTTTAGTTCTTTGATAATCTTGAGTCAAGGATCAGATCCAACTGATTAGCCAAGTACATATTGAATTAAATTTTCTTTCTTCTCTAGATAGACATTTCTCTGCATGTATAGGCCTTTCATCTTTTAGAACAGAGGATGACAGACTCATTGCTTTTGATGCCCTTTTTGACTTCCCATCACTAGTCTGCAGACTGCTGATTTACTTTGGACATGGATTGGTCTTGTCGCTGCATTCATTTAAAATAGGGACCGATCTGAGCAGCTTCAGGTGAATGTACACATTTACCTGTATGCATAATTTTCAGCGTGTGAGTTCATCAGTAATTATAAACGACTTACTACTAAACTTAGTTTAGAACATGGTTTATGCCTAGGATCAGACTCAAAGCGTTATCTTTTAGAATGTAATATGAGAACCTGCTCTGATACCAATTGTTAGTTCCCAGAAGGCACACAATAGATCTAAAAGGAGGGGTTAAATAGATCTTTTAAGTTTCAATTTTTTTTACACTTTAGTTTTCATTGCTAAGTAATTAGCAGATGAAAAACTTAAGAATTATTTCAAACATAGCGTAATAAGTTAAGATTCCCCTTCATAGATATTTTGTTGACCATTTTTCTAGAGTAAGTTTAGATGTAAGTAGTTATCATATTCAAAGCATTTATAGCAGTTAGGTTCAAAATGTAAATGACAGTATGTAAAAGACATAAGAGATTTTAAGTGGTTCAGAGACTCAAGCTCCTAATCCACTCTTTTACTTCAACAAGCAGGGATTCCACTAAGAAAGTCTTTATATCTTTGAATCATTAAGATTTCTTCAAGGCCAGCAGCCTTGGAACTCTAGTTCACTAAGAACTCTTCAAGTTTAGTAGACTTAGAACTTCAGTTCAATAAGAACTCTTCAAGGCCAGCAGCCTTGGAACTCAATTTTAGTACCTAAAATAAGGACCCTTCAGGCCCTGGCTTCTTATTGTCGTTGTTGTTGGTGGTGAGCTGCAAAGATAACTTTAAGCTTGTTCATCCTTGATACTTAGCAGCTTGTTATGATCCTTTTTGGATTCTGCATCAAGACTGGATCACCATTGGACAGACTGCTAAGTTGTTCATGAAGTTCGATCTCTTTGAGTACTTAGCAGTTTGTCTCTTCTTCTTTGGTGCAGCTGATCTGATCTTAGCTTACACACCTTCACCACTTGAGGTTTGCTAAGTCTTTGCACTTTTGGTAGACTCCGTCTGGCATTTAGCATCCTCTGAACCTTGGTTGGCTTGTGTACAGATTTGGTTATGTATCTGTTCTTCTTCAGCTCTTGGTGGTTCATGGTGATTCGTAGAGTGGCTCTTCGAATCTTCTCTTTAATCTGCCAATCTTTTTAATGCTATTGTCTTGGCCTTCTCGGCTCTCAACTTGGCTGACAGTTTTAATGGCATTCTCATCGTTGTTGAGTGAAGCCCTTTTCTGTTAAATCTTTTCTCTTATCTTGCTTTAGTTCTACTATCGTAGTCTCATTGCCACTGTGACATAATTTGTATTGCTCTGTAGAACTCGTAGAGTCAACAACTTGTCAAAAACCAACGCCTTCTTCTTTCAAGCTTCAGTTGTTAAATAACCTTTCTTAAGCTTCCCGTTGGATTATAGCCATTGGAAGGTATTTAAATTGATTTGCAGATCTCAAGTTATTTGGTGCAGACTGCTGATGTGACATGACAGCCCTTTCTTCACTTTTCTGACACTACAGTCTACTATTTCACCTACCACATTAGAGATGTCACTTTAACGTGTCAGGCTGGTAGTCACCTTTATTTCTTCTTTCTAACTCCTCGATCAGAACATCAGGAGTTGTCCTTCTGCATCGATGCTTTCAATCAACAACGTTCGAATGTCAGTCTTTGTATTGATACGTTGCCAAGGCTTCAATACTCAAATGACTGAACTCTACGATTCTGATGCAGATAGCCGAACTCTATAATTCTGAGAGTATTATTTGGATTTGCAATGCAAAACCTCTTTTCATTTACTCGTGCAGTGCTTCAACACTTCTACTTTCCTGGACTTACATTAGATATTGACAACTTGTTTGAATGCTCTGGGCCTCCTGAGATTCAAGACTCATCTGATTGACCATGCTCAGCTCTCTTTCTACTTATGATCTCACGTTCACATATCATCAATGGTCTGACCCATGCTTAATCTCCTTTGTCTATTCTCTAAAGGTTAACCAGTATCTCTGTATAGACCGCATCAGTTTCTGCTTCTCATCTGGCTAGCACTACGATCATGGTTATACCCAAGATCGTTATCCTTTGTTTATCTTGACAACTATTGCATTGCTGACTTCCTTTTGTCAGTCACATTATTTGAAGTCTTCTCATTGTTGCTTGTGGAAGACTTCCCTTAAATGGCTTTACAACTTAATCAGGATGCTGATGTAATTTGTGCTTCGATCTTCTGTTTGCTTGCAAGCCATTAGGTGAATGCTCTCTGGCTTCCTTCAGGTAGATTGCATCTTTTACAGTTCTGTCCAGAGGCTTCATTCTTTGGATGCTTTGGGAGTGTTTATGTATTGAGAATCGTGTTAACACTACGATTCTTCCTTGGCATTGTGAGCACTGATAGGCTTTGTCGAAGACTTTGTTTTGCAAACTACGATGTAGCTTAGGTTATGCAGACGCTACAACTCCAAGAGTAGATTATACTTCAGACCACGATTTCTGCCTTAACACTTGTTGTTCTTGTCTGATATAGCTCGACTACGATTTCTACCTCTGGTATAATTAGTAGACTCTACGACTTCAAGTGTGGTCTACGATTCTTGACTTGCCTTGGTTTGGCAGGCGCTTGGACCATCATTATGATATTGAGTGAGGCCCTCCAAGGAAGACTACGATTCTGTAGCAACTTTCTCGATACTCTACGATTCTGCCTTGGCTTCTGCAATCCCTCGGCTGGCTCGACAGACTACGATTCTACCATGATAGTCTCTAAATTCTTTCTCTCTCCTGGCAGACTTCGAAGACTAGTGCAGTACTCGACGATCAGACAGGCCTATCTATTACATCATATAAGATCAACCTAACAAGCTTGATCTTTCTATATTTAGTCATTGTATCATATTCTTTTTAAGGACTTTACAGAACTGTTTTGTTCATATAGAATCAACCTAATATATTTGATCATTTCAGTCTAAGTCCTTGTACATGTATTCCTATTATCTAACCAAGGACTTTACATCTTATTTCAATGCATACATATTTGCATAATCATTATTTAAGATCATAATCAAATCTTATGTAAATAGGAATATCATTCACATGCTTATTCCTAACAGATTGAATACCCAATCAATGGATTTAGATCCGGTTCCAGTGATGGACTTGTTTAAGTTGTAATGAAGGCTTGCAACCCTTTGTACATGTAAATACAGGGCCTTAAAATGGATATCTAGATATAAGGCTCTAAAATAGTGAAAAATCATGTATGTTGTGCTCGGGCTTACTTTAATGGCTTACATACCCATAAGAAGTCTGACCCTTGTAAATAGTTTATATTTAGCCTCGTAGATGCTTCGCATATCAAGAAATAAAATCAAATCAAGCCGAATATGGAATTAAATGGAAGTATCAAATGCCTCAATTCCTATTTGGGCAAAAAGGATTGAAAATCAGATTTCAAAACTTCACTTTTATTTCTTGTTTAAAAATAAACTTTTATGTAAATCAAACCCTTTGTACATAGGTCCAAAGAGGCACAACACTACTTTCAAATAAAGTACAAAATATCTTTTCAAATAAAAAGCTTTCAACACACACACACACACACACACATGCATAGGGAATGAAAAAGTAGTGGTAGCCGTGTTTCACGGAAGTCGGGGGTGCCTAATACCTTCTCCTCGCTTAAGCAAGCCCCCGAACTCTATGAATCTCGAGTTCCAGACCAATTAAATAGAGTCAAATATTGGGTCATATTGCGAACACTTTCAAAATTCGGATGAGTTGATACATCCATTTAAATTCATATCAACTGGCGGCTCTGTCTAATTTGGCCCAATCGTCGCGCATTAAATCAAACTTTTCAAATCGTCAACATTTATGTCGATTTTTTCTAAAATCTCATATTTAAGAAGATAAAATCAAACATAGCAAAAATCTAAAGGGCAGAGAATACGGTAGGAAAAATTCCCAGCGTCGACAGTGGATAAGAGGGTTTTGTAGCTTTTAGTCCGTACAAAAAGTTGTGTCGCGATATTGTGTAACCTCAAGTTTTAGGGCGTAAAACTTAGGAGGATTATTATAAGTTCGTTATTTTGATATTCTAATGATTCAAAATTTAGCCTGTAATTTTTTTCTTTAAAAGTTTTCTACATTAAATTTTCTATTGTTTTATCTCTCATTATTTTATTGTGAATTGCGTTTATTTAATTACCAACAAATTTGTAATAAGTAATGGCATGCTAAACTAATATAAGCAAGTCTGGACAACGAAATGAGGGAACATAACTAAGCCGAAAAACTGTATTCACTAAAAGGGAAAGAAAATTAAAATATCTAACTATTCCTCTGCTCAAGTAAATTAAAAATCAACTAAATATTCTTCATGCTTATGTGATATGTCACTAAGATAAGCTCCAAAGGTTCATCAAGAAAGCTTACATTACTAAACAGGCTCCTCTTGCAATTCTTTAAACTTTTTAACTGCCAGGCCAAATGGAATCGTGTTTTCGATAAATGTTAATACCCTTTCTCCAGCAATTCCCCTGTTACAAAAAGCAGAGAAAGAGAGAAAGTCGCAGCAACAAGTAATATCAATAAAATTAGAAGCAAAGGCCAGTGAAATGACAAAATATAAAATTATAAGATCCCATAGTAAATCATACAGCTTAACACTATAAAATCCAAGAGAAGATTGAATATAAATTTTGAATTAGACAGAAAAGAAGTAAAACATTAGTATAAATAGAATCATACACAATCTCCTATAATTTGTTTAAACAGCTAAGCAACTGAACTGGGGAAGAACACTCTGAATAGTTAACGCTGTCAGTAATTCAGAAGCATTAACGAAATTAATTTACCTATGTATGTTTTGTGGAATCGAAAGTAAAATTTTTACCAGTGTTCTAAAAATCCTCGCCTAAGTCCGCCTAGGCGCTAGGCCCTCCTTGGCGCCCGCCTAGGTGCCAGGCCCCCCCTTGGCGCCTGACTAGGCGCTAGGCTCAAAGCGGCCAAAAAATCGGGGCCTATGTGAAGAGATTTTTTTATTTTAATAATTATCCAAATCAAATCTTAATATATTTATTTTTCTAATGATTTACCATAGTCATAATACATGTTGTAGCATATCAAATCACAACAAGAAGTGAACAATATCAAGTCAAAATGAATAATTTTATTATAGTTATAATTTTTTGAACTTGTACCAACTTCAAATTATATAAATGATGATACATTTGTAATATTTAGTTTAATTCAATATAATTCTTAAATTTATGTTTAGTTTCTTAAGTTTTAATATTGAATTAAATTCTTGAAATTTTAAATTTTATTATTTAATAGCAATCTTGTTTATGAATAAAACTAATATGTTAAAAATATGTTTGAACTTTGAACAATTGCATGTTTGTGTTTGAATTTTGACATTAGCAATATGAATATGTGTTTGAACTTTAAGCAAATGCTTTTATTATCTTTATTATAGATTATTTTGCTTTATATTATCGTTTTATTTGGATAAATATAAGATAAAATATTAAAATTGACTTAGAATAAAAAATCCCGCCTAGGCCCCCCTCGGTCGCCAGCCTCCCTGTAAGACCCCAACTTATTAATGAATAAAATCAAATTTTCTCTAAATATTATTGTGAATAATAAGGGGTTAATTTGATATAATACTTTGGTTATGGGTGAAATGTGTAAATTTTACAAAATAAGCAAGTGGTTATAAAATATTTATTTTATCGGGGAATATTCGTTTGGTCGTGGAATATTCTTGCTGTCGGGGAATATTCGTACGACGGCGCAGCCTTGTGTGGGCCCCATAACGGAAAGTGATTGGATGAAGAAAATGACAAGTATAAGTTGTTTATATATAACGGCGTAGTTGTTACCGTTAATACTATTGGAATACCTGGTGGTTAAAATACAGTAGCACACGGTATTGCACCAATTATTGATTCTTACGTAAGAAGGCACTACTCAATAATTGTTACAGTAGTTATTGTTTAATATTTTATTTTATTGATTCAATAATTGATGCGTTGATATTTTATATTATTGTTGTTTCAATAATTGTTGATGCACAGTATTTTTCATTATCAGATCAATAATTCATATTATTTGAATAATATTATTAGATAACATTATTGGCAATGTCTAGAAAGTTCTGTCTAAAGAGAGGTTTGGTCATCTAATTGCGCGCCAGTAAGGAGAAATCCTTATTGGAAAGCCCCCTCTTTCCTGGAAACGGCCTGGTTGTCATAAATGTGATTCTGTAATATTATTTGTGAATAATTAATTATTGATTCATATGATAAGGAAATATTTATTTTATGTGGATATAAATGAGAGATATATTTTGTGGTTAAAAATGAAGGAGTTAATGTTGAGGTTTTTATCAGTATTTTTATCGGAATGGAGGTATTAAAAATCAGGGTTTTTGAGATATTTTGCGGGGGTTATAATTTTTAATCCGACCGTTGGATCGTGGTAATTTTTGGATATGTTATACATATATAAGTTGAGTATATGTCCACAAATTTTGAACCGTTAAAAATAAACGTATGATTTATTATGAATTTTACGAGATGACTGGTTCAGAAATTGTTGAATTTTCGGAGTTTATCATTTTGATAGAAAATTCTAGAATTGGTGGGCCCCACTCTTGGTTGGTGAAAAAATGTGCTGAGATTTTTATTCAAATGTGGTGGGTGGGAATAGTAACAGGTAAAGCCATCAGGTTGCAGGTTAAGTCTGCTTCGGCGTGCTAACATTTTCCTATAAATAGAGGGCTAAGTTAGAATTGAAAATCACACCAGAAACAAGTTTTCTCTCTTTCTCTCTCTAGATTATTGAGTGTATTTTGTGAGTATTTAGATACTTTGAGAGTTTCTATTCATCAGAGCAAGTTTCTTTCAGCCTTATACCGGTATTCCGACCAGAAGTACTGATATTTTGAAGTAAGGGATATTATTTTCTTCTTAATGATATTATTTTCTTCAATATCATTATGCTGAAATATTGATACGAGTTTTTATCAAATTTGGAACTTTTTGTGTCGGGGTTACTATTCACGTATACGGCACTATTCACGTATACGGTACTATTCACAAATACGGCACTATTCACCGAAAAATAAAATTTTTCCTTTTTGTCCAAGATGTCTATTACGGTTACTATCTTTGATTGTATCCATGTTTTGATCTTTATTTTTGAATTCTGCTTCACAATTGATTATTATGAAGTATTATTGATCTTGGATAAACTGTTATACGAATCCCTAATATTTGTCCTTCTGTCTCACAGGATTCGTTCTCTTTAAGATATTTTTCATCATCCTCAGTCCTAAATGATGATATTACTGAATATCTTTGGCCTGTAGTGCAAAGATGTATGATTGCTTGATGAATATCTTTGGCCTGTAGTGCAAAGATGAACAGGTGTTGAGATGAACATGACTGACAGGTGATACAAATGAATATCTTTGGCCTGTAGTGCAAAGATGAATATTTGGATAAAGATGATTATTAATTGATGTTACAGGGATAAAATATTGATGATGGACTTTTAAATCTTAGAAGATAGTAGAATTCTTTCTCTACTTGACTCTTCTAATGGTTTGCTGTTTCCGCTGCAGTTGTTGATCTAAAACTTGTTGTCGATTATATTCTATCAGATTTTTTCCTGTTGAAGACTAACGATAATTTGTTGTATATTATCTTAGTCATAATATTCTTTACTGGGCTAGTTGAGCTCACCCTTTTCCTTTTTGTTCCATTTTTCTTCTCAAGAGGTGAGAACATAGCAGGATCTAGTCGGGGTATGGAGTGATGGTTTTCGAAAGATGTTTTAGCAGTCCTCACTATTTCTGTAAAATAATATTTGAATAATTGTATTGAGGACTTATTTGAGTGTGGATATTGTCTAGAAGATAATATTTGTATTTAAACTCACAGTATGTGTTGTCGTATTTTGCACGACAATTATATTATTGAAGTTGTAGTTTGCTTTCTGTACCATGTATTTGACGACTCAGAATGGGTGTTGTATACCTATTTTGGGGGCGTCACACTCCCGCCTAGTGCCTTTTAGAATATTAATTTTTACCTTATACGTTGTGTCAATAACCGTGAATTGTAACCCTTCTTTATTCCGTAATATATATATATATATATATAGTATTATTTAATATATATGTAATAACAAATGATTAAGCAAAACAAAACATAATTATAAAATGGAAAATATAAACAGATAAATTCGAGTCCTTTGAATTTACAAAGTCTCCTTAAAGCAAATTTATTCCCTCACTGATGCCAAAGAATTAATTGAATAATTGCTTCCCAAGATAAAATAGATTTCTAATTCTTAATTAGAAGCACTTCAAAATTAAGAACACTTCGAACACAATCCTATGTTATGTACTGAACTTAATGACTAGTAATGATGCATGCATAAAGAAAAATAGGGAAAAACTCATTGCACAGTGTTTTTTCAGAGAACGGGAATACTGTAACGGGAAGGAGCAGAAGGGAATAATGGGAAACCTTACTGCAACAGGAAGGAGCAGAACAGAACAGGAAAGCGAGAAATTATTTTTTTAATTTTTTTCTTTTCGGTGCCCACATAGATTATTTATAGGAACAATTCCGCAGTTTATTACCGTTGGCGCTTAAAACCATTAGCAAAACTACGCAGTATCATGATAATCATTTTAACAAAATCTGATAAAATATTAAACATATTTTTTCCAAAAAAATATATATCACGACCCGCCCGACCGACCAGACGGACGGCGGCGGTGGCGCGCGTGTGGGTTTAAACCAAGCCTTGGCTAGGTCCTCTCCCTTCCACAAAAGTGGGGTGCCCCTTGGGCCCCTTCCCATTGAGCAAACATCCCATATTTATGTTCTTTATTTTTCCTTCTAATGCCCTATGTGGGACTTTTGCAATTTATAACATTTCAAGTAGGTAACTTTGAAGTCAATTTTCTCATTCAATTCTTAATGGATTTGAACACATAAATATACCACGTTATACTCCTCGAAGAGGAGAACGCATTGATGCATAAACCTGACATTTTTGGAGTGTGGGTCCCATATTAAATTAAGCTTCAAAATACTTTAATATTTATCATTGTCAATCCCTTGTCAAACCCATTTCCAATAATCCCCCACATGAATGTAAAATTGGTTTTACAACATGGAAATTAAAATAAAAATGTTATGAATATGCAGACTCTAGTTCAGTACATGAGAAAATATATTTCATCAGGTTAAGTAGCCTAGTGGCTTTGAACTTACTATAGCAAAATCTATCGAATTTATTTTGCTAATCAGTAGACTTAATGTCTTTGAACTGTCAGCTTTTTCGTTTAACCAAGACAATAGAATTCACAAAATATTTCTTCAGACATAGTTGGTTCTCACGTTTGTGTTCATTTTGGCCTTGAAACATCTCTTAGTTCCGTGAGTATATTAGAGAATTCAGCATTCAAATTCTCATAGAAGTGGCCCCCCTTCTTACTCACATAGGTGACTTCTATAAAGAGTATCCTGCAATACTCCACTTGAACGTATTTCAAGATATAAAAGTTATTAAAAGTGTAACTTATCCTGATTCTCGCGGCAGATATGCACTGTCTCATCATAGGAATGGTTAGAAGTAAATATCTCCTCATTGCTTTTCTAACTACTACATAGTTCAGTTTGCTCATTGAACCTACATCTTGGGATCTGTCAACTAAGTTGGGTTTCCACTATGACGACTCTTAATTAAACAATAGGCTTTAAACCCATTCTCTTCGATGAACTTTCCACTTGCTCTCTTGTTAAACCTTTCGTAAGCGGATCCGCAATATTATCTTTTGACTTTACATAATCAATTGAGATAATTCTATTTGAGAGCAATTGTCTAACGGTATTATGTCTTCGTCGTATATGGCGTGACTTACTGTTATATAGATGATTTTGTGCTGTTCCAATTGCTGATTGACTATCACAATGTATATATATAGCTGCCACAGGTTTTGACCAATTTGGAATATCCTCTAAGAAATTACGAAGTCACTCTGCTTCTTCTCCAGCTTTGTCTAAAGCAATGAATTCTGATTCTATTGTTGACCTTGCAATACATGTTTGTTTTGAGGATTTCCAAGATACCGTTGCACTACCAAGTGTAAAAACATATCCACTTATGGATTTTGAATCTTTAGTATCAGATATCCAATTAGCATCAGTATATCCTTCCAATACTGCTGGATATCTTGTATAGTGCAGTCCATAATTTTGAGTATGTTTTAAATATCCCAAAACTCTCAAAATAACTTTCTAGTGATCTTTACCTGGATTACTCGTATACCGACTTAGCTTACTTACTGAATAAGCTATATCTGGTCTAGTACAGTTCATGACATATATTAAACTGCCTATTATACAAGAATATTCTAGTTGAGATAGGCTATTACCTCCATTTTTGGCTAGATGAAGATTTATATCAAGTGGGGTCTTATTTAGAATTATATTACACTTATTAAAATTTTCAAGTATTTTCTTAATGTAATGAGTTTGAGATAATATAATTCCATCAGATATTCTGGAAATCTTAATTCCTAATATTATATCAGCAACCCCCAAGTCTTTCATATCAAATCTATTTGCCAACATACGTTTGGTAGAGTTGATAACTTCATTGTTGCTACCCATGATTAACATATCATCCACATAAAGACAAACAATGACATATTCTTTTTGAGTGCTTTTGACATAAACACATTTGTCACACTCATTAATTTTAAAACCATTTGATAACATAACATTATCAAATTTCTCATGCCATTGTTTTGGTGCCTGTTTCAATCCATACAATGATTTAACAAGTTTGCACACGTTCCTCTCTTGTCCAGGAGCAATGATGTAACATTTCATATTTTTTTTTAGATGTAAGTTATAAATATTTATTGGTTTATATAAATATTTATTGGATATGTTATTGTTGAATAAATAATTGTTCAATTTGAGTGATGTGGTTTATTTAATTATTTGTTGAATAAATAATTAAATATTAAATATTTATTGGCAATATTAAATTTTATTGAATTATATGGCAATTTGAGTTGATGTGATTTAATTAATTATTTGTTGAGTAAATAATTAAGGAGCTAAATAAATTAATTATTATGAGATTTTATAATAATGGAGTTTAATTTAATAAGCTAGAGAGCTTATAATGATTTTAAATAAATAATAATATTTAAATGAGAAATTGTAGTTTGAAATATTAGTTGATTAAATGAAATTATAATTGTAAAAAGAATTATAATTGTTTATGTGTTAAAGTAATTTAATAGATTAATGTTTAATTGATTTATTAATTTAATAAAGGTGTGACTAATAACCTTGCTATAAAGGAGTTATTAAAATAAATAAAAAAATAGTTTAATTTAGTTTTGTCAAACAAGGTATAAGGATTAATCAATTTGTTTTAATTCAGTTTACCAAACAAGGTGTAAGGATTAATGGGTTATTTTTATTATGCTAGCCAAACAAGCCTTAAGGCTTTTGATTTTTAAAACTTATGTAACTGACATAACTTATGTCAGTACTTATATTATATAATTATTATAATTATATCTTATATGCGTTATAATATTTTACGTAAGATTAGAGGAGAGAGAAAGGAGAGAAAAAGAGAAAAACTCAGAAGAAGAAGAAGAAGAAGAAGAAAAGAAGAAAACTAAGAGAAAAATTGAGAGAATTAAGAGAATTTTACAAGTTTTGGAGAAAAGATTTGGAGAAAAAGTGATAGTGTCATCATCTTTCATAATCCAAGGTAGGAGCTCTAGTTCTTTCTTTAAAAATTTAGTTTTCTTCTTCCCAAAAAGTCTCTGTGAAAATTTTATAAAAGATAAATTGTTGTTATGTATATGGTTTGGCATGATTATTAATTATATGGTTGTTCTATGAACTTATATATGATTATAGAGAAATTAGTTCATGCATATATGTGTTTTGTGGAAGAAAATATATTACAGAGTGTTCATATGACAATATGTATGAATATGGCTATTTTAAAATAGAAATTAAGGTTTTAATTGTTGTTAAATGGATAAATTGATTGTTAGAATTGATAGAGTATGTAAAAACATAATTATGATGCTTTGAAATTTCTGTTTTGGTTGAATAACAAAATCACAGTGTTGATTTTTATGAAAAATATCAAAAATGGAGTTTTTGGGTTTTAAAATATGTTATTCTAGTATTTAATTTTCTAAAATTATGGTTTAAGTTGTGTTAATTTAGTATTTGTATGCTCGGTGAAGTTTATGTGTAATTTGTATTAGTTATTCATGTCAATTAGTGTTGGAATTGAAGTTATAGACAGAAAATTTAGTTGTTCGTGGTTGGTTTCTGTGAGTTTCGGCGCCCCAGCGTCAAAATTCACGCCCCAGCGCCAAATCTCGCGCCCTGGCGCCAAGGTTCGCGCCCCAGCGTCAAAAATGGGCCCGTAGCTCGCGCCCAGCGCTGAAGCTCGCGCCCCAGCGCCACTGTTCCGCGCCCCGGCGCCGGAAAAGTGGCCTAGTTGGGCAGTTTTGGCCTCCTGTAGTAAAACGGCCATAACTTTTTCATACGAACTCCGATTTAGGTAATTCAAGATGATTCGGAAAGAGGAAGAGTAGACCTACAACTTTCATTCTTTATGTTTTTTAATTTGAGGTCTGTAACAGTTGTCAAAATGGCCATCTTTAGGACTGTTGTGTATTTGGAGCCAATCGAAGGGCGTCGGGATGCACGAATGCAAGTGCAACCCTTTGGATATTAGTATAACTTAATGATAACATGTTGAACATGTATTAGGATGTTGTATTAAGTTGTTAATGTACACGTGGTGCAATGGCATGATCATTTAAGTAGTTGTAATAAAGCTAAAAAAAAGTAATGTTCATGAAAGATGTGTTGTTGTTTAAACTTAAACTTAGTTAGTAGATATACTAAGAGTAATAAAGGAACTCATAAAGGTAATGTTAGTGTAACTAATGTGTATTGTCAATGCATATGGTATGTGTAGGACTTGGGGTGAACGTGAATAGTAATTGTTTAACCTACACGCGAGGCAAGTTCCCTAACCTTTGCTACTTTATTATTCAGCAAGGTTACTTTTCACTGTTATGTTATACTTATGCAAGTTCTCTAACTCTACTTTTATAATTGTACAAGTTTTCTTAACTCTAAATTAGTTATATTAGCATGCAAGTGCCTTTAGTTATCATTCAAGTTATTATTTGTTGTGCATGCTTGATATTAAATTCTAAAATGTAACCTTAGCTTAATGTTGTTCAAAGCAAGGTATGATAAATTATTCAATTGTTATGCTATTAGATTATTCCTAAAGCATGAACTTAGAACGAAATATTTATTTAGTATGATCGTTCAATAACATAGTGTTATTATCTTGTATTCAACTAATCCTTAGTTGATGTCCGTTGAACTCCAAATTACCTTGAAAGCTTATCCAAACCAAACTTACTTTGGTGCGGACTTGTATTCTAAATACTGAGATGAACAACTCTTTTAATAGAGGTTTACGCTTAGCGTTGAAATGATTGTGCACAATACATTGTACGAAGGGTTGATCCCCCTAAGTACGTGGAGTCCTTATAGTCTTATGACTGTTAAAGTTAAAGTTGAAAGATTACTTATAACTGTGGACATGATTCGTGGTCATTAGACCCTCAGTGAATGTTATAATTTTCAGAAAGTTAATAGAATATATTGTTCAGTTCTATTGAGCCTAATTTTGGCAAATGATGTAAAGTTTAAAGATTTACTTATTGTTATTTCAAGTGGGCTTTGTTTGCTCACTCTTGCCTGTAAAATTTCTTACAGCTAAGGTTGAAACTGGTGATGTACCTAGCACCAGTAAAGGGAAAGGAAAGATGAAACAATGCTGAAGACCTGTAATAGATTGAATAGTTTATTTTCAGACTTGTTTAAAGATTGTAATGAATGTTATTTTAATTATTCCGCATGAATGAATGAATGTTTGTAAAGGTTAGATAACCTGGGAGATTTCTTTTATTTAAGTTTAATCCTGTATGGGCAGGTTTTCTTTTATTATTCCATTCTATTATGATTGGGTAGTTAGAAATGAATGTTTTGATTACGTGAACACCAAATCTTGAGGTAATGAAGTATCGGGATTTGGGGGGTGTCACAGGTTGGTATCAAAGCCATAGGTTATGAACCCTAGGTGGGGGAAAAAGCCTTAGGAAGTAACCTTTTGAAAAGATAGTGGAGTTAACTCTTATCGAGTTTTAAGAAAGAAGTAATAAAACACTTATGTGCTTATGTGTTTATAACTTATGTGCTCGCGAGTGTCAAGTAGAATGATTAATAACTAAAACTTTAAAATTTTGTTATCAGGATGACTAATGTCGGAGAATCCAGTCAGGCTAGGGATGAGGACCTCAAATGCCTATAGAGGAGGAACCTCGCGATGTTCAGGTAGTTTGGGAACAACTATTGCCACGGGAGTCAACCCCGTTGGTCACAGTAGTTGAGGATGAGGATGATGATGTGGAGACAGACGAGGAGGATCCCATTGAGTTACCCCAGGAGGATGAGGATGACGAGGATGAGGAGGAAAGGATTCCGCTTAACTCGATAGCTGGCCGTGTATATGATGAAGTGCACGACCTTAACGTGGAACTACAAGATACAGTGGAGGAGTTGCAGGAGATAGTAGCTGAACAACAGACTACAATTACACAAAAAGACGGCGAGATCCAGGATCGTGATGAACGACTGACAAACGCCGAGGAGAAACTAACACAGACTGAAGGAGAGAAGGAACAATTGATCGAGATGGTTGCTGAACTGAAGAGCAGGCTGAGAGAAGAAGCGGCTAAGAGGGCAAGAGCTGAAGATGCATACGAAGAAGCTTATCAACGAACTGGAAGAGCAGTAAGGAGTTCACAGGCAAAAAGGATGAAGATGGAAGAAATGGACAAAGTATTCGACACCGCAATTAATCGAGCTCAAGATCGAGTTATGGGATATCCGATTCAGTTCGAGACGCTGCCATCATTTGTGTTAGATCGAAGAACGATATTTCGAGTCATGGAGGAAGAACGTGATAGGGCTAAGAAGTATCTTAATAGATCATCGTAGAAAGTGTGCCTGTAATGCACGTAATATGTATTAAATAATGTGTAAATCCCTAGTGTTAAGTAACCATGGGATATGATAATAATGGCATTGTCCTGAAACTTTTGTAGTTCAGGAAAGGATGTAGATAGCAGAGATGTTATTGTGTTATGTTTTCAAAAAGTTTATGAATAAATAAAAGTTATTATTTTATTCAAAGTGTTATGTGCTATGTGGTTATTTCTTTTGTAGAGGCAAATTAATTAGAAATACTTAAAGAAGTTGAGTAATGGTCTAATAGATGTTTTCTTTAACAGAAAATGCCTCCCAGACGTCAACCAACACGACAGAGAACCACCGAAGAAGCTAACGACAATGTTGATGTGAATCCCGTTCAACAACTAGTGGCACTATTGACAGGAGCGTTGCAGAATCAACCTCAAAACCAAGGCTCAACGTTTAAGGATTTCAAGGCGGTTAGACCACCTGAATTCCGTGGGTCCATGAATCCAGTCGAAGCACAAACCTGGATTATGGAAATAGAGAAGGTGTTCGATGTCGCTAGGGTAGGAGATGAGCAGAAGACTGCTTTCGCAACTTTCATGTTGAAAGCAGAAGCTAGTTATTGGTGGCAGGCCAATAAAACTCGCGAAGGGCCAGGAGTGATGACCTGGGATAGGTTCAAGGAACTGTTCTTCGAGACCTATTTCCCGGAGAGTTCAAAGAGTCAGCTGGAAGTACAGTTTCTGGAGCTAAAGCAAGGGACGATGACGGTATCCGAGTATGCCGCAAAATTCAACGAGTTGGCGAGGTTTGCGCCATATCAGGTTAGCACAGACGAACGCAAAGCGAAGAGGTTTGAACAGGGACTGAAGCCCTGGCTGTACAGTAGGGTTTCCCTGTTCCAGTTGAAGACATTTGCAGCAGTAATGGAGAAAGCAATACTCGCTGAAGGTGGAGGAGAGGCGGTGACCAAATTCAACCAGGAACAAAAGAAGAAGAAGAATGAGAATGAAATGAAGAATGGAGGTGGCAGCAGTGAAAATAACAACAACAACAGCAACAACAACAGCTTGAAGAGGAAGTGGAATGGGAACGGGGGAGCTGGAAACCATCAGGGTAACCAGCAAAACAAAAAGTTTGAAGCATGTGCGACATGCGGGAAATTTCACAAGGGTGCGTGCTTGATGGGGAAACGAGTTTGCTACAATTGTGGCCAGGAGGGTCACATCGCCCCAAATTGCACTCAACCAAAGAAGAAGGCGTGCTTCACGTGCGGATCCAAGGATCATTTTGCTCGTGAATGCCCTAAGAAGAAGGAGGGAGGGACAACCAGAAGCAATGGAGGTAACAATGGAAGTACATGGGCCATTAAAGGGCCTGCAGCATCAAACAAACCCACAGCCAGAACCTTCAACATGACTGTGCAAGATGCTGTGCAATCAAAAGATGTGGTGTCAGGTATTATCCCAATCAATGATATTAATGCATATGTATTATTTGATTCGGGTGCTACTTGCTCGTTTATATCTGATGAATTTGCCAAGAGGTTAGAATTGCCTAGAGAAGAACTGAATTTTCCTTTGAACATAGAAATTGCGAATAAGGAAATAATCCCTGTTAGGTTCGTTTACAAGAACTGTAGGGTAAACATTAAGGGGAATATCTTGTTAGTAGATTTGATTCCGATTAGACTCGGGGAATTTAATGTAATTTTGGGAATGGATTGGTTGTTCAATTATGGAGCAGTAATTGACTGCCAAAAGAAGTGTGTAAACCTTATGACTCCGTCAAAGGTAGTATTTTATGGTAGCAAGTCGCCAAGACAAATGAAATGTCTGACGACTATGCAGGCCAAGAAGTTGTTGAGTCAAGGTTGTGTGGGCTATTTAGCTTACATAGTCGATACTCAGAAGAAAGGTGTGAAATTAGAAGAAATACCGGTAGTGAGAGAATTTGAAGACGTGTTTCCAGAAGATTTGCCAGGACTTCCGCCGGACAGAGAAATTGAATTCGTGATCGACTTAGTGCCGGGAACAGCACCGATATCAAACGCTCCGTACAGAATGGCTCCGGTAGAAATGAAGGAACTGATGGTACAGTTGCAAGAACTGCTAGACAAGAAGTATATTCAACCAAGTGTATCGCCGTGGGGAGCGCCAGTTTTATTCGTGAAGAAGAAGGACGGGTCAATGCGTCTTTGCATTGATTACAGGGAGTTAAACAAAGTCACTATTAAAAACAAATACTCGTTGCCAAGAATAGATGACTTGTTTGACCAGTTGAAGGGTGCTAAATACTTTTCGAAAATTGATTTGAGAAGTGGGTATCACCAGTTGAAAGTGAGGAAGGAGGATATACCACGAACGGCATTCAGAACTCGGTATGGACATTACGAGTTTCTGGTGATGTCTTTTGGTTTAACAAATGCCCCTGCCGCGTTCATGGATTTGATGAGCAGGGTATTTAAACCATTTTTAGACAAGTTCGTAGTGGTGTTTATCGACGACATTCTGGTGTATTCCAAAACTCAAGAAGAACACGTGGAACATTTACGTCTGACATTGGAGACACTAAGAAAGGAAAAGTTGTACGCGAAATTCACTAAGTGTGAATTTTGGCTCGACCGTGTACAATTTTTGGGTCATGTGATTGACAAAGATGGGATTTCAGTAGATCCATCGAAAGTGGAAGCTGTAATCAATTGGGAACAACCAAGAACACCTTCGGAGGTGAGGAGTTTCTTGGGGCTGGCCGGTTATTATAGAAGATTTATACAAGATTTTTCTAAGATAGCCACTCCGTTAACAAACTTGACACGAAAAGCTGTGAAATTCGTGTGGACGGAGAAATGTGAAGAGAGCTTCCAAGATTTGAAGAAGAAGCTAAGTATGGCACCTGTGTTAACCCTGCCAGATAATACAGGAAATTTTGTGGTATATAGTGATGCCTCACACAAAGGGTTAGGTTGTGTTCTTATGCAGAATGGCAAAGTTATTGCGTATGCTTCAAGACAATTGAAAGATTATGAGAAAGGGTATCCGACTCATGATTTAGAATTGGCTGCAGTTGTGTTTGCTCTGAAGATATGGAGACACTATCTTTATGGAGAGAAATGTGAGATCTACACAGACCACAAAAGTCTGAAGTATATTTTCACTCAGAAAGATTTGAACCTGCGTCAGAGAAGGTGGATGGAACTGATAAAAGATTACGATTGTGAGATCTTTTATCATCCGGGCAAAGCGAATGTGGTAGCTGATGCTTTAAGCAGGAAAGGTAGGGAGAAGTTGATGCTGATTACAACTCAGGAGGAGCTCATTTCAGCAATGACAAAACTGGAGTTGGAGATCAAATTTCCAAAGGAATCTGACAAACAATTATTTCAGATAGAAGCTGGTCCAACTTTAATGGACAAAGTGAAGAGTGCCCAACTACAAGACGAAGAGTGTGCGAAAATCAAAGAGAATTTGATTGAAGGCGGTGATGTAAAATACAAGATCGACACCGAAGGGTTACTACGGTTTGAAGGAAGGATCTGGGTTCCAGCAGCACCAGAACTGAAAGAAGAAATTTTGATCGAAGCTCATAGCTCAAAATATTCAATTCATCCAGGGAGCACGAAAATGTATCAAGATTTGCGCCGACATTTTTGGTGGCCAAATATGAAAAGGGACGTCGCAGAATGTGTAGCGAAGTGCTTAACATGTCAGAGAGTAAAAGCCGAACATCAAAGACCCAGCGGATTGCTTCAACCGTTGGAAATACCGGAATGGAAATGGGAGCATATCACGATGGATTTTGTGGTGGGTCTTCCAACTACTCAGAAAGGATACGATGCGATTTGGGTAATAGTAGACAGACTGACAAAATCAGCACACTTTTTGCCAATAAAGATTAGATTCAATCTTGAACAGCTGGCAAAACTATATATTAAAGAGATCGTTCCAAGACATGGAGTTCCAGTGTCAATTGTGTCAGACAAAGATCCGAGGTTCACATCAAACTTCTGGAAGAGACTACAAGAATGTATGGGAACACAGTTGCGAATGAGTACGGCATATCATCCGCAAACAGATGGCCAAAGCGAACGAACGATCCAGACATTAGAAGATATGTTGAGAGCATGCGTCATGGATTTTAAAGGAAGCTGGGAAGAGCAATTACCGTTGGTGGAATTTGCCTACAATAATAGTTATCACGCAAGCATCTGCATGTCGCCTTACGAAGCGTTATACGGCAGAAAGTGCAGAACTCCACTGTACTGGGATGAAGTTGGTGAACGTCAATTGTTAGGACCAGAATTAGTGCAACAAACTGCTGAGGTTATCAAACTCATCAGGATAAGATTGGTAGCAGCTCAAGACCGACAGAAGAAGTATGCTGACCAACACAGGCAAGATCGTGCATTTGACGTAGGAAGCTATGTATTCCTAAAAGTTTCTCCTTGGAAGGGGAAAATTCGTTTCGGTAAGAAGGGAAAACTAAGCCCGAGGTTTATTGGACCCTTTGAAGTACTGCGAAAAGTTGGAGAGGTAGCTTATGAGGTAGCTCTACCTCCAGAGTTGGAAAATATTCATAATATTTTTCACATTTCGGTGTTACGACCATATAAACCCGATTACAAGCACGTAATCGAGTACGAACCGTTGCAGTTCGAGAAAGATTTGTCTTATGAAGAGGTTCCTATCCAGATTGTCGACAGGAAAGAACAAGTGCTCAGGAATAAAGTGATACCTTCTGTGAAGGTGATATGGAGAAACCACAACGCTGAAGAAGCAACGTGGGAACTCGAAGAGAAAATGTTGAATGAATACCCTGAGTTATTTGTTTAATCTGTGTCTTCGATTCTGAGAACAGAATCTTTGTAAGTAGGGAAGAATGTAGCGAATGTGTTGTTTGAGTTGTGATTCTGAGGACAGAATCCTTTTAAGAGGGGAATGATGTAACATTCCATATTTTTTTTTAGATGTAAGTTATAAATATTTATTGGTTTATATAAATATTTATTGGATATGTTATTGTTGAATAAATAATTGTTCAATTTGAGTGATGTGGTTTATTTAATTATTTGTTGAATAAATAATTAAATATTAAATATTAAATATTTATTGGCAATATTAAATATTTATTGAATTATATGGCAATTTGAGTTGATGTGATTTAATTAATTATTTGTTGAGTAAATAATTAAGGAGCTAAATAAATTAATTATTATGAGATTTTATAATAATGGAGTTTAATTTAATAAGCTAGAGAGCTTATAATGATTTTAAATAAATAATAATATTTAAATGAGAAATTGTAATTTGAAACATTAGTTGATTAAATGAAATTATAATTGTAAAAAGAATTATAATTGTTTATGTGTTAAAGTAATTTAATAGATTAATGTTTAATTGATTTATTAATTTAATAAAGGTGTGACTAATAACCTTGCTATAAAGGAGTTATTAAAATAAATAAAAAAATAGTTTAATTTAGTTTTGTCAAACAAGGTATAAGGATTAATCAATTTGTTTTAATTCAGTTTACCAAACAAGGTGTAAGGATTAATGGGTTATTTTTATTATGCTAGCCAAACAAGCCTTAAGGCTTTTGATTTTTAAAACTTATGTAACTGACATAACTTATGTCAGTACTTATATTATATAATTATTATAATTATATCTTATATGCGTTATAATATTTTACGTAAGATTAGAGGAGAGAGAAAGGAGAGAAAAAGAGAAAAACTCAGAAGAAGAAGAAGAAGAAAAGAAGAAAACTAAGAGAAAAATTGAGAGAATTAAGAGAATTTTACAGGTTTTGGAGAAAAGATTTGGAGAAAAAGGGATAGTGTCATCATCTTTCATAATCCAAGGTAGGAGCTCTAGTTCTTTCTTTAAAAATTTAGTTTTCTTCTTCCCAAAAAGTCTCTGTGAAAATTTTATAAAAGATAAATTGTTGTTATGTATATGGTTTGGCATGATTATTGATTATATGGTTGTTCTATGAACTTATATATGATTATAGAGAAATTAGTTCATGCATATATGTGTTTTGTGGAAGAAAATATATTACAGAGTGTTCATATGACAATATGTATGAATATGGCTATTTTAAAATAGAAATTAAGGTTTTAATTGTTGTTAAATGGATAAATTGATTGTTAGAATTGATAGAGTATGTAAAAACATAATTATGATGCTTTGAAATTTCTGTTTTGGTTGAATAACAAAATCACAGTGTTGATTTTTATGAAAAATATCAAAAATGGAGTTTTTGGGTTTTAAAATATGTTATTCTAGTATTTAATTTTCTAAAATTATGGTTTAAGTTGTGTTAATTTAGTATTTGTATGCTCGGTGAAGTTTATGTGTAATTTGTATTAGTTATTCATGTCAATTAGTGTTGGAATTGAAGTTATAGACAGAAAATTTAGTTGTTCGTGGTTGGTTTCTGTGAGTTTCGGCGCCCCAGCGCCAAATCTCGCGCCCTGGCGCCAAGGTTCGCGCCCCAGCGTCAAAAATGGGCCCGTAGCTCGCGCCCAGCGCTGAAGCTCGCGCCCCAGCGCTGATGCTCGCGCCCCAGCGCCGTAGATCGCGCCCAAGCGCCACTGTTCCGCGCCCCGGCGCCGGAAATGTGGCCTAGTTGGGCAGTTTTGGCCTCCTGTAGTAAAATGGCCATAACATTTTCATACGAACTCCAATTTAGGTAATTCAAGATGATTCGGAAAGAGGAAGAGTAGACCTACAACTTTCATTCTTTATATTTTTTAATTTGAGGTCTGTAACAGTTGTCAAAATGGCCATCTTTAGGACTATTGTGTATTTGGAGCCAATCGGAGGGCGTCGGGATGCACGAATGCAAGTGCAACCCTTTGGGTATTAGTATAACTTAATGATAACATGTTGAACATGTATTAGGATGTTGTATTAAGTTGTTAATGTACACGTGGTGCAATGGCATGATCATTTAAGTAGTTGTAATAAAGCTAAAAAAAAGTAATGTTCATGAAAGATGTGTTGTTGTTTAAACTTAAACTTAGTTAGTAGCTATACTAAGAGTAATAAAGGAACTCATAAAGGTAATGTTAGTGTAACTAATGTGTATTGTCAATGCATATGGTATGTGTAGGACTTGGGGTGAACGTGAATAGTAATTGTTTAACCTACACGCGAGGCAAGTTCCCTAACCTTTGCTACTTTATTATTCAGCAAGGTTACTTTTCACTGTTATGTTATACTTATGCAAGTTCTCTAACTCTACTTTTATTATTGTACAAATTTTCTTAACTCTAAATTAGTTATATTAGCATGCAAGTGCCTTTAGTTATCATTCAAGTTATTATTTGTTGTGCATGCTTGATATTAAATTCTAAAATGTAACCTTAGCTTAATGTTATTCAAAGCAAGGTATGATAAATTATTCAATTGTTATGCTATTAGATTATTCCTAAAGCATGAACTTAGAACGAAATGTTTATTTAGTATGATCGTTCAATAACATAGTGTTATTATCTTGTATTCAACTAATCCTTAGTTGATGTCCGTTGAACTCCAAATTAACTTGAAAGCTTATCCAAACCAAACTTACTTTGGTGCGGACTTGTATTCTAAATACTGAGATGAACAACTCTTTTAATAGAGGTTTACGCTTAGCGTTGAAATGATTGTGCACAATACATTGTACGAAGGGTTGATCCCCCTAAGTACGTGGAGTCCTTATAGTCTTATGACTGTTAAAGTTAAAGTTGAAAGATTACTTATAACTGTGGACATGATTCGTGGTCATTAGACCCTCAGTGAATGTTATAATTTTCAAAAAGTTAATAGAATATATTGTTCAGTTCTATTGAGCCTAATATTGGCAAATGATGTAAAGTTTAAAGATTTACTTATTGTTATTTCAAGTGGGCTTTGTTTGGTCACTCTTGCCTGTAAAATTTCTTACAGCTAAGGTTGAAACTGGTGATGTACCTAGCACCAGTAAAGGGAAAGGAAAGATGAAACAATGCTGAAGACCTGTAATAGATTGAATAGTTTATTTTCAGACTTGTTTAAAGATTGTAATGAATGTTATTTTAATTATTCCGCATGAATGAATGAATGTTTGTAAATGTTAGATAACCTGGGAGATTTCTTTTATTTAAGTTTAATCCTGTATGGGCAGGTTTTCTTTTATTATTCCATTCTATTATGATTGGGTAGTTAGAAATGAATGTTTTGATTACGTGAACACCAAATCTTGAGGTAATGAAGTACCGAGATTTGGGGGGTGTCACAAATGAAACCTTCAGGTTGTTCCATATATATTTCTTCATCTAATTCATTATTTAAGAATGCAGTTTTCACATCCATTTGATGTATTTCAAGTTTATTTAAAGATGTTATTGCAATAAGCATCCGAATAGATGTAATTCTTGTAACTGGTGAATAAGTGTCGAAATAATCCAATCCTTCCTTTCGTCTATATCCTTTAACAACAAGCCTTGCTTTATATTTATCAATTGAACCATCAGCCTTCATCTTCTTTTTGAAGATCCATTTATACCCCAAGGGTTTGGAACGAGGTGAAAGGTCCACTAATTTCCATGTATGATTTTGCATGATGGATTCAATTTCATTATTTATAGCTTCTTTCCAATGAGAAGCATCTGGAGTGGATATTGCCACCTTGTACGTTTGAGGATCATTTTCTAACAAAAATGTTAGAAAATCCGGGCCAAAAGACGTTGAAGTCCTTGCCCTTTTGCTACGTCTAGGTTCATCCACTATAGATTCTTTGTCTATATTTTCAGGATTAATACTAGTAGCATCCAAAGGTCTTTTGTATGAATTTATCTCTTTATTTCTATTATATGGAAACACATTCTCAAAAAACGATGCATCTCTAGATTCAATAATGGTATTAACATGAATATCAAGAATTTCAAATTTATGAACAAGAAAGCGATAAGCACCACTGTTATTTGCATAACCAATGAATACACAATCAATGGTTTTTGGTCCTATCTTAACCTTTTTAGATTTAGGAACCATCACTTTTGCTAGACACCCCCACACTCTTAAGTATTTATAGCAAGGTCTATGACCTTTTCATAATTCATAAGGTGTTTTGTGAGTTTTCTTATGAGGCGCTTTGTTAAGAATATAATTTGCAGAAACCAAAGCTTCCCCGACAAATTCTGGGGTGCTCCAGAGCTGTTTAACATAGCATTCAACATTTCTTTCAATGTTCGGTTCTTGCGTTCAACAATACCATTAAGATTGAGGTGAATAAGGAGCGGCAGTTTGGTGAATAATACCATGAGCAGAGCATATCTCTTCAAATGATGATTCATATTCACCACCTCTATCACTTCTTATTGCTTTAATCTTTTTGCTAAGTTGATTTTCAACTTCATTTTTATAAAGTTGAAACATTTCTATAGCCTCATCTTTGCTTCTTAGAAAATATACATAACAATATCTTGTGCAATCATCAATAAAGGTAATGAAATATTTTTTTCCACCTCTTGTTTGCACAAATTTTAAGTCACATATATCAGTGTGAATTAAATCTAGAGGTTCAGTTTTTCTTTCAATAGAATGAATAGGTAATCTTGTCATTTTTTATTCCACACATATTTCACATTTATGTTTTTGATTAATATCAAATTTAGGTAAGAATTATAAATTAATTAATCTACGCAAAGTATTATAATTAAACATGTCCTAATCTAGTATGCCATATATTTGAAGATTCTAACAAGTAAGCAGAAGAATTATTTTTATTATTATCAATAGACTTCGGTACAACAGTTATAACATTCATCTTAAAGAGCCCATCAGTCATATAGCCCTTTTCCACAAACATATCATTTTTAGTAAGTACAAATTTATCAGACACAAACACCAACTTGAAGCCATTCTTGCTAAGCAGTGACCCAGAAACTAGATTTTTCTGAATATCTGGCACATGAAGCACTTCGTTCAAAGTCAGTTCTTTGCCAGATGTCATTTTCAGTATAATCTTTCTACGTCCTTGAACCTTTGAACTTGAGGAGTTTCCCATGAAGAGTTGATCATCATTTTCTACTGGTTTGTAAGTAGAAAACATCCATTTGTTGGAACAAATGTGGCGAGTAACCCCAGTGTCCACCCACCATTCTTTGGGGTTTCCTACCAAGTTACATTAAGATACAACTGCACAAAGATTAATGTCTGAAACATTTTCAGAAAGCTTTCCCAGTTCTGTCACATTTACTTGAGCCTTTTGTTCTTTCTTGAATTTCTTAGGCTTGCGACATTCATTTGATTTTTGTCCTGGAATGCCACAGTTGAAGCATTTGCCTTTGAATTTCTTCTTGGCCTTGAAAGTTTCTTTGCCTTCACGCTTCCTTTTGTTGTTGTTTGGCCTTTGTTCTACAACATTTGCTTTTGCTTCAATGAAGTTTTTCCCAGTCTTCTTCTCAGATCCTCGATTATCCTCTTCAATCCTAAGTCGCACAATCAGTTCTTCAAGATTCATTTCTTTGCGTTTATGCTTCAAATAATTCTTAAAGTCTTTCCATGATGGTGGAAGTTTCTCAATCATTGCAGCAACTTGGAATGAGTCACTTAATGACATTCCTTCAGAATGAATATCATGTAGAATTACTTGTAATTCTTGCACTTGAGTGATGACTGCTTTAAAATCTACCATTTTATAGTCAAGAAATCTACCGACTATGAATTTCTTCATGCCAGCATCTTCAGTTTTATATTTCTTGTCTAAAGATTCCCAAAGTTCTTTTGCAGTTTGAATTGTACAATATACATTATATAATGTATTATCTAAACCATTCATTACATAATTTCTGCAAAGAAAATCTGCATGTTTCTATGCATCAACTGCAACCACCTTTTCCTTGTTAGTTTCTCCTTCAACAAGAGTAGGACAGTCCCCTTGCAGAAATCTTGCCAAGTTCAGTGTTGTGAGATAGAAGAGCATCTTTTGTTGCCAACGCTTGAAATCAGTTCCATTGAACTTTTCAGGTGTTTCTCCAAGAGACATACTCACGGCAGGAATGGTGCTAGTAGAAGTCATTTCTGTTGTACAAGAATAAAACTATTAAAAAACAGAAACAAATTTCTGTTGTACAAAATTTAACAGAATTTAATCAACAAATTTTGTTTGCAAAATTCAAACAACAAATTTTGTTTACAAAATTTCTGTTGTAAAAATTTGTTTTGCAAAAAATTTTGTTTAACAAATTCTATTTACAAAATCTTTTTTACAAACTTCTTTATATTTGGACATATTACAACAAACAGAATACATATAAACAAAATATTATGTATACTAACATGCAATATCTATAAACAGAATATTATATATACTACACACACACACACACACACACACACACACACACACACACACACACACACACACATATATATATATATATATATATATATATATATATATATATATATATTTAAACGATATTAGAAATAACATAATATAATATATGCAACAAATATTCTAAGTATTAATACTGTTTTTTACAAAATACTAATTCTACAGAAAATTTGTTTGAGAAAATCTGTAATCTTTAACGAAGAAATATTAACGACTAAATCCGAACGGAAAATTAAAATAATAAACATATTTTCAAACAGGAAAATATGTTATCCAATATTAATAACAAGTGTCGTTCTTAATATGGAAATATATTTTCTTCTACTAAATAACAGAATATGTATTAATAAGTGATTGAAACTATCAGTTGAATTCTTAAATGAATTCAAATTTTAAAAGGATTTGAAATCAAACAGTAAAGGAACTTGAGAAAATATATAATACTATGTAATTCTATTTTGTTTATTACTTTAACCACCGAAAAATTCTAATACAGAAAATTTGTTTTTAAAAACGATTTTTTGGTTTACATAAATAAACAAATAAAATAATACTACAATTACAGAATCATAAATTTGCTTTAAGATTGTATTCCGTAATGTATATATATATATATATATATATATATATATATATATAGTATTATTTAATATATATGTAATAACAAAAGATTAAGCAAAACAAAACAGAATTATAAAATGGAAAATATAAACAGATAAATCTGAGTCATTTGAATTCACAAAGTCTCCTTAAAGTAAATTTATTCTCTCACTGGTGCTAAAGGATTAATTGAATAACTACTACCCAAGATAAAACGGATTTTCAGTTCTTAATTAGAAGCACTTCAAAATTAAGAACACTTTGAACACAATATTATGTTATGTACTGAACTTAATGTATAGTAATGATGCATTCATGAAGAAAAACAGGGAAAAACTCACTGCACAGTGTTTTTTCAGAGAACGGGAATACTGCAACTGGAAGAAGCAGAACGGAACGGGAAACCTTACTGCAACGGGAAGGAGCAGAACAGAACAGGAATGCGGGAATTTTTTTTTTAGATATTTTTTGTGAGACCCCGAATTTTATGAAATAAAAGTATTCAATTTTTCTATTTTGGTAAATGGTTAAATTCATAAAAGGTTAAAGTTAAAGGTGATATGTGAAAATTTTTTAAAGTAGACAAGTTGTCATAAAATACTCGGTTACTATTCACTCTAGTATTGTTTACTCGAGTTTTCGGGTACTTTTTGTGTCGGAGTACTATTCATGAGTTACTCTTCACGAGTTACTATTCACGAGTTACTATTCACGAGTTACTATTTACGGGAAATATTCGATTAGTCGGGGAATATTTGTACAATGGTACAATCATTGGTGGACCCCACAACAGAATTATTGTCGGATTGAGAAAACGACAAAAATATTTTATTAAAAATAACAGCGGAAGTTTTACCGTTGATACTGTTGAACTACTCGGTAGTAAAAGTACAGTAATACGTGTGGTTGCATAGTAGCACACGGTATTGATTATTAATGCTTATGTGAAGTCACTCAGTTTGATTCAATTATTGTCAATAATAATATGAATTATTTAGCGATAATAAAGTTTTGTTTTATTCGTATTATTAACGTAATAAAACAGAAACATCTTTTTATATAAAACAGAATACTTTATTAAAGTTGTTTGTTTTATTAGGCAATAATTAAAATATATTATATTTTATTTAAAAGATTTTGCTTTAAATATGAACCGTCAGATTAAAGTAAATCAATCTGGACCGTTCATGGATTAGTTACTATGCATTCCATTTTTCTATAAATAGAAGCTGATTCCTTTATTATTTTCTTACAAATTCACTGAACTCTAGAGAGAGAAACTATAGAGAGAAAGAAGAAGAGTATTCTGCCACTTAACTACTTCTTTATTTCAGTTCTTCTTTAAAACGGTAAGGGGTGTTATTCTTTCTTATTCATGAAGAGAACTTCTGTTATTTCATTCTTTATTATTCTGTTGGAATAACCTGTAAAAGTGGCATACCCTGTACATAACCTGTATACGCAGCATACCCTATACTTGGTGAAATCCTTATGTTATTCCATTCTTTATTATTCTGTTGGAATAACCTGTATGCGTGGTTTACCCTATACTTGGTGGAATGACCTGTATATGCGGTTTACCCAATACTTGGTGATCTTCTTATGTTATTCCATTCTTTATTATTATGTTAGAATAACCTGTTTATGCGAAGTACCGCATACTTAGTGAAACTCTTTCATTATTCCGTTCTTTACGATTCTGTCGGAATATCCTGTCGGTGTGAATTTCACCTGACCTGGTTCCATCATTTATTATTCCACATTTATTATTCTGTCGGAATATCCTGTCGGTGTGAATTTCACCTGACCTGGTTCCATATTTATTATTCCACATTTATTATTCTGTTGGGAATAACCTGTTTGTGCGGTCTCTATCGCATGTATGGTGAATCCTTCTATTATTCCATTCTTTATTATTCTGTTGGAATAACCTATCTATGTGGATTGCCACATGCATGGTGAATGATCCTTTATATTCATTCCTTATTAAATTGTAGAAATGATCTGTATACGTGGATTACAGCATGGCTGGTGAAAATCCATTTGCAGTTTCATATATTATTTATTATACTCATTTGGTTAAAGTTTTGATTTCTATACTCCATGACATTAGTGGAATATCCTTGATATTTGCGCTTCATCTAGTATCTTTTCATGGAAATATTCTTCTGAGCATTCTTGACTGTTACTTTACAAAGAAGTATCATGTTGACAATTTGAATATTATTAGTTCTTGGATAAACTAATTCTTGAACTTGTTTAATTGAATTCCTATAACATTGTCATCATCCTCATGTTTATTTTATGTTGAAAGTCATCTTTGGCTTACGTGCATAGATGGACTTAGTATGATTATGACCAGGGATCATTCGGTATAATCATGAACTGTGATGTTATAAGTGGTGTGGTAAAAGTTCTCAGTAGCCTGTAATGCATTGATAGACAGTTTTTGGTATGATTATGGCCAGGGATTTTTCGGTATAGTCATGACCATTGATGATTTAATGAATATCCTTGGCCCGTAATACAGGGATAATTAGAAGATGTGGTTTATTTATTAAGCTGAGTCTCAGTGATAAAAATTGATGAAAACATTTTTAAATCATAGAAGATAAATCATAGAAGATAGTAAGTTTTATTCTCTACTTGACTCTTCTAATAGATTGCTTATTCCGTTGCAGTTAAACTTGATGTCTATTGTATTTTATCAGTTTAACATTGTTGAAGACTATTGATAATTTATTCTTCATTATCTTAGTCATAATATTTCTTACTGGGCTAGTTGAGCTCACCCTTTCTTTCAATGTTCTCTTCAGGAAATGAGAATATAGCTGAGACGAGTAAGGGAAAGGAGTGATGGTCCAGAAGATAGTATTAGTAGTCCTCACTATTCTGTTAAATAGTGCGACAATAAATATAATGAGGACTCCTTGAGTATGGATATTGTCTAGATGACAATATTCCTATTAGAACTCTCAGTTTATGTATTGTCGTATGTTACACGACATTTATATAATTAAGTTTGTATTTATATTTTGTACCATGTATCTGACGACCCAAGATGAGTGATGTATACCTAATTTTGGGGGCGTCACATTTTTTTCTTTTAGGCGCCCACATAGATTATTAATAGGAACAATTCCGCGGTTTATTACTGTTGGCGCGTAAAACTACGTAGTATCATGATAATCATTTTAACAAAATTTGATAAAACATTAAATAGATTTTGTCCAAAAAATATATATCACTACTCGCTCGAGCCTGGCCCGACCGGACGGCGGCGACGCGCGCGTGGGTTTGAACTAAGCTTTGAATAGGTCATCTCCCTTCCACAAAAGTGGGGTGCCCCTTAGGGCCCTTTCCATTGAGCAAACATCCCATATATATATTCTTTATTTTTCCTTTTAATGCCATATGTGAGACTTTTGCAATTTACAACATTTCAAGTAGGTGACTTTGGAGTCAATTTTCTCATTCAATTCTTAATGAATTTGAACACATAAATATACCACGTTATACTCCTCGCGGAGGAGAACGTATTGGTGCATGGACCCGACATTTCCGGAGTGTGGGTCTCACATTAAATTAAACTTCAAAATGTTTTAATATTTATCATTGTCAATCCCTTGTCAAACCCATTTCCAACACCTTCTGCATACATTGACGATGACACCATACTTCTTGAAGATCCCTGCAACAAATTACACCACCCTATTCTGTAGGACGATGCATTGAAAGGTTACAAGGGTCGATATTTTTACAGCACTACTTCCTCCAGACGAAGACAGACGCTTAAATTGACGATTAAAAATAAATAAATAACATAACATAAATCCCTCCATATAGTTCATCAAGAGTTTAGCCATATTGGAAATCAAATAAAGTTGCTCTATAAAACTGCAATGCATAAAATTCTGTGATCTAACTCAGATTTGGGAAATATTTTCTTTTACACATTTAAAAATAAGGAAAATTCTCTTTCAGCCACCCTATGCTCTCATGGCCACTTAATAAGCAGCAGTACAAGATAAATTATAAATTACAATTAATGGTTCATAAATAAAGAAAACTAATTTGTTAACTCTGCAACAACAGGGTGGAGCTATGCAAGGGGATAAAAGCCGTCAAATCGTTGAATCTCAGACGAAATGATGTGTTGGGTATGCATCCTCATATCCGTTATAGTCGTAATACAGCCTTTCTCCCTTGGCAATATTACGAATAGTGACCAAAAAGACCCGGGATTCACCATTTATGTTGTACCTCACGCATTTGAGGTTCTGCTTCTTCCTACCATCCCTGCATATCAACATTAAATTTGTTTCAACAACACTAGTAAAATATACTTAATTTTTGGACAATATCTTGACATGAATAACTGAATTCTGTAATATTTTTGTCAATGGAATATATAATTGAAAGATATAAGGCGAAGAAAGGAGGAACAGATTGCAATCAAGAATTTGAAAACAAAGAGTTAACAGGTTTACGGTGTATGATTGTTAATGCCATTGATAAAGCGAGCAATGTTTCCACGCTTATCAGGGCAAATAACAAGACTTTCAGATGGATCTGCTAATAAAAGGAGTGTCATCAAGCTGTCAGAATCGTCATTAGCCCGATTCTTAATGTAGTCCACATCTCCTATATACTCTGCAATGAATGTCAAAGGTTTTATCGGGTCATCAACCTCAACTGTATACCTGCAAAAAAAAATATTATATATATATATAGTCAATATGCATTCCCTACTGCAGTATTAATGGTGGTTTGACAAAAATGTTATATACCCTTCGCACGAATCAAAATAACCATGAGGGGAGGACATTCACCCTTTCTGTACATGTTTCTACATTTGTCCAAGGTTTCAGTATCCTTTTTGGACAGAACCTAACAGATAAACAAAGAGGGTAAGAAATATGGAATCGTGAAGATAAGAAATATCTGTCCATACATTAAATCAAATCATAAGATCTTAAATAGAGAACTCAATTGAAATTGAGATGTTTCAAATCCATACCTGCATGCCACCACATTCAAACTTAGCTTGGTTGGCAGATTTAGGGGCCATGCCGTGTGTGTAAGTGAGCTCGTCACTAAATACTAGTTTTAGTGATGTTAGGGCTGAAGCCAGAGAGCCCATTTGCTGCAGTCGACGTGAAGGATCTTTGCTTGGAGTATATGGCAACAGAATTCTTGCTTTTTTTTGTGTGACTAGTAAACCAGCACGTTTTCGTCGTTTTCCAGCAACTAGAATTTAGTCAAGAAGGGGAAAAAGGATAGTGAGAAATCAAGGTTTTGACCTATGTTGCACACAAATATTGATTACATAAATGACAGGTAATTTCCAAAGAGCGGTCTCTAATCAGAAACTTCATGTCATTTCTATATATGATGACTGCCCCTGCTTCACAGGAACTGGTTTTAAAGAGTAGATAAAACGAAGAGGATCAAAAATGTTTATAAATGAGAAAGTACACATTAGTTATTGGTCTTAAATTGTGTCCAGAGCAACTGAGAGAGAAAGTAGGAGAATTAGCCATCTAACAAGCAGGTAGCACTAGATTGGAAAATATTTAATAGTAGTATCAAAAGTTAATTAGATACGAGGATGAAAACAATAAACACATGGCATTGGCTTATCTAAGAAAAGTGAAGTAGCCAATACTTCATTATCAATGCACACAAAGGCTCAAAGCACCAATAAGGAATAAAACTAAAGAATAAGAACAATAACAAGGAAATATATGGCTTCATAAAGCGCAAGAAAAACATGAGAGAATAAAGCTATAACGTCTTTTAACTGGGAAATTGAGTGTTCGAGTTATATGAGAAAAATATCACCTTTATACCACTCAAACACGACACAAAAACTTGAGAGTTAAACTTCTAGTCATACGTCCATAGCATTAGTTGTTCAAAGAAGAGGAAATATGTAACATAAAAGATGACCAGGAAGGTTTAAGAGTGCCAACAAAGTATCAAAGAATTCATAGAAAAGGGCCTAACAGAGCACAAAGGAGCAAAAAATGAACAGATTTCCAAAAGACATCTTAGCCACGAACTAGTTCTCTAATTATAGAATTTTATTCCTTACAATCGAACAAGAAAAGCACATTTGAGATTGTCAAATCATCTAGTGGTAAGAGCTCGACTAACAATTGTGAGCTTTCAGGTTGAAACATGCACAATGTTAAAAGTAACTTTTACCAGCTCTACTCTCCTAACAGCCTTGATAGAAGAAAGGGTAATGACTTTTTAACTTCTAAATAGTCCCTAAAAAGGAGGTGCCAATTCCTTTGACAGAATATTTTACGAGTTATTGATCAAAGTCTTGGCTCTTTGATTAGAAGTGGTTTGGGAATTATTTCAGACAATAACAATGAAAGAGGAACTACAAACTTCAGAAGCAATGACAGGAGCCAATGCATATGACTTTAGAAGTGGGAGTGTTTATTTCGACATTGAATGACTATTAAATCATGTTCAGTTAAATTATGTAAAGTAGCCCGGCTACCTACATACTTAACTAGATTGTAAAGACAAAGTAAGTACCCATGTGAAAAGATAAAACTTTTCGTTAAATATACTGAAGAACAAAACCATTCATAAAACTTATATTAACTATTTTTGTACCTTACTTGGTGAAAAACAGCTAGAGTAAGGGGGAGAGTTTAGCAAAGAGAAACACCAAGGACATGATAAAGACATCAGAAAGCCTAATGGCTCCATGTGTACTGAAATGACTCCCCGTTTTGGCAGCGGTCTGGATTAAATATTTTTTATTGTTCTTCAAGATTTATATAAAGAGAGGTGTATTCTTATTTGTAAAAGGACTGTGGGTCGTTTTTTGGATCCGTCTGCTCTTAGAACCAACTTACACTCTTCCCTTCTAACATCAACCAAACTCCATATTAAATTCCTACTATGTTTAATGCGTCATTATTTATTATAACTTTTAATTCCTATCAAGATTTTAACCTGCCCTAGCCCCAAGACACGTACGTTGTAATTCCCCAGCTTATAGAAGAGCATATAAGAGCATCATTTCTCGGGCTTATAAAACATGTTCCCCAGGTTATAGAAACCCCGAATAATAAAACTATAAATAGAGAAGGATTAGTTGTGTTTAGAGGTGCCAATGGCATCCGACTCACGCCTAATATAATCCCTAGTTTAAGATTTCACCAACCATTTGGAGATGTCAAATACAACTCGCATTTTTTTTTATCATACAAACATAAATAAATAAAAAATATTTAATTATAACAAAATATACAGACTTTAAAAATTAGATATACACCAATTTTGTAAAATAATAACATACATAATAAAAGGGAATTAATATTTTCACGATGAGAAATGAAATTTGAGAATTGATATTTACACAAGTAAAAAGGTTAGTTACACAAGGTCCTCCCCACATGAATAGTAAGTGGGGTCCACCTTCATGTGAGAAAAGAACTTATGAAACTAACATTTTCACTTGTGGAAATATCAATTTTCTTAATATTTTTCAACTCTCCTCGCATATGAATAGTAAGTGAGCCCCTTGTGGAAATAACATTTTTTCCTTGTGAAAATAGTAATCCCTCTGTTCTTTAATATAAGTCGTTTTAGAGAATTGTTTGTGTTCCTTAATATAAGTCGTTTGAGAATTTCAAGTAAGTATTAATTGCTTAGTTTTCAATATTATCCCAACTAATAAATACTCCCTTTGTCTCATGATAAAAGTCCTTATTACTATTTTGGGTAGTCCCATGTTAAATGCCTATTTTCTTTTAATAACCAAACTTTTACACATATTTTCCTATTATATCCGTAACATTAAATATCTCATACTTTTCTTATTCTAATTCTCTCCCCATATTTAATGACATTATTATGGGCAATTTTGTCATTTCATTCATCTTCTTAATATGCGTGAAAAATTCACCATGACTTTTATCCTGGGACGGAGGGAGTATAACTTTGGTTCTCTCACTATTTTTTGCCCAATAAATAATATTTTTTTCTAATGCAAGGGCAATATAGACAATTGATATTATATTTAATGTTACACAATTATTTTTTTAATACTTGTGCACAACTTTAAAACGATTTATATTAAGGAACGGAGGGAGTAATTCCCTAAAAACTCTAATAGCAATGTTGATCATGATCATTACTACTTTATACTACCTTCATTCCACAATAATAGTCATTTTAGCTTCATGCACATGAATTAAGAAACTCATTTAATACTATCATTTACTCCCTCCGTCACAAATTAATTGCTCAATTTTGACTTTTTAAAGTCAAATTGACTATTTTTAAAACTAATCTTTTTACTATTTTTGCTAAAATATAGATGAAGAGATTATAACCAAAAGAAAATATATACAATTTATTACTAACCCCAATTTTTATAATTTTAGAAATATATTTATGTATACTTAATTATTAATTTTAAAAATAGTCAATTTAACTTAAAAAAGTCAAAATTGAGAAATTAATTTTGGATTGAGGGAGTAAGAATTAAAATTTGTATGAAATTACATCACTACCCTTTTATGTAAAATTGAAAACTATTAATTTAAGAGAGAAAATTTCTTGGGACAACGAGAAAAGTTAGGAGTGATATAAGAAAATAATTAATTTATTCTTCTAGATATAAACGACAAATAAATTGTAATAAATTTTTTTAAACAAAAAACAATTATTATGGAACGGATGGAGTATAAGAATAACAAATTACCTTCGGGTGATATACATTTCACGAAAACATTACATTTCTGGATCCGAAAGAAATCCAGAATCTTAATTTGCGTAAACCCTGAAAAAAACAACAACATACATTCTTTAATTCCCCATTTCAAACACACAGCATAAAAATTCTTAATTTAAAAATAAAATAAATTCAAAATAATCGCGCCATAAAATAACAAATAAACATAAAAAATCGTACGTTTGAGGGGGCTCTCATCGAAGCAGTTCCGGCAATACCAAGAGCCTATAGGGACCCGAACCACAATTGGCCGGTTACAAAGCATGTGAAATCCCTTATCACATCTGTCACAAAGGAGCATCTCCTCGTCTAGCTCGCCCGACCCACATTGCTCGCACGCCACCTGGTCGTAGTAGTCGGTGCCGAGGTCGACCACCGCGTACTTGGCGGCCTTCATGATATCCAGGATAGACCTGAACTTCTTCGACTGCGGAAAGGACGTCAGATAGCGGCGGTGGGGCCCCTCCGTACGGCGGAGGACGGGGAGCTGCAGCGGCGGCGTTCGGAAATGCGGCGAGCTGGAAGGGGCCATCGGTGGGGACCGTACGGGGAATTTGGGAATTGTACGAGGCTGATTGGGAATAATCCAAGTTTGATAGTGACAATTTTTACAGTATTTTTTTATTTTACTTTTTTATAATATTATTCCTTTTGTTACAGAGAGATTTTGTAAGAAAGGAAAATGGAGGAGTGAGAGGAGGGGGAGAGGGTGCGAATAAATATAGGTAGTGACATTGATGGATTATGCTAATGTGCGCATAGGGTGCGCACGTAATGGTAATGTGCACACCTTTAGAAATAATTTGAAAGACCAAAATGCGCTTAAGAGTGATGAGGAAAGGTTTTTCGGATAAATATTATTTATTGGTTTTTTAGTAATTTGATAATTAAGGACACAAATTTGAAATGGGTTTTGGAAATTTGATTATGAGGTTTTACACTATTTAGCCGTTAAAATTTGAGTGACTAAAATGGGCCTATGAACGATGAGTAAAGAATTTTAGGGTTAATATTGTTTTATGGGTTTTTAGTAATTTAGAAATAAAGAGACAAAATTGAAATGGATTTTAGTAATTTAAGATTTTAAACTATTTAGCCGTTTGAAATTTGAAAGAGTAATTGGGTTAGGTGTGATGACTAAATTGAGAGTAGGAAAATATTAAATACTTTATGCTATTTTAGTAATTGTTTGTTGTTTGTTGTTATTTTATGATAAATTTTGGTTGTGGATAATGTCAAAGCATTAATTAAGTTGTCAAAAATAAATATATATTTAGTGACACATTTACTCTTATTTTAATGACACTGAACTTTTAGCGACACATAATTATAGCCCTGACATTACAGATGATCTTAATTTATATCGATATTAAATAGGTGTAGGCAAGTAAATTGTACCCTACTCGGATTAGAGTTTTGTATAAACTGAGGAGAAGAGAAATGCACGAAGAGTATAAAAATGATTGAAGAGTTGAATATGGGAGAAGAACATGTAGATAATTATTCTAGCAACACGTGATAAAACTCTTAGGAAGAAAGAGCATTATCGGGTGTCTTGGTTCTAGAAAGAATTCAAAGTGCCTTCTACTGGAATAGATTGAGTATTTATAGAGTTTTCTAGAAAGTGATCATGTGTCTAGCACATGTCTGGGTCATGTGAATGTCACATGCCTGGGTTATGTGTCTGGCATGTGAACTCAGGAGAAATTCTAGAAATTTCAGAAATACCCTTAGTTACTCGAGTAATGCCTAAATCGCCATGTTCTTTTAGTCGCCAATTCAATCCTTCAACCATTTTCTAAAATGAGTTGCCTTCATAATCCTTCCGCCTCGAGACTTATAGATGCATCTCTCAAGTCTTGTATTTCAAGATCTTTGTTGTTCAATCCATCTCTTTTCGTTCTTCTTTCTTTATCTAAACATCAGGTCGTTCAATCTCATCGTCAAAAACTTCGGAGGAGCTCGACACAAATTTGGGGAGGCTATTGAAAGTAGTATGCCCTTAAGCGGATGTGATAAACATTTACTTTGTAATATTGTTTATTTATTAATAAAAGAATTTATTTAATTAAAGACATTCTTTATCCATGTTAATTGGTTGAATTAATAAGTGTGATAAATTCATAATTTTGGAGTAATTTTTTTAGAATAATGAAATGTTCATGCTAATGAGGTTTAAATGTTAGACAACTCAAAATTAAAATATTCCTAATTCTTGGATCACTAATGTGGTGCTATTGATTCCAGATAGATTAGTACATACTATACTTGCTCTGTTGAATAGGATGATTGATCTCATAATTATTTGTGTGGACACACTAAAGAAAATATGTATAGAGGTGCTTATTGGAGAATAAGTTCACTGAACGTGACTCACTTAAGGAACACCTAATGGAGTTTTACTTGCTTGGCAATAGGAGTTTCTATAGTGATAGTAGTACAAGTGATCTTTGGACTTGAGATCGTCATAGTAACTTGTGTATTCTGAGTTATACTTTGTCATATTCCCTAAAACTCTCATGAAGTATAATAGGGTATGTTCGGGTATAATAAAGTGTACATGGAGGTAGGTGAATGATCAACAAATGATCTACCACTTCCAATAAAGAGAGAAAATGTCATATATGATTCAATAAGTGACAACTCAGAAATCCATTACCAAAGTGAATGGAAATTAGAAAGGGGTTTCTAAGTTACGTTAATTAGATTTATGCATTTTGCGAATTGATGTGAATATGATCAAATAAAAAAAACTTTTCAGAAATTTCATATTTTATATTTGATTATGACATTATATAGTAGAAGAATTGAATTATACGGTAATTATTTATGAAATAAGTTCTTTGTAATTAAAGATTTCATATTATCCGGATAGTCATGATATGCTGATGTAAGGTCTCACTCGTGATGTAGAATAAATATTATTTATTAATATTTGAATTAAAGGAGTTTAATTCATTATAAATAATATTAGAATGATTCTAATTTATTTATTCTACTATCGGTTTAATATTGAACCTAAAGTGTCACACTATAAAAGAGAAATATTATTTTAGAAGTAATTGACTTAATAATTATAATAATTTAGTATTTGGAAAAATACTAATATTGATAATTAAGTATTTAGAGAAATACTAAATTATAAATTAATAAGAAGAATCATATTATTATTATTATTATTATTATTATTATAAATAAATTGGCTTAATAATAATAATAATTTAGTATTTGGAGAAATACTAATATTTATAATTAAGTATTTAGAGAAATACTAAATTATAAATTAATAAGAGGAGTCTTATTATCGTTATTATTATTATTATTATTATAATAAATTATTTAATTCCTAAAAGATTTGAGAATTAAAATTGTAAAGACCGGGAATTTTCAAACAAATTATATCTATATTTTTACGAATAAATATTTTTTATTTTTTTTTATTAATTATTGTAAATATTGTTATCAGTAATTATAGTTTTATATATATGCAATATGGATTTAGCAGGATAGTTTTCATTAATAATTAAATATTAATGATATTAGATTTATTTAATAATTATATTAAATAAATAGTTTAAAAATGATTTTATTGATTTAAAAATCATTTAAAAAGGATATAAATGATTTAAAAATATTTTAAGTAAAAATAAATGACTTTTAATATTTTGATGAATAATAGATTAGTAATTAAATATTAATAATAATTATTTAAAAATAATTTTAAATGTTTTAAAAATCATTTAAAAGTAATAATAATGTTTTAAAAATATTTTGAGTTATTATAAATAACTTTAATATTTTGGCAAGTATTTCATTAATAATTTAATATTATTTAAATGTTAATGATAATAAGATTATTCAGTAATTAAATCATTTAAAAATGATTCGAGTGTTTGAAAAATCATGATAAATTATAATAATTATTTAAAATTTTTTAAAAGTCATTGAAAAACAATATGACTAATATTTAAATTATCTAAAGGAATATTAAGCTATATAATAGAATTTTAGACTCGATAATTACCCGATAAAGCCGTCGATAAACTAAAATATTTCAAAAATTGATCCGGACTTAGATATTTTGACTAGATAGGTGATTGTTTATGTTCTAATGACTGATATAACTATGTGACAATGTGATTAAGTTATGTGTTGACTGCAAATAACAGTACTAAGTGTTATGATGCATTATTCTGATTGAAAGAATGATCTTATTAATGATAGGTCGTTGTGTAAAAGATAAAACTAAGTTGTGTAAGCAGCAGATCAGGCAATTATCTTTACCCTTGCATTTACTTTATGCAATGAACATGTGTAGGCAAGTATCTCTACTCTTTGTAATTACTTATGCAATGATCCTGTGTAAGTACGTTATTGAATTATATTCCTATTGTACAAACTTCTTAACTCTATTGTTATCAATCAAGATATATACTGTGTATAGATGGATATGTTTAGTTATACAAGTGTCTTCACTTGGATAATGATTGTATTTAATCACATGTTGATACATACCTATTAAACTCCGGTATGTATACTTTATTTAAAAACCCGTCTAAGCTATTTGACTCATCTAGACCTAGATTGAAAAGTATCGTAGAACATAATAGAACATTATTGTCATCTGACTGAATTGTTTTGGTTTGGATTCTAGATTGAATATGAACATCCCAATTATGGAAAACTTTTATGCGCCCAAGGCAGATATAATGAACGAAAACATCGTTCTAAAATATAGTGTTGATCAATACAGGGCATAACGGGCTGATCACCCTACGTGCCCGTAAGACATGACGGTTTACGGATGAAGTTTTGTAAAACATTTTCAAAAATTTAAAATAAAGTTCATAGTCTGTCAACTGTTCCCCATTTATAGTCAGTACGTAGTTTCAAAAAAATGGAATAGAATTGATATGTAGTTCAATATTATTTTAGTTTACTTCACAACTATTGTTTCGTTGTAGAAGTGCAGCTCAAAGAAAACATTTAACTCTTTCAGCTCATATTTATTGTTTGCTACTACTTGCTGGGCACTCAAATCCTCATTCTTATTTTAAATTTAAATGTTTTCAGTTAAGGTAGATCGACCTGAAGGTTCCGACAAAGACAAAGGGAAGGGGAAGCTGAAGAATTAGGCTACATAATGTTATTTGTAATAACTGTTTGGATGATAATATATTAAATATCATGTAATGTAAGACTTAAAGGTTCACAACTCTAGGGATGTAGATCACTTTGATATAATACTTTTGTTTAATTAATACATTAAGTAGTTTGAATGAATGTTATCGTGGAGCACCAAGTACGGGTTTTAAGTACCCGGATTTAGGGGCATCACAACATGGTATCAAAGCTTTAGGGTTAGTAACCTTAGGTGGGGATAGACCTTAGGCTATAACCTTAGGACAGAGAAAAACGTTAAAAATATAAATAACTCATATAGAGTTTAAAAGGTGATGACTTAAATAAATTCATCGTCAAACAAAATAAAAATAACTTATATAAAACTACTATTTGCTCTGTGTATATAATATCTATTATGTACTAATCAAGATAATTTATGTGCAGATGTCAAGCGGAAAAGGATTAGGATATGCTTATAATATGAAGAAAGATCAAATAAATTCACCAGATCTAATATCGAAGCCAATAGCTGAAACAAAAGTAATCTTGATGGGGTAATTATTTTGGAAAATATAGAACCAGACCCAGAAATGGTAGAAATAACAGATAGTGATTCAGACATCGAAGTTGGAGCTGATCAAGCATCAACCGAAGTGCAGAATCTGCGAGATCAGGTTTCTTCTTTGGAAAGGTTGTGGGAAATAGAAAAGATATTGAATAGTCAATTGCGGAAGGCGTAAATCGAAACAAAGGAAGAACAAGATAAGCTTAAAATCTAAATTGATCAAATGGGAACCAAAAGCAACAAATCGTGTGCAGCTCCGAGCAAGAAGGGGAAAAGAAAAATGAAAGACCGCGATTTAGGAAATTCCGATAATAACCAGGGAAACTTTAACAAAATAGAAAAATGTACAAACTGTAAAAAGAAACAAGAAGGCTTGTGCAGGAATGGGAAAAAGATATGCTACAGTTGCGGACATGAGGGACATATCTCTCCTCATTGTCCCAATTCAAAGCAAGGTGCAAGTTTTATTTGTGGGTTGGAAGGTCATCAGGCGAAAGGCTGTCCAAGAATAAGAGAGGGTGTAGGAAATAAGTAGTATTAATATTAGTTGAATATGTATGATGTGTATGTGTGTGTAATGTAATATTATCAACTTTTGTATAAGTGTAACAGTGATTCCCGACTTTTGTGGTCATAAAGGGATAACGAATGTTTAAATAAGCGATATAAGCTATGTGATGTAAAACGTTATGAATTAGTTGAATGAATATGAATATATTTTGAGTACATGATTGTTTGAGTTGAAATTATGCATGATATGATAAGACTTAGAATGAAGAATAATGTATGGTTTTATTTAATCATATAATGCCGCCAAGAAGACGAAACCGAGACCAAAGAGCAGAAGAATCTGTTAACAATGCGGGAGGACAACCAGACCCAATACAGAACTTTGCGAACATGGTAGCTCAAGCTATGCAGCATGGAATGCTAACCGGGGGAAATCAACCAGATAATAGATTAGCAAACTTTAAGGACTTCAAAGCAGTAGGACCGCTAGAGTTTAAAGGGACCATTGACCTATAGAAGCCCAAACTTGGGCTAAGGAGATAGAAAAGACGTTTATAATTACTAGGATAGTTGAGGGGCAAACGACGGCTTTTGCCACTTATATGATGAAAGGGGAGGCGAATTTTTGGTGGGACGCAAATCTAGCTAGAGCTGGAGAAGGAGTGGTAACATGGACTAGGTTTAAGACACTATTTTTGGAGAACTATTTCTCGTCTAGTATGCAGGCTAGGATGGAGGTTAAGTTTTTGGAGTTAAAGCGGGACAATATGACAGTTTCGGAGTATGCCGTTAAGTTTAAGGAATTAGTTAGGTTCGCTCCGTACCAAGTTGACACGGAAGCTAGGAAGACAAGAAGGTTTAAGCTGGGCTTAAAACCTGGCTCTACAATAAGGTGGCGGTGTTACAGATTGGTACTTATGCAGCATTATTGGAAAAGGTTATCATAGCCAAAGAGGGAAGTGAGGCCATGAGTCTCTATAATAAGGAGAGGAAGAACAAGGTGAAGGTTGAGGGAGCAATAAAGGTGGAATGAAGTAGTGGTAGTGGGAGTAGGAACGTGAAAAGGGAAGGGGATAATTTTGAGAATATCAAAATTAAGCAGGAAGGTGTAAAGAAACAGATTGTGCAATGTGGGAATTGTGAGAAGAATCATACGGGAGAGTGTCTGAAGGGGAAGTTTGTGTGTTACAAGTGTGGGCAGGAGGGGCATATCTCTCCTAACTGCCGCAATCCTAGGATGAATAGTGGTTGTTTTATTTGTGGATCAACAGAGCATAAGGTGAGGGAATGTCCAAAAAGGAGAATGGAGGGAGGAAGTGCGAATACTGGGAAAGGCAACGGAACATTGGCAATAATGGGACCAACTTCAACCAACAACCCAACAAAATCGACCGCAAGAATCTTCAACATGACAGTTCAGGATACGGTAGCAACTGGTGATGGAGTTTCAGGTATGAACCATATTTTTTTTCTTACCGCAAGTTTGTTAAAATAAATATGTTTAAGTTAGGAACCCCTTGAATACAAACGTACGAAACACAATATAATAATCTATTAACAAAAAGGATTTTTGAAGGAGGAATTTGAGTTCTGGATTCGTAACACAAATCTTATAAGGAGGGGAGAGTATAGTGATTCAATAAAAGTCTAAGGATAAAACATTAATAGTAGGTGTAAGGTAAAGGTGATTCCAGAGACGGAATCTTTATAAGTAGGGGAGAATGTAAAGACCGAGAATTTTCAAACAAATTATATCTATATTTTTATGAATAATTTTTTTATTTATAATTTTTTTATTTAATAATTATTGTGAATATTGTTATCAGTAATTATATTTTTATATATATGCGATATGGATTTAGCAGGATAGTTAATTTAATTTTATAAATTGATTGAGAATGAAAGTTAAGTCGGATATAGTTCAAAACCCTAATCCTGGATTTTGAATAAGTAAGTTGAATAATATAATATAATGATTGTATTTCAGTGCTATAAGTGTGTACAGTGTGTGTGTATTGTTAAATGTGATCAGTTTTAGCATAACTTTAGAAAATCCCTAATTTACAATTTAGAAAACATTAATTTCCATTTTAAAGCATAATTAGAAATGCTAGAAAATTAAAATTTTAAAACCTTAGGGTTAAACCCTAAGGATTAGGGTAAGATGACATGAATGCCATTAAATTTATAAGACAAATGACCAAAATACCCTTTTCTTAACTTCTAAGATTAAAAGAGTTATGGTCAAAAATTGTGCCACATCTCTTGAGCTACTACCAAACACCTTTCATCAGCCAACACTTGCCATATTTCGTCAGCCTTGTTCAATGAATCAAAGTATATAGATTTAAAGAGAGAGAAAATCAAAAGAAAAGCTCATTTTCTCCCTAAACACTCAACCAAACTTCACTCTCTCTAAACCCACGAAATATTTTAATAGACCAGTCCAAAATTCAGTCCCTAGTTCATCCTTATCAAATCAGAAAGCCAAGAATCAAAATTGATCAAAGTAAGGTATAAACTCAAACCAAGAATCTTATCCTTAATGCTATGTTAGATGTTAAGTTTTTGTGTTTAAACATGTTTTATGTAGTGTAAATAGGTGATCTGGGTTGCTATATAGGGAACCCATAACATCTAGATACACGAAATAGAAATTTTCAAAAATCTAAAAAAAATTTAAAGGTTGTCTGACAACCAAATATCAGACCTCATAGATCCATGACTGTTAGATGTTTTAATGTTTTAAAAGTTTGTACTTGTAGTATGTCATGTGGACTTTGATTTGGAACTCGAATCGGGGTTAGATCTGTTATAGATTGAATGTTATGGGTGGTCAAACCTCGTTGACCGATCATGACTGTCTGTTTCTGGGTAACCCAGAAACTTACCTAGAACGTTCTGACAGTATGTTCATGTGTCTAGATCTTGCATGTGTTTGATGTTTTGTTCTTGTTGTTGTAATAAAGTTTTAGTCTGGTAGATGGACTTTAGATTAAAGCCTTAAGATCACCTAAATGATTAACAGAAAGAAAGTGGTGGCTGGTCAAAGAAGGTCGGACGATCATGAAATCAGTTTTCTGGGTTAAAACTGATGAACATGATCTCTGACATACTTTGACCGGCATAGATCTGATAATTGTGTTGTTGTTAGGGTGATTTTGTGTATTACATATGTTCTCTTACATGTTGGCTACAATATGGAACCTTTAAATCACAAAATCATTGCATATATTTCAAGTTGTGGAAGCCCAAAAGAGGCTACTCGAACTGTTCTTCATTTTTGGGTAACCTAGAAAATGAAGAACAGCTTTGACAGCTTGTTCTAAGCCTTATATCTTGCATCTGTGTTATGAAATGAACCAAATAATTGTTGGAGCATGTAGTATTTCACTAGTACTACAAGATCGGACCATTATCTTGCCCAAAAACACATTCGTCAAACTTAGCCACTCGATCATTGCATATGCACGTTCTTGAGGCTCAAGAACACAATAGTCGACACTTTTTGTCGCTAAAGGCTATAGCGACAGATTTAATGATTTTAATTAAATAAATTTCCAAAAATAATTTAAAAATAGAAATTAATTATTAAAGATTCCAAAATTAATTTTAAAAATTATTTTAAGTTATAAAAATTAACTTTTAATAATTTGACATATTTTTCATAAATATTATTATTTATTTGGATAATAATGACATTAAATTTATTTAATAAATGTATTAAATAAATTAATTAAAAATGATTTTATTATATTAAAAATTATTTTAAATAATAATAAAGTGTTTAAAAATATTTTAAGTGATAAAATGTAACTTTTAATAGTTTAAGGTAATTTTCATTAATAATTAAATATTAATGATATTAGATTTATTTAATAATTATATTAAATAAATAGTTTAAAAATAATTTTATTGATTTAAAAATCATTTAAAAAGGATATAAATGATTTAAAAATATTTTAAGTAAAAATAAATGACTTTTAATAGTTTGCTAAATAATAGATTAATAATTAAATATTAATGATAATTATTTAAAAATGATTTTAAATGTTTTAAAAATCATTTAAGAGTAATAATAATGTTTTAAAAATATTTTGAGTTATTATAAATAACTTTATTATTTTGGCAAATATTTCATTAATAATTTAATAATATTTAAATGTTAGTGATAATAAGATTATTCAGTAATTAAATCATTTAAAAATGATTCGAGTGTTTAAAAAATCATGATAAATTATAATAATTATTTAAAATTTTTTAAAAGTCATTGAAAAATAATATGACTGATATTTAAATTATCTAAAGGAATATTGAGTTACATAATAGAATTTTAGACTCGATAATTACCCGATAAAGCCGTCAATAAACCAAAATATTTCAGAAATTGATCCGGACTTAGATATTTTGACTAGATAGGTGATTGTTTATGTTCCATTGACTGATATAATTATGTGACAATGTGATTAAGTTATGTGTTGACTGTAAATAGCAGTACTAAGTGTTATGATGCATTATTCTGATTGAAAGAATGAGCTTATAAATGATAGGTCGTTGTGTAAAAGATAAAACTAAGTTGTGTAAGCAGCAGATCAGGAAAGTATCTTTATCCTTGCATTTACTTTATGCAATGTACATGTGTAGGCAAGTATCTCTACTCTTTATAATTACTTATGCAATGATCCTGTGTAAGTACGTTATTGAATTATATTCCTATTGTACAAACTTCTTAACTCTATTGTTATCAATCAAGATATATACTGTGTATAGATGGATAGGTTTAGTTATACAAATGTCCTCACTTGGATAATGATTGTATTTAATCACATGTTGATACATACCTATTAAACTCCGGTATGTATACTTTATTTAAAAACTCGTTTAAGCTATTTGACTCAGCTAGACCTAGATTGAAAAGTATCGTAGAACATAATAGAACATTATTGTCATCTGACTGAATTGTTTCGGTTTGGATTCTAGATTGAATATGAACATCCCGATTATGGGAATCATTTATGTGCCCAAGGCGGATATGATGAAAGAAAACATCATTCTAAAATATAGTGTTGATCAATATAGGGCTTAACGGGATGATCACCCTCCGTGCCCGTAAGACATGACGGTTTACGGATGAAGTTCTGTAAAACCTTTTTAAAAATTTAAAACAAAGTTCATAGTCTGTCAACTGTTCCCCATTTATAGTCAGTACGTAGTTTCAAAAAAAATGGAATATAATTGATATGTAGTTCAGTATTGTTTTAGTTTACTTCACAACTATTATTTTGTTGTAGAAGTGCAGCTCAACGAAAACATTTAACTCTTTCAGCTCATATTTATTGTTTGCTACTACTTGCTGGGCACTTAAATATTCATTCTTGCTTTAAATTTAAATGTTTTCAGTTAAGGTAGATCGACCTGAAGGATCCGGCAAAGACAAAGGGAAGGGGAAGCTGAAGAATTAAGTTACATAATGTTATTTGTAATAATTGTTTGGATGATAATATATTAAATATCATGTAATGTAAGACTTAAAGGTTCACGACTCTAGGGATGTAGATCACTTTGATATAATACTTTTGTTTATTTAATACATTAAGTAGTTTGAATGAATGTTATCGTGGAGCACCAAGTACGGGTTTCAAGTACTCGATCGAGGATTTTAAACGGGCCAATGAATCGAGGATTGAGCTTTCCTCTCTTTTTAAATCTCGTAACTCCTTTCCATGGAGCAACACGTAACAACACATGATCTCAAACATTGAATTCCACATCCCTTCGATGAAGATCAGCATAACTCTTTTGTCGATCTTGTGATATTTTTATACGTTACCAGATTCTGGTCCCAACAACGTTGCTTCACTCACCTCGTCCTAATTTTGGTCCCAACAAGGTTAATTCACCCACCTTATCCTAGCATACTGGAGAACGACACTTGCGTCCATACAACGACTAGAATGGAGCCATGCCTATACTTGCTTGATAACTGTTGTTGTAGGAGAATTCTACCAATGGTAAGAACTTGTCCCAACTTCCTTTAAAGTTTCGGACACAGAGTCTTAATAGATCTTCAAGAGTTTGAACAGTCCTCTCCAACTGCCCGTCTATTTGAGGATGATATGCCGAACTGAATAGTAAATCCGTGCCCATAGCTTTTTATAAACTAACCCAAAATCGTGAAGTGAATCTTGGGTCTCGATCAAAAACTATGAATACTAGCATACCATGCAGTCTTACAATCTCATTTATGTATATACGAGCAAGTGAATAAGTTTCTTGTATAAGTAAGAAATGAGTGGACTTGGTTAATCTATCAACAATGACCCAAATTGCATTTATGTAAGACCCCAACTTTTATAAATAAAGATGAATTTTCTATAAATATCATTTTTAAATATTATGGAGTTAATTTGATATAATGTTATAGTTGTGGGTAATATTTATAAATTTTGTAAAGTACGCAAGTTGTTATATAATATTTGATTGGTCGGGGAATATTCGTTTTAACAGGGAATATTCGTACAACGGCACAATCATTGATGGACCCCACAACGAAATTATTGTCGGATTGAGAAAACGACAAAAATATTTTATTAAAAATAACGGCGGAAGTTTTACCATTGATACTGTTGAACTACTCGGTAGTAAAAGTACAGTAATACGTGTGGTTGCATAGTAGCACACGGTATTGATTATTAATGCTTATGTGAGAAGTCACTCAGTTTGATTCAATTATTGTCAGTTAATAATATGAATTATTTAGCGATAATGAAGTTTTGTTTTATTCGTATTATTAACGTAATAAAACAGAAACATCTTTTTATATAAAACAGAATACTTTATTAAAGTTATTCTATAAATAGAATATATTATATTTTATTTAAAAAAAATTTCTTTAAATATGGACCGTCAGATTAAAGTAATCAATCTGGACCGTTCATGGATTAGTTACTATGCATTCTATTTTTCTATAAATAGTAGCTCATTCCTTCATTATTTCTTACGAATTCACTGAACTCTAGAGAGAGAAATTATAGAGAGAGAAGAAAAGTATTCTGCTACTTAACTACTTCCTTATTTCAGTTCTTCTGTAAAACGGTAAGGGGTGTTATTCTTTCTTATTCATGAAGAGAACTGTTGTTATTCCATTTCTTATTATTCTGTTGGAATAACCTGTATACGCGGTCTACCCTATACTTGGTGACATTCTTCTATTATTCTGTTGGAACATCTTGTCTGTGTGTTTTACACCAGACCTGATTTCGTCTTTATTATTATTCTGTTGGAACATCCTGTCTGTGTGTTTTACACCAGACCTGGTTCCGTCTTTATTATTATTCTGTTGGAACATCCTGTCTGTGTGTTTTATACCGGACCTGATTCCGTCTTTATTATTATTCTGTTGGAATATCCTGTCTGTGCGTTTTACGCCGGACCTGGTTCCATTATTTATTATTCTGTTAGAATAACCTGTCTGTGCGGTCTATCGCATGCATGGTGATTTCTTTTGTTATTCCATTCTTTATTATACTCAGTTGGTTAAGTTTTGACTTCTATACTCCATGAAATTTGTGAAATATCCTTGATAATAGCGTTTCATCTGGTGTCTTTTCATGAAAATATTCTTCTAAGCATTCTTGAATTTTACTCCACAAAGCAGTATCATGTTGACAATTTGGACGTTGTTAATTCTTAGATAAATTAATTCTTGAACTTGTTTTATTGAATTGTTATATCATTGTCATCATCCTCATGTTTATAAAATGTTAAAAGTCATCTGTGGCCTGTAGTGCATAGATGGACTTGGTATGATTATGACCAGGGATTATTCAGTATAATCATGACCGTAATGTTACAAATGATGTGGTAAAAGTCCTCATTGGCCCATAGTGCATTGATGGACAGTTGTTGGCATGATCATGACCATCATTGAATACACGAATATCCTTGGCCGTAGTGCAGGGGTGATTCGATGATGTGGATTATTTTATTAAGCTGAGTCTCAGCGATAAAAGTGTTGAAAAACCTTTGAAATCATAGAAGATAGTAGATTTTATTCTCTACTTGACTCTTTTAATGGATTACTTGTTCCGCTGATGTTCGTTATATTTTATCAGTTTAACACTGTTGAAGGCTAATGATAATTTATTCTGCATTATCTTAGTCATAATATTTCTTACTGGGCTAGTTGAGCTCACCCTTTCTTTCACTGTTCTCTTCAGGAAATGAGAATATAGCTGGGACGAGTCGGGAAACAGAGTGATGGACAAGATGATAGTATTAGTAGTCCTCACTATTCTATTAAATAGTGTAATAATAATTGTAATGAGGACTCCTTTCGAGTTTGTATAGTCTCTAGTAGACAATAATTGTATTCAAACTCACAGTTATGTTTTGTCGTATTGTACACGATAATTGTATTAGTAAATTGTATTTATATTCTGTACCATGTATCTGACGACCCAAGATGGGTGATGTATACCTAATTTTGGGGGCGTCACAATTTATGCTTGAGAAACCTTAGGTAGACCAGTAACGAAATCCATTATAATGTGCTCCCACTTCCATTCTAGAATTTCAAGTGGTTGCAATTCTTTTGGCACTTGATGCTCCGCCTTGACACGTTGACAAGATAAACACCTGGAGATAAATTCCGCTATCTCTCTCTTCATATTGCTCCACCAAAATGTATGTCGAAGATCACGATACATTTTGGTACTTTCAGGATGGATTGCAAACGGTGTATTGTGCGCCTCCATCATGATTTTATACTTCAAATCAGAGTCGTTAGGAACACAAAGTCTGGAGTAGACTCAAAGTATTCCTTCTTCATCGATTCTTGCTACTAGAATAACACCTTCTTACACTTTCTTCCTCATACGCATCAGCTCCAGGTCTGTAGCTTGAGCAGCTTTAACTTTATCGATTAAAGTCAGTTCTACTCGTATATTTGACATCATCTGTGGGTCTCTAAAGTCTTTAACTCTATCTCCATCCTTTGCAAGTCATACAAAATGGGCCTTCGCGTTGACAATATCGCACTCGTACCCGCATATGATCTTCTACTCAACACGTCAGCTACTATGTTGGCTTTTCCAGGATGGTATTGAATGGCATGATCGTAATCTTTCAACAACTCAAGCCAACGTCGTTGCTGCATGTTGTGTTCCTTTTGAGTGTAAAAATATTTGAGTCTTTTTTAATTTGTATAGATCTCCACCTTCTCCCCATACAGGTAATGCCTCCAGATTTTAAGCGCGAAAATGACAGCTGCCAACTCTAGATCATGAGTAGGATAATTCCTCTTATATTCTTTGAGTTATCGTGAGGCATATGTTATGACTTTCCCATGTTGCATGAGAACACATCCTAACCCTCTGCCTGAAGCATCGCTGTAGATGACAAATCCCTCAGAACCAGATGGTATTGTCAGAACAGGTGATAAAATGAGTCTCCTCTTGAGTTCTTGAAAACTCTTCTCACATTTCTCGCTCCAACCGAATTTTGTATCTTTTCGAGTCAGCTGAGTTAAACGGAGTGGCGATTCGAGAAAATCCTTCCATGAATCTCCGATAATAACCAGCTAAGTCTATAAAGCTACGTGCTTCGATCACTGACTTAGGTTGCTCCTAGCTTTGTATTGCTTCAATCTTCGTTGGGTTAACAGATATTCCGTGATTTGATATCACGTGCTCAGGAATGCTACTTCCTCAAGCCAGAACTCACATTTCTTTAAATTTGGCATATAACTTATTTTCACGAAGCTTTTGGAGTATCAGCCTCAAGTATTTCTCATAATCTTCACAGCTTTTGGAGTATATGAGGATGTCATCAATAAAGACCACCACAAAATGATCTAAATATTTCTTGAATACTCGGTTCATCATATCCATGAAGGCAACATGAGCATTAGTCAATCCAAAAGATATGACTAGGAATTTGTAATGCCCGTACCGAGTTCTGAAAGCAGTCTTTGGAATGTCATCAGTTTTAATCTTTAACAGATGATATCCGGAACGAAGATCGATATTTGAAAAGAATTTGGCACCTTGCAACTGGTCAAATAGGTCATCAATGCGAGGTAACGGGTACCTATTTTTGACGGTGACATGATTCAACTCCCGATAGTCAATACAAAGTTGCATACTCCCATCTTTCTTCTTTACGAATAGAATAGGAGCACCCCAAGGAGACACACTAGGATAAATGAAACCTATGTCTAACAATTCTTACAGTTGAGTTTTTAACTCTTGAAGTTCAATAGGAGCTATTCGATATGAGATTTTGAAAATGGGTTTTGTATAGGGTTCAAGGTCAATATAAAATTCGATTTCACGCTTTAGGGGTAGGCCAGAAAGTTCTTCGAGGAATACGTCAGGAAATTTATTAACAATAGAAATATCATTCAAATCTGACGTATTTTTGTTTAAATCTGTGACATGGGCTAAGAAAGCTTGATATCTATTTTTCAATAAACGAATAGCTTTATGGCTTGATATGATAATGATTGACTTTATTGGTTTGGTAGCTTGAATTTGCATAATAGGTTGGTTAGGAATATCAAAGTTAACAACCTTACGAAAATAATCAATTTTAGCATGATGAATAGTTAACCAATCAATCCCTAAAATCAGATCAAATGCAAGTATTTTTAAAGAGATAAGATCGACAGGTAATGTGAGGGTACTGATTTGAATCAAACAAGACTTGTAAACAGTGGATGTAATGAAGGTTTCTCCCAACGAAGTTTCAACAGATAAGTTAAAGTCTAATTTCTTCGGAGTTATATTTAAACGTTGAGCGCAAGTAGGAGAAATAAAAGAATGGATAGCACCGATATCAAATAAGGTATAGACTTCGCAAGAGTTTATAATTAGCTTACCCGTGATAACTTCATTCGGGTTCCTCGCTTTTTGGGAGGTCACGATAAACACTCTCCCTTGAACTACTGACTTTGACTTGTCTGGGACAACCTTTGGTGTCACCGTCCCAACTGGACTTGACTTCACTACATGACAAAATTGATCTAAATGACCTTCCTTTCGGAAATTGTAACATACTTTGGGTTGCTGCGTACAATTTGGATTGATGTGTCCTTCATGTTCGCATTTGTAGCATATGACCGATGGTTATTCTCCTTCCTTAAAAATAAGTACTGGTGCTAATGTCTTTCTATCATTATTGAATCTCCTCTTCTTGAAATTTTCACTTCTATTATCTTGGCCAGGATTACCACCGAAGTGGTTACCATTTCTGGCATGTTGATTTCCTCCACGTTTGTTGTCACCATTTCAATGGCTGCTACCATTGGTATTATCATTTTTCTGGCTGCTATCTCTTGGTTGGGTTGTGTGACGCCCCCAAAATAGGTCCAATCCATCCAACCCATTCTGAGCCGCCAAATACATGGTACAGAAAATAACTACAATTTTATTATTACAATTGTCGTGCAAAATACGACAACACATATACTGTGAGTTTAAATACAAATATTGTCATCTAGACAGTATTCATACTCAATTAAGTACTCATTATACTTATTGATACACTATTTACAAAATAGTGAGGACTACTAAAACAACTGCCTTGAACCATCATTCCACACCCCGACTAGTACTCGCTACATTTTCGCCTCCTGAGAAGAAAATGGAACAATAAGGAAAAGGGTGAGCTCAACTAGCCCAGTAAAGAATATTATGACTAAGATAATATACAACAAATTATCGTTAGTCTTCAACAGGGAAAAATCTAATAGAATACAATAGACAACAACTTTTAAATCAATATTCGCATCGGAAAATAATAATTCATAAAAGAGTTACGTAGAGAATGAAATCTACGATTATCTATGAATTTAAAAGCCCATCATCAACATTTTATCCCTGTAACATCAATCAATAAATATCTTGAATCAAATAGTCATCTTTGCACTACAGGCCAAAGATATTCATCAGTTGGTCATGTTCACCTCAACACCTGTTCATCTTTGCACTACGGGCCAAAGATATTCATCAGAAATTATTCATCTTTGCACTACAGGCCAAAGATATTCAGTTATATCATCATTTAAGACTGAGGATGATGAAAAATATTTTAAAGAAAACGAATCCAGTGAAGCAAAATAACAAATATTAAGGATTCGTATTTCGATTTATCCATGTTCAAAAATACCTTATCATAGTGAAGTAAAATTCAAGAATGATCAAAACATGGATACAATCAAAGTTAGTATCCAGAATAGATATTTGGACGAAAAGAAAGAAATTTTATTTTTCGGTGAATAGTAACTCGTGAATAGTAACTCGTGAATAGTAACCCCGACATGAAAAGTTCTAAATTTGATAAAAAGTTCAGATCAATACTTCAGCATAATGATATTGAAGAAAATAATATCATTTAAGAAGAAATAACATCCCTTACCTCGGAAAGACGGTACTTCTGACTGGAATACTAGATATAGTGCTGAAGGAAACTTGCACAGCAACACTCAAAGTATCAAATTCTCACAAGAATACGCTAGATATAGAGAGAGAAATAGAGAGAAACTTGTGTTTCTGGTGTGATTTTCAATTCTAACCTAAGCACCCTATTTATAGGAAAATGCTTAGAACACCAAAGCAGAAAATTTAATATAATAATAATATATTTATCAAATTTTCCTTAGCCTACCTCTAGACATCTGATCTCAGCCCATTTATATCACATGTTAGCCCACTTAAATGCCAAAAAACGTTTTTCTTCAAAATAATAAATAAAACTTCCAAAAATCAATTATTTCAGAACTTCAGAACTTCAATAATTCATAATAAATAGCCCTTTTATCAGAAAATTCGAATCTCGCGAGTTTTTATAGGAAATTCAATTCTCTACAACTTTGCAGAAGAAAGTTTTTCCAAATTCTAAATATAAATTGACCGAAATTCACAAACGGGCGATTTTACAGTCAATAATAAATTTTCGGTCAAGAATTATGTCCACCAACACACAAAACATGTGTTAATCATTTAATGCCACAAAAATACTCTTCCTCCTCATATACTCATATATCCCACATTCATTGTAAAAATACCACCATTAATATATTATTAAAATAATATATTTAAATGAATTATTTTATCAGAAAAAGATAAAATATTAATTTTCAACAATTGTCACATTAAAATTTTTCTCTATCTATATCCACATAAAATCACTATTTTTCTCATCATATAAATCAATAATTAATTATACACAAATAATATTACAGAACCACAATACTGGCAACCAGGCAGTTCCTAGGAAAGATGGGGCTTTCCAATAAGGATTTCTCCTTACTGGCACGCAATTAGATGACCAAACCTCTCCTTAGACAGAACTTTCTAGACATTGCCAATAATGTTATCTAATAATATTATTCAGATAATATGAATTATTGCACCGATAATAGAAAATACTGCATAGTGACAATTATTGAAACAACAGTAATATAAAATATCAACGCAGCAATTATTGAGTCAATAAAATATAATATTGAACAGTAATTACTGTAACAATTATTGAGTAGTGCATTCTTACGTAAGAATCAATAATTGGTGCAATACCGTGTGCTACGCGTATTACCGTGTTTTAACCACCGGGTATTCCAACAGTATTAACGGTAACAACTACGTCGTTATTTATAAACAACTTATTTTTGTCGTTTTCTTCATCCAATCGTTTTCTGTTATGGGGCCCACACAAGGCTGCGCCGTCGTACGAATATTCCCCGACAACAAGAATATTCCACGACCAAACAAATATTCCCCGACAACAATGAATATTTTATAACCACTAAAATATTTGCGCATTTTACCCAAAACTAACCACATTAATCAAATCAACTCTTACTATTTCAGAATAATAAATAGAGGAAATTAAATTTCATTTATTAATAATTTGGGGTCTTACAACCTCCCCTCCTTATGAAATTTCGTCCTCGAAATTGACATACGTACCTGGTGTTTCGAAAAGATGAGGATACCTCGCTTTCATTTTCGTTTTCAACTCCCAGGTCATTTCCTCAATAGCATGGTTTTTCCGCAAAACTTTAACTTGTGGTATGACCTTCGTGCGTAGGACATGCTCCTTCCTATCCAAGATCTTGACAGGTACCTCCTCGTACGTTAAGTCTTCGGCTATCTCGTCCGGTTCTAACTCAATAACGTGGTTCGGGTCTTTCACATATTTACGAAGCACAGATATATGAAAAACATTATGAACACGAGACATACTTGGAGGTAACGCAAGTCTATAGGCCACATTTCCTACTCGGTCAAGAATCTGAAATGGACCAATAAATCGTGGATTGAGCTTTCCTCTCTTCCCAAATCTTGTAACTCCTTTCCATGGAGCTACAGGTAATAATACATGATCCGCAATGTCAAATTCCACGTCCTTTCGATGAAGATCCACATAACTCTTTTATCGATCCTGTGCCGTTTGTATACGTTGTCGAATCGTTTGGATCTTCTCTGTAGTCATTCGTACCAACTCTGGTCCCAACAACGTTGCTTCTCCCACCTCATCCCAACATACTGGAGAGTGACACTTTCGTCCATACAATGCTTCAAAGGGAGCCACACCTATACTTGCCTGATAACTGTTGTTGTAGGAGAATTTCACCAATGGTAGATACTTATCCCAACTTCCTTTGAAATCTAGGACACAAAGTCTTAATAGATCTTCAAGAGTTTGAATAGTCCTCTCTGATTACCCGTCCGTTTGAGGATGGTATGCCGAACTGAACCATAAATCCGTGCCCATAGCTTTTTGCAAGCTAACCCAAAATCTTGAAGTGAATCTTGGGTCACGATCCGAAACTATGGATACTGGCATGCCATGCAACCTTACAATCTCATTCACGTACATACTAGCAAGACGTTCAAGGGAATAAGTCTCCCGTATCGGCAAGAAATGAGCAGACTTGGTTAATCTATCAACAATCACCTAAATAGCATTTATGCCTTGAGAAACCGTGGGAAGACCCGTAACAAAATCCATAGTAATGTGTTCCCACTTCCATTTCGGAATCTCAAGTGGTTGCAATGGACCCTTTGGCACATGATGCTCCGCCTTTACACGTTGACAAGTTAAACACCTCGAGATAAACTTTGCAATCTCTCTCTTCATATTGTTCCACCAAAATGTATATCGAAGATCACGATACATTTTAGTACTTCCAGGATAGATTGCAAATGGTGTATTGTGTACCTCCATCATGATCTTGTACTTCAAATCAGAATCGTTAGGAACACAAAGTCTGGAGTGGACTCGAAGTATTCCTTCTTCATCGATTCTTGCTTCCGGAATAGCACCTTCTTGTACTTTCTTCTTCATACGCATCAGCTCCCGGTCTGTCGCTTAAGCAACTTTAACTTTATCGATTAAAGTTGGTTCTACGCGCATACTTGACATTATCGCTATCGTTCCTGCATATGATCTTCTACTCAATGCGTCAGCTACCGCGTTCGCTTTTTCAGGATAGTATTGGATGGTGTGATCGAAATCTTTCAACAGCTCGAGCCAACGTCGGTGTCGCATGTTGAATTCTTGGAAGCTCTTCTCGCATTCCTCGGTCCATTCGAAGTTTGTATCTTTTCGAGTCAGCTGAGTTAATGGAGTAGCGATTCGAGAAAATCCTTTTACAAATCTCCGATAATAACCAGCTAAGCCTAGAAAGCTATGTATTTCGATTACTGGCTTAAGTTGCTCTCAACTGTGACTCATATCCCAATCTTGGATAGCACGCCACAATGACACCTATCAGTTTACTACCGCACGAATATGGCGTCCCCTACGGAGAGTCTGAATTCAGTGCATTCCACAAAGGAAGTCACCAGATAAAGGCTCGGGTACAAACTTCTACAGTTAGGTTTTTTTAACTCCTGAAGTTCAATAGGAGCCATTCAATATGAGATTTTAGAAGTGAGTTTTGTACCAGATTCAAAGATGATACAAAATTCAATATCACGCGTAGGCCAAGAAATTCTTCAGAAAATACGTCAAAAATTTTACTAACAACAGAAATATCATTCAAATCTGACGTATTTTTGTTCAAGTCCATGACATGGCTAAGAAAGCTTGACATCCGTTTTTCAATAAACGAATGACTTTACGGCTTGATATGAAAGAGTTTGACTTCAATGGTTTGGTTGCTTGAATTCGAATAACAGGTTGCTTAGGAATATGAAAACTAACAACCTTACGAAAATAATTAATTTTGGCATGATGAGTAGTTAACCAATCAATTCTTAAAATCACATCAAAAGCAAGTATCTTTAAAGAGATAAGGTCAATAGGTAATGTGATGGTACCAACTTGGATCAAACAAGATTTATAAACAGTGGATGTGATGAAAGTTTCCCCTAACGGAGTCTCCACAGATAAATCAAAGTCTAATTTCTCCGGAGTCAAGTTTAAACGTTGAGCACAAGCAGGAGAAATAAATGAATGGGTAGAACCGGTATCTAATAAGGTATAGACTTCGCAAAAATTTATAATTAACTAACCCGTGCTAACTTCGTTCGGGTTCCTCGCATTCTGACCAGTCACGAAAAATGCTCTTCCAGGAACCGTTGACTTTGACTTTTCTGAGACAATTTTTTGAGTCACCACCCCCGTTGGACTTGGTTTCGCTACAGTGCAATCTCGAGCGATATGTCCTTCCTTTCCACAGTTATAACATACCTTAAACTGTTGTGGACAGTTTGGGCTGATATGTCCTTCTTTTTCGCACTTATAGCATATGACCGGTGGTCGTTCTCCTCCCTTGGAACCAGTTGCTGCTGGTGCTGACATATTCGTATTATCATTGTTGAATCTCCTCTTTTTAAAATCCCCTCCCGACTCGCTTCTTCTATTTTCATAGCCACGATTACCACCAGAGTGGTTGCCGTTCTTGTCTGTATTTTTCTTTCTCCGCTGGTTATCATTGTTCTGATGACTGTTGTCACCGATATGATCCTGGTTGTGGTCCCTCGGTTGACCGTACTCCTTATCTCGCTCTAATAATTGAGCCCTGTTGACAACATCTGAATAGAGAGAAAATTTATGAGAAATGAGATATTGACGTATGCCGGGTTTGAAACCTCTTAGAAACATCCGCGTCATATGTTCCTCATTCTCAACCAAATGAGGTGCAAACCTGGACAACTCTGCAAACTTCGCCTCGCACTGGGACACCGTCATGTTATTCTGCTCCAGTCTAATAAACTCTACCTCCTTCATATGACGAATACTTTCAGGAAAGTACTTGTCATTGAATAGCTTCTGAAATATCTCCCAAGACATGCTGAGTGCAGCTGGATGGGTACGCTTCACAGATTCCCACCAGTAGTCTGCCTCGCCATGGAACATAAAGGTGACGAATGGAACCTTCTGTTCCTCATTGCATCCCAAGACATCAAATATCTTGGTAATTTGCTTGACCCATGTCTCCGCCTTAATCGGATCTGGCTTTCCCCAGAATTCTGGTGGTCCCAACTCTTTGAACTGCTTGGCTGTGACCAGCTGTGCGTTGCCATTGTTTCTTCCTATATTTTGAACAGGAATCTCCTTCGTCTGGTTTTGCATGAATCGCAAAAAGCTTCTAAACATCTCATCGTTCATCGTCTGCTTAGTGGTGTTGTTCACAGGAGGAACATTGCCAGCCTGTTGTACGTTCTTCTCGTTGGTGAGTACAGGTGTCTCCATGATTTTATTTACACCACTGTTAACATTCTCAGTCGACATTCTCAAATACTGCCATAAAACAAGGGTTAATTTAACAAATTAACAAATCACATAATATCCCTATATTATGACCGACCAACAAATAACCTTAGGTAGGACACACTAGCGAAGGATTTACTCGTCTCTCCCCTCCTAGTTCTATTCCCCGATCTCCGCCAGAGATCATATCCCTAAGCTCTGATACCAACTGTGAAGCCCCCAAAATAGGTCCAATCCATCCAACCCATTCTGAGTCGCCAAATACATGGTACATAAAATAACTACAATTTTATTATTACAATTGTCGTGCAAAATACGACAACACATATACTGTGAGTTTAAATACAAATATTGTCATCTAGACAGTATTCATACTCAATTAAGTACTCATTATACTTATTGATACACTATTTACAAAATAGTGAGGACTACTAAAACAACTGCCTTGAACCATCATTCCACACCCCGACTAGTACTCGCTACATTTTCGCCTCCTGAGAAGAAAATGGAACAACAAGGAAAAGGGTGAGCTCAACTAGCCCAGTAAAGAATATTATGACTAAGATAATATACAACAAATTATCGTTAGTCTTCAACAGGGAAAAATCTAATAGAATACAATAGACAACAACTTTTAAATCAATATTCGCAGCGGAAAATAATAATTCATAGAAGAGTTACGTAGAGAATGAAATCTACGATTATCTATGAATTTAAAAGCCCATCATCAACATTTTATCCCTGTAACATCAATCAATAAATATCTTGAATCAAATAGTCATCTTTGCACTACAGGCCAAAGATATTCATCAGTTGGTCATGTTCACCTCAACACCTGTTCATCTTTGCACTACGGGCCAAAGATATTCATCAGAAATTATTCATCTTTGCACTACAGGCCAAAGATATTCAGTTATATCATCATTTAAGACTGAGGATGATGAAAAATATTTTAAAGAAAACGAATCCAGTGAAGCAAAATAACAAATATTAAGGATTCGTATTTCGATTTATCCATGTTCAAAAATACCTTATCATAGTGAAGTAAAATTCAAGAATGATCAAAACATGGATACAATCAAAGCTAGTATCCATAATAGATATGTGGACGAAAAGAAAGAAATTTCATTTTTCGGTGAATAGTAACTCGTGAATAGTAACTCGTTAATAGTAACTCATGAATAGTAACTCATGAATAGTAACTCATGAATAGTAACTCCGACATGAAAAGTTCCAAATTTGATAAAAAGTTCAGATCAATACTTCGGCATAATGATATTGAAGAAAATAATATCATTTAAGAAGAAATAACATCCCTTACCTCGGAAAGACGGTACTTCTGACTGGAATACTAGATATAGTGCTGAAGGAAACTTGCACCGTATAGCAACACTCAAAGTATCAAATTCTCACAAGAATACGCTCGATATAAGAGAGAAATAGAGAGAAACTTGTGTTTCTGGTGTGATTTTCAATTCTAACCTAAGCACCCTATTTATAGGAAAATGCTTAGAACACCAAAGCAGAAAATTTAATATAATAATAATATATTTATCAAATTTTCCTTAGCCCACCTCTAGACATCTGATCTCAGCCCATTTATATCACATGTTAGCCCACTTAAATGCCAAAAAACGTTTTTCTTCAAAATAATAAATAAAACTTCCAAAAATCAATTATTTCGGAACTTCAGAACTTCAATAATTCATAATAAATAGCCCTTTTATCAGAAAATTCGAATCTCGCGAGTTTTTATAGGAAATTCAATTCTCTACAACTTTGCAGAAGAAAGTTTTTCCAAATTCTAAATATAAATTGACTGAAATTCACAAACGGGCGATTTTACAGTCAATAATAAATTTTCGGTCAAGAATTATGTCCACCAACACACAAAACATGTGTTAATCATTTAATGCCACAAAAATACTCTTCCTCCTCATATACTCATATATCCCACATTCATTGTAAAAATACCACCATTAATATATTATTAAAATAATATATTTAAATGAATTATTTTATCAGAAAAAGATAAAATATTAATTTTCAACAATTGTCACATTAAAATTTTTCTCTATCTATATCCACATAAAATCACTATTTTTCTCATCATATAAATCAATAATTAATTATACACAAATAATATTACAGAACCACATTACTGGCAACCAGGCAGTTCCTAGGAAAGAGGGGGCTTTCCAATAAGGATTTCTCCTTACTGGCGCGCAATTAGATGACCAAACCTCTCCTTAGACAGAACTTTCTAGACATTGCCAATAATGTTATCTAATAATATTATTCAGATAATATGAATTATTGCTCCGATAATAGAAAATACTGCATAGTGACAATTATTGAAACAACAGTAATATAAAATATCAACGCAGCAATTATTGAGTCAATAAAATATAATATTGAACAGTAATTACTGTAACAATTATTGAGTAGTGCATTCTTACGTAAGAATCAATAATTGGTGCAATACCGTGTGCTACGCGTATTACCGTGTTTTAACCACCGGGTATTCCAACAGTATTAACGGTAACAACTACGTCGTTATTTATAAACAACTTATTTTTGTCGTTTTCTTCATCCAATCGTTTTCTGTTATGGGGCCCACACAAGGCTGCGCCGTCGTACGAATATTCCCCGACAACAAGAATATTCCACGACCAAACAAATATTCCCCGACAACAATGAATATTTTATAACCACTAAAATATTTGCGCATTTTACCCAAAACTAACCACATTAATCAAATCAACTCTTACTATTTCAGAATAATAAATAGAGAAAATTAAATTTCATTTATTAATAATTTGGGGTCTTACAGGTTGACTTATTATCGCACTCCAATAACTGAGCCCTGTTCACAACATCTGAATACAAGCAAAGTTTGTGAGAAATGACGTATTAACGTGTTTTGGGATTCAAACCTCGCAGAAACATTCACGTCATTTGCTCCTCATTATCAACCAAATGGGATGCAAACTGGGATAACTTGGCAAACTTAGCCTTGTATTGCGACACGATCATATTGTTTTTCTCTAGCTTGATGAAGTCTACCTCCTTCATGTGACGAATACTTTTGAGAAAGTACTTGTCGTTGAACAATTCTTGGAACTTCTTCCAAGACATCTTCAGTGCGGCAGGCTGAGTACGTTTTATAGATTCCCACCAATGATCTGCCTCTCATCGCAACATGAAGGTGGCAAAGGGAACCTTTTGCTCCTCGGAGCATCCCAAGACATCAAATATCTTGGTGATCTACTTAAACCATGTCTCTGCCCTAAGTGGTTCAGACTTTTCCAAAAACTCCGGTGGTCCCTGTGACGCCCCCAAAACAGGTCCAATCCATCCAACCCATTCTGAGTCGCCAAATACATGGTACAGAAAATAACTACAGCTTTATTATTACAATTGTCGTGCAAAATACGACAACACATATACTGTGAGTTTAAATACAAATATTGTCACCTAGACAGTATTCATACTCAATTAAGTCCTCATTATACTTATTGATACACTATTTTACAAAATAGTGAGGACTACTAAAACAACTGTCTTGAACCATCATTCCACACCCCGACTAGTACTCGCTACATTCTCGCCTCCTGAGAAGAAAAATGGAACAACAAGGAAAAGGGTGAGCTCAACTAGCCCAGTAAAGAATATTATGACTAAGATAATATACAACAAATTATCCTTAGTCTTCAACAGGGAAAAATCTAATAGAATACAATAGACAACAAGTTTTAAATCAACAACTGCAGCGGAAACATCAATTCATTAGAAGAGTTAAGTAGAGAATGCAAACTACTATCTTCTATATATGAATTTAAAAGTTCATCGTCGATATTTTATCCCTGTAACATCAATCAATATATATCTGGAATCAAATATTCATCTTTGCACTACAGGCCAAAGATATTCATCAGTTGGTCATGTTCACCTCAACACCTGTTCATCTTTGCACTACGGGCCAAAGATATTCATCATAAAATCATCAATTTTTGCACTACAGGCCAAAGATATTCAGTAACATCATCATTTAGGACTGAGGATGATGAAAAATATTTTAGAGAAAACGAATCCAGTGAATCAAAAGAGTAAATATTAAGGATTCGTATTTCAGCTATTCCATGTCCAAAAATACCTCATAAACAATCATAGTGAAAATTTAAGAATGATCAAAACATGGATACAATCAAAGCTAGTATCCAGAATAGATATTTTAGACGAAAAGAAGAAATTTTCATTTTTCGGTGAATAGTAACTCGCGAATAGTAACTCGTGAATAGTAACTCATGAATAGTAACTCGTGAATAGTAACTCATGAATAGTAACCCCGACATGAAAAGTTCCAAATTTGATAAAAATTTAGATCAATACTTCGGCATAATGATATTGAAGAAAATAATATCATTTAAGAAGAAATAACATCCCTTACCTCAGCAAAAACAGTACTTCTAGTTGAAACACCGGATATAGGTTATGACTTGAACTTGCACCGTATAGCAATACTCAAAGTATTAGAATACTCACAAGAATACGCTCACTAATGTAGAGAGAGAAAGAGAGAGAAACTTGTGTTTCTGGTGTGATTTTTAATTCTAACCTAAGCACCCTATTTATAGGAAAATGCTTAGAACACCAAAGCAGAAAATTGAATATAATATTAATATAATTATACAAATTTTCCTTAGCCCACCTTTAGTCAAAAACACCAGCCACACATGTTAATGATGTCCAACAAAATACAAAAAACGTTTTTCTTCAAACTAATAAATAAAACTTCTAAAAATCAATAATTTCGAAACTTCAGAACTTCAATAATTCATAATAAATAGCCCTTTTTATCAGAAAATTCGAATCTCGCGAATTTTTATAGGAAATTCAATTCTCTACAACTTTGCAGAAGAAAGTTTTTCCAAATTCTAAACAGAAGTTGACCGAAATTCACAAACGGGCGATTTTACAATCAATAATAAATTTTCGGTCAAGAATTATGTCCACCAACACACAAAACATCTGTTAATCATTTAATGCCACAAAAATATTCTTCCTCCTCATATACTCATATATCCCACATTCATTGTAAAAATACCACCATCAATATATTATTAAAATAATATATTTAAATGAATTATTTTATCAGAAAAAGATAAAATATTAATTTTTAATAATTGTCACATTAAAAATTTTCTCCATCTATATCCACATTAATATTTTTCTCATCATATAAATCAATAATTAATTATACACAAATAATATTACAGAATCACAGTATTGGCAACCAGGCCGTTCCTAGGAAAGAGGAGGCTTTCCAATAAGGATCTCTCCTTACTGGCGCGCAATTAGATGACCAAACCTCTCCTTAGACAGAACTTTCTAGACATTACCAATAATGTTATCTAATAATATTATTCAGATAATATGAATTATTGTTCCGATAATAGAAAATACTGTGTAGTGACAATTATTAAAACAACAGTAATATAAAATATCAACGCAACAATTATTGAATCAATAAAATATAATATTGAACAGTAATTACTGTAACAATTATTGAGTAGTGCCTTCTTACGTAAGAATCAATAATTGGTGCAATGTCGTGTGCTACTGTGCAACAACGCGTATTACTGTGTTTTAACCACCGTGTATTCCAACAGTATTAACGGCAACAACTACGCCGTTATTTATAAACAACTTATTTTTGTCGTTTTCTTTATCCAATCACTTTCTGTTATGGGGCCCACACAAGGCTGCGCCGTCGTACGAATATTCCCCGACAACAAGAATATTCCACGACCAAACAAATATTCCCCGACAACAATGAATATTTTAGGACCACTTGCTTATTTGAAACATTTGCGCATTTTACCCATAACTAACCACATTAATCAAATCAACCCTTACTATTTCAAAATAATAAATAGAGGAATTTAAATTTCATTTATTAATAATTTGGGGTCTTACAACCTCCCCTCCTTATGAAATTTCGTCCTCGAAATTGACATACGTACCTGGTGTTTCAAAAAGATGAGGATACCTCGCTTTCATTTCCGTTTCTAACACCCAGGTCATTTCCTCAATAGCATGGTTTCTCCAAAAAACCTTAACTTGTGGTATAACCTTCGTGTGTAGGACATGCTCTTTCCTATCTAAGATCTTAACAGGTACCTCCTCGTACGTTAAATCTTCAGCTATCTCGTCTAGTTCTAACTCAATAATGTGGTTCGGGTCTTTCACATATTTACGAAGCATAGATATGTGAAAAACGTTATGAACACGAGACATGCTTGGAGGTAACGCGAGTCTATAGGCCACATTTCCTACTCGGTCAAGAATCTAAAATGGACCAATAAATTGTGGATTGAGCTTTCCTCTCTTCCCAAATCTTGTAACTCCTTTCCATGGAGCTACACGTAATAATACATGATCCCCAATGTCAAATTTCACGTCCTTTCAATGAAGATCCGCATAACTCTTTTGTCGATCCTGTGCCGTTTGTATACGTTGTCGAATCGTTTGGATCTTCTCTGTAGTCATTCGTACCAACTCTGGTCCCAACAACGTTGCTTCTCCCACCTCATCCCAACATACTGGAGAGCGACACTTTCATCCATACAATACATCAAAGGAAGCCACACCTATACTTGCCTGATAACTGTTGTTGTAGGAGAATTCCACCAATGGTAGATACTTATCCCAACTTCCTTTGAAATCTAGGACACAAAGTCTTAATAGATCTTCAAGAGTTTGAATAGTCCTCTCTGATTGCCTGTCCGTTTGAGGATGGTATGCCGAACTGAACCGTAAATCTGTGCCCATAGCTTTTTGCAAGCTAACCCAAAATCTTGAAGTGAATCTTGGGTCACGATCCAAAACTATGGATACTGGCATGCCATGCAACCTTACAATCTCATTCACGTACATACTAGCAAGACGTTCAAGAGAATAAGTCTCCCGTATCGGAAAGAAATGAGCAGACTTGGTTAATCTATTAACAATCACCCAAATAGCATTTATGCCTTGAGAAACCGTGGGAAGACCCGTAACGAAATCCATGGTAATGTGTTCTCACTTACATTTCGGAATCTCAAGTGGTTGCAATGGACCCTTTGGTACTTGATGCTCCGCCTTTACACGTTGACAAGTTAAACACCTCGAGATAAACTTTGCAATCTCTCTCTTCATATTGTTCCACCAAAATGTATGTCGAAGATCACGATACATTTTAGTACTTCCAGGATGGATTGCAAATGGTGTATTGTGTGCCTCCATCATGATCTTGTACTTCAAATCAGAATCGTTAGGAACACAAAGTCTGGAGTGGACTCGAAGTATTCCTTCTTCATCGATTTTTGCTTCTGGAATAGCACCTTCTTGCACTTTCTTCTTCATACGCATCAGCTCCGGGTTTGTAGCTTGAGCAACTTTAACTTTATCGATTAAAGTTGGTTCTACGCGTATACTTGACATCATCGCACTCGTTCCTGCATATGATCTTCTACTCAACGCGTCAGCTATCACGTTTGCTTTTTCAGGATGGTATTGAATGGTATGATCGAAATCTTTCAACAGCTCGAGCCAACGTCAGTGTCGCATGTTGAGTTCTTTTTGAGTGAAGAAATATTTGAGGCTTTTATGGCCTGAATATATCTCCACTTTCTCCCCATATAGATAGTGCCTCCAGATCTTTAGCGCGAAAACGACTACTGCCAACTCTAGATCATGAGTAGGATAATTCCTCTCATATTCTTTAAGTTGTCGCGAGGGATAGGCTATGACTTTCCCACGTTACATGAGAACACATCCTAACCCTTTGCCTGAAGCATCGCTGTAGATAACAAATCCATATGAACCAGATGGTATTGTCAGAACAGGTGCCGAAATGAGTCTCCTCTTAAGCTCTTGGAAACTCTTCTCGTATTCTTCGCTCCATACGAATTTGATATCCTTCTTGAGTCAGCTGAGTTAATGGAGTAGCGATTTGAGAAAATCCTTTTACGAATCTCCGATAATAACCAGAAAGCTACGTATTTCAATTACCGACTTAGGTTGCTCTCAACTGTGACTCATATCCCAATCTTGGATATCACGTCACAATGGCACCTATCAGTTACTACCATACGAATATGGCATCCCCTACGGAGAGTCTGGCTTCAGTGCATTCCACAAAGGAAGTCACCAGATAGAGGCTCGGGTACAAACTTCTACAGTTAGGTTTTTAACTCCTGAAGTTCAATAGGAGCCATTCAATATGAGATTTTAGAAATGGGTTTTGTACCGGGTTCAAAGTCGATACAAAATTCAATATCACGCTTTGGGAGTAAGCCAAGAAATTCTTCAGGAAATACGTCAGGAAACAAACAACAGAAATATCACTCAAATCTGACGTATTTTTGTTCAAGTCCATGACATGGGCTAAGAAAGCTTGACATCCGTTTTTCAATAAACGAATGACTTTACGGCTTGATATGAAAGAGTTTGACTTCAATGGTTTGGTTGCTTGAATTTGAATAACAGGTTACTTAGGAATATGAAAACTAACAACCTTACGAAAACAATCAATTTTGGCATGATGAGTAGTTAACCAATCAATTTCTAAAATCACATCAAAAGCAAGTATCTTTAAAGAGATAAGATCAACAGGTAATGTGATGGTGCTAACTTGGATCACACAAGATTTATAAACAGTGGATATGATGAAAGTTTCCCCTAACGGAGTTTCAACAGATAAGTCAAAGTCTAATTTTCTCTAGAGTTAAGTTTAAACGTTGAGCACAAGCAGGAGAAATAAATGAATGGATAGAACCGGTATCTAATAAGGTATAGACTTCGTAAAAATTTATAATTAACTAACCCGTGCTAACTTCGTTCGGGTTCCTCGCATTCTGACCAGTCACGAAAAATGCTCTTCCAGGAACCGTTGACTTTGACTTTTCTGGGACAACTTTTTGAGTCACCACCCCCATTGGACTTGGTTTCCATACAGTGCAATCTCGAGCGATATGTCCTTCCTTTCCACAGTTATAACATACCTCAAACTGTTGTGGACAGTTTAGGCTGATATGTCCTTCTTTTCCGCACTTAAAGCATATGACCGGCGGTCGCTCTCCTCCCTTGGAACCAGTTGCTGCTGGTGCTGACGTCTTCGTATTGTCATTGTTGAATCTCCTCTTTTTAAAATCTCCTCCCGACTCGCTTCTTCTATTTTTATAGCCACGATTACCGCCAGAGTGGTTGCCGTTCTTGTCTGTATTTTTCTTTCTCCGCTGGTTATCATTGTTCTGATGACTGCTGTCACCGGTATGATCCTGGTTGTGGTCCCTCGATTGATCGTACTCGTTATCTCGCTCTAATAATTGAGCCCTGTTGACAACATCTGAATAGAGAGAAAATTTATGAGAAATGAGATATTGACGTATGCCGGGTTTCAAACCTCTCAGAGACATCCGCGTCATACGTTCCTCATTCTCCACCAAATGAGGTGCAAACCTGGACAACTCTGCAAACTTCGCCTCGTACTGGGACACCGTCATGTTATTCTGCTCCAGTCTAATAAACTCTACCTCCTTCATATGACGAACACTTTCAGGAAAGTATCATTGAACAGTTTCTGAAATGTCTCCCAAGACATGCTGAGTGCGACTGGATGGGTACGTTTCACAGACTCCCACCAGTAGTCTGCCTCGCCACGGAACATAAAGGTGGCGAATGGTACCTTCTGTTCCTCCGTGTATCCCAAGACATCAAATATCTTGGTAATTTGCTTGACCCATGTCTCCGCCTTAATCGGATCTGGCTTTCCCCAGAATTCTGGTGGTCCTAACTCTTTGAACTGCTTGGCTGTGACAAGCCGCGCATTGCTATCATTTCTACCCGTATTCTGTACACGAGTCTCCCTTGTCTGATTTTGCATGAACTGCAAAAAGCTTCTAAACATCTCATCGTTCATCGTCTGCTCAGTGGTGTTTTTCACAGGAGGAACATTGCCAGCCTGTTGCACGTTTTCCTCGTTGGTGAGTACAGGTATCTCCACGGTTTCATTTACTCCACTGTTAACATTCTCAGTCGACATTCTCAAATACTGCCATAAAACAAGGGTTAATTTAACAAATTAACAAATCACATAATATCCCTATATTATGACCGACCAACAAATAACCTTAGGTAGGACACACTAGCAAAGGATTTACTCGTCTCTCCCCTCCTAGTTCTATTCCCCGATCTCCGCCAGAGATCATGTAGCATCCCCAGATCCCGGTCCTAATCACCACGAATCTGGTATACTATTTCTACAACTATTACGGAAGATATAAACATAAATTGTTTATACATTAAACTTTTTCACATCATTCCCAAGGTCTACAACCTTAACTTAATACATACCTTCAATATCTTAGAAGATTTACAATACTATTTTCGTCAAAAAATTTAATAGATCTAACTGCAACGTAATTTAATCTTGCACTTTGACTTTGCCTTTGACTTTACTCGAGCTTTCATCTTAATCTGAAAATTTTATCATGATATAGCAAGGGTGAGCATCAAATTTGCCCAGCAAGTTTTAAATACAATGAAGATATATCATGATTGAAAAGAATGAATAAGCTTTCAAGTTTTCAACAATATATTAATTGTGAAATAACATGAATCAAGTTTCAAAAATTTCATGACTGAATCAATAATGTTTGAAGGTCAACAATGACCATAAACAATTGAACTGAACCTTATGGTAATGAAGGTGATCAGCCTTTCATACCTGATGAACATATGCAACATGCACTAAGTGCGAATCAATAATCAGTGTAGACGTGAATAATCAACAATAATCATTCACTAACATGCTTTGAACATACAACTCAAGTTTGAGTTAGGAAACTTGCCTGATTCGTTGACTACTGCTACACAGTTTAAGTTAACTTCTTTTGGTAAGACCTATCATTAATAATAAGATTGGTCTTTCAATCAGCAATTTTCTACTTTGTATCATAATACAATTACTTTGTCAATAGCTTATCTAACACTTAATCAAATATTAGATAACATCCTAACACATCGGTATTATTATCATTCTTGGATAATTATTCAATCACTGTATCATATTCATTATGATTAAACACTTAATCTTTCATATTATAAACTCTTTTCTATAATCCAGCAAAATGTTTATAATTCAGCAAACTGTTTTCTCTAATTCAGTAAGCTGTTTTCTCTAATACTACAATCCAGCTAGCTGGATTCATAATCCTTCAACCTAATGACCAATCCAGCAGACTGGATACATAATTCCTTTAATCCAGCAAGTCAAACTGCAATCCAGCAAACTAGATTACAAATCCAGCAACTAGATTGCAATCCAGCAAGTTGGATTCAACATATTTTCAATTCAGTAAACTTCTTTTCAATCCAGCAAGCTGGATTCATCAGATTTTCTAATCCAGCAAGCTGGATTCCATATCCGATTACGAAAATACCAAATCAACTTATTATTTTTCTATCCTTTGTACAAACATGTATACACATATTTCATACACAAAAAGTATTTTTCCAAAATTTTCCAACTTCCTTTGGTATTTTTTAAAAATCATTTTTAGTTAATTCCTTAAGAAATTAGCTACCTCGTGCTTAACTCCAGAAATTCCCATCTCTTGGCACAATCTTATACGTGTTAACGTGACACTCCAGTTTAAATTTCGTGGCCATCGGAGTTATAGAACTCTGGTTATAGCCATTTTCGTCGAAAAATCACAGAAATTGATACCATTTTCGTCGGAGTTATAACTTGCTCATTTTAACTCGGAATGAGCTCATTTTTGGACACAAGGTACTTGATACCATATATTTTCATGTCCCAAAAGGCCAGAATTTTTCTCACAAATTAAGTGGCCGAAACTGGCATTTTAAATTTTTGGGCAGAAGCAAAATGGCCTTTTTGCAGTTTTTCGTGCTTTATTAAATATTTTCCATACGGAAATCTACAACTCCTTTTTCAGTGATTCCACTTGGAGATGTTATATAACTTATCATAGTACTCTCCCAAATTTTTCCAGAATTTTTAGATGTCCAAAAAATGACCAAACTACCCCTACTCTTTGACTGTCCAAAACAGTCCATTTTTTCCTTAAAAACACAAAACTGTTTTTGCTAAAACAGTCATTAAAACTTGTGTACTCAATATTTTTGAGTGCTACCACTTAGGTTTAGTAGTTAACTTACATATCTAGCACATCCCTTTGACGGATCGCAAAAAGAAGGTTTAGATCAAAAACGGTGGAAATCCAAAGTACATAAAAATTTTAGAGCTTATAAAATTAGAAAAATGACTTTTCTTTATTTTCGATTTCCAACTAAATCAACACCCAATATGGGTAGATCTAAATATTAAACACTCATAAACACATAGATCTAAGGTTTTTGAGTTTAGAAACATAGATTGAAAGTTTGATTTGGAATAATCAAAAATTACATAACAAAAGGTATTTATACCTTCGATTTTCATGCTCTCCTTCTTCTTCTTCCTAGATTTGCTTATGGAGCTTTGATATTTCACCAAAAACTTCCCTTCCCCTCCTCCATGGCTGCCGAACCTCTTCTTTCTCTCTCTCTCTCTAGTTGGTTCTTATGTTGGCTAAATGGAAGGGATGAAAGAGAAATGAAAGATAGATTAGATATTTGTTTGTTGGAGATTATTGTATAGATATATTTTGTATATCTATATTTACTCCCCACATTCTCTCTTGCTTCTCCTCTCTCTTACTTAATCATTTCATAGATATGTGGGAGATTATTAAGTAATGTGGCTCCATAAATAAATTGACACATGGCTAAGAGATATGAAACCAATCTTGCCAAATTCAATTAACCATGTGCTAACATACTTCATCCTTATCCATCCACTCACCATCCGGCCAAGTGGCCTTATCTTAGCCCAAATTGTGCTCCACCAATTCTCTCTCTCTCTCTCTCATTAAACCACCAAAGCTTGCTTGGAAGAATGAACAAAATGTTGGCCAAATAAAATGAGGACACATGGGCTAGTTGTAGATAAGTATTATGATAACATCCATTCCCCCTCATTCTCTCTCTATCTTATCCGGCCATGTGGCCTTCTTTTAGCCCAAATTGGTTAGATTTTTATTGCTTTTTCTAGCATACTTAATGTCCAAAATGTCCCTCTCCCACTTGGGCTAAAATTTGGGCCATTCTTTTAATTCTTTTGGCTACTAACTTTAATTCTTTGGGCCATAACAAATAACATCATCCATTACTTGTCCCACCCATAATAATTTGGGCTTTCCATAAATAATCTTTTGGACTTTATATTTAATTTCTTGGGCCATGAAATTTACATAGTCCAATGCTTTTAATATTATCTCTCCCACATGTTCCTTAACAATTGGCTCGCTTGAGCTTAAAACTTAATTCTTTTGGCTTTTCCAAATAAAATATTTGGACTTCCTAGCTAAAATGTTTGGGCCATAAAATTAATATGATCCATTACACTAAATTTCATCTTACCCTACTCATTTCATTAGTGTTTCTATGTACTCAAGTTAAATACAAATTCTTACCCCAAGTACATTTAATTTCCTTAACCCAATTAGATTTACATTAATTAGGTTATAAAATTAATTAACCGAGATGTATAAAATAAATCTCTTAAAATTAGTATATATTTTATATACCATAATTCTCTCATCCCATAACCCTTAAGTTATTTAATTCTTCATTCCTAATATATAATTAGGATCATGCTAATTTCTTTTATTTGTCATCACATAATATTCGTATTCACTTACTCACATAATCACTAAATAAATTATGACATGCTCCACAATTCTCTTAGATTAGGTCACTAGTATATATTTAATACTAGAACCACTAAATAACAATAACCATTTAGGTTATTTAATTCTCATACTTAATAACTTATTCAAGTTATACAATTCATATTGTATACTTAAATTTAATTTCCTCCTCCTCTCCATAAATTGTTTTCAAACAATTTATTTATATACTAAATATATAATTTAATATATTCAATCATTTATTCAAATATGAATTTAATTTACTAACTACTTTGATACCAATATTCATATCTACATATTGGATCTCATCTCATATTTTAACTTCACATCATTTGGTATAATATTAAATATTATATCATTATCCATATAACATATTTCACTTCTCACTCTAATTTTGACTTTTCTCCATAAAAAATCAACTGTTGACTTTGACCAAAAGTCAACATTTACACATTTTGTGTTTACTGTCCATTCTGACTAATCTTGACGTTGCGGACGTAACCGATCAGTCCATGCTTCAAAATTCTATCTCTAACTCAAATTTTGAGTTTTAAATTACTCCTTTCTTATTGCTAATCGTATTAACTAACGACTTTATACTTATTCAAATTCTTATTTGCCATTAAAGGCCAACGTTCAAGCTATGTTAATTGCTAACATAGTTTTATCTTGATCCTTATATCATTAACTTAATTCATCATTCCTCTTGCTAAAATATATATAGCACCTTACTAAGTATATATATTTCTATACATATACTCATCTTCGTTTAACCTCACAACATCTCTTCATGTGAAATCTTATCTCCTTAATAAAATTTCCATATGTACTTATATAACATTTCTTAGACTATTCAGTTCACACCGAATTTACAGGTATCGTAATACCTTATTCTCGATATTCCTTCAAGTACATATTAATTCATTTCTAGGGTTTTGAAATTTTGTAACCCATATTTCTTTATTCTCATTCAATTAAGAAACCATATAGGTTCTTCTTAAAAATTTTGAAATCTTTAAAATTCCTTCACAGAAACGTCAATTCCATACACTTATTTTCTGTCTAGGTTTATCTTATAACCTTTAATCCATCATTTTAGGATTTTAATAATTATCTAAATTCTCGGGTTGTCACATTCACCCCTTCTTCTAAGAATTTCGTCTCCGAAATTAAAGCATACTAATCTCTGCTTATTCTCTTGATCAAAACTAGGTTTTTAACTTAACCTTTACAATTTCCTCCTTTGAGGATTTCTCATCTATTATCACATTTTACCATAACTACTCACTAGGAGTTTACATCTTCTAAACATTAAGCAAAACTAGGTTGTCATAATAACCTTTATTCAATCATCTCAGATTCTACTCGTACTCAACTTCACACTATTCATATCCATAATCACATACTACCCCAACATTACTCTGAGGAGTTTAAAATATTTTTATATCTGTCTGAGGGATCATAAAATCATGAACTTTGAGGTTTACGGTATTTCTACCTGCTACCTCCTTCAATTAAGAAAGAAAGGTACTCTACCTCTGAAATATTTTATATTTGGTATGTTTACAATCACAAAGAAGGTAAACTACCGATGCGGGTACTTTAGATGATCAATCTGTTGTACCTTAGTAATCGGAACGACTATATGCGTTCTTAGATTGGAATATTTTATCCCATTAGTATATCCCCATTTTTAGGGTTATTCACCTCAGACTCATCATAAGATTCCGCACCAAAACAATTTGGTTTGGCATAAGCTTTCAAAGAATACTTTGAATTTCATAAACATTTGTCTAGCTGAATCAAATAGCTTAGACGCATATCAATCATTCGAATTTCAATCGAAACATTTCTAGCCAAATTCAGTTGGCAATAACTTATCTTTAAAATTCTTAAAATCATTTTATGACTTCATGATACCGCACTGTATTTACAGTCCGTTTGAGGATTCCGTCATTGTGTGACTTTGTCATACTACATCATACCATAGTGGGCTGACGATCTTTAGATCACATACCACACTAGGTAATTCTGCATTGATAACTCCATCATTTTTATCATCTCTGCACCAGGTTGCATGATGCATTAATGATATAAAAAATACATTTTGATAATTCAAATTATTTTCGTCTAGCCGAATCAATTGCCTAGACTCTTCTTTAAACTGTTCAAAAACCTTTGAAAATCATCTTTGGTGTCATCACGCCACAACAGGTAACGATGTGTTAGTAGTACGAAGCCCACTTCTACACAGTTGTAACCCTATGTTGAGGATAACAAAAATTTATTTTATTTCGAAAGGCACATCAGTGCAAATTTAGCTTGATGTCAAAAACTTTGAAGTCTAGCATAGCTAGAAGATTTGGAATACCTATGCTTCCATCATCAACTTCACTTTCTCTACTGATCCATTTCTTAATAAGTCTATCTATTTCTATCATCTTTAATTCTCCATTCACAACTTAACTATACCAGTTCGTCAAACTTACCATACATTATGAGTTCAGGAACTTTCCACAATCATATGAGTTTAAGAACTTGTCCTAGTCAGACCTTTGGCGTCCATTCGCTGAGGGGTTCATAAACATTTCATATAATTATGAGTCACGAACGTACCATAAGTATGAGTTTTAAGAACTCGTACTTAACCTTATATTCTCTACCTATTCGTTATACACATGAGAAAAGAATCACCTTATCCACGTGCATATAACAAATAGCGCGATACCAGGTTCCAATGAGTATCAACATCAGAAACTAAGTGGTCGTCAAACCAAACTCGGCCACTAATCAATATAGGAAGCTAAGCGAACAATTCCCTGCCCATACAAAGAATTGGTCAACCTAACCACTATATCGACCAGGAAGCTAAGTGATTCTAAAACCAAGTACAAACTCCCCGCCCATACAAGGAATCATACAACTCAGCTGTTGACTTGAGTCCTCAATTGAAAACCCACACCATTCTTACTTTCTCTTTTCTTAATACGAATTTTCTTTAATCCGTATCTTAACATTTGCCACTCTTTTCTGAGTTTACATAATACCATTTCATAGTACATTCTCTCTATAGCGTCAGGCTATATCATTCCAATCACTTAACATATCATATGTTATTCAACGATTTAATCTGATCACGTCGTGATCTTATTTCGTAATCATTTCTCCTTATACTTACGATCGTTTTATTTTACGATCTTCTTATTCTTCTGTTTAATCATAGTATATTATGATTTTAATAACACTTCTCATCTTATAGACATAGTCTATTTATTATCACTTTTCATCTCTATTACTGGAGAAAAATAACCTTTTTATAAAAATAACGACAATACTTTTACCGTTAACTGTTGAAATACATGGTGATAAAAGTACAGTAATATGCGTTGTTGCACAGTAGCACACTGTATTGCATAATATTTCTGATTATTGATTCTTACGTAAGAAGTCACTCAGTTTCGTTCAGTAATTGCCACAGTAATTGTCGCATAATATCTCATATTATTGATTCAATTATTGTCACAGTATCATCTGCACAATATTTTATATTATTAAATCAATAATTGACACGACACAATTATTCATATTATTAGTTAGCACTAGTGGCAATGTCTAAAAAATTCTGTCGAGGAAAGGGGTTGGGTTATATAATTGCGTGCCAGTAAGGATAAATCCTTATCAAAAAATCCCCTCTTTCATGAGAATGATCTGGTTGTTAATATTGTGAGCTTATAATGTTGACGTCGGGAATTTTATTTGTCCATTTTTGTTATCTGTTCTTTTGTATTCTCATTTTAGGTGAGATTTGTTTGAAAAAATAAGTGAAAAAGGTCCGACATGTGTAATGTCGACGATTGGACTGTTAAGAGTCGCCAGTTGGTTTTTTAATTGGTTTTACCAACACAAGAGAAAAGGTTTGCACATTGACCCAGTGATGTGACACTGCTAAACAGGTATGTGAAATCGAGATTCATTTAGGGTTCAGGGACTTGATTATGCGGAGGGAAGGTGTTAGGCACCCCCCGACATCCATGTTGCCACGGTGACCACCACTTTTCAAGAAACTGTTATATAAATGTGTGTGTGTGTGGGTCAATGTGTTGTTATTTGAAAGTAGTGCTATGCCTCATTTGCACCTATATACATAGAGTTTAAATTTGTGAAAAAATTCAGTTTTAACAAGATATAGCAGTGATGTTTTGAAAAGAGGTTTTTCAAATCTTGTGCTCAATAGTAATTGAGGCCTTTGATACTTCCATTTTATTAAATGTTCGGTTTGATTGCTTTTATTTTCGAGATGCGAAGCATGTTCGAGAAAATAATGTACAAAGTAGTGCCGAGCTCCTCATGGGTATGAAAACCATTGGAGGAAATCCGAACACCGGGATTAAATTTACAAGCTGCTTATAGCTGAAAAAAGGTCCATCACGGGAACCGAATCTAGATTCAGGGGGCTGAATATGTGATCACATGATTCCTAGGCTCACATGATGCCGCAATTGATAAAAACGCAGTAAGCAGGTATATATATATAAAAGCTGTAAATATATATATATATATATATATATATATATATATATATATATATATATATATATATATATATATATATATATATACAGACATGATCCACCACCACGAAGCATCTGCATGGGGGATCGAAAATGTAAATAAAGCTATAAAAGCGATCAACCGCCACAAAGGAAACTCCAGGCGGGACGAAATATACAGAAAATTGAAAAAACGGTCCACCACCACGAAGTAAACTCCAGGTGGGACGAAATATAAATATATATATATATAAGCGATAAACGCACCGGATATAAAATCCAGGCTCATCGGATAAAGTCCAACAACAGTTAATATATATAAGTATATTTATATATTAAAGCAGTAAACGCACCGGATGTAAAATCCAGGTTCATCGAACAAAGTTCAATACACAGTTCATATATATATATATATATATATATATATATATATATATATATATATATATATATATATATATATATATACGAAAGCATTTAAACGCACCAGACATAAGTCTAGGTTCATCGAACAGAGTTCGACACACAATTCATATATATAAATATATATATATACGAAAGCAATTAAACGCTCCTGACCGAAGTCAAGGCTCAATCGAGGCATAACTTGATGATGTCAGTCCATATATAAAAATATATATATATAAGTATATATATATACAAACTGAAAGAAACCACGGACCGAAGTCCGGACATACACACGCAACACGACTCTCAATGTGAAGAATAGTGTGTGCAAAGATGAAGAGAAAGGTTTGAAAATGTGTGAGAAGGCTTACAGTGGGCTGCCAAAGAAGACTTCAATAACTTGAAATGGGTGAATATTTGGTTTCCGCCTGTAAAAAGTAGCTATATATGAGCTTACAAGTGTTTAAAATTAGAAAGCACTCAGTTTAGGCTGGGTTGTAAGTGTACCTGAGGCTGCCCGAGGTGTCTTGGGCTTCGCAGGTCCCACTATCTCGAAGTACGTGCACGCGGGCAACTTGAAGTCTGCTTGGACTTTCATAATTGCAATCTGGGCATCCGACTGAGGTATGTAAGACCTATTTCGGACCGCCGTTGTCGAGAGTTACGCAATGACATGGGATTAGAGGTTGTACGAAGTCAGAAAGATGGGACGATGCCCTCCGATCTTCAAGCTTCAAATTCTATCCGTTACCATGCATAATAGTCACTCGGGATTGAACTTCCTTAGTTCTTTTGGGACATTGCTGTGTAGAGATGTATGTATGAAATGTTGAGACGGCGTGATATGGCGTCAAGGTGGCAAGATGATGACTTTGCCCCTCACCGGGGTTATCTCTAGTTTTGGCTAATAAAGTAGACGTTGCTCAGGGTTATCTCTGAGATTGGATTGCTGCAAGTGTTTGAAGGTCCTCAGTGTCATCTCTGAGGTGTGCCTGTCTTCCTGGTGTGATTACCAGGCCTTGTAGTGAGTGCCTCGGTGTAAGCGCCGAGGTTGAAGCTGATTGCATGCATTTGAAACAAGCATTTCCAGGGTTATCTCCAGAACTGCAACTGCCTTCCTTGGGGTTATCTCCAAGATTGGAATATGCTATTCCTAGTATTGGGACTGAGACTGAACATCTCGGGGTTATCTCCGGGATGAATCGATCTTCTCATGTGGAATTTTTGGTATTAGGACTGCAAGCCTCGGGGTTATCACCGAGGTTGGAAATGTTACTCCCGGTGTGTGTTCCGGGGTTGAGACTGAGCTTCCGGTAGTATCCGAACTGGATGTGAGCTGTCTTCTAGAGTTATGTCTAAAAGACGAATCTGCCCTCCTGCAATGTCAGTAACAGGTGTGCAGAAAATTTCGAGTGTCTACATATGCCCCTCTTTATCATATTCATGCAATGCAATGGCATGGATAGGATAAAGAATCCTAGACACTTGAAATGTAACAAGATAAACATGATGCAATATGGAGCAATATGATGCAAGTGCATGATGCATATGAATTACTTTCCAATATGCTGGGGATGATTGTCAGCTCCCTGTTGCTTCTACCGGTGATGGTAATGACAGTAAGATTGGATGTATGATCCAAACTTATCAGGATGTTGACGTTGGGGCTATCACCAAAGTCCTTAATCCTGCATACAGACTTTACTCCAAAGATGTGCCTCTCGTGTGCAAGAGATCTGTAGGGATAAAACTTTGTCTATTTGAGGATGTGTATAACATATTCCATCATCGATCCTCCTCGATGATGTTGATCCTCCCTGGTTTGTATCGCCAGGACATATCAATGTTCTGTTGGATTTACTGCCAACAATATGTGTTGTCAAGACTGCCCGACCTTCGTTGACGTGTGAACCAACGGTTGACCATGCGTTGTAACCCCCACCGGGGATCCATTTGATCCTCTACTGACGTGTATATCAACGGATGAACTCCCTACTGGGGATAAATGCCAAGGCTACTTAGACTTTGTTGATATGTGTATCAACTGATGCAATCATCGGATGGCTTCTGATGCGACGTTGGGTTTACTTGCCAACGGCTGAACTGACGTCAAGGTTACTTGACCTTCACTGACATGTGTATCAATGGAAAACATGTGTTGCAACCCCCACCAGGGACTTTTTTGGTCCTTGCTGATGTGTGTGTCAGCAGAACATGCGTTGTAACCCCCGCCGGGGACCTATTTGATCCTTACTGATGTGTGTGTCAGCAGAACATACGTTGTAACCCCCGCCAGGGACTTGTTTTGAAATTGCATTGTAACCCCCGCCAGGGACCTTTTTGAAATTATGTTGTAACCTCCGCCGGGGATCTGTTTTGAAATTGCGTTGTAACCCTCGCCGGGGATTTATTTTTGATGGAGATTGGGGCAACGACCCGGCATTGGACCTCTGTGCGGTATTGCCGAATGTGATCTGTAGCGATGGGGATCATCGGTATAGTATACCCTATGTTCGGGCGAATACCAACGGATGAAAAGAAAGTCATAGCTGGGTCCATAAAAACCAGAATTTCCGGCTATTCTTCTCAATCGCGTAGCGTTTTATCCATGATTTAGCCTTTTTAGCTTGTGAGAACTCCTTTGCAACTTAAACTGGATCGAGCCGGAGGGGTGGGACCCATATAGGGGTGCCATAGGTACACCTGCTGTAGTCGCAGATTGACCTGTGGCCAACCGTGGACATTAAAGTCCTGCAGGTTACTTTCATAAGTCATTTTCAAGTTGCGCCAGGAAGGAAATCTGAGAGCTCTTCTTCAGATATGCTGAGTTCTGACGTCTTTCTGCAAATTCTGTCACCGTACAAGTGTTCTACACTGTCTTGGTAACGTATGCATGTACCTTTTTCCAGTTTTTATCCGTTGGAAAATGACTTATCATATGAAATGCATCTAAACACATAGTAGTGATTATGTATGCTCAAATGACTATAAAAAATATTCAACATAGTAAATATTAGTATCAAACCATGCTGAACATAATGATGTAAAAAAATTTAACTTTTGAGATGATCAAATTAGCACCCTTTTTCTGCAATTTTTTATTCTATTTGAGGACAAATGAGCACAGGTGAAAAAGCAAAGTAATCTTGGTAATTAGGCTACCCTTATGGATTGATGACTTTGACTTTTTAATGCAAATAGTACGTATATGACCGTGGGCAGGTGTGCTATTGAATGGCCACCTAGTCATGCCTATGTGCATGTGGATAGTCCTATTTATAGAGGAAACTATGGCAAAAAATTTTCCAAAATATAGGCATTGAGTAGTCATTCATTTTTAACTCTACTGTAGATGTATGTTAAAATGATGCATGCATGCATATAGTCATTAAATGCATTTTGAAAAGCTCCAGGTTTAGAAAATACCACACCCTTTTTGAGGTGATTTGGAGACTTGTTGTCCAGATATTATGGATCTGGATCAGCCGAGTAGTTCTCGTAGGACCACTTCTGGTGTACGGAGGAGGGCTTCTGAAGTGCCTCGACCCCGTTCCGTTAGACAGCCTCGTCGGTTGGTGGAGGCGGTGATGCGTCCAGTCCAGGTTGATGTACCGGACGTCGAGGACGACGAGGAGGATGTTCTGGTTGCGGACCCCACTCCTGCTGCATGTTCCCTGTAGGGACCTCTCGAGTATTCAGGTGGCAAACCTAGCTTCTGGGTGATTTGAGCAGACATCCCTCGATGTATTTGCATGTTAATGAGGTATAATATTAGATCTTAATCTTACTTCTTTCCTATTGATGAGGAGTAAAGGATTTTTGATGTCGATCTATATTTTGCAGGTTCCCGACTTTACACAGCCTCGAGGGAATTGGTTTAACATTCACTCTATGTACCAGGCGCTTCATCCTGACTATAGAGCGATTGTGCATGACTGGGGATTTGGAGCATTCTTTTCCATCCTTCCCCCGTTGTCCTTGGGGTTACCTCAGGGCATTGTTTGAGTGCTGGTTTCACCAGACCCAGTCTCTCCATTTACTGGACTGTGAGGTGATGATGACGCCGATGGATTGGCGTTTTATCACAGGTATGGAGTTTGGAGGGGCGCCAGTGCCTTGCACGGCTGATATTACCTCGACTATCGTTAGATCCTTGTTAGGAGTTCCAGCGGTGGAGCTCAAGGGCAGGACTATCCGTGCAGGTCCTTTGAGCGTAGATGCTATGAGTGGGCTATTGAGTGAGCCCATACCAGATGACGTCAGAGTCAGGGATCGCATTCTTCGGCGATTATTCCTGATGATCATTAGGGGATGTTTCATAGCAGATAACTCTTCTACGTTGTCATTTGCTTTGATTAGTGCCATTCAACATGTGGACCGTATAGGAGAGTACGATTGGGGTTCTTATACCTTTGCCTATTTCCTCAGGGGCATGCGTATGCGCTCGCAGGGCTTGACCGAGGCTTGGTTAGGATTTTACCCATTTCTGCTGGTAAGTATTTCTCTTATTATTTACCATGTACAGGTTGAGAGTGTTAACTGACAGCAGATGTTTGCCTTTGTGTTGGCAGTTTTGGGCCTATGAGAGGCTTCCATGTTTACGTCCGGTGAGTGTGTTAGGGTTAGATACCTACCCATGACATCGACGATGGAATCATTCCATACTAGCGGAGGTCCCTGTAGCTGAGGGTTTCACTCATTGTCGCCTACAGTTGGAGTTGTTGACAGCATATGTCATCACATGGATTCCATATTCTGGGCAGTATTTGGCAGTTGGATTTGAGGATTGGTACCCGACTGGTGTCGAGTATGTGATTTCCACCCAAAGGGTTCCTCTCTTCACAAATGAAGGATGGGAGCTCTATTTAGGAGAGCGTGCTATTAGGAGCACCATAGGGGTGATCCGTATACCGATCTTACCTCCTGCTAGGCATTATTGGCCTGTATTGCAGTCACCCATCATTGATATCCCATTGTTGGGTGTAGACAATTTTGCATTGTCAGAGGGTCCTTGCACTCAGGATGTATTCCAACATTGGTGGATCCCTCGTACTATTCCGCGCAACTCAGTTCATGGGGGATATGGTTCCAGGACTCGTGATGATGACGGATTGGCTAGCTTGTGTCTGAGATCCGACTCATGTGACACAGATTGACAACTTGACCCAGCGACTGGACCGGGCACATTTCTTTATCCGGCATTTGGGCAGAGATCCAGCAGAGGCAGATTCGTTTGATCCTTCTAGCACAAGAACTGGCCCCTCAGATGACCCATTTGGCTTTGGCGGCGCAGATCCTCCTTTGTATAGGCCTAACATCCCTGTTGATAGAGATCCAGTGACTCAGGAGGAGTTACATCAGACGGACAGGATTGATTATATAGATATTGACACCATTGTCTTCTTCTGATGTGTATTCTCGTTATCTCTTTTGATAGGCCTCTGTTAGCTATTGGGTGACTGTGCCCCATTCTCGCTATATCTTTTGATAGGCCTCTGTTAGTAGCAGCGCGTCTGTGCCCCATTTACCTGTATTTTTAGTTGTACAGAGATGATGTATTAGATGATGATATATTTAGGAATGTATGTACACTTTTTCCATTCCCTATATCATACTGTCATCTATTATCTGTTATGCATGTATCATGTTATGCATATATATGTATGTCCAGAGATATTTAGTATTGACCCCTGGATGATATTATGATACGGCTCACACAGATGTCTTCTTCGACAGTCAGCCACATAGATCATACCCCGCCATTATTGGTGGCATCCCGTCTGAGATATTGGTATGATTGTATGTCACCCTCAGATAGGGTAACCGTAGATCAGCTGTTGAATCATATCATGACCCTTTTGATGTTTTAGGTTCCCACAGGATTTGTGGAGGGCATGTTGGAGCACTGGATACCGAATAGACATGTTTTTCAGTTTGGGATCCATGAGTTGACTCCCACTCTGGAGGAGTATGCACGGTTGACGATGCTGCCACTGGACAGACCTTGTGTGCATATGGCTTTTGGGGACATGAGTCAACGGTTCATGACCCTCACTGGATTGAGGCGTAGGGTGGTGCAGGATGAGCTGCCATCTGGCCACATTGTATCCCAACGTTTTCTGTTTGACAGATTTGGCTCTGAGGATAGTTATAGACGACATTTCGGGAATTTTACCACACCGGAGGATCATTGGCGTCTGGCCAGGGTTGATGTTCTGCTATTGTGTGTACTGTCATATGTCTACATGCCACGGTATATGGATGAGTTGGACATAGGAGTTATCATGGCGGTGAGAGCTCTCAGGGAAGTTCGTACCATCATACCAATGATTATAGCTGAGACATTGAAGTCAGCTACATACTGCTGCACTTATCAAACAAGAGTATTTACGGGCAACTCGGTCATGCTATATGTAAGACCCCAACTTTTATAAATAAAGATGAATTTTTTATAAATATCATTTTTGAATATTATGGAGTTAATTTTATATAATGTTATAGTTGTGGGAAATATTTATAAATTTTGCAAAGTACGCAAGTTATTATATAATATTCGATTCGTCGGGGAATATTCGTTTTAACAAGGAATATTCGTACAACGGCACAATCATTGGTGGACCCCAGAACGGAATTATTGTCGGATTTAGAAAACGACAAAAATATTTTATTAAAAATAACGGCGAAAGTTTTACCATTGATACTGTTGAACTACTCGGTAGTATAAGTACAGTAACATGTGTGGTTGCATAGTAGCACACAGTATTGATTATTAATGCTTATGTGAGAAGTCACTCAGTTTGATTCAATTATTGTCAGTTAATAATATGAATTATTTAGCGATAATGAAGTTTTATTTTATTCGTATTATTAACGTAATAAAACAGAAATATCTTTTTATATAAAACAGAATACTTTATTAAAGTTATTCTATAAATAGAATATATTATATTTTATTTAAAAGATTTTTCTTTAAATATGGACCGTCAGATTAAAGTAATCAATCTGGACCGTTCATGGATTAGTTACTATGCATTCTATTTTTCTATAAATAGTAGCTCATTCTTTTATTATTTCTTACGAATTCACTGAACTCTAGAGAGAGAAACTATAGAGAGAGAGAAGAAAAGTATTCTGCTACTTAACTACTTCCTTATTTTAGTTCTTCTTTAAAACGGTAAGGGGTGTTATTCTTTCTTATTCATGAAGAGAACTTTTGTTATTCCATTTCTTATTATTCTGTTGGAATAACCTGTATACGCGGTCTACCCTATACTTGGTGACATTCTTCTATTATTCTGTTGGAACATCCTGTCTGTGTGTTTTACACCGGACCTGGTTTCGTCTTGTTATTATTCTGTTGGAACATCTTGTCTGTGTGTTTTACACCAGATCTGGTTCCATTATTTATTATTCTATCGAAATATCCTGTCTGTGCGTTTACGCCGGACCTGGTTCCATTATTTATTATTATGTTAGAATAACCTGTCTGTGCGGTCTATCGCATGCCGGGTGATTTCTTTTGTTATTCCATTCTTTATTATACTCAGTTGGTTAAGTTTTAACTTCTATACTATCTTTTCATGATAATTGCATTTCATCCAGTATCTTTTCATGAAAATATTATTCTAAGCATTCTTGAATTTTACTCCACAAAACAGTATCATGTTGACAATTTGGACGTTGTTAATTCTTGGATAAATTAATTTTTGAACTTGTTTTATTGAATTCTTATAAAATGTTAAAAGTCATCTGTGGCCTGTAGTGCATAGATGGACTTGGTATGATTATGACCAGGGATTATTCGGTATAATCATAACCGTAATGTTACAAATGATGTGGTAAAAGTCCTCATTGGCCCGTAGTGCATTGATGGACAGTTGTTGGCATGATCATGACCATTAATGAATACACAAATATTCTTGGCCCGTAGTGCATGGATAATTGTGGTCGCGATACTAAAGAATATCCTTGGCCGTAGTGCAGGGGTGATTCGATGATGTGGATTATTTTGTTAAGCTGAGTCCCAGCGATAACAGTGTTGAAAAACCTTTTAAATCATAGAAGATAGTAGATTTTATTCTCTACTTGACTCTTTTAATGGATTGCTTTTTCCGCTGCAGTTAAACTTGATGTTCGTTATATTTTATTAGTTTAACACTGTTGAAGGCTAATGATAGTTTATTCTGCATTATCTTAGTCATACTATTTCTTACTGGGCTAGTTGAGCTCACCCTTTCTTTCACTGTTCTCTTCAGGAAATGAGAATATAGCTGGGACGAGTTGGAAAACGGAGTGATGGACCAGATGATAGTATTAGTAGTCCTCACTATTCTGTTAAATAGTGTGACAATAATTGTAATAAAGACTCCTTTTGAGTTTGTATAGTCTCTAGTAGACAATAATTGTATTCAAACTCACAGTTATGTTTTGTCGTATTGTACACGACAGTTGTATTAGTAAGTTGTATTTGTATTCTGTACCATGTATCTGACGACCCAAGATGGGTGATGTATATACGTGTGGTTCATGTCACACTTGAGACCGATTGGCACTTTTAGACAGCATCGGTATTGTTTCACCCATGATATATCCATGTCATATTCATTTCAGCCTGCGGAGTGTACGGATGATATGTCTTGGTCCGCTTTCTTGGCTGATATTGTAGACCCGTTTAGTATATTGCCATGCTCAGGGCTCAACTCACGTTACAGCTTTATTACTCATGCTCCGGGCATGGATTACATCCCTATGGCTGGTTTGTGGGGCATGACTACTTACTATCCACTGGTCGTGATGTCGCAGTTTGACCAGTTTCAGGATTTTCATCCTTTTGAGGGGGCGCTGGGCCAACGTTTATCTTCTCACTATCTTTCGGCAGAGGACCGATCCCGTGTGTATGCATGTTGGGATCAGCGCGAGATAGTTGCTTTCTCCATTAGTCATCCAGGTTGTTCTGCAGAGTATTCAACATGGATGGAGACAGAGACTACATCTGCTGAGGTGGTATTCACACTGCCGCGTATTGACTCAGATGGTGGAGAGCCCATGGAGGACATTGATTCTCACACCGAGAAGGAGCCATCTACTGGGTTGCTAGTATTTCCTTTAGATTCTCCCAGTACTAGCACTGTTGTGATTCAGCATTCAGCACAGTACTTTGAGCGGAGTCTTCATCTGATGACCTTTGAGAGAGATCAGCCTAGATCCCTGATGTTGACAGCTCTTGATGGGAGAGACGCAGCCTTGTTAGAGAGGGACGAGGCATTAGCTCGTAGAGATGCCACTGTTGTTGAGCGGGATGAGGCCAGATCAGCCTGAGATGCAGTGATAGTTGAGCGGGATAGCGCCATATCTGCCTAGGATATAGCCGTCACAGATAGTACTGCAGTGAGGTCCCTTACCACTGGCATGCTTGCAGAGATGAACACTTACATCGATGAGCATATGGTCACCATGCAGATGACTGCAGATCTGTTGGGTAGTGTGGATATCCTCGTACAGGAGACCACAACTTTGCCTCTTTCTTCGGAGAGGGATGCCATTTTGGGCTTGTCAGCTCGTATATACACCGATTTGTAGATAAACTTGTACTTTTGTACATAGACTAGCTTAGCCATTTTGTCATGTATAGTTTATATTGTGTATATCAAACAACATTATATATAGCAGGAAAATATATTTTTGATCACTTCCCTTTTAGATATACTCTGATACTTACTTGATATTTGCCTGCTTCTTCAGGGCTTGTGCTCTTGATGTATTCTGAATTCTTTCTTGCTGGATGGACATTGAGTTGTCTCTGGATAGTTCAGAATATATCATAGATCTGTGTGTATCCCTACCATCTTCGGTGTCTTGGGACTGGTTTTTGTATAGAAATGTGGAGAGGAGTGTGGCTTTCTTCTCTGAGATTGACCGCACCGCAGATGGTCGCCAGTACTCCTATTTAGGAGGAGCCTAGTTAATTCCATCTCTTATAGATTGGTGTTGCTCTTCAAGGAACAACTGCAGCTTAGATGGTCGCTGAATCTCCTATTTGGGAGGAGTTCAGGTAATTCCATCCCTTTGGTCTGAAGCCAATGAAATCTAGTGGATTGAAGGATGATCCTAATACCATTGACAGATATTTGTGATTTGGTAGGGGGTTAGATCGAACCATGAATGGCTGCCTACGTACTCCTATTGAAGAGGAGATCAGGTCTGCGTAGTTCGAACCTGGTGTAAGAGGTTCAACGCTATTTATGACAGGCAGATGGGTGTAGAAACTTTATTGATGAAGAAGGTTGTAGAAGTATTTTTGTGGTTTTTGTTTTTGTAGAAAAGGGTAGAAATATTTTTGTTGTTTTTTTTTATTACGACCGGGCCATATAGAATATGGTTGCCTACGTACTCCCGTGTATCAAGGAGATCAGGTCGACGTAGTTCGCCCCTCAGGACGAGTTGAAAAGCTTAATCCCATGTGCAGGTTAAACTACGGGGAAGAAAAGTTAATCCCATGTACAGGTCAGACTATGGGGAAGAAAGTTTAATCCCAGGTTGAGGATAAACTGCAGGTGTGAAAAGTTTGATCCCATATTTGGGGGGACAAACTGTAAACACGAGAGGTTCAATCCCTAGTGGGATGACCAAAGTTGTAAGAGCGCAGTGAAGCCAGGCTGCTGGTTTAAAGAGTATGTTTCCCTGAGGGGCAAAGTGTGGAAAAGAGTGGTATGTAATGAAGGTTTGAAGAACCGAAATGACTTATGATCTGATGATCCACTACCAGGATGGTTGCTTGATAGAAACTTCAGACATAGTACCATTTCACGGTGTCTGAGTTGATAAGCTGTGGAAATTTATCGCCGTCCATTTCCTGCAATCTAATAGCACCTCCTGTCAATACCTCCTTGACAATAAATGGGCCTTCCCAGTTAAGAGCGAATTTTCCCCTGGACTGATCTTGGTTGTTGAGGATCTTCTTCAAAACCAAGTCTTGTTGTTTAAACTGCCATAGCTGGACATTTTTGTTGTAGGATCGGGTGATCCTTTGTTGATATAACTGACCATGGAAGATAGCCGCAGTTCGCCTTTCATCTATTAGAGACAATTGGTGATACCTGTCTTGTACCCATTGATCTTCATCCAGCTGAGCATCCATCAACACTCTGAGGGATTTCATTTCTATTTCTATGGGGAGTACTGCTTCCATCCCATAGGTTAATGCATAGGGGGTTGCCCCAGTTGAAGTGCGCATTGATGTTCTGTAGGCTAACAAAGTAAGAGGCAATAAGTCAGGCCATCCTTTGTGGTTGGCGGACATCTTTTGCATAATCTTCTTGATATTTTTGTTAGCCGCTTCAACAACACCATTCATCTTTGGACCGTAGATGACGGAGTTAAGGTGTTTGATGTAGAATTTACTGCATAGTTCCTCCATCATTTTGTTGTTGAGGTTCTTAGCATTGTCTGATACAATTACCTCTGGTTGTCCATATCGACAAATGACATTGTTTCTGAGGAAAACAATGATGACTTCTTTGGTAACCCTGGGGAAGGAAGCTACCCAATTGGTAAAGTAGTCGATCATGGTGAATATGAAGCGATGTCCATTACTGGATTTGGGCTCGATGGGCCCGATCACATCCATTCCCCACATTGAGAAGGGCCAAGGTGAGCTCATATTGTGGAGCTCCCGTGGAGGGGCGTGGATAGCATTCCCATGAACTTGGCATTGATAACATCTCTTGACATGATCATTGCAGTCAGCCTTGAGAGATAGCCAGTAATGTCCTGTTTTGAGGATCTTTTTAACAAGGAGGGGGCCACTCATGTGTGGGCCACATACTCCACCATAGACATCATCCATGAGTCTCTGAGCTTGGTCCATATCCAGGCATCTGAGGAGACCTAGTCCTGCATCTCTCTTGTAGAGTGCATCTCCGCTCAGGTAGAATTTTATAGCAAATCGATGAATCCGCCTTTGCTCAGTCAGGCTCGCCTCAGCGGGTGTAGATCCATCTCGCAAGTACTCCTTGATATGCTGATACTAAGGTTATTGGATGGGAGGTAGCTCATCTGATACTTCTCCAACATAGTTCCCATAGGCTGGTGCCTTTTGCAGGGCAAATGTGACGCTTGGCATGTGTTCCTTGTCAGGTATGTGAATCAAGGAGGCCAAAGTTGCTAATGCATCTGCAAAGTCATTCCTATTACGAGGAATGTGTAGAAAGGAGATCTCTTCGAACTCCAAAGCCATCTGTACAACTTGTCGATGGTAAGGCAGCAAACGTAGCTCTTTGGTTTGATAGATTCCCGTGGATTGTTTGACTACCAACTCTAAATCCCCAAAGACAGTTAACCGTCTGATACCCATTGAACGAGTAAGTTTTAGCCCCATGATACAACCTTCATACTCAGCTGTGTTGTTGATGCTGATAAATTGTAATTTGACGGTGACGGGATACTGCTCCCCCGTACCGGATACCAGAACTGCTCCAGCTCCAGAACCTTCCATATTAACAGCTCCATCAGAATATATGTTCCATATTTGACGTGCATCGTACTGATGGTGTTGCTGAATTGTCATTACCCCTTCATCGAGGAAGTATGTTTCCAAGGGTTTGAAGTCCCCTGAAGGTACGGTGGCCAGTTGACCCGCAATTCCTTGACCTTTAATGGACTTTTGCGTCACGTAAACAATGTCAAATTGTTACAGAATCAACTGCCATCTGGACAGCCGACAATTCAGTATGGGTTTGCTGAACACATACTTGAGAGGATCCACGCATGATATGAGATGGGTTGTGTGCCCATGGAGGTAAAGTTGTAACCTCATGGCAGCCCATGCTAAAGCACAACAAATCTTCTCGATCAGAGTGTACTTGTGTTCACTGCTACTGAATCTTTTGCTGAGGTAATAGATAGCTCGTTCTCGGCCTCTATCGTATTTCTGACCCAGCATGCAGCCCATGGCACTGTCACTTATGGACATGTACATGAACAGGGGAACATCATCCCTGGGTGGTACCAAAATAGGAGCTTTGACTAGTTGCTCTTTGATGGTAAGGAAGGCCTTTTGGCACTCATCATTCCATTTCGTGGAGGAGTTCTTCCTTAACAGCTTGAAGATAGGCTCACAGGCTATTGTGAGTTGAGAAATGAACCTACTAATGAAGTTGACTGCTGACTAGGAATCCTAGCAACTTACTTGATTTAACGCCAAAGGCGCACTTGGCTGGATTCAACTTCAAGTTGTACTTACGCAACCTGTTGAAAAGCTTTTTGAGATGGTCTAAATGGTCCTCCTCCTTTCGGGATTTGACAATGATGTCATCCACGTAGATCTCAATCTCTTTGTGCATTAAGTCATGGAAAAGAGCCATCATAGTTCTCTGATAGGTAGCTCCAGCATTGATGAGGCCAAAAGACAATCGTCTGTAGCAAAAGGTTTCCCAAGGCATGATGAAAGCAGTTTTCTCACGATCCTCCTCAGCAACCATGATCTGATGGTACCCCGCAAAGAAATCAATGAAGGAGTACATGCCGTATTGAACAGTATTGTCAATAAGAATGTGGATAAATGGCACGAGAAAGCTATCCTTAAGGCAAGCTTTATTCAGATCCCGATAATCCACACAAACTTGCACCTTTCCCCTAGGCTTAGGCACGGGCACAATGTTGGATATCCATTCAGGATATGTGAACACCATGATAATATCAGCTTGAAATTGTTTCACAATTTCTTCTTTCACCTTTAAACTCCACTCAGGTTTCAATAGCCTGAGTTTCTGCTTGACTGGCTTGAATCCCTCTTTAATGGGAAGGTGATGAAGGACAATGTTAGTGGACAAAGACCATGCAAACACATTCTGGAATTGGGTTAGTAGCGTAACCATATCATTCCTCTGGTTTAGGGTAAGGTCTGAACCAATCTGGATTAACTTATGGTTTTCTAAGGTTCCAAGATTGAAGGAGGTGGTTTGATCAAGGTTGGGTTTAGGTTTGTCTTTGACCCATTCTTTAATCTCCGGAGGCACCTCAATGTCCTTTTGTATTTCTAACAAGTCTGAGTCCAACTTTTCATCAAAGTTACAATCCTTATGGTGAAGAGGCATCTTATCAGCAAGTACATGCACATCTAAGTTTAGAGTCCTGAAACAAAATATGCTTTCACTTAGTATATTTGAAACTATTTAAGCATATACAGTGCTAGCATGTACGGACAAAACAACTGCTAATACTATACAGAAAAGTAAGCAGTTATGATATCTACAGGGCAAAAAGAAATCCTGCCCATTTTACCCTTGTCGACCAATGCAAGGAGTGCTGCTCCAATTGGCAAGGGAAAAGTCCTGGGGGACTACAATAATGGAGGGACTATCATCATCCTCCTTCTCCCGAATGATGACCATTATGTCTGGACAATCATCGTATGGGGTGTATCTGTTAGTATGTTCATCATGGACAATGATGCGTACACCTGACATCATTCTGACGATGTCTTATTTAATTCTTCGTTCCTCTTCTTCCACCTTGGGATCTGGAACAAAGACTTCCTTCTCCTTTACCGGTATCGGCTTAGGAAATAACATAGCCATTACGTTGGCTGGCACCTTTACTGGAGATTGTGAAAACTCTGGATGTACAGGTGGAAATAATAACCGTGTGGCTGAAGTGGAAGGAATCTGCCTATGCTTATATGGATTCCTGTAACTGGTACTGGTAGAATAGCCTAGTCTGGCTGTCCCAGTTTGACTGGACACTTGAATCGGGTACTTAATACCCTGACGTCTTTTTCCCAGCCCTTGTCCTGGCTGGTGTCCCAATGACATCATTTCTTGAGTAGCTGCCATCACTTCGGTAGAAATCTTGGGTATGGGAAATGGTGTCCCAATGGCATGATATTGAGGGTTGCTTACTTCCAAAGTGTGGAAACTGACCGGCTCAACATCAGGATTGAAACTGATGAATGGTATGTCACCCGATTGAGGGCATTCCGGTTCAGCGTTGACTGTAACTAGGCTATTGTTGATAATGTATTTAAGTTGCTGATAAAGAGTGGAGGGGACTGCCCCAGCCATATGAATCCATGGTCTCCCTAGCAGTAGGTTGTATCCAGTATCTATTTTGAGCACATGAAAAGATACACAAAATGTATGGGGACCAATCTCAATTGGCAGCTCAATCTCTCTGACTGAATTCCAGCGGGATCCATCAAAAGCTTTGATGATTGTATGGATACTTCAGATTCGTTGGAGATTGACATTCATTTTCAGCAACGTAGCATAAGGACATATATTCAAAGACGAACCTCCATCTACCAAGACTCCAGCTAACATATATCCGGAGGACAAAACCACAATGTGTAATGATTTACAATGACCGGTTCCTTCGGGCGGTATGTCATCATCAGTGAAAGAGATCATATTGTTGTTGAAAATGTGATCAACCAGATGTTGAAATTTTTCCACATCCACTGATTTCGGCAAGTAGGCTTCTTCCAAAACCTTTAGTAGAATCTTCCTGTGATCTTCGGAAGTTAAGACCAAGTCTAATATTGAGATTTGATGTGGAGCTTCTCTTAAGCTTAAAACCACCTTGGCTTCATTATGACCCATAGCACGGAGGAATTTTTCAATCTTCTCTATAGGAATTTTCCCCTTTGATTTAACAGCAGACTTCATCACCTGTTGGGGAAGATACAGTGGATTCTCCTTCGACACTGCAGCAGTTGTATGAGATGTGGATTCTTCAGCTTCTCCATAATTCCAAGGAACTTTCTATAAGCTGACAATAGGATATTGTGGTCTAAATGGCAAAATGAGGGGCTTTGGAGCAGCCACTTTCAAAGGATTGTTAATTCTTTTGAGTTGAATTGTGAGTGGTTTAACAATCTCATCAGCCTTAGAGGATATAACTGCTACTAGTCCCTTCCATTTAGTGGGACAAGTATTTTCACTCTCAAATAACACAGTATCATTGTCTGCCAGTTGCAGGACATCGCTATCGATTAAGTTTTGAATAAGGTGGCAGAGCGCCCAGCATTCTTCCGTGCTGTGTCCGCGAGAATGGGAGTGATACTGACATACTCCATCAGAGTTAAACCGTCCGGAACGGGGGTTGATTGGAGGTAGGAGAGAAGTGATTCTTCCTTCATTGATTAGCATCTGAAGTATCTCCTCCATAGGTTGGCCCAGGTATGTATCTCCTCCATAGGCTTTGGCAGTCGCTCTCTTCGTCACTTTGTCCTTCGATGTTTCATATTTTGAAGGTGACGATAGAGTATTCATAACCAAGGGAAGGAGACTAGCATGCTCCTGGCTAATTAATTGGTGTGTGACTTGATGCTGATAGGTCACCAGTTCTGCCAATTGCTCAACTTGCTTACACAGAGCTTTAATCTTCTGTTCCATTGTAAACTGGAACTTTGCATAATTCCATTTGTCAACACTTTCTTTAATGATCTGGGATGCTTCACAGTTAAGATTGGAACTCTGTCCATTACTCCAGTTAATCATGTTAACCTCTTCCTCTTTGTGTGGAGGAAGAGGGTTGTCTTGCACGTGAGGTTGATCTGGTTTGGTGACCATGATCTCACAATTGTCTATCAAATCTTGGATCTTGTGTTTCAAGGCCCAACAATCCTGAGTATCATGTCCAGGTGCCCCGACATGATAATCACATTTTTGAGCAACATTAAAACCCCGTCCATTAGGGCTGGCTGGTGGAAGAAGATGCGTGATTTTCTTCTGCGTGGTTAGAAGAGTGAGAATATTCTCGAGTGAGTCTCCTAAGGGTGTGAACACTTGAGGGCGTTTGACTTCTCCACCTTTTGGTATTAGAGGGTTTGAAGACAGTACTAGAAAGGGAGTATAATTTCTCCTCTAGATAGGCATGTTCTGATTGCCTTTTTGACCCTGTAGTATAAGGGAAACATCCTCCTCTTTCTTTTTATGGACCCTCTGGGGGTTGTTTCCATAATTTCCGGATTGGATGTGCTCAGCAACAGCTTTAAGGGCAGCTAGTTCTTGAATCTTTCCTGACTTCAATCTCATCTCAGCCATTTCTCCATGTTTGATCATTTCAGTAAATGGTTTACCAATACCAGCTAAGACTCTTTCATAGAAAGGAGCTTCTTGTATGTCGATAAAGGTCATGACCATCTTTGACTCTGTCATAGAAGGAGTTACTTGAGCAGCAAGGCGCCTCCACCTTTGAGCATATTCTCTAAAAGACTCATTAGACTGTTTCTTGACCTTGGTAATCTTGTATCGGTCAGGAGCCATTTGAGACTGGAAGCTGTATTGTGTGAGGAAGGCGTGAGCTAGCTCTTCCCATCTATAGATCTTTGAATTGTCTAATCTGGTATACCACGAACGGGCTTCTCCAGTTAGACTTTTTTGGAACAGCTGCATTCTGAGCTTCTCGTCCTCTGCATAAGATCCAAGTTCTCTAATGAACACCTTCAAATGTGTATAAGAATCTCCTAACCCATCATACTTTTCGAAGTCAGGAGTTTTGAACTTTTCTGGATAATGAACACCAGGGAATATACAAAGGTCGGCATATGAAACACTCCCGTGTGCTCCAATTCCTTTGATAGAACGAAGGGTTTCTTCCATTTGAAGAACTTTCTTTTTGATGTCACTGGTGTCTGTGTGACGCCCCCAAAACTAGGTATACATCACCCATCTTGGGTCGTCAGATCCATAGTACAGAATACAAATACAACTTACTAATACAATTGTCGTGTACAATACGACAAAACATAAACTGTGAGTTTGAATACAAATATTATCTTCTAGAGAATATTCATACTCAAAAGGAGTCCTCATTACATTTATTAACACATCATTACATAGAATAGTGAGGACTACTAACTAATACTATCATTCGGACCATCACTCCGTTCCCCGACTTGCCCCAGCTACGTTCTCATTTCCTGAAGAGAACAGTGAAAGAAAGGGTGAGCTCAACTAGCCCAATAAGAAATATTATGACTAAGATAATGTAGAATAAATTATCATTAGCCTTCAACAATGTTAAACTGATAAAATATAATAGACATCAAGTTTAACTGTAGCGGAACAAGCAATCCATTAAGAAAGTCAAGTAGAAAATAAACTCTACTATCTTTTATGATTTAAAAGATTTTCCAACACTGTGATCGCTGGGACTCAGCTTAATAAAATAATCCACATCATCGAATCACCCCTGCACTACGGCCAAGGATATTCGGGTATTCATTAATGGTCATGATCATGCCAACAACTGTCCCTCACTGCACTACTGGCCAATGAGGACTTTTACCACATCATTTGTAACATTACGGTCATGATTATACCGAATAATCCATGGTCATAATCATACCAAGTCCATCTATGCACTACAGGCCACAGATGACTTTCAACATTTTATAAACATGAGGATGATGACAATGATATAAGAATTCAATAAAACAAGTTCAAGAATTAATTTATCAAGGAATTAACAACGTCCAAATTGTCAACATGATACTACTTTGTGGAGTAAAATTCAAGAATGCTTAGAAGATTATTTTCATGAAAAGATACTGAATGAACCGCAATTATCAAAGATATTCCACAAATTTTATGGAGTATAGAAGTCAAAACTTAACCAACTGAGTATAATAAAGAATGGAATAATAAAAGAAATCACCATGCATGCGATAGACCGCACAGACAGGTTATTCTAACAGAATAATAAATAATGGAACCAGGTCCGGCGTAAACGCACAGACAGGATATTCCGACAGAATAATAAATAATGGAACCAGGTCCGGCGTAAACGCACAGACAGGATATTCCGACAGAATAATAACAAGACGGAACCAGGTCCAGTGTAAAACACACAGACAGGATGTTCCAACAGAATAATAATAAAAACGGAACCAGGTCCGGTGTAAAACACACAGACAGGATGTTCCAACAGAATAATAGAAGAATGTCACCAAGTATAGGGTAGACCGCGTATACAGGTTATTCCAACAGAATAATAAGAAATGGAATAACAACAGTTCTCTTCATGAATAAGAAAGAATAACACCCCTTACCGTTTTAAAGAAGAGCTGAAATAAGGAAGTAGTTAAGTAGCAGAATACTCTTCTTCTCTCTCTCTATAGTTTCTCTCTATAGTTCAGTGAATTCGTAAGAAATAATGAAGGAATGAGCTGCTATTTATAGAAAAATAGAATGCATAGTAACTAATCCATGAACGGTCCAGATTGATTACTTTAATCTGACGGTCCATATTTAAAGAAAAATCTTTTAAATAAAATATAATATATTCTATTTATAGAATAACTTTAATAAAGTATTTTGTTTTATATAAAAAGATGTTTCTGTTTTATTACGTTAATAATACGAATAAAACAAAATGTCATTATCGCTAAATAATTCATATTATTAACTGACAATAATGGAATCAAACTGAGTGATTTCTCACATAAGCATTAATAATCAATACCGTGTGCTACTATGCAACCACACGTATTATTGTACTTTTAATACCGAGTAGTTCAATAGTAACAATGGTAAAACTTCTGCCGTTATTTTTAATAAACTATTTTTGTCGTTTTCTCAATCCGACAATAATTTCATTGTGGGGTCCACCAATGATTGTGCCGTCGTACGAATATTCCCCGACAAAAAGAATATTCCCCGACCAAACGAATATTTTAAAACAACTTGCTTACTTTGCAAAATTTATAAATATTACCCACAACTATAACATTATATCAAATTAACTCCATAATATTCAAAAATGATATTCATAGAAAATTCTTCTTTATTTATAAAAGTTGGGGTCTTACAACCTCCCCTTCTTATGAAATTTTACCCTCGAAATTATGGTACATACCTGGTATGTCGAAGAGATAAGGATACCTTGATTTCATTTCAGATTCTAACTCCCAAGTCATTTCCTCAACATCGTGGTTTCTCCACAAAACTTTGACTTGAGGTATAACCTTGGAGCGTAGAATATGTTCCTTCTTATCCAAGATTTGAACAGGAACTTCTTCATACGTCAAATCCTTCGCTATTTCGTCCGGTTCTAACTCAATAATGTGGTTCGGGTCTTCCACATATTTGCGTAACATGGATATGTGAAAAACGTTATGAACACGAGACATACTTGGCGGTAAAGCGAGTCTATAAGCCACAGTTCCTACTCGATCGAGGATTAAAAATGGACCGATGAATCGAGGATTGAGCTTTCCTCTCTTTCCAAATCTCGTAACTCCTTTCCATGGAGCAACACGTAAGAACACATGATCTCCTACATCAAATTCCACGTCCTTTCGATGAAGATCAGCATAACTCTTTTGTCGATCTTGTGAGGTTTTTATACGTTGTCGGATCGTTTGAATCTTTTCTGTAGTCATACGTACCAACTCCGGTCCCAACAACGTTGCTTCACCTACCTCATCCCAGCATACTGGAGAACGACATTTTCTTCCATACAATGCTTCGAATGGAGCCATGCCAATACTTGCTTGATAACTGTTGTTGTAGGAAAACTCCACCAATGGTAAGAACTTGTCCCAACTTCCCTTGAAGTCAAAGACACAGAGTCTTAATAGATCTTCAAGAGTTTGAATAGTCCTCTCTGATTGTCCGTCCGTCTGAGGATGATATGCTGAACAAAATCGTAAATCTGTGCCCATAGCTTTTTGTAAACTAACCCAAAATCGTGAAGTGAATCTTGGGTCTCGGTCAGAAACTATGGATACTGGCATATCATGTAGTCTTACAATCTCGTTTATGTACATACGAGCAAGACGTTCAAGTGTATAAGTTTCTCGTATCGGTAAGAAATGAGCAGACTTGGTCAATCTATCAACAATGACCCAAATCGCATCAATACCTTGAGAAACCCTAGGAAGACCGGTAACGAAATCCATGGTAATGTGCTCTCACTTCCATTCTGGAATTTCAAGTGGTTGCAATGGACCTTTTGGTACTTGATGCTCCGCTTTGACTCGTTGACAAGTTAGACACCTTGAGATAAACAACGCTATTTCTCTCTTCATATTGCTCCACCAAAATGTATGACGAAGATCATGATACATTTTGGTACTTCCAGGATGGATTGCAAACGGTGTGTTGTGCGCCTCCATCATGATTTCATACTTTAAATCAGGGTTGTTAGGAACACAAAGTCTGGAGTTGACTCGAAGTATTCCTTCTTCATCGATTCTTGCTTCCGGCATAGCACCTTCTTGCACTTTCTTCCTCATACGCATCAGCTCCAGGTCTGTAGCTTGAGCAGCTTTAACCTTATCGATTAAAGTTGGTTCTACTCATATATTCGCCATCATCACATGGGTCCCTGGAGTCTTTAACTCTATCTCCATCCTTTGCAAATCACACAAAATGGGCCTTTGTGTTGACAATATTGCACTCGTACTTGTATATGGTCTTCTACTCAATGCGTCAGCTACCACGTTCGCTTTTCCAGGATGGTTTTAAATGGTATGATCATAATCTTTCAACAGTTCAAGCCAACGTCGTTGTCGCATGTTGAGTTCCTTTTGAGTGAAGAAATATTTGAGGCTTTTATGATCCGTAAAGATCTCCACCTTCTCCCCATACAAGTAATGCCTCCAAATTTTAAGTGCAAAGACAACAGCTGCCAACTCTAGATCATGAGTAGGATAATTCCTCTCATATTCCTTGAGTTGTCTTGATGCATAGGCTATGACTTTTCTATGTTGCATGAGAACGCATCCCAACCCTTTGCTCGAAGCATCACTGTAGATGATAAATCCCTCCGAGCCAGATGGTATTGTTAGAACAGGTGCTGAAATGAGTCTCCTCTTGAGTTCTTGAAAACTCTGCTCACATTCTTCACTCCAACCGAACTTTGTATCTTTCCGAGTCAGCTGAGTTAATGGAGTAGCGATTCGAGAAAATCCTTCCACGAATCTCCGATAATAACCAGCTAGACCGAGAAAGCTACTGTAACGACCCCAAAATAGGTCCATTCCATCCAACCCATTCTGAGTCGTCAAATACATGGTACAGAAAATAACTACAACTCTATTACAACAATTATCGTACAAAATACAACAACACATATGCTGTGAGTTTGAATACAAATATATACCAAATGTGACTCATGTCCAACCGTGGACAACACCTCACAATGACACCTTACATAAAGGTATAGTCAAAAACTGTTTTAGAAATTAGAATCTTTGGGAAGTGCTCAAGGAAACCTTCGTACATGGGAGGCCACGCGTCTAGGTTATGATAGATATCATATGGCCACAGAATTATCCTTGGTTGACCCAATAGACCCCAAAGAAAAACGAGAAGATTACTATCATATTCTTCCCAATGGTGAGTCTTCTCTTGACTTATCATTATCTCCACTGTCTCTAATTGAGAATTATACTTCAAACAAACACCAAGATTATATAGGTAGTGCCCATAGATATACTCAGCAAGTGGATGAGCACAACCCTGTCTTATGATGACACGAGGTTGTATGTCATTAGACATCTTGTATGATAGTGACAAAACACCCTTCCAACGTTGGGTTCGCCTCACCCTATTTTCTTCACCAAATATAACTACTAAATGATGACCACCGTTCTATTCCCTTGTTACCCCCGCTCGACCCAGCTACACTCTTATTACCTGAAAGGAATTGTGAAGCAAAAGGGTGAGCACAACTAGCTCAGTAAAGAATATCATGACTAAAGATAATTCAATTATCAATAGCCTTCATCAACAATAAATCAGAGATTTAGAACATATGGTAAATGATAAAAATTTCAACCATAGTTGCAGCGGAACGAGCAATCCATTAGAAGAGTCAAATAGACTATAAAGTCTATTATCTTCTCCATGTTAAAAATCCACCAACAATATTTTATCCATGTAACATCACTCAACAGTTCCTTTCCACAATCATATGAATAACTCATAATCATAATTGTGACTATAAATTTTTCTTCGCACCCAGGACGAAGAATATTTTCATCACCTGTCTTTACCTGAAACATCAAAGATCATGGTTATACCAAATCACAGTTCCTGTTTATAATCATACTAACAAATCCATCTTTGCACTACGGGCCAAAGATATTCATCAACAAACCATCTTTGCACTACGGGCCAAAGATATTCAACAACAGTTCATCTTTGCACTACAGGCCAAAGATATTCATCAACAGGCCATCTTTGCACTACATGCCAAAGATATTCATCAACAATTCATATTTGCACTACAGGCCAAATATATTCATATCTCAAAGAAATATATAATCATTTCAGAATTTATATAAACAATAATTATAACCATGTTGATCAATTCACCTTTGCACTTAAGCTTAAGATATTCAATTATAAATTCAATGGTCATGATCATACCAGTCACAATTCAACTTTGCACTACAGGCCAAAGAGAACCCTAGTCATGATCATACCAATAATCTACCCATCTTTACACTCCAGTGAAAGAGAATTTCAACATCAGGGTTATAAAAATGTTATATATGATGATAAAAATAATATGATCAACATATAGTTTTAATCTCAAGAGTAATATTCGTAACTCATGAATAGTAACCCCGACACAAAAGATAGAAATTCTACAATAAAATTCATACCAATATTTCGGTATAATGATATTGAAAGAATAACATTACTTAAATTTATAAACAATTTATTTTAATTGTTTACACTTTACTAATTAATGCATTTAATCATCATAAAATGCCAACTCTTACAATTTCATCATCAATAACCAAAACCCTCATCAAAAATCTGCATATACCTCATATAGGATTCTCAAGCCATAAAATCCTATTTTCCAATTTTCTTTCTTCACAAAACATATTTAATTCATTTACTCATAACTAGACCATTTTCATGAAAAATACCAAATCAGTTCCAAAAATATTTCTTTTCTGGGATTTAGCATAATATAGTCCCATAGTGAACATATATTTTTCTCAGAATTTTTAAAAGTCATTTACTATTTTTCATATGGCCAAAATAGCCGAATATTTAGACATTTATCAAAAATTGTACTTTTGTCTAAAAATTCTGAAATTTACAGAGTATACTTCTATCATATACATGTACTCCCAATAAAAATTTCATCAATTTTGGAGTTAACCACAAGGAATTATAAGCTGTTACTTTTAAAATAGTCTTTTCTCATAAAATTCATAACTCTCAATCTATACATCCAAAAATCACCATTTTTGGACACAATCAAGAAAACTCATCAAAATATCATTTCAAATTTTTCCAGAATTTTTGAAGATCAGAAAAATTACGAAACTGAAAATCATAACAACCCTTAAAATCCCTTAATATCCCTTACTATCCCTTACCTCAAAAGAGCAGTACTTCTGACTGGATATCGGATATGATGCTGAAGAAAACTTGCACTGATGAATAGCAACTCACCAAGTATCTAAAAACTCACAAAATATGCTTCATAATATAGAGAGAGAAAGAGAGAAAGCTTATGTTTCTGGTGTGATTTTCAATTCTAACTTAGCCCTCTATTTATAGGAAAATTTTGGTAGGTTTGACCTGCAACCTGATGGCTTTACCTGCTACTATTCCCACCCACCACATTTGAAATATAATTCAGCACATTTCTTCACCAACCACAAGTGGGGCCCACCAATTCTAGAATTTTCCACCAAAATGATAAACTCCAAAAATTCAACAATTTCTGAACCAGTCATCTCGTAAAATTCATAATAAATCATACGTTCATTTTTAACGGTTCAAAATTTGTGGACATATACTCAACTTATATATGTATAACATATCCAAAAATTACCACGATCCAACGGTCGGATTAAAAATTATAACCCCCGCAAAATATCTCAAAAACCCTGATTTTTAATACCTCCATTCCGACAAAAATACTGATAAAAATCTCAACATTAACTCCTTCATTTTTAACCACAAAAATATATCCCTCATTTATATCCACATAAAATAAATATTTCCTTATCATATGAATCAATAATTAATTATTCACAAATAATATTACAGAATCACATTTATGACAACCAGGCCGTTCCCAGGAAAGAGGGGGCTTTCCAATAAGGATTTCTCCTTACTGGCGCGCAATTAGATGACCAAACCTCTCCTTAGACAGAACTTTCTAGACATTGCCAATAATGCTATCTAATAATATTATTCAAATAATATGAATTATTGATCTGATAATGGGAAATACTGTGCAGCAACAATTATTGAACAACAATAATATAAAATTTCAACGTAGCAATTATTGAATCAATAAAATAAAATTTTGAACAGTAATTACTGTAACAATTATTGAGTAGTGCCTTCTTACGTAAGAATCAATAATTTCAAAAATACTATGCAATACCGTGTGCTACTGTGCAATAACGCGTATTACTGTATTTTAACCACCGGGTATTCCAACAGTGTTAACGGTAACAACTACGCCGTTATTTGTAAAAACTCAAATTTGTTGTTTTCTTCACCCGACAGTTATTCGTTATGGGGCCCACAAATAGCTGCGCCGTCGTACGAATATTCCCCGACAGAAAGAATATTCCACGACCAAACGAATATTCCCCGACAACAATGATTATTTTATAACCACTTGTTTATTTTGAAAAAAAATCATATATCACCCTTAACTTTAACATTTATCAATTTAACCATTTACTGAATAGTAATTATAAGAAAAATTGAATACTTTTATTTCATAAAATTCGGGGTCTTACAATCTCCCCTCCTTATGAAATTTCGTCCCCGAAATTTACGTACCTGGTATTTCAAAGAGTTGAGAATACCTTCCTTTCATTTCAAATTCCATCTTCTCTGTCATCATAATTTCTCCATTGCTCATCTCCTGTATTTCAAATATCATTCTAGAATACAGCTTCAAAACAAGTGTTAATTTAACAAATTAACATATCACATAATATCCCGATATTATGACTGACCAACAAATAAGCTTAGGTAGGACACACTAGCGAAGGATTTACTCATCTCTCCCCTCCTAGTTGTATTCCCCGATCTCCGCCAGAGATCATATCCCAAGCTCTGATACCAATGTAACGACCCCAAAATAGGTCCATTCCATCCAACCCATTCTGAGTCGTCAAATACATGGTACAAAAAATAACTACAACTTTATTACAACAATTGTCGTGCAAAATACAACAACACATATGCTGTGAGTTTGGATACAAATATATACCAAATGTGACTCATGTTCCAACCGTGGACATCACCTCACAATGACACCTTACATAAAGGTATAGTCAAAAACTGTTTTAGAAATTAGAATCTTTGGGAAGTGCTCAAGGAAACCTTCGTACATGGGAGGCCACGCGTCTAGGTTATGATAGATATCATATGGCCACAGAATTATCCTTGGTTGACCCAATAGACCCCAAAGAAAAACGAGAAGATTACTATCATATTCTTCCCAATGGTGAGTCTTCTCTTGACTTATCATTATCTCCACTGTCTCTAATTGAGAATTATACTTCAAACAAACACCAAGATTATATAGGTAGTGCCCATAGATATACTCAGCAAGTGGATGAGCACAACCCTGTCTTATGATGACACGAGGTTGTATGTCATTAGACATCTTGTATGATAGTGACAAAACACCCTTCCAACGTTGGGTTCGCCTCACCCTATTTTCTTCACCAAATATAACTACTAAATGATGACCACCGTTCTATTCCCTTGTTACCCCCGCTCGACCCAGCTACACTCTTATTACCTGAAAGGAATTGTGAAGCAAAAGGGTGAGCACAACTAGCTCAGTAAAGAATATCATGACTAAAGATAATTCAATTATCAATAGCCTTCATCAACAATAAATCAGAGATTTAGAACATATGGTAAATGATAAAAATTTCAACCATAGTTGCAGCGGAACGAGCAATCCATTAGAAGAGTCAAATAGACTATAAAGTCTATTATCTTCTCCATGTTAAAAATCCACCAACAATATTTTATCCATGTAACATCACTCAACAGTTCCTTTCCACAATCATATGAATAACTCATAATCATAATTGTGACTATAAATTTTTCTTCGCACCCAGGACGAAGAATATTTTCATCACCTGTCTTTACCTGAAACATCAAAGATCATGGTTATACCAAATCACAGTTCCTGTTTATAATCATACTAACAAATCCATCTTTGCACTACGGGCCAAAGATATTCATCAACAAACCATCTTTGCACTACGGGCCAAAGATATTCAACAACAGTTCATCTTTGCACTACAGGCCAAAGATATTCATCAACAGGCCATCTTTGCACTACATGCCAAAGATATTCATCAACAATTCATATTTGCACTACAGGCCAAATATATTCATATCTCAAAGAAATATATAATCATTTCAGAATTTATATAAACAATAATTATAACCATGTTGATCAATTCACCTTTGCACTTAAGCTTAAGATATTCAATTATAAATTCAATGGTCATGATCATACCAGTCACAATTCAACTTTGCACTACAGGCCAAAGAGAACCCTAGTCATGATCATACCAATAATCTACCCATCTTTACACTCCAGTGAAAGAGAATTTCAACATCAGGGTTATAAAAATGTTATATATGATGATAAAAATAATATGATCAACATATAGTTTTAATCTCAAGAGTAATATTCGTAACTCATGAATAGTAACCCCGACACAAAAGATAGAAATTCTACAATAAAATTCATACCAATATTTCGGTATAATGATATTGAAAGAATAACATTACTTAAATTTATAAACAATTTATTTTAATTGTTTACACTTTACTAATTAATGCATTTAATCATCATAAAATGCCAACTCTTACAATTTCATCATCAATAACCAAAACCCTCATCAAAAATCTGCATATACCTCATATAGGATTCTCAAGCCATAAAATCCTATTTTCCAATTTTCTTTCTTCACAAAACATATTTAATTCATTTACTCATAACTAGACCATTTTCATGAAAAATACCAAATCAGTTCCAAAAATATTTCTTTTCTGGGATTTAGCATAATATAGTCCCATAGTGAACATATATTTTTCTCAGAATTTTTAAAAGTCATTTACTATTTTTCATATGGCCAAAATAGCCGAATATTTAGACATTTATCAAAAATTATACTTTTGTCCAAAAATTCTGAAATTTACAGAGTATACTTCTATCATATACATGTACTCCCAATAAAAATTTCATCAATTTTGGAGTTAACCACAAGGAATTATAAGCTGTTACTTTTAAAATAGTCTTTTCTCATAAAATTCATAACTCTCAATCTATACATCCAAAAATCACCATTTTTGGACACAATCAAGAAAACTCATCAAAATATCATTTCAAATTTTTCCAGAATTTTTGAAGATCAGAAAAATTACGAAACTGAAAATCATAACAACCCTTAAAATCCCTTAATATCCCTTACTATCCCTTACCTCAAAAGAGCAGTACTTCTGACTGGATATCGGATATGATGCTGAAGAAAACTTGCACTGATGAATAGCAACTCACCAAGTATCTAAAAACTCACAAAATATGCTTCATAATATAGAGAGAGAAAGAGAGAAAGCTTATGTTTCTGGTGTGATTTTCAATTCTAACTTAGCCCTCTATTTATAGGAAAATTTTGGTAGGTTTGACCTGCAACCTGATGGCTTTACCTGCTACTATTCCCACCCACCACATTTGAAATATAATTCAGCACATTTCTTCACCAACCACAAGTGGGGCCCACCAATTCTAGAATTTTCCACCAAAATGATAAACTCCAAAAATTCAACAATTTCTGAACCAGTCATCTCGTAAAATTCATAATAAATCATACGTTCATTTTTAACGGTTCAAAATTTGTGGACATATACTCAACTTATATATGTATAACATATCCAAAAATTACCACGATCCAACGGTCGGATTAAAAATTATAACCCCCGCAAAATATCTCAAAAACCCTGATTTTTAATACCTCCATTCCGACAAAAATACTGATAAAAATCTCAACATTAACTCCTTCATTTTTAACCACAAAAATATATCCCTCATTTATATCCACATAAAATAAATATTTCCTTATCATATGAATCAATAATTAATTATTCACAAATAATATTACAGAATCACATTTATGACAACCAGGCCGTTCCCAGGAAAGAGGGGGCTTTCCAATAAGGATTTCTCCTTACTGGCGCGCAATTAGATGACCAAACCTCTCCTTAGACAGAACTTTCTAGACATTGCCAATAATGCTATCTAATAATACTATTCAAATAATATGAATTATTGATCTGATAATGGGAAATACTGTGCAGCAACAATTATTGAACAACAATAATATAAAATTTCAACGTAGCAATTATTGAATCAATAAAATAAAATATTGAACAGTAATTACTGTAACAATTATTGAGTAGTGCCTTCTTACGTAAGAATCAATAATTTCAAAAATACTATGCAATACCGTGTGCTACTGTGCAATAACGCGTATTACTGTATTTTAACCACCGGGTATTCCAACAGTGTTAACGGTAACAACTACGCCGTTATTTGTAAAAACTCAAATTTGTCGTTTTCTTCACCCGACAGTTATTCGTTATGGGGCCCACAAATAGCTGCGCCGTCGTACGAATATTCCCCGACAGAAAGAATATTCCATGACCAAACGAATATTCCCCGACAACAATGATTATTTTATAACTACTTGTGTATTTTGAAAAAAAATCATATATCACCCTTAACTTTAACATTTATCAATTTAACCATTTACTGAATAGTAATTATAAGAAAAATTGAATACTTTTATTTCATAAAATTCGGGGTCTTACAGCTACGTACTTCGGTTACTGATTTAGGTTGCTCCCAGCTTTGAATAGCTTCAATCTTTGTCGGGTCAACCGATATTCCACGACTTGATACTACGTGCCCAAGGAATGCTACCTCCTCCAGCCAGAACTCGCATTTCTTCAACTTGGCATAAAGTTTGTATTCACGAAGCTTTTAGAGTACCAGCCTCAAGTGTTGCTCATGATCTTCACGGCTTTTGGAATAAACAAGGATGTCATCGATAAAGACGACCACAAAGTGATCCAAATATTCCTTAAATACCCTGTTCATCATATCCATGAAAGCAGCAGGAGCATTAGTCAATCCAAAAGACATAACTAAGAATTCATAATGCCCATACCGAGTTCTGAAGGCAGTCTTTGGAATATCCTCAGTTCTAACCTTCAGCTGATGATATCCAGAACGAAGATCGATCTTTGAAAAGAATTGTGCTCCTTGCAACTGGTCAAACAGGTCATCAATACGTGGCAATGGGTACCTATTTTTGATGGTGACATGATTCAACTCCCGATAATCAATACAAAGTCGCATACTCCCATCTTTCTTCTTCACGAACAGAACAGGAGCACCCCAAGGAGAAGTACTAGGACGAATAAAACCAATGTCTAACAATTCCTGCAGTTGGGTCTTTAACTCCTGAAGTTCAATAGGAGCCATTCGATATGGGGCTTTGGAAATGGGTTTTGTACCGGGTTCAAGGTCGATACAAAATTCAATTTCACGCTCTGGGGGTAGGCCAGGAAGTTCTTCGGAAAATACGTCAGGAAATTTATTAACAACAAAAATATCATTCAAAGCTGACGTATTTTTGTTTAGATCTGTGACATGAGCTAAGAAAGCTTGACATCCGTTTTTTAATAAACGAATAGTTTTATGGCTTGAGATGACAGCGATTGATTTTAATGGTTTGGTTGCTTGAATTCGCATAATAGGTCGATTAGGAATATGAAAGCTAACAACCTTACGAAAACAATCAATTTTTGCATGATAAGTAGTTAACCAATCAATCCCTAGAATCATGTCAAATGCAAGTATTTTTAATGAAATAAGATCGACAGGTAATGTGTGGGTACCAACTTGAACCAAACAAGACTTATAAACCGTGGATGTAATGAAGGTTTCTCCCAATGGAGTTTCAACTGCTAAGTCAAAGTCTAATTTCTCCGGAATCAAATTTAATCGATGAGCGCAAGTAGGAGAAATAAAAGAATGGGTAGAACCGGTATCAAATAAAGTATAGACTTCGTTAGAGTTTATGATAAGCTTACCCGTGATGACCTCATTCGGGTTCCTTGCTCTCTGGGAGTTCACAACAAACGCTCTCCCTTGCACAACCGGTTTTGACTTTTCTGGGACGGCCTTTGGTGCCTCCATCCTAGCTGAATTTGTCTTCGGTAAACGACAAAATCGGGCTAAATGACCTTCTCTTCCACAATTATAACATGCTTTGGACGGCATCGCGCAGTTTGGACTGATGTGCCCCTCCCCTCCGCATTTGAAACATATGATAGGTGGTCGTTCTCCTTCCTTAACGACAGGTGCTGGTGCTGACGTCTTTCCATCATTGTTGAATCTCCTCTTCTTGAAATGCCCATTCTTATTGTTTTGGCCCTGATTACCACCGAAGTGGTTACCATTTCTGGCCTGTTGATTCCCTCCACGCTTGTTGTCACCGCTTCGATGACTGCTCTCACTGGTATTATCATTTTGCCGACTGCTCTCTTTTGGTTGCGTTGTCTCGTTATCGCGCTCCACCAACTGAGCCCTATTTACAACATCTGAATACAAACACAGTTTATGAGAAATAAGATGTTGACGTATCTCCGGCTTCAAACCTCTTAAAAACATCCGCGTCATTCTTTCTTCATTATCCACCAGGTGGGACGCAAACCGGGATAACTCCGTAAATTTTGCCTCGTACTGCGACACGGTCATATTATTCTGCTCCAATTTGATGAACTCCACCTCCTTCATGTGACGAATACTCTCGGGAAAGTATTTGTCGTTAAACAGCTCTTGGAACTTCTCCCAAGACATCTTCAGTGCGGCAGGTTGAGTACGTTTTATCGATTCCCACCAGTAATCTGCCTCTCCTCGCAACATAAAGGTGGCAAAGGGAACCTTTTGCTCCTCGGAGCAACCCAAGACATCAAATATCTTGGTGATCTGCTTTATCCATGTTTCAGCTACAAGTGGTTTGGGTTCTCCCTTAAACTCCGGTGGTCCCAGCTCCTTAAACTGTTTAGCGGTGACCGCCAGAGAGTTTCCAGTATTTCCACCTACGTTGTGGACAGGAGCCGGTTTCACCTGTTGTTGCATGAATTGTATAAAGCCTCTGAACATTTGATCATTCATCATTTGGTCAGTGTTGTTGTTTGCATGAGGATTGTCACCTTCCTGATGAACATTATCCTGATTATTGATATGTGGTGAATCAATAATCGCCTGTGCTCCATTGCTATTCTCAACATTCTCAGATGCCATTTTTAGATACTGCCACAAAATAAAAGTTAATTGATATTTCATATATTATCCTTATATTATGACCGACCAATTAAATATCATGCAAATAAACTTAGGTAGGTCATACTAGCGAAGGAATTCCCCGTCTCTCCCCTCCTAGTTCTATTCTCACATCTTAGCCAGGGATCATATCCCTAAGCTCTGATACCAACTGTGACGCCCCTAAAATTAGGTATACATCACCCATCTTGGGTCGTCAGATACATAGTACAGAATACAAATACAACTTACTAATACAACTGTCGTGTACAATACGACAAAACATAAACTGTGAGTTTGAATACAAATATTATCTTCTAGAGAGTATTCATACTCAAAAGGAGTCCTCATTACATTTATTAACACACCATTACATAGAATAGTGAGGACTACTAACTAATACTATCATTCGGACCATCACTCCGTTCCCCGACTTGCCCCAGCTACGTTCTCATTTCCTGAAGAGAACAGTGAAAGAAAGGGTGAGCTCAACTAGCCCAGTAAGAAATATTATGACTAAGATAATGCAGAATAAATTATCATTAGCCTTCAACAATGTTAAACTGATAAAATATAATAGACATCAAGTTTAACTGTAGCGGAACAAGCAATCCATTAAAAAGTCAAGTAGAAAATAAACTCTACTATCTTTTATGATTTAAAAGATTTTCCAACACTGTGATCGCTGGGACTCAGCTTAATAAAATAATCCACATCATCGAATCACCCCTGCACTACGGCCAAGGATATTCGTGTATTCATTAATGGTCATGATCATGCCAACAACTGTCCATCAATGCACTACTGGCCAATGAGGACTTTTACCACATCATTTGTAACATTACGGTCATGATTATACCGAATAATCCCTGGTCATAATCATACCAAGTCCATCTATGCACTACATGCCACATATGACTTTCTACATTTTATAAACATGAGGATGATGACAATGATATAAGAATTCAATAAAACAAGTTCAAGAATTAATTTATCAAGAATTAACAACGTCCAAATTGTCAACATGATACTGCTTTGTGGAGTAAAATTTAAGAATGCTTAGAAGAATATTTTCTTGAAAAGATACTGAATGAACCGCAATTATCAAGGATATTCTACTAATTTCATGGAGTATAGAAGTCAAAACTTAACCAACTGAGTATAATAAAGAATGGAATAACAAAAGAAATCACCATGCATGCGATAGACCGCACAGACAGGTTATTCCAACAGAATAATAAATAATGGAACCAGGTCCGGCGTAAACGCACAGACAGGATATTCCGACAGAATAATAAATAATGGAACCAGGTCCGGCGTAAACGCACAGACAGGATATTCTGACAGAATAATAACAAGACGGAACCAGGTCCGGTGTAAAACACACAGACAGGATGTTCCAACAGAATAATAATAAAAACGGAACCAGGTCCGGTGTAAAACACACAGACAGGATGTTCCAACAGAATAATAGAAGAATGTCACCAAGTATAGGGTAGACCGCGTATACAGGTTATTCCAACAGAATAATAAGAAATGGAATAACAACAGTTCTCTTCATGAATAAGAAAGAATAACACCCCTTACCGTTTTAAAGAAGAGCTGAAATAAGGAAGTAGTTAAGTAGCAGAATACTCTTCTTCTCTCTCTCTATAGTTTCTCTCTATAGTTCAGTGAATTCGTAAGAAATAATGAAGGAATGAGCTGCTATTTATAGAAAAATAGAATGCATAGTAACTAATCCATGAACGGTCCAGATTGATTACTTTAATCTGACGGTCCATATTTAAAGAAAAATCTTTTAAATAAAATATAATATATTCTATTTATAGAATAACTTTAATAAAGTATTTTGTTTTATATAAAAAGATATTTCTGTTTTATTACGTTAATAATACGAATAAAACAAAACGTCATTATCGCTAAATAATTCATATTATTAACTGACAATAATGGAATCAAACTGAGTGACTTCTCACATAAGCATTAATAATCAATACCGTGTGCTACTATGCAACCACACGTATTATTGTACTTTTACTACCGAGTAGTTCAATAGTAACAATGGTAAAACTTCTGCCGTTATTTTTAATAAACTATTTTTGTCGTTTTCTCAATCCGACAATAATTTCGTTGTGGGGTCCACCAATGATTATGCCGTCGTACGAATATTCCCCGACAAAAAGAATATTCCCCGACCAAACGAATATTTTAAAACAACTTGCTTACTTTGCAAAATTTATAAATATTACCCACAACTATAACATTATATTAAATTAACTCCATAATATTCAAAAATGATATTCATAGAAAATTCATCTTTATTTATAAAAGTTGGGGTTTTACAGTCTGGATCTCTTGTGAGATGGGCGGTATCATGACTTTTGTTAGTTGTATCCAACTGCAGTTCAGGTACTATAATGGCTTTGTCAGAACCTGGAGTTCCCCCTTGCGTGGAGGATTCAGCATGTATAGGTATCTTTGGACCCTGAGTAGATTGATGTAGTTCTTTAAGCAGAATAACCAAATCTATAATTTGTTTACTTAATTCGTCAAATTCTTCGCGAGAAACTGGATTAGACTGGTCAGATGAAGACATGATTGGCTGTAGGCTTGCGGCCTTTTTGGACTTTGACCGGGTAATAGGTCCGAATGCTTCCCTGCGATAAAATTGGCATAGTTTAGTTTTAGGGAGGGTGTAAATGTTAACATGCTATGTGATGTGTCCGTTTTAGGAATTTTGTCCTGCAAAACGGATGTTAGTTGTTTGTAATACAGGCTAGCATGTTAATTTAAATATGTATATGCACATATTTCTTCATATTTCTCATTACATGGAGATGAATATGGAATGTAAATTACAAGTAATATGACTTTACGAGTAATTTGAAATGAGAAAGCATGAAGAGACTTTCCTCTGTGTTTGGTTTATCAGAGGCTAACCTATCTTAGGTTTCTCTTACGGCTTTTTGGCATGAAGGTTCCCAAATCATCGCAATTTACTCAACGGGAAATCATTGCAATTTGGGTGGTGCCTTTCCTGAGCCTCGTTGGAATTAGTCTTCCTACGAGTCCAGTAATCAAACACCGATAGGATAGCCTCCTGGTAGAGGGACCACACAACATACATTCACATACAACGTGTCTCATCGCTTATGAAAATGATGACATATGCGAAGCACTAATATCACAGGCAGATATAGTGTAAAACATTAATTGCAATAAAGATATGCATTCTTACACATTCATCATAAATATAAATTCAACATCCATACACAAGCATATAACAGTTTTTAAAAAGCTTGTAATACCGGCTTAAGTCCTCTTACTGGTGTCCCCAGCAGAGTCGCCACCTGTCGACGTCAAGATTTTTATTTGTCCCTTTTCGTTACCTGTTCTTTTGTGTTCTCATTTTAGGTGAGATTTGTTTGAAAAAACAAGTGAAAAAGGTCTGACATGTGTAATGTCGACGATTGGACTGTTAAGAGTCGCCAGTTGGTTTTTTAACTGGTTGTACCAACACATCCGAGAAAACGTTTGTACATTGACCCAGTGATGTGACACTGCTAAACGGGTCTGTGAAACCGAGATTCATTTAGGGTTCGGGGACTTGATTATACGGAGGGAAGGTGTTAGGCACCCCCCGACATCCGTGTTGCCATGGTGACTGCCACTTTTCAAAAAATAGTTATATGAATGTGTGTGTGTGTGGGTCAATGTGCTGTTATTTGAAAGTAGTGCTATGCCTCGTTCGCACCTATATACATGGTTTGAATTTATGGAAAATTTTAGTTTTAACAAGATATAGCAGTGATGTTTTGAAAAGAGATTTTTCAAACCCTGTGCTCAATAGTAATTGAGGCCTTTGATACTTTTATTTTATTAAATGTTCGGCTTGATTGCTTTTATTTTTGAGATGCGAAGCATCTTCGAGAAAATAATGTACAAAGTAGTGCTGAGCTCCTCATGGGTATGAAAACCATCGGAGGAAATCCGAACACCGGGAATAAATTTGCAAGCTGCTTACAGCTGAAAAAAGGTCCATCACGGGAATCGAATCTAGATTCAGGGGGCTGAATCTGTGATCACATGATTCCTAGGCTCACATGATGCCGCAATTAATATAAACGTAGTAAGCAGGTATATATATATATATAAGCTGTAAATATATATATATATACAGACATGATCCACCACCACGAAACACCTCCATGGGGGATCGAAAATATAAATAAAGCTGTAAAAGCGATCAACCACCACGAAACACCACGAAACACCTCCATGGGGGATCGAAATGTACAAGAAATTATAAAAACGGTCCACCACCACGAAGTAAGCACCAGGTGGCACGAAATATAAATATATATATATATATATATATATATATATATATATATATATATATTGTGAGACCCCGAATTTTATGAAATAAAAGTATTCAATTTTTCTATTTTGGTAAATGGTTAAATTGATAAAAGGTTAAAGTTAAAGGTGATATGTGAAAATTTTTCAAAGTAGACAAGTTTTCATAAAATACCCGGTTACTACTCACTCTAGTATTGTTCACTCGAGTTTTGGGGTACTTTTTATGTCAGAGTACTATTCATGAGTTACTATTCACGAGTTACTATTTATGAGTTACTATTCACGAGTTACTATTCACCAGTTACTATTTATTAGTTACTATTCACGAGTTACTATTCACGAGTTACTATTTATGGGAAATATTCGATTAGTCGGGGAATATTTGTACGACGGTACAATCATTGGTGGACCCCACAACAGAATTATTGTCGGATTGAGAAAACGACAAAAATATTTTATTAAAAATAACGGCAGAAGTTTTACCGTTGATACTATTGAACTACTAGGTAGTAAAAGTACAGTAATATGTGTGGTTGCATAGTAGCACAGGTATTGATTATTAATACTTATGTGAGAAGTCACTCATTTTGATTCAATTATTGTCAATTAATAATATGAATTATTTAGCGATAATGAAGTTTTGTTTTATTCGTATTATTAACGTAATAAAACAGAAACATCTTTTTATATAAAACAGAATACTTTATTAAAGTTGTTTGTTTTATTAGGCAATAATTAGAATATATTATATTTTATTTAAAAGAGTTTGCTTTAAATATAGACCGTTAGATTAAAGCAAATCAATCTGGACCGTTCATGGATTAGTTACTATGCATTCCATTTTCCTATAAATAGAAGCTCATTCCTTCATTATTTTCTTACGAATTCACTGAACTCTAGAGAGAGAAACTATAGAGAGAAAGAAGAAGAGTATTCTGCCACTTAACTACTTCTTTATTTCAGTTTCTTCTTTAAAACGGTAAGGGGTGTTATTCTTTCTTATTCATGAAGAGAACTTCTGTTATTCCATTTTTTATTATTCTGTTGGAATAACTCGTAAAAGTGGCATACCCTATACATGACCTGTATACGCGGCATACCCTATACTTGGTGAAATCCTTATGTTATTCCATTCTTTATTATTCTGTTGGAATAACCTGTATGCGTGGTTTACCCTATACTTGGTGGAATGAACTGTATATGCGGTTTACCCAATACTTGGTGATCTTCTTCTGTTATTCTATTCTTTATTATTATGTTGGAATAACCTGTTTATGCGAAGTACCGCATACTTGGTGAAACTCTTTCATTATTCCGTTCTTTACGATTCTGTCGGAATATCCTGTCGGTGTGAATTTCACCTGACCTGGTTCCATCATTTATTATTCCGTATTTATTATTCTGTCGGAATATCCTGTCGGTGTGAATTTTACCTGACCTGGTTCCATATTTATTATTCTGCATTTATTATTTTGTTAGGAATAACCTGTCTGTGCGGTCTCTATCGCATGCATGGTGAATCCTTCTGTTATTCAATTCTTTATTATTATGTTGGAATAACCTGTCTATGTGGATTGCCACATGCATGGTGAATGATCCTTTATATTCATTCCTTATTAAATTGTAGAAATGATCTGTATACGTGGATTACCGCATGGCTGGTGAAAATCTATTTGCAGTTTCATATATTCTTTATTATACTCATTTGGTTAAAGTTTTGATTTCTATACTCTATGAAATTAGTGGAATATCCTTGATATTTGCGCTTCATCTAGTATCTTTTCATGAAAATATTCTTCTGAGCATTCTTGACTGTTACTTTACAAAGAAGTATCATGTTGACAATTTGGATATTATTAGTTCCTGGATAAACTAATTCTTAAACTTGTTTAATTGAATTCTTATAACATTGTCATCATCCTCATGTTTATTTTATGTTGGAAGTCATCTTTGGCTTACGTGCATAGATGGACTTAGTATGATTATGATCAGGGATCATTCGGTATAATCATGAACTGTGATGTTATAAGTGGTGTGGTAAAAGTCCTCAGTGGCCTGTAATGCATTGATAGACAGTTTTTGGTATGATTATGACCAGGGATTTTTCGGTATAGTCATGACCATTGATGATTTAATGAATATCCTTGGCCCGTAATACAGAGATGATTAGAAGATGTAGTTTATTTATTAAGCTGAGTCTCAGTGATAAAAGTTGATGAAAACATTTTTAAATCATAGAAGATAGTAGGTTTTATTCTCTACTTGACTCTTCTAATGGATTGCTTATTCCGTTGCAGTAAAACTTGATGTCTATTGTATTTTATCAGTTTAACATTGTTGAAGACTATTGATAATTTATTCTTCATTATCTTAGTCATAATATTTCTTACTGGGCTAGTTGAGCTCACCCTTTCTTTCAATGTTCTCTTCAGGAAATGAGAATATAGCTGGGACGAGTCAGGAAAAGGAGTGATGGTCCAGAAGATAGCATTAGTAGTCATCACTATTCTGTTAAATAGTGCGACAATAAATGTAATGAGGACTCCTTGAGTATGAATATTGTCTAGATGACAATATTCCTATTAGAACTCTCAGTTTATGTATTGTCGTATGTTACACGACATTTGTATAATTAAGTTTGTATTTGTATTTTGTACCATGTATTTGGCGACCTAAGATGGGTGATGTATACCTAATTTTGGGGGCGTCACACACACACACACACACACATACAAACATATATATATATATATATATATATATATATATATATATATATATATATATATATATATTTATATATGGACTAACATCATCGAGTTTCGCCTCGATTGAGCCTTAACTTCGGTCAGGAGCGTTTAATTGCTTTCGAATTTATATTCTTATATATATGAATTGTGTGTCGAACTTTGTTCGATGAGCTTACGTCTGGTGCGTTTAAATGCTTGGGCATACACACGCAACACGACTCTCAATGTGAAGAATAGTGTGTGCAAAGATGAAGAGAAAGGCTTGAAAATGTGTGAGAAGGCTTACAGTGGGCTGCCAAAGAAGACTTCAATAACTTAAAATGGGTGAATATTTGGCTTTCGCCGGTAAAAAGTAGCTATATATGAGCTTACAAGTGTTTAAAATGAGAAAGCACTCAGTTTAGGGTGTGTACAGAGCAAATTGGACAGGGCTTCCTCGCCATTCTCTGTTTTAAAATGGCCACCCCAAGCCCTCTATTTATAGAGGGGGAGTCGCAGGTGTGCGGCTGGGCCGCAGGTGTACCTGAGGTTGGCCGGGGTACCTCGGGCTTCGCGGGTCCCGTTGTCTCGAAGTACGTGCACGTAGGTAACGTGATGTCCGCTCGAACTTTCAAAATTGCAATCTGGGCATCCGACTGAGGTATGTAAGACCTATTTCAGACCGCCATTATCGAGAATTATGCAATGACATGGTATTAGAGGTTGTACGAAGTCAGGAAGAAGGGACGATGCCCTCCTGTCTTCAAGCTTCAAATTCTATCCGTTACCATACATAATAGTCATTCAGGATTAAACTTCCTTGGTTCTTGTGGGACATTGCTGTGTAGAGATGTATGTATGAAATGTTGAGACGGCGTGATGTGGCGTCAAGGTGGTAAGATGACGACTTTGCCCCTCACTGGGGTTATCTCCAGTTAGGACTGATAAAGCAGACGTTGCTCAGGGTTATCTCTGAGATTGGACTGTTGCAAGTGTTTGAAGATCGTCAGTGTCATCTCTGAGGTGTGCATGTCTTCCTGGTGTGATTACCAGGCCTTGTACTGAGTGCCTCAGTGTAAGCGCCCAGGTTGAAGTTGATTGCATGCATTTAAAATAAGCATTTTCAGGGTTATCTCCAGAACTGCAACTGCCTTCCTTGGGGTTATCTCCAAGGTTGGAATCTGCTATTCCCAGTATTGGGACCGAGACTGAACATCTCGGGGTTTTCTCCGGGATGAATTAGCCTTCTCCGGTGGAATTTTCAGTATTAGGACTGCAAGCCTCGGGGTTATCGCTGAGGTTGGAAATGTTACTCCCGGTGTGTGTTCCGGGGTTGAGACTGAGCTTCTGGTAGTATCCAGACTGGATGTGAGCTGTCTTCCAGGGTTATGTCTGAAAGACGAATCTGCTCTCCTGCAATGTCAGTAACAGGTGTGTAAAAAATTTCGAGTGTCTACATATAATATTATTTATGAATAATTATTATGTGGTGGATATTGGTTCAATTTTGATATAAATGAAGGAATTTAGCATGAAATATTTGTTGAAAGTTTGACAATTATTTTCTCCGATAAAATATTCATTCAAATATATTATTATAATATTGCAATTTTTTTTTATAATTTAAATGGTAATATTATTATAATAATATATAATTTTTAGCACCTGAATAAAAGTGGAGTGAATGTTATCATTTTTATTTCGTGCACGTTTTGAATTATGCACATTATTTTATAAAGTAATTGCATGCTTGAATTATTTCTCCTGCAAAGGCAAGGCAATTCTTTCTCCAAACTGTGGGCCCCAACCAATGAAATTAGAGGAGTTAAGCAGAGAAAGGAAGAGGTTAGGCAGAGTAGGCGGAGAAAAAAAGAAAAGATTAGGTAGAAAATTTTATTTTTTCCCATCTGTTGCACTATAAATAGGGGGTAACCCCTTTTTCCTAAAACACACCTTCAATATCAGAAATTCTTATTCTATAGTATTGTGAGTATTTCTCTTGAGTATAAGGATACTTTGAGTGTAGCTTTTTGTGCAAGATTTTCTAAGAATAATATTCGATATTTCAGTCAAATCCAGTTTCTACTAAGGTAAAGGATATTATTTTATTGTAATACTCATAAGAAATATTATTTTCTTTCATACTCCATATTATGGAAGGGATATTATTTCATTTTATATTCCTAAATTTAAACTTACTATGGTAAGTATTGCTTCTATAATTCCTGAAATGATTAAAAATTTCTTAAGTTTTGCACTTCATCTAATATCATTTCATTGGCATATTGGTCTGAACATTCTTATTAAATTTTAATCTTTTCATGTCTGGGTACTATTCATATGATACTATTCATAGATACTATACATACGGTACTATTCATACATACGATACTATTCATGAGTACTATTCACAACAGAATTTAATTTTTTTTCTGTCTAAATTATTTTTGATACGTGAAAATCATTTTTGAATTTTACTTCACAAATAGTTATCATGTTGAAAATTTGGACATATTTAAACTCTAGATAAATTGAATTAGAATTCTCTAATATTTATCATTTATCTCACTTGATTGAATCTTTATATCATTGCTATCATCCTCATGCTTATACTAGAAGTCATCTTTGGCCCATAGTGCAAAGATGGAATGTTGATTGGTATGATTATGACCAGGAATTATGCATTGGTATAATCATAACATTTAATGTTACATATAAGGTTTGTGGTGAAAGTCCTCTTTGGCCCGTAGTGCACAGATGAACATGTGTTTGGCATGATCATGACCACTGATGATACTAACGAATATCCTTGGCCCGTAGTGCATGGATAATTTGTAACGAACGAGAATTTTGTAATTAATTTTAAATATTTTTATTGAATTAAATAATTAGTTTATTTATTGAGATAAATAAATAATTGGTGAAATGGTGGTGTAATAATTTAGTTAAGTGTGAATATTAACTAAATTAATGAATAATAATTTTATTATTTGAAGATTTAATTTAATGAAATAATTAAATTAAATGGATTATTTAATATTTAATGAGATAATTAACTTAAATAAAGTGATGTTCTAGTTTATTTTAATAATTAAATTAGATGTGTAATAATTTGTTAAGCATAAATATAATTATAATGGAAATTATAATTGTAATAGTAAGTTATTAAAATTAATTAAATAATAGTGTGACAAGGAACTATATAATATAAGGTTTATAAAAATAAACTAAGGAGGGGAATATTAGTATAGCCAAACATGGCCTTGTGACCTTTGGCATAATATAACGGATGGCCTATTTGTTTTTTAACTGATGAACGTGGGAAGCCTTCAGTTTATATCTTATGCGTATTATTTCTCCTAAGGTTAAGTAAGAAAACACAGAGTGTTAGGGAAAATTGAGAGAGAAGAAGAACAAGAGAGAATCAGAGGAAGAAGAAGGCTTATGAAACATTGTCATCATTCTTGCTAAATCAAGGAATTAAAGGTATAATTTACTCCTAATTTCCATGTTTTGGTTTCTTAATGATTATTCTCTGTGAATTGGAAGTTACGTTGGATTGTTGTATATATGTATGTATGGTTTTGTAGAATCTGTTAATTATCATATATAAGTAATGTTTGGTGATCAAATACGTGGAATTGGGTTGTAAGAAGATAATTATAGTAATAATACTGTTGTATATATATATATATATATATATATATATATATATATATATATATATATATATGAAAATGGCTTGTTGAGACCAAAAGTTCATGTTTAATCCTTGTAGTAATCTGTAAATTGATTGTAAATTGTGTTAAGGGTTAAATACACTTTTTTCCATTCTACTCGACCTCGGTTTACAAATATATCATTGGACTAAATTTTTTTACGGTCAACTCATTGAACTATATATTATTTACAAAAAGTGATTTTGCCGTCTATGTCCGTTAATTATTTAACAGAACAATGATGTGGCAATACGTGGCAGGAGTGAGAAGCTGAGTTGGATAACTATTAAATTAAATTATACTTAATTCTATAACAAATAGTTAAATAAAATATAAATCAAATTAATATGCATAACAAATAATTAAATTAAATTAATTAATTAATAATAAAAATAAATTAATGGATAATTTTTACAAATGTATTTATATAAATTAACAAAATATAAATCAAATTAATATATATAAAAAATAATTAAATTAAATTAATTAATTAATAATAAAATAAATTAATGAATAATTTTTACAAATGTATTTATATAAATTAATTAATTCGTATTTTTTTAAAATTTTAAATATTTTAATTTTACTTTAAAAATATAAAATTATCTAATATTTTAAAATTGAAGGATTATTATTATTATTGTTATTCTCCTTCTTCTTATTCTTATTATTCTCTTCTTCTTACCGAGACTTCTCCCAACTTGTCGGCGACTTTTGTTTTAGTGGAGACGGCGATGAGAGAGAAAGTAAAAATGATGAGGGAGGAAGGAGCAGATATATATCAGATCTATATCTACAAATTTCGGTTCTATTTATGATGACGACTCTAGACCAGTTTGGTAAGTTTTCTCTCTCCTAATTCCCCTGTTCATAGTTTTTCCTCAACAAGAAAGTGAAAAAAGTTATACACTTTTTGTATTTTCCCACATATTTTTTGAATAAAGCAAGATTACCACAAATTTCATTCTCAAAAACTGTAAGTTTATCACTATCCAAGTTCCAATTTTTGTTTACATGCTTGTTTATAAACCGACCATTAAGTTTTGCTAATTTCTTCTGATTTTAGGTTTTTGAATTGAGTTTATCGCTTAATCTATTCTATTTTTTCTGCAGATCTAGTGAAAATTAAGGGAATTCCAAATTGTATCATCACAGACTCACAGTTTGGAAATTTGTATGATTTTGTATTTATTTTTTGAAAAAATGCTTGGGATTTTGCCCAAAAGTGATTCATTTCAAATTCGAGATGTGTGGAATGACAATCTCATATGAATTTGTTTGGGTTTGAAGATGAGAGATTCAGATGAATTTGTTTGGGTTTGAAGATGAGAGATTCAGATGAATTTCAGATGAATTTGTTTGGGTTTGATTCTTTTTTATTAATTTAATAGATTATGCGGATGTTTTCCTTAACAAATTAATTAATATTGTTTTTATTATGATTCCTTTGGTGTTGTAATTGTGATGTATTGGTATTTTAATAATTAAAATATGACAATATCAATTTTTGGACGGGTATAATATTGGTTTCACAAAATTAGAGATAATTTTAGGAAATTTAGTACTATAAAAATTATAATTTTACCTTTTAATTTTTTTAATTAATGAAAACGCTGATTTTAGAGAAAATTAATGTATACAAATTATTAATTAATAATAAAATATATTAATGTATAATGTTTACAAATGTATTTATATAAAATTAATGAATTCATATTTTTTTATAAGTTTTAAATATTTTAGGTTCATTTTAAAAATATAACATTATCTAATATTTTGAAATGGAGGGATTATTATTACTATTATTATATTAACTATTAAATTTAATTTTTTTAGCAATATACATATATATATATATATATATATATATATATATATATATATATATATATATATATATATATATCATATTTAAGTTTTTAATTTTTTATATTTTATAATTGTGAAGTAAAAGATTTAATTGGTTGCTTTTTTTCCTATTGTTTTATTTGGTTAACTTGTCTTAATTGTTGGCTTTTGAGTATTTTATTTATTTTTTTCATCATGACATGCCACGTGGACATATATATATATGACATATACAGAGTCTATCTGCCATGTGTACTCAATCCGTTAAAAGTCAAACAAGTTAACAGAATTTGTAACGGTTTGTAAACAAATTGTAGTTCAGTGAGTCGAATGAAAAAAAAAATCAGTCCAATGATGCATTTATAAACTGAGGTCGAGTAGAGTGGGGAAAAGTATAGTTAACCCATTGTGTTAATACATTCAGAAACGAAAACAATGCAATTGGAATGGTGTAAATTGGTTAAGAAACATAGATTTGGCGATTGAATTAGCTAAAAATGTTAAAATATGTTAAAAATTAGATTTGGCGATTTAATCATTGTAAAAGGACCTAAAACATGTTATAAGACGTAATAACATATTGTAATCACAATGTTGAAACTAAAGGTTATGAATTAGTAAGTTGTGAAAGTTCGTAACGTGATGTCATAAGAATTTGTGTTGATATGCAATCACCATGTTGGGTACTGTTATATAATTAGGAGTGCAGATTCATGGTACATGAATGATTAAAATAATCAGCTCTTAAGCTAGAGACTATAGACTTGACTAAAATGAGAAGTGAACCCAGTAAGTTAATGTTAACATAACTAATTGGTATTGTGATTCTAATGGTATATGTAGGGTATTTGGCGAACGTTTGTAGTAATTATGTAGCTTACGCACGAGGAAAGTTTCCTAAACCCTAATCTTATGTTGAACAAATTTCTTGGTTCCATCTTGTTTATGATTATGCAAGCTCTTGTGTTCTAATTCTTTTACATCGAGCAAGTTTCATATTTCCAATGTGATATTGTGATGCAAGTTTCCTAAACATTGTATTTACGTTGAGCAAGTTTCTTGTTCCTAACTTGACATCGTTATGCATATTTCTAAAACTCTAATATTTTATTGAGCAAGTTCCTAATATTTGTTCTTGCCATTCAAAGCATAAACTGTTCAAGTTCATTGTTTCAAATGAAATTTTCTAACTCTTCTGGATATAGCACTTTGTATATACAATGTTTATTCAATTGTGTTGATATTCAATCTTAGACTTAATTATTGTTGTTCAATCTTATATTATTGAGTTAAACCCTCGAATAGCAAATAAACCTTTATTGGTTGGACTAATCCATAATTGATGAGTGTTCTAAAATTCTAGAACCACTGATAAGCTAGTTCCAAACTAAACTTTCTTTAGTGCGGAAAATCCTAAAGTCAAACTAAGATGTACAACCCTAACATAAGGGATTATGTACACGTTAGCGTTTAGATGTTTGTGCACAATACATGGTACAAAGGGCTGATCCCCCTAAGTACGTAAGTAAAAGTCTATATAGTCTAATAACTGTTAAAGGTTGAAGTAGAAATACTTAATAACCTTGGGACATAGTTCATGGTCTTAAAGACCCTCAGATATAAACCTCAAACTTTTATACTAATTTTGACTCGAAGAACAAGTTCTTAATTACTCAGTATTCATTGATTACTCTTATGTTACTGCTATTATTACTCTTTATATCAATGAGCAATTATTTGCTCACTCTTACATTTAACACTGCAGCTAGAGTTGAGAAAATTGATGAGCCATCTTCTAGCAAAGGAAAGGGCAAGATGTCCAAGTGATGAAGAGTTATTTAAATTTACTTAACTGGATTTATGTTATAAGACTTATGTTATTATGTGATTTATTCCCCAGACTTATGTAATAATTAAAGGTTAGATTACATGGGAATGTTTTAAGTTGATGTAACATTTTAATGGGGAAGATATTTAAGTTATTTAAGGTATGTCTTTATCCTTGTTTATGGGTAGTTAGATGTAAGTATTTTGGAAAGTGAGCACCAAATCATGTGAAAATGAAGTACCTAGATTTGGGGGTGTCACATGTTGGTATCAAAGCTTTAGGTTATGAACCTTAGGTGGGGAAAACTTTTGGAAGTAACCTGTAAGGAGAAAGAAAACATAATGGTGATAAACTCTTATCGAGTTCTAAGGAATGAATTGAGGGAATTCATTAAAGATAAAAAAAGACAGACTTTATGTGACGCCCCCAGAATAGGTATACAACACCCATTCTGAGTCGCCAAATACATGGTACAGAAAGCAAACTACAACATCAATAATACAATTGTCGTGCAAAATACGACAACACATACTGTGAGTTTAAATACAAATATTGTCTTCTAGACAATATCCACACTCAAATAAATCCTCATTACAATTATTCAAACACTATTTTACAGAAATAGTGAGGACTGCTAATACATCTTTCTAGAACCATCACTCCATACCCCGACTAGATCCTGCTATGTTCTCACCTCCTGAGAAGAAAAATGGAACAAAAAGGAAAAGGGTGAGCTCAACTAGCCCAGTAAAGAATATTATGACTAAGATAATATACAACAAATTATCGTTAGTCTTCAACAGGGAAAAATCTGATAAAATATAATCGACAACAAGTTTTAGATCAACAACTGCAGCGGAAACAGCAAACCATTAGAAGAGTCAAGTAGAGAAAGAATTCTACTATCTTCTAAGATTTAAAAGTCCATCATCAATATTTTATCCCTGTAACATCAATTAATAATCATCTTTAACCAAATATTCATCTTTGCACTACAGGCCAAAGATATTCATTTGTATCATCAGTCGGTCATGTTCATCTCAACACCTGTTCATCTTTGCACTACAGGCCAAAGATATTCATCAAGTAATTATACATCTTTGCACTACAGGCCAAAGATATTCAGTAATATCATCATTTAGGACTGAGGATGATGAAAAATATCTTAAAGAGAACGAATCCAATGAGACAGAAGGACAAATAGTAGGGATTCGTATAACAGTTTATCCAAGATCAATAATACTTCATAATAATCAATTGTGAAGCAGAATTCAAAAATAAAGATCAAAACATGGATACAATCAAAGATAGTAACCATAATAGACATCTTGGACAAAAAGGGAAAATTTTATTTTTCGGTGAATAGTGCCGTATTCGTGAATAGTGCCGTATACGTGAATAGTGCCGTATACGTGAATAGTAACCCCGACACAAAAAGTTCCAAATTTGATAAAAACTCATATCAATATTTCAGCATAATGATATTGAAGAAAATAATATCATTAAGAAGAAAATAATATCCCTTACCTCAAAATATCAGTACTTCTGGTCGGAATACCGGTATAAGGCTGAAAGAAACTTGCTCTGATGAATAGAAACTCTCAAAGTATCTAAATACTCACAAAATACACTCAATAATCTAGAGAGAGAAAGAGAGAAAACTTGTTTCTGGTGTGATTTTCAATTCTAACTTAGCCCTCTATTTATAGGAAAATTTTGGTAGGTTTGACCTGCAACCTGATGGCTTTACCTGCTACTATTCCCACCTACCACATTTGAAATATAATTCAGCACATTTCTTCACCAACCACAAGTGGGGCCCACCAATTCTAGAATTTTCCACCAAAATGATAAACTCCGAAAATTCAACAATTTCTGAACCAGTCATCTTGTAAAATTCGTAATAAATCATACGTTCATTTTTAACGGTTCAAAATTTGTGGACATATACTCAACTTATATATGTATAACATATCCAAAAATTACCACGATCCAACGGTCGGATTAAAAATTATAACCCCCGCAAAATATCTCAAAAACCCTGATTTTTAATACCTCCATTCCGACAAAAATATGGATAAAAACCTCAACATTAACTCCTTCATTTTTAACCAAAAAAATATATCCCTCATTTATATCCACATAAAATAAATATTTCCTTATCATATGAATCAATAATTAATTATTCACAAATAATATTACAGAATCACATTTATGACAACCAGGCCGTTCCCAGGAAAGAGGGGGCTTTCCAATAAGGATTTCTCCTTACTGGCGCGCAATTAGATGACCAAACCTCTCCTTAGACAGAACTTTCTAGACATTGCCAATAATGTTATCTAATAATATTATTCAAATAATATGAATTATTGATCTGATAATGGAAAATACTGTGCAGCAACAATTATTGAAACAACAATAATATAAAATATCAATGCAGCAATTATTGAATCAATAAAATAAAATATTGAACAATAACTACTGTAACAATTATTGAGTAGTGCCTTCTTACGTACGAATCAATAATTCAACTATACTGTGCAATCCGTGTGCTACTGTGCAACCACGCGTTATTACTGTATTTTTAACCACCGGGTATTTCAACAGTATTAACGGTAACAACTACGCCGTTATTTATAAACAACTTATACTTGTCGTTTTCTTCATCCAATCGCTTTCCGTTATGGGGCCCACACAAGGCTGCGCCGTCGTACGAATATTCCCCGACAGCAAGAATATTCCACGACCAAACGAATATTCCCCGACAAAATGAATATTTTATAACCACTTGCTTATTTTGCAAAATTTGCACATTTCACCCATAACCAAAGTATTATATCAAATTAACCCCTTATTATTCACAATAATATTTAGAGAAAATTTGATTTTATTCATTAATAAGTTGGGGTCTTACAACCTCCCCTCCTTATGAAATTTCGTCCTCGAAATTGACGTACGTACCTGATGTTTCAAAAAGGTGAGGATACCTCGCTTTCATTTCTGATTCCAACTCCCAGGTCATTTCTTCAATAGCATGGTTTCTCCACAAAACCTTAACTTGTGGTATAACCTTCGTGCGTAGGACATGCTCTTTCCTATCCAAGATCTTAACAGGTACCTCCTCGTACGTTAAATCTTCAGCTATCTCGTCTGGTTCTAACTCAATAATGTGGTTCGGGTCTTTAACATATTTACGAAGCATAGATATGTGAAAAACATTATGAACACGAGACATGCTTGGAGGTAATGCGAGTCTATATGCCACATTTCCTATTCGCTCAAGAATCTCAAATGGACCAACAAATCTTGGATTGAGCTTTCCTCTCTTCCCAAATCTTGTAACTCCCTTCCATGGTGCAACACGTAACAATACATGATCCCCAATATTAAATTCCACGTCCTTCCGATGAAGATCCGCATAACTCTTTTGTCGATCCTGTGCCGTTTGTATACGTTGTCGAATCGTTTGGATCTTCTCTGTAGTAATGCGTACCAATTCTGGTCCCAACAATGTTGCTTCACCCACCTCGTCCCAGCATACTGGAGAACGACATTTTCTTCCATACAACGCCTCAAATGGAGCCATACCTATGCTCGCCTGATAACTGTTGTTGTAGGAGAATTCCACCAATGGTAGGTACTTATCCCAACTCCCTTTGAGATCTAAGACACAAAGTCTTAATAGATCTTCAAGAGTTTGAATAGTCCTCTCTGATTGTCCGTCCGTTTGAGGATGGTATGCTGAACTGAATCGTAAATCCGTGCCCATAGCTTTCTGCAAGCTAACCCAAAATCGTGAAGTGAATCTTGGGTCACGATCCGAAACTATGGATACTGGCATGCCATGCAATCTCACAATCTCGTTCACGTACATACTAGCAAGACGTTCAAGGGAATAAGTCTCACGTATCGGCAAGAAATGAGCGGACTTGGTTAATCTATCAACAATAACCCAAATCGCATCTATGCCTTGAGAAACCTTGGGAAGACCCGTAACAAAATCCATAGTAATGTGTTCCCACTTCCATTTCGGAATCTCAAGTGGTTGCAATGGACCCTTTGGTACTTGATGCTCCGCTTTTACACGTTGACAAGTTAAACATCTCGAGATAAACTCCGCGATCTCTCTTTTCATATTGCTCCACCAAAATGTATGTCGAAGATCGTGATACATTTTGGTACTCCCAGGATGGATTGCAAACGGTGTGTTGTGTGCCTCCATCATTATTCTATGCTTCAAGTCAAAATCGTTAGGAACACAAAGTCTGGAGTTGACTCGAAGTATTCCTTCTTCATCGATTCTTGCTTCTGGAATAGCACCTTCTTGCACTTTCTTCTTCATACGCATCAGCTCCATGTCCGTAGCTTGAGCAGCTTTAACTTTATCGATTAAAGTCGGTTCTACTCGTATATTTGATATCATCATGTGGGTACTTGGAGCCTTCATCTCTATCTCCATCCTTTGCAAGTCATACAAAATGGGCCTTTGTGTTAAAAACATTGCACTCGTACCCGCATATGATCTTCTACTCAATGCGTCAGCTACTACGTTTGCTTTTCCAGGATGGTATTGGATGGTATGATCGTAATCTTTCAACAGCTCAAGCCAACGTCGTTGCCGCATGTTGAGTTCCTTTTGGGTGAAGAAATATTTGAGGCTTTTATGATCTGTATAGATCTCCACTTTCTCCCCATACAGGTAGTGTCTCCAGATCTTCAACGCAAAAACGACTGCTGCCAACTCCAAATCATGAGTAGGATAATTCCTCTCATATTCTTTGAGTTGTCGTGAGGCATAGGCTATGACTTTCCCATGTTGCATGAGAACACATCCTAACCCTTTGCCTGAAGCATCGCTGTAGATAACAAATCCATCCGAACCAGATGGTATTGTCAAAACAGGTGCCGAAATGAGTCTCCTCTTGAGTTCTTGGAAACTCTTCTCGCATTCCTCACTCCATACGAATTTTGTATCTTTCCGAGTCAGCTGAGTTAACGGAGTAGCGATTCGAGAAAATCCTTCCACAAATCTCCGATAATAACCAGCTAAGCCCAGAAAGCTACGTACTTCGGTTACCGACTTCGGTTGCTCCCAACTTTGTATGGCTTCAATCTTCGCCGGGTCGACAGATACTCCATGTTTTGACACCACGTGCCCAAGGAATGCTACTTCCTCAAGCCAGAACTCGCATTTCTTCAGTTTGGCATATAGCTTGTTTTCACGAAGCCTTTGCAGTACCAGCTTCAAATGGCGCTCATGATCTTCACGGCTTTTGGAATAGATGAGGATGTCATCAATAAAGACAACAACGAACTGATCCAAATATTCTTTGAATACACGGTTCATCATATCCATGAAGGCAGCAGGAGCATTAGTCAATCCAAAAGACATTACTAAGAATTCATAATGCCCGTACCGAGTTCTGAAGGCAGTCTTTGGAATATCCTCAGTTTTAATCTTCAGCTGATGATATCCAGAACGAAGATCGATCTTTGAAAAGAATTGTGCTCCTTGCAACTGGTCAAACAGGTCATCAATGCGAGGTAGCGGATACCTATTCTTGATGGTGACATGGTTCAATTCTCGATAGTCAATACAAAGTCGCATACTCCCGTCTTTCTTCTTTACGAATAAAACAGGAGCACCCCAAGGAGACGTACTAGGACGAATAAAACCGATGTCCAACAACTCCTGTAGTTGGACTTTTAACTCCTGAAGTTCAATAGGAGCCATTCGATATGGGGTTTTAGAAATGGGCTTTGTACCGGGTTCAAGGTCAATAAAGAATTCAATTTCTCGTTCCGGGGGTAGACCGGGAAGTTCTTCAGGAAATACATCGGAAAATTCTCTAACAATAGAAATATTATTCAAATCTGACTTGTCTTTGTTCAAATCCATAACATGGGCTAAGAAAGCTTGACATCCGTTTTTCAATAAACGAATAGCTTTGTGGCTTGATATGACAGTGACTGATTTTAGTGGTTTAGTAGTTTGAATTCGTATGACAGGTTGGTTAGGAATATGAAAACTAACAACCTTACGAAAACAATCAATTTTAGCATGATGAGTGGTTAACCAATCAATTCCTAAAATCACATCAAAAGCAAGTATCTTTAAAGAGATAAGATCAACAGGTAATGTGATAGTGCCAACTTGGATCATGCAAGATTTATAAACTGTAGATGTAACGAAGGTTTCACCCAACGGAGTTTCAACAGATAAGTTAAAGTCCAATTTCTCCGGAGTCAAGTTTAAACGTTGAGCACAAGCAGGAGAGATAAAAGAATGGGTAGAACCGGTATCTAGTAAAGTATAAACTTCGCAAGAATTCAAGATTAGCTTACCCGTGATCACCTCGTTCGGGTTTCTCACGTTTTGGCCAGTTACGACAAACGCTCTTCCAGGAACCGCTGATTTCGCCTTATCCGGGACAGCCCTTGGAATCACCACTCCCGCTGAACTTGGTTTCGCTATAGTACAATCTCGAGCGATGTGGCCTTCCTTCCCACAGTTGTAACACACCTTGGATTGTTGTGGACAGTTTGGGCTGATATGTCCCTCTTTCCCGCATTTGTAACATCTAACTGGTGGTCGTTCTCCTCCCCTAAAGTTTGTTGTTGGTGTTGGTGCTGCTGCTGATGTCTTCCCGTCATTGTTGAATCTCCTCTTTCTGAAATTTCCACTTGACTCACCTCTCCTATTATCATGGCCACGATGACCACTCGAGTGGTTACCGCCTTTGTTCGTATTTTTCCCTCCTCGTTGGTTATCATCGCTCTGATGATTGCTGTCACCGGTATGACCCTGGTTGTGGTCCCTCGGTTGAGTATACTCATTATCTCTCTCTAATAATTGGGCCCTGTTGACAACGTCTGAATACAGAGAAAATTTATGAGAGATAAGGTATTGACGAATCTCAGGTTTTAAACCTCTCAGAAACATCCGTGTCATTCGTTCCTCATTTTCGACCAAATGAGGTGCAAACCTGGATAACTCTGCAAACTTCGCCTCGTACTGGGACACCGTCATGTTGTTTTGTTCCAGTCTAATAAACTCAACCTCCTTCATATGACGAATACTTTCAGGAAAGTACTTGTCATTGAACAGTTTTTGAAATGTTTCCCAGGACATGTTGAGTGCGTCAGGCTGGGTACGCTTCACAGACTCCCACCAGTAGTCTGCCTCACCGCGGAACATAAATGTGGCGAATGGAACCTTCTGTTCCTCCGTGCATCCCAAGACATCAAATATCTTGGTAATTTGCTTGACCCACGTTTCCGCCATGATCGGATCCGGCTTTCCCTTAAATTCTGGTGGTCCCAATTCTTTGAACTGCTTGGCTGTGACAAACCGCGTGTTGTCATTATTTCCACCCGTATTCTGCACACGAGTCTCCCTCGTCTGATTTTGCATGAACTGCAAAAAGCTCCTAAACATTCCATCATTCATCGTTTGCTCGGTAACGTTGTTTACAGGAGGAATATTGCCTTCCTGTTGCACATTCCCCTGGGTGGTGATCAAAGGTGTCTCCATGGTCTGATTTACTCCATTATAAACGTTCTCAGCTGCCATTCTTAAATACTGCCATAAAACAAGGGTTAATAGTCATGTCATATATTATCCCTATACTCTGACCGACCAAATAAACACCAAATAAACTTAGTCAGGTCATACTAGCGAAGGAATTCCCCGTCTCTCCCCTCCTAGTTCTTGTCTCACATCTCAGCCAGGGATCATATCCCTAAGCTCTGATACCAACTGTGACGCCCCCAGAATAGGTATACAACACCCATTCTGAGTCGCCAAATACATGGTACAGAAAACAAACTACAACTTCAATAATACAATTGTCGTGCAAAATACGACAACACATACTGTGAGTTTAAATACAAATATTGTCTTCTAGACAATATCCACACTCAAATAAATCCTCATTACAATTATTCAAACACTATTTTACAGAAATAGTGAGGACTGCTAATACATCTTTCTAGAACCATCACTCCATACCCCGACTAGATCCTGCTATGTTCTCACCTCCTGAGAAGAAAAATGGAACAAAAAGGAAAAGGGTGAGCTCAACTAGCCCAGTAAAGAATATTATGACTAAGATAATATACAACAAATTATCGTTAGTCTTCAACAGGGAAAAATCTGATAAAATATAATCGACAACAAGTTTTAGATCAACAACTGCAGCGGAAACAGCAAACCATTAGAAGAGTCAAGTAGAGAAAGAATTCTACTATCTTCTAAGATTTAAAAGTCCATCATCAATATTTTATCCCTGTAACATCAATTAATAATCATCTTTAACCAAATATTCATCTTTGCACTACAGGCCAAAGATATTCATTTGTATCATCAGTCGGTCATGTTCATCTCAACACCTGTTCATCTTTGCACTACAGGCCAAAGATATTCATCAAGTAATTATACATCTTTGCACTACAGGCCAAAGATATTCAGTAATATCATCATTTAGGACTGAGGATGATGAAAAATATCTTAAAGAGAACGAATCCAATGAGACAGAAGGACAAATAGTAGGGATTCGTATAACAGTTTATCCAAGATCAATAATACTTCATAATAATCAATTGTGAAGCAGAATTCAAAAATAAAGATCAAAACATGGATACAATCAAAGATAGTAACCATAATAGACATCTTGGACAAAAAGGGAAAATTTTATTTTTCGGTGAATAGTGCCGTATTCGTGAATAGTGTCGTATACGTGAATAGTGCCGTATACGTGAATAGTAACCCCCGACACAAAAAGTTCCAAATTTGATAAAAACTCATATCAATATTTCAGCATAATGATATTGAAGAAAATAATATCATTAAGAAGAAAATAATATCCCTTACCTCAAGATATCAGTACTTCTGGTCGGAATACCGGTATAAGGCTGAAAGAAACTTGCTCTGATGAATAGAAACTCTCAAAGTATCTAAATACTCACAAAATACACTCAATAATCTAGAGAGAGAAAGAGAGAAAACTTGTTTCTGGTGTGATTTTCAATTCTAACTTAGCCCTCTATTTATAGGAAAATTTTGGTAGGTTTGACCTGCAACCTGATGGCTTTACCTGCTACTATTCCCACCTACCACATTTGAAATATAATTCAGCACATTTCTTCACCAACCACAAGTGGGGCCCACCAATTCTAGAATTTTCCACCAAAATGATAAACTCCGAAAATTCAACAATTTCTGAACCAGTCATCTTGTAAAATTCGTAATAAATCATACGTTCATTTTTAACGGTTCAAAATTTGTGGACATATACTCAACTTATATATGTATAACATATCCAAAAATTACCACGATCCAACGGTCGGATTAAAAATTATAACCCCCGCAAAATATCTCAAAAACCCTGATTTTTAATACCTCCATTCCGACAAAAATATGGATAAAAACCTCAACATTAACTCCTTCATTTTTAACCAAAAAAATATATCCCTCATTTATATCCACATAAAATAAATATTTCCTTATCATATGAATCAATAATTAATTATTCACAAATAATATTACAGAATCACATTTATGACAACCAGGCCGTTCCCAGGAAAGAGGGGGCTTTCCAATAAGGATTTCTCCTTACTGGCGCGCAATTAGATGACCAAACCTCTCCTTAGACAGAACTTTCTAGACATTGTCAATAATGTTATCTAATAATATTATTCAAATAATATGAATTATTGATCTGATAATGGGAAATACTGTGCAGTAACAATTATTAAAACAACAATAATATGAAATATCAATGCAGCAATTATTGAACCAATAAAATAAAATATTGAACAGTAATCACTGTAACAATTATTGAGTAGTGCCTTCTTACGTACGAATCAATAATTCAACTATACTGTGCAATCCGTGTGCTACTGTGCAACCACGCGTTATTACTGTATTTTTAACCACCGGGTATTTCAACAGTTTTAACGGTAACAACTACGCCGTTATTAATAAACAACTTATACTTGTCATTTTCTTCATCCAATCGCTTTCCGTTATGGGGCCCACACAAGGCTGCGCCGTCGTACGAATATTCCCCGACAGCAAGAATATTCCACGACCAAACGAATATTCCCCGACAAAATGAATATTTTATAACCACTTGCTTATTTTGTAAAATTTGCACATTTCACCCATAACCAAAGTATTATATCAAATTAACCCCTTATTATTCACAATAATATTTAGAGAAAATTTGATTTTATTCATTAATAAGTTGGGGTCTTACACTTTATGTGCTATGTGTTAATAACTTATATACTCGCAATTATTGAAGAGTATCACATAATAAATAAACTTAAAAGTATTTTGTTGTCAGGATGTCTAACGTTGAAGGATCCAGTCAAGCTAGGGAAGAGATACCTCAGGTACCTAGAGATGAGGAGACCCGAGATGTCCACGTTATGCGGGAACAGTTAATTCAGAGGGAGCCTTCTCTGTTGGTTGCTGAGGAAGGATAAGAGAATGAGCCTGTGTATGATCCTAAGGAGGAGGACTCTGAGGAGATAGATGTGGAGGATGAGGAAGAGGATGCTGAGGAGTTTCTACCAAACTCCATATCAGCTGAGATGTATAATGAGCTGTATCACCAAAACATAGAATTACATGATAAGATAGAGGAGCTGAAGGAGCTAGCTTGTAACAACCCGATATTTTCTACATAAATAAATAAGAAATTTTGCGTATAATTTTTTATTTTTTTTATATTAAGGATGATGATTTGTACAAGATAATGAGTATATGTATTTATGTGGTAAATAAAAATATATTTATTGCATAAATGTTTACAAGCAAATTTATTTTAGAATTATTGATTATTAAAAAGTATATTCTTATAATAATTAAATTATGGTAGAAATATTTTTATTAATTATTTTCCATGATTATATAGTCATATATTATTTAAATAATATATGGAGTGATTTTTAGAATAATTATAATAATTATTTTATTATATGAATTTTAGTACAGGCTATTAAGTTAATTATTTTACCTTAATTATTAAGGTTAAATATGAAGAATAAATCAGATATGGAATCCAAACCCTAATTTTAGATTATTGTCAAGGTATGAGAATAATAATATAATATTAATTATATTTTAATTTTTCAGAGCTACGAATATGTACTGTATTTCCGTATTGATAATGGTAGGTCAATTACGGTGTATTATGACCAAACCCTAGCAATAATGTTAAACCCTAATTTGAGATCTAAATTAGAGTGCAAGATTGTTTTATAAGTGTGTTATATAATTTATGTCGTGTATTAAATGTATTAATTAGGTGAACCCTAATTAAAATTCTAGAAACCCTAATTTTTAGAAAACCCTAATTAATATTTCTAAAACCCTAAATAATTTTTGGAGATGAGAAACCCTAATTTGAAATTTAAATTAGAGTTCGAGATTTGTTGTAATTATTTTAATGTGATTAATTAACAAGTATTATAATTACAATTGTTAATTTTAGAAACCCTAATTTTTTTAAACCCTAATTTGATAATTAGAAAATTTTAATTATAATCGGTAACCCTAATTATCAAAATCTTAAACCCTAATTGCTGTTTTAGCAAGGTTAATGATAATTATATGATTTAAACCCTAATGTTCATGTATAGTGTGATTAGATAATTAATTATAATTAGGAAACCCTAATTTCAAAATTTTAGAAACTAAAATTTATTTAATTTTTATTTGATTTTATTTATTTTTATGCAAACTGTAATTGCTAAATCCTATTATTATTTTGTGCTAAACCTTAGGGTTACACCCTAAGGGTCAAACCCTAAGGGGTTGCCAAGTTCCATTTTGCCCTTAAAAATCCAAACCAAATGACCATTATACCCCTAGTTACATTATTTTGGCTAACATGTAGGTTTTGACAATAGGATGGGTTGGTGACCAACTTATTTGACAAATGTGACTTAGAAACATTGAACTCAGCCACTCAATCAGCCATTACATTGCATCTAGCATTATATAATAGATTGGAGAGAAAGAAAAAAATCATTTTGTTCACTTATTTTGTCCAACACCCAAACCTTCTCTCTCAAGCTCCAAACCTCCGAAAATATAAGCTATATTAGTCGCAAATCAAAGCCCCACGATCAACCAAAACATAACAGAAGCCAAAAATCAAAAGATTGATCATCAAGGTATAAAAACCCTAGCTATAATCTGTCCAAAAATCGGATGTTTGATGTTATTTTTTTTGTGTTAAATATGTTATATGAGGTGTCTAATGATGATCTGGGTTGCTAGATGTTAGATCCATAACATCTAGAGGCTCGGATTTGAAGATTTGCAAAATCTGGAAAAAAATTATTTTGTGGTCTGACATCAAATGTCAGAGGCTTTAAATCTCAGCCTGTTTATGCTTTTTGTGTTTTGATGGTTTATAGTGTAGCCTGTAATGTGGTCTCTAATTTACAAAAAGAATAGAAGTCATTTGATGTCTAGATTTGTTGTTATTAACGGTCAAAGGCCGTTGACCGGCATTGACCGGGCATTTTCTGGGCAGCCCAGAAAGCCAAGAACCGCCTCTGACAAGTTTTTCAAGCGTTCAGATCTGTCATGTTTATTGTTGATCTGTGTTTATGGATGTATCTAAGTTATACTATGTTGCTTGTACTATATTCTCATGCCTTAAGATCACATATATAGTAAATAGGTTAAAATTTCTGGCCGGTCAAACTAATGAAGCCGATCATGTTTTCTGTTTTCTGGGTAACCCAGAAAACGTAAGAATATGACGACTGACATAGTTTGACCAGATTTGATCTCGCGGTTTTGACGTTGTTGTTACGATTTTATGTAATAGATCTACTCTCTTGCATGCTAGCTACAATCTAGAACTCTTAAAGCACTAAAATATTGCACGGATTTCAAGTTGTGGAAGTCCAAAAGTGTATGCTCGAACTGTTCTTCATTTCTGGGTAACCTAGAAATGAAGAACAGCCTCTGACAACACTTTTGGAGGCTCAGATCTCCTTGGTTATAGGTGTTATAAATATTTTTGTTAGTGGATCTTGTAGTCTTACAGTAACACTACACGATCTGATCAACAAATTGCCCAGAAACACATCACACACGAATTTAATATCGGTCAAAGTAGCTAGCTCGGTCTCTGACTTGATTTCTGGGTTTTGCTTGAAGAACACCAAGAACACCTATAGCGACGGTTCTGTCGCTATAGGTGGTCTTTAGCGACAGATATAATTTATTTTTCGAAAATTAATTAAAAAAATAGAAAAATTAGTTTTAAATTATTAAAAATACAAAATAAATCATTAAAAATTATTTTAAATTCTGAAAATTAGTTTTTAATTATTTTAAATATATTTCATTAATATTTAATATTTTTGAAATATTAAAAGTATTTAATTTATTTAATTATAATATTAAATAAATTATTTAAAAATGATTTTAATATTAGAAAAATCATTAAAAATTATATTATGATATAAGAAAATATTTTAAGTTATTTTTAATAACTTTTAATATTTTGTGATAAATTTCATTAATAAATTGATATTATTGGTAATTAGTTTATTTACTAAATGAATTAAATAAATTAATTAAAAATCATTTTATTATTATAAAAATCATTTTTAAATAATAATAAGGTATTTAAAAATATTTTAAGTTATAAAATATAACTTTTAATATTTAAAGATAAATTTCATTAATTAATTATTATTAATGATATTAAAGTTATTTAATAATTATATTAAATAATTTAGTTTAAAAATGATTTTTATATTATAATAATCATTTTAAATAAAAATAAAGTGTTTAAAGATATTTTAAGTTATACAACATAACTTTTAATATTTATAGAATAATTTCATTAATAATTTAATATTAATGATTATTAAGTTATTTTTAATGATATTAAATTTATTTAATAATTATATTAAATAAATAGTTTATAAATAGTTTTATTAATTTAAAAATCATTTAAAAGGATATAAATGAATTAAAAATATTTTAAGTTATGAATAATGACTTTTAATATTTTGATAAATAGAACATTAATACCTTAATATTAATGGTAATTATTTAGAAATGATTTTACATGTTTTAAAAATCATTTAAGGGTAATATTAATTCTTTAAAAATATTTTGAGTTATTATAAATAACTTTAATATTTTAAAAATAATTTCATTAATAGTTTAATATTAATTAGATATTAATGATAATGGAATTATTTAGTATTTAAATCATTTAATAATGATTTCGAGGTTTGAAAATTCATGATAAATAATATTAAATGTTTAAAAACTATTATAAGTCATTTAAAAATAATATGACTGATATTAAGTTACAGTACAGAGTCTTAGACTCGATAATTACCTGATAAAGTTGTTAGTACACCGACATGTTTCAGAAATTGATCTGGACTTAGATAATGTGATTAGATAAGTGATTATTTGTGATTCAATGGTTGTTAAATCTATGTGCCAATGTGATTATATGATATGACATGTTATTCTAATCAGACAAATGATCTATTTAATGATAGGGCTTGATAGAAAAGATAAATCTAAGTTGTGTAAGCAGCAGACAAGGCAAGTATCTAACTCTTTACATTTACTTTATGCAACGGACATGCGTAAGATAATATCTGAATTGTTCATTTCAATTGTTCAAATATTTCAACCTTTGTATATACTTATGCAATGATTCTGTATAAGTAAGTTATTAAACTATAAGTGTTGTACAAGTTCCTTTATTCTGTTATTATTGATCAAATTATATATTCTGATCGTTAATTTCTAAAACATGGTTATACAAGTGTCCCCACTTGGATAATCATTATATTTTATCACATGTTGATACATACTTATCGGTGTTCAGTATGTATAAGTTGAATTAAAAGTCGTCTAAGCTATTTGATTCAGCTAGACATATATTTAAAGTTGTTGTTGAACAAGATAAAACTTTATCCAACTAAATTGTTTTGGTTTGGATTCAAGACTGGTATGAACATCCCAAATATGAGAAACTTTTATGCGCCTAAGGCGGGAATGCTGGACGAAAATATCGTCCTTTAATGTAGTATTGATCAATACAGGGCATAACGGGCTGATCACCCCCCCGTGCCCGTAAGTAATGACGGTTTACAGATGAAGTTCTATTTAACCTTTTCAAAAATAGAAAATAATGTTCATAGTTTGTCAACTGATCCTCATTTATAGTCAGTACGTAGTTTTAAAAATTTGAAATCGAAATGATATGTTGTTTATTATCGGTTCAGTTTACTTTACAACTGTTGATTCGTTGTAGAAGTATCGTTCAAAGAAAATATTTAATTCGTTCAGCTAACTATTATTGTTGCTATTACTTGCTGGGCACTCAAATGCTCATCCTTGCTTAAATTTAAATGTTTTCAGCTAAAGGTGAACAACTTGAAGGCTCTTCTAAGAACAAAGGGAAAGGGAAGGTCGATGAATGAATGATAAGGCTATCTTTTGTAATAACTAGACTTTATTAGGGTAATGATGATATATATTAATTATCATGTAATGAAACGAATGTTTGAAGGTTTCGTACTTGGGATTGAAAATTCTGATAATATGTAAATTAAATTTGATAATCTATATTATTGTTATTATTATTAGTATTATTCCGCTCATAGAAATGCTATCGTGAAGCACTGAGTTCGGGTTTTAAGTACCTGAATTTGGGGGCGTCACATCATGGTATCAGAGCTATAAGCATGAAATTACGAAGAGCCCCGAGCCTCTCACTAGTGACTTCCTTGTGTGGAATGCACCGAAGCCAGACTCTCCGTAGGGGACGCCGAGCCAGTCGGTGGCAAGCTGATAGGTACCACTGTGAGGTGCTATGGTTGGAAGCACCATAAAAGTCACATCATGGTATCAGAGCTATAGGGTTAGAAACCTTAGGTGGGATAGACCTCAGGCTATAACCTTAGAACAGAGGAAAACGTTGAAAATATAAATAACTCATATATAGTTTGAAAATAGATGCTTTGGATAAATTCATCGTCAAACAAACTAAAAGATAACTTATATAAAACCATTATGTGTTATATGTATATTATATACTAATCAAGATAATTTATGTGTGTAGATGTCAGGTGAAAAAGGATTAGGATACCCTCGGATCGTAAAGAAGGAGCCGATATCAAAGCCAATAGCTGAAATAAAGGCTCAGAGTGAAAGCAACCTCGATGAGGTGGTTATCGTAGAAAATATCGTACAAGATCCGGAGATGGTGGAGCTGACCGATAGTGATTCGGACACTGAAGTTGGAGATGATCAAGCATCAACCGAAGTGCAGAATCTGCGGGACCAGGTTTCCTCTTTGGAACAGTTGTGGGAAATAGAAAAGCTGCTAAATAGCCAACTGCGGAAAGCATTAATAGAAATAATGGAAGAACAAGATAAGCTTAAAATCTAAATTGACCAAATTGGAACTAAAAGCAACAAAGCATGCGCTGCTCCGAGCAAGAAGGGGAAAAGAAAGATGAAGGACCGTGATATAAGAAATCCTGATAACAACGAAGGAAAAATTAATCGAATAGAAAGGTGTGCAAATTGTGACAAGAAACATGAAGGTGTATGCAGAAAAGGGGAATATGTTTGCTACAATTACGGACAGAATGGACATTTCTCTCCTCATTGTCCCAATCCAATACAATGTGTCTATTTTAATTGTGGAATAGAAGGTCATCAAGCGAAAAGTTGTCCAAGGAAAAGGTGTAATAAATAGGCAGTATAGGTTCTGTTGTGTATGTGTGTTTAATGTAATATATGCTTAGTATGTCTGTGTAAGGTTATGTTCTCAACTGTTGTAATGATCGAGTTTGTAAATCCTGACTTTTGTAGTCACAAAGGGATAGCAGTATATGCTATGTTATGTAAATTACTACGACTTAATGAAAATGAATTTATGTTTGAGTGATGAAACAAGTTTAAAGTATTAAACTTATATGATAAGGTTTAGAATGTAAGTTAAATTTATGATTTTATTTAATCAGATAATGCCGCCAAGACGTCAAACTAGAAACCAAAGGGCAGAAGAATCTGTCAACAACGTCGAGGGACAACCACAATCAGATCCAGTGCAGTAATTCGCAAACATGGTAGCTCAGGCCATGCAACAAGGAATGCCAGCCGTAGGGAACCAGCAGGACAATCGCTTGGCAAACTTTAAGGACTTCAAAGCTGTAGGACCGCCCAAATTTAGAGGTACAACTGACCCTGTAGAAGCCCAAACTTGGGTTAAAGAAATTGAAAAAGCGTTTGTATTAACTAGGGTAGCTGAGGGGCAAAAGACCGCTTTTGCCACCTACATGATGAAGGGTGAGGCAAATTTTTGATGGGAAGCGAATCAGGCGAGGGCTGGAGCAGGTGTAGGTGTAGTTGCTTGGGAAAGATTCAAAACTTTATTTTTCGAAAACTATTTTTCATCTAGTATACAGGCTAGGATGGAAGTAAAATTTCTTGAATTAAAGCAGGAAAACATGACGGTGTCCGAATACGCCGCTAAGTTTAATGAGTTGGCTAGGTTTGCTCCGCATCAAGTTGATACGGAGGCTAGAAAAGCACGAAGGTTTGAGCTGGGATTAAAACCCTGGCTCTACAACAAGGTGGCAGTGTTGTAAATCCCTACATTTGCAGCACTCATGGAGAAAGCTATTATTGCTGAGGAGGCCAGGGAGTGAGGCCATGAGCCTATACAACAAAGAAAGAAGGAATAAGGGTAAGGTTGAGGGATCTGGGAAGGTGGAAACAAACAGTGGTGTGAGACCCCGAATTTTATGAAATAAAAGTATTCAATTTTTCTATTTTGGTAAATGGTTAAATTGATAAAAGGTTAAATCTAAGGGTGATATGTGAATTTTTTTTTAAAGTAAACAAGTTGTCATAAAATACATGGTCACTATTCACGAGTTACTATTCACAGGTTACTATTCACCCAAATTACTATTCACTCTAGTATCGTTCACTCGAGTATTTGGGACACTTTTTGTGTCGGAGTACTATTCATGAGTTACTATTCACGAATTACTATTCACAGGTTACTATTTACCCAAATTACTATTCACTCTAGTATTGTTCCCTCGAGTATTTAGGACACTTTTTGTGTCGGAGTTACTATTCAGAAGTTACTATTCACGGGTTACTATTCACCCAAATTACTATTCACTCTAGTATTGTTCACTCGAGTATTTGTGTGTCAAAGTACTATTCACGAGTTACTATTTACGAGAAATATTCGTACGACGGTACAATCATTGGTGGACCCCACAACGGAATTATTGTCAGATTGAGAAAACGACAAAAATATTTTATTAAAAATAACGGCGGAAGTTTTACCGTTTATACTGTTGAACTACTCGGTAGTAAAAGTACAGTAATACGTGTGGTTACATAGTAGCACACGGTATTGATGCTTATGTGAGAAGTCACTCAGTTTGATTCAATTATTGTCAATTAATAATATGAATTATTTAGCGATAATGAAGTTTTGTTTTATTCGTATTATTAACGTAATAAAACAGAAACATCTTTTTATATAAAACAGAATACTTTATTAAAGTTATTCTATAAATAGAATATATTATATTTTATTTAAAAGATTTTTCTTTAAATATGGACCGTCAGATTAAAGTAAATCAATCTGGACCGTTCATGGATTAGTTACTATGCATTCCATTTTCCTATAAATAGAAGCTCATTCCTTCATTATTTTCTTACGAATTCACTAAACTCTAGAGAGAGAAACTATAGAGAGAAAGAAGAAGAGTATTCTGCCACTTAACTACTTCTTTATTTCAGTTCTTCTTTAAAATGGTAAGGGGTGTTATTCTTTCTTATTCATGAAGAGAACTTATGTTATTCCATTCTTTATTATTCTGTTGGAATAACCTGTATGCGTGGTTTACCCTATACTTGGTGGAATGACCTGTATATGCGGTTTACCCAATACTTGGTGATTTCTTCTGTTATTCCATTCTTTATTATTATGTTGGAATAACCTGTTTATGCGAAGTACCGCATACTTGGTGAAATTCTTTTATTATTCCGTTCTTTACGATTCTGTCGGAATATCCTGTCGGTGTGAATTTCACCTGACCTGGTTCCATCATTTATTATTCCGCATTTATTATTCTGTCGAAATATCCTGTCGGTGTGAATTTCACCTGACCTGGTTCCATATTTATTATTACGTTCTGTTGGGAATAACCTGTCTGTGCGGTCTCTATCGCATGCATGGTGAATCCTTCTGTTATTCCATTCTTTATTATTCTGTTGGAATAACCTGTCTATGTGGATTGCCACATGCATGGTGAATGATCCTTTATATTCATTTCTTATTAAATTGTGAAAATGATCTGTATACGTGGATTACCGCATGGCTGGTGAAAATCCATTTGCAGTTTCATATATTCTTTATTATACTCATTTGGTTAAAGTTTTGATTTCTATACTCCATGAAATTAGTGGAATATCCTTGATATTTGCGCTTCATCCAGTATCTTTTCATGAAAATATTCTTCTGAGCATTCTTGACTGTTACTTTACAAAGAAGTATCATATTGACAATTTGGATATTATTAGTTCTTGGATAAACTAATTATTGAACTTGTTTAATTGAATTCCTATAACATTGTCATCATCCTCATGTTTATTTTATGTTAAAAGTCATCTTTAGCTTACGTGCATAGATGGACTTAGTAAGATTATGACCAGGGATCATTCGGTATAATCATGAACTGTGATGTTATAAGTGGTGTGGTAAAAGTCCTCAGTGGCTTGTAATGCATTGATAGACAGTTTGTGGTATGATTATGACCAGGAATTTTTCGGTATAGTCATGATCATTGATGATTTAATGAATATCCTTGGCCCGTAATACAAGGATGATTAGAAGATGTGGTTTATTTATTAAGCTGAGTCTCAGTGATAAAAGTTGATGAAAATATTTTTAAATCATAGAAGATAGTAGGTTTTATTCTCTACTTGACTCTTCTAATGGATTGCTTATTCCGCTGCAGTTAAACTTGATGTCTATTGTATTTTATCAATTTAACATTGTTGAAGACTATTGATAATTTATTCTTCATTATCTTAGTCATAATATTTCTTACTGGGCTAGTTGAGCTCACCCTTTCTTTCAATGTTCTCTTCAGGAAATGAGAATATAGCTGGGACGAGTCAAGGAAAGGAGTGATGGTCCGAATGATAGTATTAGTTAGTAGTCATCACTATTCTATGTAATAGTGTGTTAATAAATGTAATGAGGACTCCTTTTGAGTATGAATTCTCTCTAGAAGATAATATTTATATTCAAACTCACAGTTTATATTTTGTCGTATTGTACACGATAGTTGTATTAGTAAGTTGTATTTGTATTCTGTACTATGTATCTGACGACCCAAGATGGGTGATGTATACCTAATTTTGGGGGCGTCACAAGTGGAAATAGGAGTGAAAAGAGGAAGGAAAACAACTTTGGGGGAATACAGGTGAAGCAGAAAGGTACAAAGAAGAAACCGCTAGTACAATGTGGGAACTGTGGCAAGAACCATTTGGGGGAATGCCTGAAAGGTAAATTTGTATGTTTTAAGTGTGGGCAGGAGGGCCATATCTCTCCCAACTGCCCCAATCCTAGAACTATTAATGGGTGTTTTCTGTGCGGATCAAAGGAGCATAAGGTGAAGGACTGTCCGAAAAGGAGGACGGAGGCAGAAAGCGGGAACATGGGGAAAAGCGACGGAACTTTGGCAATCACAGGACCAACATCATCTAGCAAGCCGACAAAATCTACTGCAAGGGTCTTCAACATGATAGTCCAGGATACGGCAGCAGCTGGCAATAGAACTCCAGGTAATTATTCGTATAACTTTTATTTTATTATACTTGATTTTCCAATATATAGTAAATTATTTTATAAAGAAATTTTGAGGAGGAATTTGAGTTCTTTTAAAAACTAATTTTTCCGTTTAATCAGAAAGACAAGTTTTATGTGAATAGTTAAAGATCAGTTCGATCAACGTTGATCAAGATCTATTTGTGATGATTGTGTATGCTATGTAACCGTGTATGTATAGGTTTTTAAACGGTGATTTCGGGGACGGAATCTTTATAAGGGAGGGTGAATGTAACAACCCGATATTTTCTACATAAATAAATAAGAAATTTTGCGTATAATTTTTTTTTTTTTATATTAAGGATGAGGATTTGTACAAGATAATGAGTATATGTATTTATGTGGTAAATAAAAATATATTTATTGCATAAATGTTTACAAGCAAATTTATTTTAGAATTATTGATTATTAAAAAGTATATTCTTATAATAATTAAATTATGGTAGAAATATTTTTATTAATTATTTTCCATGATTATATAGTCATATATTATTTAAATAATATATGGAGTGATTTTTAGAATAATTATAATAATTATTTTATTATATGAATTTTAGTACAGGCTATTAAGTTAATTATTTTACCTTAATTATTAAGGTTAAATATGAAGAATAAATCAGATATGGAATCCAAACCCTAATTTTGGATTATTGTCAAGGTATGAGAATAATAATATAATATTAATTATATTTTAATTTATCAGTGCTATGAATATGTACTGTATTTCTGTATTGATAATGGTAGGTCAATTACGGTGTATTATGACCAAACCCTAGTAATAATGTTAAACCCTAATTTAAGATCCAAATTAGAGTGCGAGATTATTTTACAAGTGTGTTATATAATTTTTGTCGTGTATTAAATGTATTAATTAGGTGAACCCTAATTAAAATTCTAGAAACCCTAATTTTTAGAAAATCCTAATTAATATTTCTAAAACCCTAAATAATTTTTGGAGATGAGGAACCCTTATTTGAAATTTAAATTAGAGTTCGAGATTGGTTGTAATTATGTTAATATGATTAATTAACAAGTATTATAATTACAATTGTTAATTTTAGAAACCCTAATTTTTTAAATCCTAATTTGATAATTAGAAAAATCTAATTATAATCGGTAGCCCTAATTATCAAAATCTTAAACCCTAATTGCTATTTTAGCAAGGTTAATGATAATTATATGATTTAAACCCTAATGTTCATGTATAGTGTGATTAGATAATTAATTATAATTAAGAAACCCTAATTTTGAAATTTTAGAAACTAAAATTTATTTAATTTTTATTTGATTTTATTTATTTTTATGCAAACTATAATTGCTAAATCCTATTATTATTTTGTGCTAGACCTTAGGGTCAAACCCTAAGGGTCAAACCCTAAGAGTTTGCCAAGTTCCATTTTGCCCTTAAAAATCTAAATCAAATGACCATTATACCCCTAGTTACATTATTTTGGCTAACATGTAGCTTTTGACAATAGAATGGGTTGGTGACCAACTTGTTTGACAAATGTGACTTAGAAACACTGAACTCAGCCACTCAATCAGCCATTACATTGCATCTAGCATTATATAATAGATTGGAGAGAAAGAAAAAAATTATTTTATTCACTTATTTTGTCCAATACCCAAACCTTCTCTCTCAAGCTCCAAACCTCCGAAAATATAAGCTATATTAGTCCCAAATCAAAGCCCCATGATCAACCATAACATAACAGAAGCCAGAAATCAAAAGATTGATCATCAAGGTATAAAAACCGTAGCTATAATCTGTCCAAAAATCGGATGTTTGATGTTGTTTTTTTTGTGTTAAATATGTTATATGAGGTGTCTAATGATGATCTGGGTTGCTAGATGTTAGATCCATAACATCTAGAGACTCGGATTTGAAGATTTGCAAAATCTGAAAAAAAATTATTTTGTGGTCTGACATCAAATGTCAGAGGCTTTAAATCTCAGCCTGTTTATGCTTTTTGTGTTTTGATAGTTTATACTTGTAGCCTGTAATGTGGTCTTTAATTTACAAAAAGAATAGAAGTCATTTAATGTCTAGATTTGTTGTTATTAACGGTCAAAGGTCGTTGACCAGCATTGACCGGGCATTTTCTGGGCAGCCCAGAAAGCCAAGAACCACCTCTGACAAGTTTTTCAAGCGTTCAGATCTATCATGTTATTGTTGATCTGTGTTTATGGATGTATCTAAGTTATACTATGTTGCTTGTATTATATTCTCATGCCTTAAGATCACATATATAGTAAATAGGTTGAAATTTCTGGCCGGTCAAACTAGTGAAGCCGATCATGTTTTCTGTTTTCTGAGTAACCCAGAAAACGTAAGAACATGACGACTCACATAGTTTGACCAAATTTGATCTCGCGGTTTTGACGTTGTTGTTATGATTTTATGTAATAGATCTACTCTCTTGCATGCTAGCTACAATCTAGAACTCTTAAAGCACTAAAATATTGCACGAATTTCAAGTTGTGGAAGCCCAAAAGTGTATGCTCGAACTGTTCTTCATTTCTGGGTAACCCAGAAATGAAGAACAGCCTCTGACAACACTTTTGGAGGCTCAGATCTCCTTGGTTATAGGTGTTATAAATATTTTTGTTGGTGGATCTTGTAGTCTTACAGTAACACTACACGATCTGATCAACAAATTGTCCAAAAACACATCACACACGAATTTAATCTCGGTCAAAGTAGCTAGCCCGGTCTCTGACTTGATTTCTGGGTTTTGCTTGAAGAACACCAAGAATACCTATAGCAACGGTTCTGTCGCTATAGGTGGTCTTTTGCGACAGATATTATTTTTTTTTCCGAAAATTAATAAAAAAATAGAAAAATTAGTTTTAAATTATTAAAAATACAAAATAACTTATTAAAAATTATTTTAAATTTCGAAAATTAGTTTTTAATTATTTTAAATATATTTCAGAAATATTTAATATTTTTGAAATATTAAAAGTATTTAATTTATTTAATTATAATATTAAATAAATTATTTAAAAATAATTTTAATATTGGAAAAATCATTAAAAATTATATTATGATATAAGAAAATATTTTAATTTATTTTTAATGACTTTTAATATTTTGTGATAAATTTCATTAATAAATTGATATTAATGGTAATTAGTTTGTTTATTAAATGAATTAAATAAATTAATTAAAAATGATTTTATTATATTAAAAATCATTTTTAAATAATAATAAGGTATTTAAAAATATTTTAAGTTATAAAATATAACTTTTAATATTTAAAGATAAATTTTATTAATTAATTATTATTAATGATATTAAAGTTATTTAATAATTATATTAAATAATTTAGTTTAAAAATGATTTTTATATTATAATAATCATTTTAAATGAAAATAAAGTGTTTAAATATATTTTAAGTTATAAAACATAACTTTTAATATTTATTGAATAATTTTATTAATAATTTAATATTAATGATTATTAAGTTATTATTAATGATATTACATTTATTTAATAATTATATTAAATAAATAGCTTATAAATGGTTTTATTAATTTAAAAATTATTTAAAATGATATAAATAAATTAAAAATATTTTAAGTTATGAATAATGACTTTTAATATTTTGATAAATAGAACATTAATACCTTAATATTAATGGTAATTATTTAGAAATGATTTTAAATGTTTTAAAAATTATTTAAGGGTAATATTAATACTTTAAAAATATTTTGAGTTATTATAAATAACTTTAATATTTTGAAAATGATTTCATTAATAGTTTAATATTAATTAGATATTAATGATAATAGAATTATTTAGTATTTAAATCATTTAATAATGATTCCGAGGTTTGAAAATTCATGATAAATAATATTAAATGTTTAAAAACTATTATAAGTCATTTAAAAATAATATGACTGATATTAAGTTACAGTACAGAGTCTTAGACTCGATAATTACCTGATAAAGTTGTCGGTACACCGACATGTTTCAGAAATTGATCTGGACTTAGATAATGTGATTAGATAAGTGATTATTTGTGATTCAATGGTTGTTAAACCTATGTGCCAATGTGATTAGGGAATGTGCTGACTGCAATAAGCAGTATTATATGGTATGACATGTTATTCTAATCAGACAAATGATCTATTTAATGATAGGGCTTGATAGAAAAGATAAATCTAAGTTGTGTAAGCAGCAGACAAGGCAAGTATCTAACTCTTTGCATTTATTTTATGCAACGGACATGCGTAAGATAATATCTGAATTGTTCATTTCAATTGTTCAAATATTTCAACCTTTGTATTATTAAAAAACATATTAGATATAAGATTGATCTTTCAAATAGCATAACATACTTTATCTCACAATACTATTACTTGAATAATAAATTAGCTAACATATAGCTACATAATCAAACATTGAATAATTTTTTAATTTAGTAGTAATATAATCATTATTTAATAATATTACTATCACTTAACCATCATCTTAAACTCTTGTCTAACATTATTAATCATTTAATAATATTTTAGTCCCTTAATATTATTAATCACTTAATAATATTTAATCACTTAATAAAGTCTTAACACTACAAGAAATCACACAAAAATTGACGCTAAAATTTTTCACATAAAATTTATTTTTCGTCACTAAAATATTTGATGACGAGTGTTAATCGTCACAGAGACCGTCACCGTATGAGCGTGGTATTAGGTTTATTTGACAATATTTGACGTCGTCACTGTATGTTTTAACTTATGGTGACGATTTACATCATTATCACTATAATTAATTACTTTTAGTGACGTTAATAGCGTGACTATTTGAATGAAACTTTCGTCAGTCTATATTATGTTTTGTCATCAAAACTTGGTGCATTAAATGACAAAAATCGTTTTTCGTCATTAAATGATATTGTTTTAGTGACGAAAATATAATACTCTATTTAAATCATCTAATTTTAATGACGACAATATTGTCATATTTATGATTATTCTTTCTTCATGTTATTGTGTTTTTCGTCACCAAAAAATAAGAAAATAAATGACGATAGAACAATTCGTCACCTAATAATATATTTAACATGATAATTATGTCGTTGTCATTTCATATTTTAAATAATATTACAAAATAATTTGTTATCAAAGAGTTATTTTTTGGGACACATTTTTCAATGTCACTAATTGAATACTTATGGTGACGATACATCTCGTCACAAAAAGAATTACTAATAGTGACAAAATCAGTTGTTGTGACTAAATGAAAAACTAAATATAAAATTATAGATCTAGAAATAAGAAAAAAGATTACACCACAATATTTAACCAAAATGATTGTAATGATAAAAAACACAATAATAGAATAACTAAATTTCCATTTTCCAACATATTTAACCAAAATAGAAAAATTAGAATCCAATGGAGATGGCAACTACAATGAGGAAGAGGAAAAAAATCTGCCAGGCAACATGTGACATGAGACAACAATGCTTAATAGTTGAATGAGAGCAAATGCCAATCCAGCTAATCTGTAGGGTATATCTGTATCCACAATGGTCCGTGGAAGACTGTAACGTTGAAAACCAAACAAATTTCAGTATGTATTCTTTTAATGCAAAATGCAACATTGACAGAAAAATATGGATTTGAAGTGACAAAGTTAATGTACTAACGTGATTCAGAATTCTGCTTGAGGGCGTTGAGTCAAACAATGACAAGGGTGCCCGAAAAACTTTGGTAATCATTCCATGGAAAAGGCGCTGAGAAGTTTCTATAGTAATAGTAGACAACAGAATTGCCCTCCCCCGTATGCAGATGCAGCTTCCACTGGACATCAGAGTAAATATCCCTATCAAATTCTCCTTGCTTACCCTGCCCTCTTCTTCTGTCCCCCAAGCAATCCAGTAATTATTGGCCATTTGAAGAGCCTGGAAGACAACTTGGCACAAGGATAAGTGTAACAAGGGCTCCTCTATATGCACATGTGACTAAATTTCGACCAGTTTCTGTCTCTTCTTGCTGTGAGTTCTCTAAATTTCCACCATCGTGGGAGAAATGTTCAATTGTTTCCTCAATAACTTCATCTTCAATGTGATTGCTGTAATGGTGTCCCTTGCTTGAGATGCTGCTGCATTAAGTTCGTGGGGTGACTTGGTTAAGAGATTTGCTATGCGCAGCCATTTGTGCAACAAGTTCTCAATTAGGATCCGCAATCAAATCTTTATACTTTCCCGACTGAACAATTCTACCATTTTTCATTACCTATCAAAAATGGAATTTTGATGAGTTTGTGCTTGATTCCTTCTAATCATATCATAACATGAAACCTACCAAGACAAGGTCAGAAGCATCCAGGAATTCTAACTGATGTGTGACATAAATAACCGTTTTCCTTCCCAATAATTGCATCATACATTTCTGCCAACAAAAAATAATTAATAGTTAAAGCCATTACTAATGAGAAAGAACCATAAGAATGAAGAAATATATAACAATGTAAAGAAGTTAAAAATAGCGAAGTGTGGTGGAGCTTGCTTACCTTGAACATATGAGCTCAGGTATGTGCATCCACAACACTAAAAGGATCGTCTAGGAAATAAACATCGGAATCGCTGTAGATTGCCCTTGCTAATTGGATCATCAGCTTTTGTCCACCATACCTCTCTCTCCCACCACACTTAAATCCCTATCAGCCCACATCTCAATATCACGAGTAAGAGAACATCCTTCTACAACATCCTCATACAAGGCCTTGTTCATATCCTTTCCAAACAACACATTCTCTCTTATGGTTCCAGTTTGTATCTAAGCACTTTGGGGAACAAACGCTTTCGATCCATAAACCTTTATACTTGCCCCATAAACTTTAGGAATCTCTCCAAGTATACTACAAAGCAAGCTTGACTTCTGACATTTGTCATGTATTTTGTAGGGTCCAAGCTTTGATATCGTCACCTACGAGGGAGCTGGCAGCTAAAGATTGGTCTAGGCAGATACGCCTTGAGCCCATCAATTTGGTCTAGGCTGCCTAGGCGGGTAAGAATTTTTTCATGAGAAATCATAGAAACAATATAAGTTCAAAATCCAGATAGCATAAATTTTCATCTACCAATTTATAATTTATAATTTAGAAGCTTTACACTTCATATATATGTTAGACTTGTATATGGTTGTCCACTTGCATTTGCATATTCATTAAACGTAATAGTAGGTTTGTTTAGACATTAATTATCCTTAAATTTTAGTTTGAATCAATTCAACATCATCCTTTTTGAGACGTTTATTCTCATTACAATCTGTCAAAAATTGGTGACTTAATTGATAACCTGTTGTTCATTTGAAAAAAAAATGATTTCAGGTATATACGAATATATATTAAAATTGTCTACAAATTCACCAAGGAAAACACCCAGGAGTTGATGCCCATGGGTCAGACTAGCATGTTATAAAATTGTGTACAAACTTATAGGATGAATCTCTTATAATTCAATATGATTATTATTCAACACTAATAAATTAACAAAAATAACCTAGGTTATTTTTCGAAAGGTAATAAAATAGACGGAAAGTCACAAATTCAAGCTTTGAATTAGAAACTAAATTGAGGAAGATTATAATAGAATTAGGCTTAATGCATAAAACTTTAACTATCCTTCTCCAGCCTCACAAATCTACGGTTTTGAAAGTAAAACCTTGCCAGTACACATACAGAGCCACATATTAAAGTTCCAGGGAAACGAATGAAAACATAAATTAGAAATAGTTCTCAATGGTTTTTCATCCATAAAACAATACTGAATATAAATTTTAGAGAGGAACCAAAAGGCTTACTCTTTAGAGTTGGTGTCGGCAATCTGGCAAACGACGAGGGCAATCATAGAGGTCTTATCGGTACCAGATTGAGCCTCAGCAATGACGTCATGGCCAGAAATAATGGGAAGCACGACCCTCTATTGAATAGCGGAGGGTTTCTCGAAGCCATACTAGTAGATCCCTCGGAGCAGATCGTCTTTGATTCCCATCTCGTCGAAACTCATAATAGGCTCCACCCCTTTGGTGGTCTCAAAGACCAACTTATCATCTTCCACCATGCCTCTCCGCGCTCTGTTCGTCGGTACCACCGACCCTGCACCTGTAGCTGCCATTAGGACTACTCCTCAAAGCCTTGATTTTCCTCTCCCAGTCCCGTTATCTCTCTGTGAATTTGCCTCTGATACAAGAAAAGAGGAAAGAGAAGCTAGGTCGATTGTATTTGTAATTGATATGAACCCTACTTTTTATTTGTAAAGTAATTATGAGGCTTCCTATGGGCCTGGAGACATTTTAAATATTATTATTGTTATTTCTAATTACAAAATCTAGTTTTTAATTATGAGGCTTCCTAATGGCTTAAAACACGACTACCGTAGTTGCTTAAGAATTTATGATAAATCATTTTTGTCACTTATCTACTCATCTAATTAGTGATGAATTATTATTTTATCATATAAAATTGGTATTTATGACAATACAAATTGTCATAAATTATTATTTTTTCGTCTTGAAAAAATTGGGATTATTGAAAATTGATAATGGAGGTGCTTGACTAAATGGAAGTTGCCGACGACGAAAGGAAGACCGGTGACGTCGCTTGGATACAAGAAAATTTTGCCTCAATATAAAAATGTGACGATATTGCATACTTTGTCATTAAATATAAGAATTTATGACGAACCAGTGTTGTCACTTATCCACTCATCTAATTAGTGACGAACTAGTATCTCGTCATATAAGATTGATATTTGTGACAATAAAAATGATCATAAATTATTAATTTTTTTTACAAAATTTACCTCCAAAAGTTCTTAAAAAAAATTTGCCTCCAAATCAAATTGTGATGATATTACATAATTTGTCACTAAATATAACAATTTATGACGAACCATTTTTGTCACTTATCCACGCAACTAATTAGTGACGCACTATTATCTTGTCATATAAAATTGGTATTTATGACAATACAAATTGTCATAAATTATTATTTATTCGTCTTTAAAAAATTTCCTTCCAAAATTTTTCATAAAAATTTTGCCTCCAAATAAAACTGTGACGATATTACGTATTTTGTCACTAAATATAAGAATTTATGACGAACTATTTTTATCACTTATCCACTCATCTAATTAGTGACAAACTATTATCTCGTCATATAAAATTGGTATTTATGACAATACAAATTGTCATAAAATATTATTTTTTCGTGTTTAAAAAATTTTCCTCCAAAAATAATTTTGCTTCCAAATAAAATTGTGATGAATTTGTATTTGGCGTCACTAAATGTGAACATTAGTAATGAAAGCGCATTGTAACTAAATTTTACAAATAATTAATGACAAACTATTATGTTGTCATCGAAAGAAATATTTGGTGACAATAAATATTGTCATCAACTATTACAAAATGTCACTAAAAGGTTTTCCTCCAAAATTTTGGTACGAAATTCTACCTCCAAAATAACTTGTGACGAAATTTTCTTAATTATCATCAAATATGTAAATTAGTGACGATATAAATGATTAATAGTAACAAAATTAAAGGTCGTCACAAAAATAAAAGTTTTTGTGACGATTATGAATTTCGTAATTATTAATTAACAAATTGTGACAAAAATTTGTTCGTGACAAAAAATTCATCATAAAATGTGTGATTTCTTGTGGTGTAATCTTGTGGTGTGATTTCATAAGATTCATTCGGATCGCTCAAAATCCTTACGAATCTTATACTTCCTTAAGAAATTTATAAACTAAATTTCTAAGTTCTTATTTCTTCATTTTCTTATGATTTCAACCATATGAAATTATTTCTAACATTATCTTCTCTCTATTCTCGTTAAGCTATGTTTTTGAACATAAAAACTTAAAGAAAAATATTAGAAGAACTAGTGTTCGGATTACCGTTCTTCTCTATTCTTCTTCCGTTATACAAAGTCGGCGATTTGCGAGCTCTTCTATTTCTCTATCACTTTTGATCCGAGGCTTCATGCTCAATCTCTTCCTTCTCCCTCTTCATCCGAGCTCTCTCTCTCTCTCTCTCTCAAGTTATAGGATTTTCAAAATCCTAAAAAAATGAAATCTAGCTTCCTATTTATAAAAAACCAAAGCTTAGGGCAAATTGGTCATTTCGCCCCCCACCTCCTTACTATTCACACCTCCTCCATCCCTTAGCCACCAAGGTGGTGGCCAAGTTGCCAGCCCACATGCCCATGGGTCATCCCATGGATTGTCCCATTGGTTATTACCCATCTGTTTACCCATCAGTTCGATCCGCGGTTTATCTTCTTGGTTTGGGCCTTAACCCTAATTCTTATTGGGCCTAACTTGGGCTTGATTTCACAAAGCATTGGGCTTGACATAATCCAAGTCCAATTAGATTCTACAAAGTCCATGAACTCAAAGTCCATTAAGACTAGTCGTATTCTCGTATTCTGTTCGTATATCATTCGTACAATATTCGTATTATACGTCGTACTAATCTTCGTACTATACTCATATAATAACTAGTATTATACTCGTATCTCTCACGCATAATAACCCTAGTTATTATACGTACTCATTAAAATTCTCGGAAATTACTTTTCCTAACCCTTAGGTTTTGAGTCCGCAGGCGAAAATTTCGTTTTTGCCATAACTGAAATATTATTGAATATTCCATCACATCTCAACATTTTACGTAATCGTTAACTTCTCAGAATTTCAAAATAAAACTCCGAGCAGAAACTGATGAATAGTGTCTATTTCGTCTTTTTTCTCGAAAATATTTTTGTTCCTGGAAAACTTTCATTTTCGTCTTGAAAATTCTCACTCGTTCAATCTAGCTCATAGCCAGAATACTCCCGATTTATAATCATCCTAGGTTATAGAACGATTAATAAACACATAGCACTGAATAGTATTAATAAAAATTCATTTTATTAATAACTAATTTTTTAAACTTAAATTCTAGACACACCGAATTTTTGGGTTGTCACAATAATTGGTGGACCCCACAACGGAATTACTGTCAAAGTTAGAAACGATAGAAATAACTTTTTATAAAAAATAACGACAAAAGTTCTACCGTTAACTGTTGAAATACCCGATCATAAAAGTACAGTAATACGCGTGGTTGAATAGTAGCACACGGTATTGTACAGTATCTTGATTATTGATGCTTAATTGAGAAGTTACTCAGTTATACTCAATTATTGCCACAGTAATTGCTGCATAGTATCTAACATTATTGATTCAATTATTGTCATAATATTTTATATTATTAAATCAATAATTGAGATGACAAAGTTATTTATATTATTATTTACATTATTGACAATGTCTAGAAAGTTCTGTCGAGGAAAGGGGGTTGGTCACCTAATTGCACACCAATAAGGAGAGATCCTTATCGGAAAGCCCTCTCTTTCTTAGGAATGATCTAGTTATTAATATTGCAAGTTATGATATTAATGATGAATAAATGTTGTTAAAAATTTGTTTTGTGAAGCCAAGTGAGTTGAGATAAATAGAGGGGTTTTTATTGAAGTATTTTTTGTAAATTTTACTTATATTATATAGACCCTCACTTACTCATTTTTTAAAATAATCAGTAGAAAGCTATTCAGTATATATATATATATATATATATATATATATATATATATATATATATATATATATATATATATATATATATATATATATATAATAGAATAGAATATATTATATTTTATTTGATTGCATAGTACTGCATAGTACAGCATAGTGTTGCATAGTAAAAATCATGTGAAATTTTAAAATTTCGCCTGTGAAAATTTTCGCCCGTGATTCTTTACTGTGCACCCATGATTTTTCCTAAATAGTATCCTGTCATTCTCCTATAAATATGATGCTTAGTTTAGAAATAAAAATCACACCAGAACAAGAGAATTCTTCTTCTATAATATTGAGCGTATTTCTTTAGAGTTTAAGGAAGTTTTGAGTGTATAAAATAGTGCAAGTTTTTTTCAAGAAAATCTCCGCTCTATCAGTCAGAAGTACTCTCTTTTTAAGGTAAGGGATATTATTTTTGTTCAATATTCGTAAGAAATAATATCTTTTTTTATACTATATAGTATGTAAGTAATATTATTTCGTTTCAGATACCGAATTCTACACTCATTTTGTTAAAGTATTACTTCTATACTCCTTGAAATTAGTAGAATATCCTTGAAATTTGTGATTCATCTAGTATCTTTTCATCATAATATTTTTCTAAATATTCTTGTTTAGTTTTAACCTTTTCATACCGGAGTACTATTCACGGGGTACTATTCCTGAAATACTATTTACGAGGGTATTATTCACCCGGGGTATTATTCATGAAAAAAATTGATTTCATTTATGTCTAAATTATTTTTGATACAATATTATTCATGAATTTTACTCCACAAAGCAGTATCATGTTGACAATTTGGACTTTATTGAATCTTGAATAAATTAAGTTATAAATCTTTAAAATTTATCCTTGCTCTCATTTAGTTGAATTCTTATGTCATTGTCATCATCCTCATGCTTAAATTGTGATGAAAGTCATCTCTGGCCCGTAGTGCGTAGATGAATTGTTGATTGGTATGATTATGACTATGTATCGGTATAATCATGATATGTAATGTTACGAATGATGTGGTAAAAGTTCCCATTGGCCCGTAGTGCATTGATGGATAGTTGTTGGCGTGTTCATGACCATTGGTGATAATAACGAATATCCTTGGAACGTAGGCATGAATAATTCATGGATGTGATACTAATGAATATTCTTGGGCCGTAGTGCATGAATAATTCGATGATATGAATTATTGAGCTGTGTTACAGCGATAAAATATTGATAATAAATTTTTAAATCATAGAAGATAATAGATATCATGCTCTACTTGACTCTTCTAATGGATTACTTTTTCCGCTGCAGTTAAACTTGTTGTTTATTGTATTGTATCAGTTTAACACTGTTGAAGGCTAACGACAATTTATTCTGCATTATCTTAGTCATAATATTTTTTACTGGGCTAGTTGGGCTCACCCTTTGCTTTCATTGTTCTCTTCGGGAAAAGAGAACATAGCCGGGACTAGTCGAGGAATGGAGTGATGATCCGAGATGGTGGATGTAGTATGTAAGACCCCTAGTTATTATTAAATAAAATTAAATTTCCTCTATTTATTATTTTGAAATAGTAAGGGTTGATTTGATTAATGTGGTTAGTTATGGGTAAAATGCGCAAATATTTCAAATAAGCAAGTGGTTATAAAATATTCATTTTTGTCAAACATGTTATTTGAATATATGGTCAAACATGTCCACTCGGTAACTAATATTAATGTTCTAGGTTTGGCCAAGAACATGAAGAACACCTATAGCGACGGTTCTGTCGCTATAGGCAGTCTTTAGCGACACTTAATTTCTGAAATTATTATTTTTATTAAATAATTATATAAAATTAGTTTTTAATTATTAAAAATACTAATTAAATTACTAAAAATTATTTTAAAGTCTGAAAATTAGTTTTTAATAATTTTTAATATATTTCATAAATAATTAATATTTTTGAAATATTAAAGGTATTTAATTTATCTAATTATTATATTAAAGAAATTATTTAAAAATGATTTTAAAACCTGAAAAATTATTTAAAATTATATTATGATATAAGAAAATATTTTAAGTTATTTTTAATGACTTTTAATATTTTGTGATAAAATTCATTAATACATTAATATTAATGATAATTGAGTTATTTAATAAATGAATTAAATTAATTAATTAAAAATGATTTTATTATATTAAAAATCATTTTAAATAATAATAAGATATTTAAAAATATTTTAAGTTATAAAATATATCTTTCAATATTTTAATGTAAATTTTATTAATTAATTTAATATTAATAATATTAGACTTATTTAATAATTATATTAACTAAATTAATTTAAAAATAATTTTAATATTAGAAAAATTATTTTAAATGAAAATAAAGATTTTAAAAATATTTTAAGTTATAAAATATAACTTTTAATATTTAAAGGTAAATTATTGATCTTACCGAGTGGACATGTTCGCTTGGTCGTGGAATATTCTTGCTGTCGGGGAATATTCGTACGACGGCACGGCCTTGTGTGGGCCCCATAATAGAAATCTATTGGATGAAGAAAACGACAAGTATAAGTTATTTATAATTAACGGCATAGTTGTTACCGTTAATACTGTTGGAATACATGGTAGTTAAAACACAGTAGCACACGGTATTGCACCAATTATTGATTTTTACGTAAGAAGGCACTACTCAATAATTGTTACAGTAATTACTGTTCAATATTTTATTTTATTGATTCAATAATTGCTATGTTGATATTTTATATTATTGTTGTTTCAATAATTGTCACTGCACAGTATTTTCCATTATAAGATCAATAATTCATATTATTTGAATAATATTATTAGATAGCATTATTGGTAATGTCTAGAAAGTTCTGTCTAAGGAGAGGTTTGGTCATCTAATTGCATGTCAGTAAGGAGAAATCCTTATGGAAAAGCCCCCTCTTTCCTTGGAACGGTCTGGTTGTCATAATTGTGATTCTGTAATATTATTTGTGAATAATTAATTATTGATTTATATGATAAGAAAATATTTATTTGATGTAGATATAAATGATGGATTTATTTATATGGTTATAAATGAAGGAGTTAGTATTGAGGGGTTTTATCAGTATTTTGTCGGAATGGAGGTATTAAAAATCAAATCAGTGTTCTTAAAGCTCTATTACGTGAGTTATAATTTTAATCCGACCGTTGGATCGTTGTGATTTTTGGATATGTTATACATATATAAGTTGAGTATATGTCCACAAATTTTGAACCGTTAAAAATTAACGCATGATTTGTTATGAATTTTAAGAAGTGTTAAAAATCATCCGTTTGTGGGTTTCGGATATTTTCTGTCTGGAATTTGGAAAAACTTAAAGCTACAAAGTTGTAGAGAATTCAATTTCGTGTGGAATGGACATAAAATTCGTATTTTTCTGATAAACAGGCTATTTATTATGAATTACTGAAGTTTCAGAAAATAAAATAATTTTTATTAAAATTGGATGGGATCCACTTTTGTTTTAAACATGTGGGCTGCCAAAAATTTTCAGATTTCGCATGCTTGACGGCTGGTCTTGGTAGGTGGCGTGGAAGGAAAAAATATATATTATATTTTATTATTTTAGTCTCCTTTGACGTTCTAGTATTTTCCTATAAATAGGCGCTTAGGTTAGAATTGAAAACCACACCAGAAATAAGTTTTCTTTCTCTCTATATTGTCAAGCGTATTTTAGTGAGTATTTAGATACTTTGAGAGTTGCTATTCAGTGCAAGCTTCCTTCGGCTTTATATCCGATATTTCGATCAGAAATACTGTTATTTTGAGGTAAGGGATGTTATTTTCTTCTTAAATGATATTATTTTCTTCAATACCATTATGCCGAAATATTGATTTGAACTTTTTATCAAATTTAGAATTTTTTGTGTCGGGGTTACTATTCACGTATACGATACTATTCACGTATACGGAACTATTCACGAATACAGTACTATTCACCGAAAAATGAAATTTTCTCCTTTTTGTCCAATATGTCTATTATGGTTACTATATTTGATTGTATCCAAGTTTTGCCCTTTATTTTTGAATTCTGTTTCACAATTGGTTATTATGGAGTATTATTGAACTTGGATAAACTGTAGTACGAATCCTTAATATTTGTTCTTTTGTCTCACTAGATTCGTTTTCTTTAAGATATTTTTCATCATCCTCAGTCCTAAATGATGATATTACTGAATATCTTTGGCCTGTAGTGCAAAGATGAATGATTAACTAATGAATATCTTTGGCCCGTAGTGCAAAGATGAACATGTGTTTAGCTGAACATGACCAACTGGTGATACAAATGAATATCTTTGGCATGTAGTGCAAAGATGAATATTTGATTCAAGATGTATATTGATTGATGTTACAGGGATAAAATATCGTTGATGGACTTTTAAATCTTAGAAGATAGTAGAATTTATTCTCTACTTGAATCTTCTAATGGATCGTTGTTTCTGCTGCAGTTGTTGATCTAAAACTTGTTGTCTATTATATTTTATTAGATTTTTTCCTATTGAAGACTAATGATAAGTTGTTATATATTATCTTAGTCATAATATTCTTTACTCGACTAGTTGAGCTCACCCTTTTCATTTTTGTTCTATTTTTCTCAGGAGGCGAGAATATAGCGGGAACTAGTCGGGGTGTGGAGTGATGTTTCCAGTTAGTTGTGTTAGCAGTCCTCACTATTTTATAAAATAGTGTTTCAATAATTATAATGAGGACTTATTTGAGTGTGGATATTGTCTAGAAGACAATATTTGTATTTAAACTCACTGTATTTGTGTTGTCGTAATTTGCACGATAATTATTTTAATGAAGTTGTATTTATTTTTGTACCATGTATTTGGCGACTCAGAATGGGTGATGTATAACTATTTCGGGGGCGTCACAATTAGTGTCAGAGCTTAGGGATATGGTCTCTGGCGGAGATCGGGGAATAGAACTAGGAGGGGAGGGACGAGTAAATCCTTCGCTAGTATGTCCTACCTAAGCTTATTTGTTGGTCGGTCATAATATAGGGATATTATGTGATATGTTAATTTATTTAATTAACCCTTGTTTTGTGGCAGTATTTAAGACTGGCAACTGAGAACGTTAACAATGGAGTAAATAAGATCGTGGAGACACCTTTGATCACCACCCAGGGGAACGTGCAACAAGAAGGCAATATTCCTCCTATAAACAACACTACCGAACAAATGATGAATGATGGGATGTTTAGAAGTTTTTTGCAGTTCATGCAAAATCAGACGAGGGAGACTCGTGTACAAAATACGGGTGGAAATGATAGCAACGCGCGGTTTGTCCCAGCCAAGCAGTTTAAAGAGTTGGGACCACCAGAATTCTGGGGAAAGCCGGATCCAATTAAGGCGGAAACGTGGGTCAAACAAATTACCAAGATATTCGATGTCTTGGGATGCACGGAAGAACAGAAGGTTCCATTCGCCACCTTTATGTTCTGTGGTGAGGCAGATTACTGGTGGAAATCTGTGAAGCGTACCCAGCCTGCCGCACTCAGCATGTCTTGGAAAACGTTTCAGAAGCTGTTCAATGATAAGTACTTTCCTGAAAGTATTCGTCATATGAAGGAGGTATAGTTTATCAGACTAGAATAAAAAAACATGACTGTGTCTCAGTACAAGGCAACGTTCGCGGAGTTATCTAGGTTTGCACCTCATTTGGTGGAAAACGAGCAACGTATGACGAGGATGTTTCTGAGAGGTCTAAAACCCGAGATTCGACAATATCTTATCTCTCATAAATTTTCTTTATATTCAAATGTTGTAAACAGGGCTCAATTATTAGAGCGAGATAATGAGTATGTTCAACCAAGGGACCACAACTAGGGTCATACCCGTGGCAGCAGTTATCGGAGCAATGACAACCAGCAGGGAGGAAAACATTCGGACAAAAGCGGTAACTATTCTGGTGGTAATCGTGGCCGTGACAATAGAAGGAGCGAGTCGAGAGGAGATTTCAAAAAGAGAAGGTACAACAATGATAACGTGAAGACGTCAACACAAACATCAACTAGGGGAGGAGAACGAGCACCGGTCGTTTGTTACAAATACGGGAAAGAGGGACATATCAGCCCAAACTGCCCACAACAATCCAAGGTGTGTTATAACTGTGAAAAATGTCATATACCTAGAGATTGTCTTGTAGCGAAACCAAGTCCAGCGGGAATGGTGACTCCGAAGGCTGTTCCGGAAAAGTCAAAGTCAGTGGTTCCTGGTAGAGCATTTGGCGTAACTAGTCAAAATGCGAGGAACCCAAACGAGGTGATCACGGGTAAGCTAATCATAAATTCTTGCGAAATTTATACCTTACTAGATACCGGTTCTACCCATTCATTTATTTCTCCTGCTTGTGCTCAACGTTTAAACTTGACTCCGGAGAAATTAGACTTTGACTTATTTGTAGAGACTCTGTTAGGAGAAACCTTCATTACATCCACTGTTTATAAATCTTGTTTGATCCAAGTTAGCACCATCACATTACCTGTTGACCTTTTCTCTTTAAAGATACTTGCATTTGACGTGATTTTAGGGAATTATTGGTTAACTACTCATCATGCCAAAATTGATTATTTTTGTAAGGTTGTTAGTTTTCATATTCTTAACCAACCTGCTATGCGAATTCAAGCAACCAAATCACTAAAATCAATCACTGTCATATCAAGCATAAAGCCATTCGTTTATTGAAAAATAGATATCAAGCTTTCTTAGCCCATGTTATGGATTTGAACAAAAACACGTCAGATTTGAATAATATTTATGTTGTTAGTGAATTTCCTGACGTATTTCCTAAAGAACTTGCTGGTCTACCCCCAGAACGTGAAGTTGAATTCTTTATTGACCTTGAACCTGGTATAAAGCCTGTTTCTAAAACCCCATATCGAATGACTTCTATTGAACTTCAGGAGTTAAAGGTCCAACTACAAGAGTTGTTGGACATCGGTTTCATTCGTCCTAGTACATCTCCTTGGGGTGTTCCTGTTTTATTCGTAAAGAAAAAAGACGGGAGTATGCGACTTTGTATTGACTATCGAGAATTGAACCATGTCACCATCAAGAATAGGTATCCGCTACCTCGTATTGATGACCTGTTCGACTAGTTGCAATGAGCACAATTCTTTTCAAAGATCGATCTTCGTTGTGGATATCATCAGCTGAAGATTAAAACTGAGGATATTCCGAAAACTGCCTTTAGAACTCGGTACGGGCATTATGAATTCGTAGTCATGTCTTTTGGATTGACTAATGCTCCTGCTGCTTTCATGGATATGATAAACCGAGTATTTAAGGAATATTTGGATCAGTTCGTTGTTGTCTTTATTGATGACATCCTCATCTATTTCAAAAGTCGTGAAGATCATGAGCACCATTTAAAGATGGTACTCCAAAGGCTTCGCGACAACAAGCTATATGCCAAGCTGAAGAAATGCGAGTTCTGGCTTGAGGAAGTAGCATTCCTTGGGCACGTGGTGTCAAAACATTGAGTATCTGTAGACGTAGCGAAGATTGAAGCAATCCAAAGTTGGGAGAAACCGAAGTCGCTGACCGAAGTACGTAGTTTTCTGGGCTTAGCTGGTTATTATCGGAGATTTGTGGAAGAATTTTCTCGAATCGCTACTCCGTTAACTCAGCTGACTCGAAAAGATACAAAATTTGTATGGAGCGAGGAATGCAAGAAGGGTTTCCAAGAGCTCAAGAGGAGACTCATTTCGGCACCTGTTCTGACAATACCATCTGGTTCGAATGGATTTGTTATCTACAGCGATGCTTCAGGCAAAGGGTTAGGATATGTTCTCATGCAACATGGGAAAGTCATAGCCTATGCCTCGCGACAACTCAAAGAATATGAGAGGAATTATCCTACTCATAATCTAGAGTTGGCAGTAGTTGTTTTCATGCTAAAGATCTGGAGGCATTATCTATATGGGGAGAAAATGGAGATCTATACGGATCATAAAAGCCTCAAATATTTTTTCACCCAAAAGGAACTCAACATGCGACAACGACATTGACTTGAGCTGTTGAAAGATTACGATCATACCATCCAATATCATCCTGGAAAAGCAAACGTGGTAGTTGACGTGTGACGAACGAGATTTTTGTAAATTAATTTTAATATTTATTGAATTAAATAAATATTTTTCGATGATTTAATTATTGGATTAAATAATTATTTGATGCAATTGTGGTAGATTAATTTAATTATGTGTTACATTTATTAAATTAATGTAGAGAATAATTATTATTCAAATATGTAATTATGTGAGCTTATCGAATTAAATGAAATATTTAATTAAGCATGATGTTATTTAATTAATTTAATTATTAATTAGAGAGTTAATAATTTGACATTATTTATTAATGAGAAAATTAATAATGTGACTATGTGAAATTATGAGAAATTATTATATTTTATTTAAAATAAATTAAATAAGATATTGATTTATTTTATGAAGGAGTGTGACATTAATTAAAACTATATGATAAAACTTTATTAAATTAAATGGTTTTTAAATCTATTTTGCTAGCCAAACAAGGCCCTATGGGGAGTTGGAGCAGTTACCCATTATTGGGTTAACTGACCACTCAGTGCGTCAGTTCTCTTATTATATCATACGTCTTCTTTTCTTTCTTCATTTTTCCGAAGTCTAGAAAAGTAGAAACAGAGAGAGTTTCAGAGAGAGATTGAGAAGTGTTGAGAAAGAATTTTGATTGAAGAAGAGTTGAGAAGAAATTATTCCCTACTAATCTATACATATTCTCAGGGTAATCTCCTCTTCCCAAATTCTAAATTTTACGTCATTAGTTTTTATAAAAATGACTTTCATACAGTTTGTAAAATCTCTGTAATTGAGAAAGGGTTTGATTATGAGTTTATATATGGGTTAAGATGTATCAAATTGTATTTGATTATATATATTATGTGAATTATCATGTCATCAGTTTCATAATACTATGAATTGCTATTTCAAAAATTTACAGAGTATATGGGTTTTGGCCTTATGGCCTTATACGTGATATTTTATGTATTGATCGTATGTTATCTCTAAATTTTACACTCGTATATTATTATGCATGTTGATACGAAGAGACCAAAGTTTAAATAAACGGATTCGGTGTTATAACGAATCCGTAGTGAAAATTTTCATGTTTTATTTTCAAAACTTTCAAGAACATCAAGAACAGTGAAAGTAAATGTGTTGATTTTGCAAATTATGTGTTGTAACTTGTTAAAAATCATGCTAGATGGGTTAAGTAATGATTATATATGTATTACAATGATTGGGTATGTAACACCCCCTTTCCAAAATAGAAAGAGAGGTTACTCAAAACATAACAAAACTGATGAATTTAATAGCAAGGCTCTAATCCACAAAAGAATAGTCTTAAACTAATTAAATGTCTTAAGATAAACCATAATAAATGCCACATTGGCTCAAACCACAACCTGAAATAACTATTACAACTCCAAATAAATCAATGTATCATAACCTAACAAAATATATCAAAACTATTGGATAGAAGGGAGCTCTCATCACACTTGCCCTTGATTCCCCTGATTACCTGCCGGAAGAAAAACACAGTGTGAGTCAAATGCCCAGTACGGATATAGAATACAAAATAGAGAACTGAATTAACTAACTCAATTAATGAACTGAACTGAAACGAAACGAACAAAACTAACACAATGAGATAATAGGCTGAAATCAAATGGCTAAGTGTTATTTCATACCGAGCTCAAAATAAAATAGAAATATACCTTGCCACACAGACAAGTCAAATAATGCCACATAGGCAAATTAAATAATGCCACACAGGCAAGTCACATACATTGGACCGCGAATCCAATGCATGTAAAATCGGAAGGCGTGTTTGGCACAAACATCACCAATCCGCAGAACAGAACAGAACAGAAAACTAAGGTCGACCCATACGCCTCCCACAACAAAACACCAAATGGCCAACTCCCACCGGAGCACAAAACGGAGACGCCGTGGACTGATCACACCGCCACGGAAGGTGTCATGCCTCGGTGCCAAGAGGACATGCCAGTGGTACCCCCACAGGTGGTTATAGCTTAGGTATACCCTACGGTATCCTAACAAAATATAATGTCACAACACATGCGACACAACAAAGGGGTTCTAACATGTACATGTTAAACTGAAATGAAATATCAACACAAGGTCTCCAAATATATTAACATGTACTTTCTACAAAGATCGAAATAAATATAAACCATGACACACTAGATCAAAGAGTACAAATATTAGTTTCAAATACTAATGCCAAAAAGAAACATTCTCACGAATTTAAGAAGAAACAATTATGAGGGACAAAACTAAATTTCGAAACGAATAACGAAATGAACAACTTAACAATAAAAGAGTCTCGCTGAAAGAGTACGGAATCCGTACCTGGATTAAGTAATGTAATACCCAAAGTTTATACTCCAAATTTGACTCGTTAAATTCCCTCCGTCCGATCTAATAATAAAATAAAATTTTATTATAATCTAATCATTACTAACATAATATTTAATTTTATTAAGTAAATTTATAACTTTATTATTAGAACTAATTAATTTATGTACTAATTAAATTTTCAATTTAAATAAAAAAAATATATATTGGTAATATAAAATAAATAACATAATATATATACTGTACTAACTATATATATATATATATATATATATATATATATATATATATATATATATATATATATATATATATACTATACAGCATCCACGCAGCAACATGATTAATTTTTATTTATTTATTTATTTTTATTGTTTTATTTTTTTTTATACAGCAGCAGGTTCAATAACTTAAAAAAAATAATAATAATAATCCTCACAAGTGTACTATAGCTACATGGCTCACAGGCTCAGTCCACTGCAATCACAAATTATATATATACAATTGATACATCAAATACCTCTCTCAGGCAATCTTTTACAATAGTACAAGAGATGCACGATTTACAAAGTAAAAAAAAAATTCATTCTCAGATATCATTGATTTAAAATTGTAGAAGACCCACATATATATCAGCAACTTACAGTCCAATCTCTCTTTTTCCTTCTCTTTGCAGCGGCGGTCTCTTCTTCTTTTCTTTCTGATTTGTAGCGCATATATGATTAGGTTTTAGTATCTATTTATTTATTAATTATCTTATTTATTCTCCTAATTGTAATAAAATTAATATTACCCACATTTAATTAAATTAAATCCAAATAAATTTTAAGGCCCAAATTGTACTAAATTAATTTACCCATCTCTTATTGATATTTATTAGCCCACACAAATTAAATAACTAGTTTGACCCAAAATAAATAACAAGGTCCAATTAATATGTTTTAAAACAAAGAAATTTTTATTATTCAATTTTTATTTATTTATAAATTTTTTTTACCGGGTATTACAGGGAAAGTCTAAATTCGTATAAAATTACTAATTGGAAGTTATGGCCATATTCATGTATAATTTTACGCGTGATTAATTTTTGGCCTAATTTGGACTTATTATGTTCGCGAACTGCAGAACTACAGAAATTGCAAAAAATGAGCCTGGGTAACCCCGGCCCCGGCGAGCGTTACCAAACTAAATTACCCCGCCCCGACGGTAAAATAAAATAAAAATAAATAAATAAAAATAAATAAATAAATATTTGATGAAAATTATTATTAAAATATTTATAAAATAAATTAAATATTTTAATTGAGATATTTATGGAATAAAATAAATATTCGATAAAAATTATTATTAAAATATTTATAAAATAAATTAAATATTTTAATTGAGATATTATGGAATAAAATAAATATTCGATGAAAATTATTATTAAAATATTTATAAAATAAAGTAAATATTTTAATTGAGATATTTATGGAATAAAATAAATATTCGATGAAAATTATTATTAAAATATTTATAAAATAAAGTAAATATTTTAATTGAGATATTTATGGAATAAAATAAATATTCGATAAAAATTATTATTAAAATATTTATAAAATAAAGTAAATATTTTAATTGAGATATTTATGGAATAAAATAAATATTCGATGGAAATTATAAAATAAAATAAAATTTATTTGAGTGTAATAATAGTAAGAGAATGAAAATATTCTAATTTAAGGGTAATGATTTGTTAAATAAAGTGGAGTTTATATTAAATAATTAAGTGAAAATATAACTAATGAATGTCGTGAATACATATGATATGTGTGTAGGATTTGTGGTGAATGGAAGTAGTAATCATTTAGCCTACGCACGAGGCAAGTTTCCTAACCCTACTTGTCATTATTGTTCAAGATTATTATTTACCTCGAGTAAATTATCATTACTATTATTCAAGTTCAAATGTTATATTATTTTTTTTCAAAGCATGATTCAGTTATACAATAGTTGTCCTATTGTATACTTCTTGAGATTATTATTCAAATTGAATATCATTATTGTTGAACCTTATTATACTAGTGAACTTTATTGATTCAACTAGTCCTTAGTTGATGAACGTTCTAAATTTCAGAACCCTTATTGAATTATCCAAACCAAACTTCCTTTGGTGCGGACTCGAATGTCAAACTGAGATGAATAACCCTGCAAAGGGATTTACTTATGTGTTAGCGTTAAGATATTGTGCACAGTATGGTACTAAGGGCTGATCCCCCTAAGTACGAGAAGAAAGGTCCATAGTCTTATGACTGTTAAAGGTTTCAAGTATAACCCTTGATAACCTAGGACATAGTTCAAGGTCTTATGACCCTCCGAAATCTTTTGATTCTTGTTATTCATTCTTGATTCAAAAGTTGAGCTTTTATTTCAGATATCTTTGATTTACTTGTATGTTATTATATTGTTATTTCATTTTTATACTTGTGGGCAATCATGCTCACTCTTGCGTTATAATAACATTGCAGTTAAGAACGAAAGAACCGACGAACCTTCCACTAGTAAAGGCAAGGGCAAAATTAGAAAGTGTTGAAGACTTGTTATTTTATTGATGATGTATTTATGTTAGGCTTGAGTTAATGATGTTGTTTAAGACTTATTGTTTATATTTTCGCACAGATGTTTAAGGTTAATTCAACCTGGGATTATGTTTATGATTCAGATGTTGTAACCCTATAAGGGGAAGATTTTTATTTCTATCTATTGCATGGTTTGCATTTATTATGGGTAGATAGATAGATGATATTTGTACAGTGAACACCAAATCCCGTGGAATGGAAGTACCTGAATTTGGGAGTGTCACATGACGCATTGAGTAGAAGATCGTATGTAGGTATAAATGTGATGTTGTTAACGCAAAGACCCATTTTGTATGACTTGCAAAGAATGGAGATAGAGGTAAAGGCTCCAAGTACCCACGTGATGATATCAAATATACGAGTAGAACCAACTTTAATCGATAAAGTTAAAGCTGTTCAATCTACGGACCTGGAGCTGATGCGTATGAAGAAGAAAGTGCAAGAAGGTGCTATTCCATAAGCAAGAATCGATGAAGAATGAATACTTAGAGTCAACTCCAGACTTTGTGTTCCTAACGACTCGGATTTGAAGTACAAGATCGTGATGGAGGCACACACCACACCATTTGCAATCCATCTAGGGAGTACCAAAATGTATCATGATCTTCGACATACATTTTGGTGGAACAATATGAAGAGAGAGATCGCGGAGTTTATCTCGAGGTGTTTAACTTGCCAACGAGTAAAGGCCGAGCATCAAGTGCCAAAAGGTTCATTGCAACCACTTGAGATTCTGAAATGGAAGTGGTAACACATTACCATAGATTTCGTTATGGGTCTTCCCAAGGTTTCTCAAGGTATAGATACGATTTGAGTTATTGTTGATAGATTAACCAAGTCTGCTCATTTCTTGCCTATAAGTGCGATTTATTCCCTTGAACGTCTTGCTCGTATGTACGTGAATGAGATTGTGAGATTGCATGGCATGCCAGTATCCATAGTTTCGAATCGTGACCCAAGATTCACTTCACGATTTTGGGTTATCTTGCAGAAAGTTATGGGCACGGATTTACGATTCAGTTCAACATACCATCCTCAAACGGACGGGCAATCAGAAAGGACTATTCAAACTCTTGAAGATCTATTAAGACTCTGTATCCTAGATTTTAAAGGGAGTTGGGATAAGTACCTACCATTGGTGGAATTCTCCTACAACAACAGTTATCAGACAAGTATAGGTGTGGCTCCATTTGAAGCATTGTATGAATGAAAGTGTCGCTTCCAGTATGCTGGGATGAGGTAGGAGAAGCAACATTATTGGGACCAGAATTGGTACGCATAACTATAGAAAATATCCAAACGATCCGATAACGTATACAAACGGCACATGATCAACAAAAGAGTTATGCAGATCTTCATCGAAAGGACGTGAAATTTAATATTGAGAATCATGTATTATTACGTATTGCTCCATGGAAGGTAGTTACAAGACTTGGAAAGAGAGGAAAGCTCAATCCAAGATTTGTTGGTCCATTTGAAATTCTTGACCGAATAGGAAATGTGGCCTATAGACTCACATTATCTCTAAGCATGTCTCATGTTCATAATATTTTTCACATATCTATGCTTCGTAAATATGTGAAGGAACCAAACCACATTATTAAGTTAGAACCAGACGAGATAGCCGAAGACTTAACGTACGAGGAGGTACCTGTCAAGATCTTGGATAGGAAAGAACATGTCCTACGCACAAAGGTCATACCACAAGTCAATTTTTTGTGGAGGAACCATGCTATTGAGGAAATGACCTAGGAGTTGGAAATGGAAATGAAGGCGAGGTATCCTCACCTTTTCGAAACACCAGGTACGTACGTCAATTTCGAAAATGAAATTTCATAAGGAGGGGAGGTTGTAAGACCCCAACTTATTATTAAATGAAATTAAATTTTCTCTATTTATTATTTTAAAATAGTAAGGGTTGATTTGGTTAATGTGGTTAGTTATGGGTAAAATGTGCAAATATTTTAAATAAGCAAGTGGTTATAAAATATTTATTTTTGTCGGTGAATATTCATTTGGTCGTGGAATATTCTTGTTGTCGAGGAATATTCGTACGACGGCGCAGCCTTGTGTGCGCCCCATAACGGAAAGCGATTGGATGAAGAAAACGACAAGTACAAGTTGTTTATAATTAACGGCGTAGTTGTTACCGTTAATACTGTTAGAATACCCGGTAGTTAAAACACAGTAGCACACGGTATTGCACCAATTATTGATTCTTACGTAAGAAGGCACTACTCAATAATTATTACAGTAATTACTGTTCAATATTTTATTTTATTGATTCAATAATTGCTACGTTGATATTTTATATTATTGTTATTTCAATAATTGTCACTACACAGTATTTTCCATTATCAGATCAATAAATCATATTATTTGAATAATATTATTAGATAATATTATTGGCAATGTCTAAAAAGTTCTGTCTAAGGAGAGGTTTGGTCATCTAATTGCGCGTCAGTAAGGAGAAATCCTTATTGGAAAGCCCTTTCTTTCATGGGAACGGCCTAGTTGTCATAATTGCGATTCTGTAATATTATTTATGAATAATTAATTATTGATTTATATAATTAGAAAATATTTATTTGATGTGGATATAAATGATGGATTTATTTATGTGGTTATAAATGAAGGAGTTAGTGTTGAGGTGTTTTATTAGTATTTTATCGGAATGGAGGTATTAAAAATCAAATCAGTGTTCTTAAAGCTCTATTGCGTGAGTTATAATTTTAATCTGACTGTTGGATCGTGGGGATTTTTGGATATGTTATACATATATAAGTTGAGTATATGTCCACAAATTTTGAACCGTTAAAAATTAACACATGATTTGTTATGAATTTTAAGAAGTGTTAAAAATCATCCGTTTGTGGGTTTCAGATATTTTCTGTCTGAAATTTAGAAAAACTTAAAGCAAAGTTGTAGAGAATTTGATTTCGTGTGGAATGGACATAAAATTCATATTTTTTTGATAAACGGACTATTTATTATGAATTACTGAAGTTTCGAAAAATAAAATAATTTTTATTAAAATTGGGTGGGATCCACTTTTGTTTTAAACATGTGGGCTGCCAAAAATTTTTAGACTTGGCATGCTTGATGGCTGGTCTTGGTAGGTGGCATGGAAGGAAGAAATATATATTATATTTTATTATTTTAGTCTCCTTTGGCGTTCTAGCATTTTGTTATAAATAAGCGCTTAAGTTAGAATTGAAAATTACACCAAAAACAAATTTTCTTTCTCTCTATATTGTCGAGTATATTTTAGTGAGTATTTATATACTTTGAGAGTTGCTATTCAGTGCAAGCTTCATTCAGCTTTACATCTGATATTTCGATCAGAAGTACTGCTATTTTGAGATAAGGGATGTTATTTTCTTCTTAAATGATATTATTTTCTTCAATATCATTATGCCGAAATATTAGTTTGAACTTTTTATCAAATTTAGAACTTTTTGTGTCGTGGTTACTTTTCACGTATACGGCACTATTCACGAATACATCACTATTCATCGAAAAATAAATTTTTTTCCTTTTTATCAAAAATATCTATTATGGTTACTATCTTTGATTGTATCCATATTTTGATCTTTATTTTTGAATTCTGTTTCATAATTAGTTATTATGGAGTATTATTGAACTTGGATAAACTGTAGTACGAATCCTTAATATTTGTTCTTTTGTCTCACTGGATTCGTTTTCTTTAAGATATTTTTTATCATCCTCAGTCCTAAATGATGATATTACTGAATATTTTTGGCCTGTAGTGCAAAGATGAATGATTAACTGATGAATATCTTTGGCCCGTAGTGCAAAGATGAACATGTGTTTAGCTGAACATGACCAACTGGTGATACAAATGAATATCTTTGGCATGTAGTGCAAAGATGAATATTTGATTCAAGATGTATATTGATTGATGTTACAGGGATAAAATATCGTTGATGGACTTTTAAATCTTAGAAGATAGTAGAATTTATTCTCTACTTGAATCTTCTAATGGATCGTTGTTTCTGCTGCAGTTGTTGATCTAAAACTTGTTGTCTATTATATTTTATTAGATTTTTTCCTATTGAAGACTAATGATAAGTTGTTATATATTATCTTAGTCATAATATTCTTTACTCGACTAGTTGAGCTCACCCTTTTCATTTTTGTTCTATTTTTCTCAGGAGGCGAGAATATAGCGGGAATTAGTCGGGGTGTGGAGTGATGTTTCCAGTTAGTTATGTTAGCAGTCCTCACTATTTTATAAAATAGTGTTTCAATAATTATAATGAGGACTTATTTGAGTGTGGATATTGTCTAGAAGACAATATTTGTATTTAAACTCACAGTATTTGTGTTGTCGTATTTTGCACGACAATTATTTTAATGAAGTTGTATTTGTTTCTGTACCATATATTTGGCGACTTAGAATGGGTGATGTATACCTATTTTGGGGGCATCACATAGTAGACCTCACTATTTTATAAAATAGTATGATAATAATTGTAATGATGACTCCATTTGAGTTTGGATATTATTTTCGAGACAATATTCGTGTTAAAACTCTCAGTTATGTTTTTATTATATTGTATAAATGAAGTTGTATTTAAATTATGTACCATGTATTTTATGACTCAGAATGGGTTGTGTATACCTATTTTGGAGGCGTCACAGTTGGTATCAAAGTTTAGGGATATGATCCCTGGCTGAGATGTGAAACTAGAACTAGGAGGCGAGAGACGGGTAAATCTTTCGCTAGTATGACCTACCTAAGCTTATTTGATATTTAATTGGTTAGTCAGAATATAGGGATAATATGTGGCATGTCAATTAACCCTTATTTTGTGGCAGTGTTTAAAAATGACATTTGAAAATGTTGAGATAAACAATGGAGCACATGAGACCGTTGAGTCACTGATGATCCATACCAAGGATAATGTGCATCGGGAAGGTAATAATCCTCATGTAAACAATAACACCGACCAAATGATGAATGATGTGATGTTTAGGAGCTTTCTGCAATTCATGCAACATCGGGCGAGAGAGACTCCTGGCAACTCACGGATGGCCACTCTAACGCCTCCAAATCTGGGTACTTGAAACCCGAACTCGGTGCTTCACGATACCATTTCTATGAGCGGAATAATACTAATAATAATAACAATAATATAAATATCAAGCTTAATTTACATATGCATCAGAGTCTTCTCCCAAGTACGCGACCTTTAAACATTCATTATAATACATAATACTTGCCTGTTCTGCTGCTTATAATACTCAACTTAGTTTTATCTCCTATATCACAACCTATCATTAATAAGATCATTTATTCGATTAGAATAATTTATTATATCACATAGTACTGCTTATTGCAGTCAACACATAACCTAATCACACTGTCACACTTGTTTAACAGTTATTGAATCACAAACGAACACGTATCTAATCAAATTATCTAAGTCCATGTCAATTTCTGAAACATGTCGGTGTACTGACGGCTCTATCGGATAATTATCGAGTCCAAGACTCTATCCTGTAGCTCAATAACTGTATTTATCAGTCATACTATTTTTAAATGACTTATAATAATTTTTAAACATTTATTATAATTTATCATAAATTTTCAAACTCCAGAATCATTATTAAATAATTTAAATATTAAATAATTCTATTATCATTAATATTTAATTAATATTAAACTATTAATGAAACCATTACCAAAATATTAAAGTTATTTATAATAACTCAAAATATTTTTAAAATATTTATATTGCCTTTAAATGATTTTTAAAATATTTAAAATTATTTTTAAATAATTATCATTAATATTTAAATATTAATGTACTATTCCTCAAAATATTAAAAGTCATTAAGTATAAATTAAAATATTGTTAATTCATTTATATTCTTTTTAAATTAATAAAACTATTTTAAAACTATTTATTTAATATAATTATTAAATAAAGTTAATATCATTAATATTAAATTAATGTCATTAATGTTAACTTATTAATGAAATTATCCTTTAAATATTAAAAGTTATATTTTATAACTTAAAATAACTTTAAACACTTTATTTTCATTTAAAATGATTTTTATAATATTAAAAACATTTTTAAACTAATTTATTTAATATAATTATTAAATAAAATTAATATCATTAATTATAATTAATTAATGAAATTTACCTTTAAATATTGAAAGTTATATTTTATAACTTAAAATATTTTTAAAATCTTTATTTTCATTTAAAATAATTTTTTTAATATTAAAATTATTTTTAAATTAATTTAGTTAATATAATTATTAAATAAGTCTAATATTATTAATATTAAATTAATTAATAAAATTTATATTTAAATATTGAAAGTTATATTTTATAACTTAAAATATTTTTAAATATCTTATTATTATTTAAAATGATTTTTAATATAATAAAATCATTTTTAATTAATTAATTTAATTCATTTATTAAATAACTCAATTATCATTAATATTAATGTATTAATGAATTTCATCACAAAATATTAAAAGTCATTAAAAATAACTTAAAATATTTTCTTATATCATAATATAATTTTAAATAATTTTTCAGGTTTTAAAATTATTTTTAAATAATTTATTTAATATAATAATTAGATAAATTAAATACCTTTAATATTTCAAAAATATTAATTATTTATGAAATATATTAAAAATTATTAAAAACTAATTTTCAGACTTTAAAATAATTTTTAATAATTAAAAACTAATTTTATATAATTATTTAATAAAAATAATAATTTCAGAAATTAAGTGTCGCTAAAGCCTATAGCGACAGAACCGTCGCTATAGGTGTTCTTCATGTTCTTGGCCAAACTTAGAACATTAATGTTAGTTACCGAGTGGACATGTTTGACCATATATATTTGCCAGATCTTGATGTTTGAGGGAATGTTTCTGGTCAGATCGTCTAGTACAAATGCAACACTACAAGACCCAACAAGAAACATGATCAAACAACATCACAATAAGTAGATATAAGCCTTCAAAGTGGTTGTCAGAGCTGTTCTTCATTTCTGGGTTTGCCCAGAAATGAAGAACAGTTCGACTGTTCTCATATTTGGGCTTCCACAACTTGAAATCCTGGTAATGTTTAAGTGATCTAAGAATTGCAGATAAGATCCGGTCAAACTATGTCAGGCAACATATTCATATGTTTTATGGGTTACCCAAAAAACAGAAAGTGTGTTCGTCTTGGCTAGTTTGACCGACTGCTAAGTCCAATCTGTTTAACATTTAGGTGATCTGATGGCATGAACATATAATACATATACCCATCTACAACTTAGATACAAGAACAACATCAAAACAACTAACAACAGAAAGATCTGGGCGTTAGAAAAAGTTGTCAGACTGTTTCTGGGTTACCAAGAAACGCCCAATCATGGCCGGTCAACGGCTTTTGACCATCAATAATTTGCAGTCTAGACCAGATCTAAGCCTGATTCTTGATCCAGATCAAAGACCACATATCAGATTACCTATGTAAACCTTTAAACAACAGAACTAAGATCAGACAAGAATCTAAAGGCACTAACATTCGTTGTCAGACTATAAAACCAAATTTTTCCAGATTTTGTAAAACTTTAAATTCGAGCCACTAGATGTTATAGATCTAACATCTAGCAACCCAGATCATCATTATACACTATATATAACATTTTTAACACAAAAAAATTAACATCTAACAACAGATCAAAGGTCAGATTTCTAGTTAGGGTTTATACCTCACTTTGAAATTTTTTTGATTCTAGCTTCTGATTTGGTTAAAGGTGATCGTGGGGCTTGGTTTGTGACTGATTGATGAAGGAAATTTCAGAGGTTTTAGAGAGAGAAGCTCAAGGATATGTGTTGTGCAAAAATAAGCTACCAAATGACATTTTCTCTCTCCCAATCTATATATATGTTGATATACAATGGATTTGGCTGAGATCTAGAGCTGATATGCTGGAGATTTAATATCACAATGTCAACATATTAGGTCACCAACTCCTTATTTGGTTAGATACACAAGTAACATAATAAAAAATTTGAGAAAAGGGTATTTTGGTCATTAGACTTGTAACTTTAATGGCACTTTGGTCATTTGGCAAACCCTTAAGGTTTGACCCTTAGGGTTTAACCCTAAGATTTAGCACAAAATTGAATTTTTAGGTTTTTAAATAGGGTTTACAATAAACATAAAAGTTAGTTTCTTAAAAATGAAATTAGGGTTTCTTTAATTAACCTAGGTTTTCTAATTCCACTATACAAGAACATTATGGTTTAATTATTTACTAATTATAATTAACTGTGCTAATTTTAGCAATTAGGGCTCTAATTTTGATAATTAGGGTTACCAAATCATAACTAGGATTTCTAAAAATTAGGATTTCTAAATATTAACTAGGGTTTCACTAATTAATATTAAATTCTATAATACTTAACCTTAACCATAATAACACAGTTACATAACTGTCTTAAATTTCCCATTTGAATTACAAAATAGGGTTAAACAAATTAATGCTAGGGTTTTGACATTATACACCATAATTGTCTAACCATTATCAATACGTACATACGGTACATATCATAGCACTGAAAAATCAAAATATAATTAATATTATATTATTATTCTCATGCCTTGATCAAAATCTAAAATTAGGGTTTGGATTCCATATCTGATTTATCTTACATAAATGACATTATTAATTAAGTAAGAAAAATAATTAACTTAACTAATATGAAATAATTCCATATAATAAGGTAAAATAATTATTGTAATTATTCTATAATCATTACATATATTATTTAAATAATATATAATTATATTTTCATGAAAAATAAATAATAAAAATATTTCTACTATAAAATTAATTATTATAAGAATATACTTTATAATAATCAATAATTATGAAATAAAATTATTTATAATTATTAATGTAATAAATATATTTTTATTTATCACATAAATACATACGCTTTATCTTGTACAAATCCTTATCTTAAAAAAAAAATAAAATAAATTTATACGCAAAATTTCTGATTTAATTATATAAAAAATATCGGGTTGTTACATTCGCTAAGCAATTGAAGGAGCTGGGACCACCAAAGTTATTTGGAAAGCCAGAACCACTTAAGGCAGAGACGTGAATTAAGCAAATCACCAAGATATTTGATGTCTTGGGTTGCTCCGAGGAGCAAAAGGTTCCCTTTGCCACATTCATGTTGTGAGGAGAGGCAGATCATTAGTGGAAATCTGTAAAGCGTACTCAACCTGCCGCACTGAAGATGTCATGGGAGACGTTCCAAGAACTGTTCAACGACAAGTACTTTTCCGAAAGTATTTGTCACATGAAGGAGGTGGAATTTATCAAGCTGGAACAAAATAATATGATTGTGTCACAATATGAGGCTAAGTTTGCCGAGTTATCCCGGTTTGCATCCCATTTGGTTGATAATGAGGAGCGAATGACGCGAATATTTCTGTGAGGTTTGAAACCCAAAATACGTCAATACCTCATTTCTCACAAACTTTGCTTGTATTTAGAATGTGTGAATAGGGCTCAATTATTAGAGCGCGATTATGAGTCAGCCCAACCAAAAGATAGCAGCCAGCAAAACAATAATACCAGTGGTAGCAGTCATCGAAGCGGTGACAACAAACGTGGAGGAAATTAGCATGCCATAAATCGTAACTACTTCGGTGGTAGTCTTGGCCAAGACGATAAAAGTGGAAATTTCAATAAGAGGAGATTCAATAATGATGGAAAGACGTCAGCACTAGCACCCATTGTTAATGAAGGAGATTGACCACCGATCGTATGCTACAAATGCGGAGGGGAGGGACACATCAGTCCAAACTGTACGCTGCAACCCAAAGTGTGTTACAATTACGGAAAGGAATGTCATTTAGCTCGATTTTGTCTTGCAGCGAAGTCAAGTCTAGCTGTGACGATGACACCAAAGGCTGTCCCAGACAAGTTAAAGCCTGTAGTTCAAGGGAGAGCGTTTGTCGTGACCTCCTAAAAAGCGAGGAACCCGAATGAAGTTATCATGGGTAAGCTAATCATAAACTCTTGCGAGGTAGACCTTATTTGATACCGGTTCTACCCATTCTTTTATTTCACCTACTTGCGCTCAATGTTTAAATTTGACTCCAGAGAAATTAGACTTTGAATTATCTGTTGAAACTCCACTGGGAGAAACCTTCATTACATCCACTGTTTATAAATATTGTTTGATTCAAATAGGCACCCTCACATCACATTACCTGTCGATCTTATCTCTTTGAAAATACTTGCATTTGATGTGATTTTAGGGATTGATTAGTTAACTACTCATCATGCTAAAATTGATTATTTTTGTAAGGTTGTTAGCTTTTATATTCCTAACCGACCTATTATGCGAATTCAAGCAACCAAACCACTAAAGTCAATTACTGTCATATCAAGCCATAAAGCCATTCGTTTATTGAAAAACGGATATCAAGCTTTCTTATCTCATGTCACAGATTTAAATAAAAATACGTTAGATTTGAAGGATATTTCTATTGTTAATAAATTTCTTGACGTATTCCCAAAAGAACTTCCTGGCCTATCCCTAAAGCGTGAAATCGAATTTTGTATCGACCTTGAACCCGGTACAAAACCCATTTCAAAAGGCCCATATTGAATGGCTCATATTGAACTTCAGGAGTTAAAAACCCAACTGCAGGAATTGTTAGACATCGGTTTCATTCATCCTAGAACGTCTCCTTGGGGTGCTCCTAATCTATTCGTAAAGAAGAAAGATGGGAGTATGCGACTTTGTTTTGATTATCAGGAGTTGAATCATGTCACCGTCAAAAATAGGTACTTGTTGCCTCACATTGATGATCTGTTTGACCAGTTGCAAGGTGCCAAATTCTTTTCAAAGATTGGTCTTTGTTCCGGATATCATCAGTTAAAGATTAAAACTGATGACATTCCAAAGACTACTTTCAGAACTCAGTACGGGCATTACGAATTCTTAGTCATGTCTTTTGGATTAACTAATGCTCCTGTTGCCTTTATGGATATGATGAACCGAGTATTCAAGGAATATTTGGATCATTTTGTAGTTGTCTTTATTGATGACATCCTCATATACTCCAAAAGCCGTGAAGATCATGAGCAACACTTGAGGCTGATACTCCAAAAATTTCGTGAAAACAAACTATATGCCAAGTTAAAGAAATACGAGTTTTGGCTTGAAGAAGTAACATTCCTTGGGCACGTGATATCAAATCACGAAATATCTGTTGACCCAGCGAAGATTGAAGCAAGACAAAGCTTGGAGCAACGTAAGTCAGTGACCGAGGTACGTAGCTTTTTGGGCTTAGCTGATTATTATCGGAGATTCATGGAAGGGTTTTCTCGAATCGCCACTCCGTTAACTCAGCTGACTTGAAAAAATACAAAATTCAGTTGAAGCGAGGATTGTGAGAAGAGTTTTCAAGAACTCAAGAGGAGACTTATTTCAGCACCTGTTCTGATAATACCATCTGGTTCGAAGGGATTTGTCATCTACAGCGATGCTTCAGGCAGAGGGTTAGGATGTGTTCTTATGTAACATGGGAAAGTCATAGCCTATGCCTCACGACAACTCAAAGAATATGAGAGGAATTATCCTACTCATGATCTAGAGTTGGCAGCAGTCGTTTTCGCGCTTAAAATCTAGAGACACTACCTGTATGGGGAGAAAGTGGAGATCTATACGGATCATAAAAGCCTCAAATATTTCTTCACCCAAAAGGAACTCAACATACGACAATGATGTTGGCTCGAGCTGTTGAAAGATTACGATCATACCATTCAATACCATACTGGAAAAGTGAACGTGGTAGCTGACGCGTTGAGTAGAAGATCATATGCGGGTACGAGTGCGATATTGTCAACACAAAGGCCCATTTTGTATGGCTTACAAAGGATGGAGATAGAGTTAAAGACTTCAGGAACCCACGTGATGATGTCAAATATACGAGTAGAACCGACTTTAATCGATAAAGTTAAAGTTGCTCAACTTACGGACCTGGAGCTGATGCGTATGAGAAAAAAAGTACAAGAAGGTGCTATTCCTGAAGCAAGAATCGATGAAGAAGGAATACTTTGAGTCAACTCCAGACTTTGTATCCCTAGCGACTCTGATTTCAAGTATAAAATCATGATGGAGGCGCACAACAGACCGTTTTCAATCTATCCTAGGAGTACCAAAATGTATCGTGATCTTCGACATACATTTTGGTGGAGCAATATGAAAAGAGAGATCGCGAAGTTTATCTCAAGGTGTTTAACTTGTCAATGAGTCAAGGCGAATGTTGCCTCCTTTCTAATCTAACAAAAAGGACTTTAATTCATGTAAGCATACATGGGTCAACAAGTAATAAAGAGTAAGAAAAGTATCGATCCACGGAGAAAGGTGTTAAATCTAAATTATCATACATCAACTATATCACTATTTTTATATGCTTAAACGACCAACTCACAATTGTATTTAATTCTAAATTAATTCATGAAATAACAAATATAATTATTAAAATGATGTAATCAAATTGGAAAAGAATGTGATTCTAATTTCATTTAATGTTCCATCTAAACTGCAACCCTCATGTACTATTTAAATATTTATCATGGAAAGCTAGTCAAGAGCATAAAAGTGGACATAACCATTTCTCAATGAACTATGACCAATTTACATAAAATCCACATTTGATAGAAATCATGTAAGCATTATAATTACCAAAATCACTATATTTCTATGTGAGTTTGAAGCAAATATGATTTAAATGCAAGCTCTTTTAATGACTACACACGATGAAACTGTATATGTTTATCCGATCCATGAATCACAAAGCTTAAACAAATCAGCCTCATGAACATATGCCATTATGATTTAATCCATACTCATATTTCATTTTTCAAATCCATACAAGCACACAGTGTGAATGGTGATCAAACATTCATTCATTAAGCTCAATCATAATGTGTAATCCAATGATAAATATACAACAACACATTTAGATCATATTTAAACTACACATCAAAATCCATTAGAATCCCATAATGAAGTTTAGTTCATTTCTGAACCAAAAGCCATTATGGGATCAAAGCAAAACATGGAATTAAGAAATTCAATCAATAGATGTAATAGAAATGATAAAACAAATCTGTTAATCTCTAATGCAAGTTCTGTTTCCAGCTTGTTCCAAGTCACCAAAAATCTCCAGAGTTGCAAACTAATAATTATTCATTAATATAGATAAAGAGAGGAGTAAAAATGTATCATCAAATCATCCAAAACCTCTCTAGAAAAGCGAAGACTGATAAAAAGACTTCCAAATACACGTCTGGTACCAACCACATCGTTCAGTTGAGCAAAATGCGCTCAAATTTCAAATTATAAAAAGTCAACAAAACTGAATGTAGAAGACTAGCGCGGCCGCGCGAGATTATACTGCAAAACAGGTGCGGGCACGCTTTGGAAGTGTCTTCCGAGTGTATGGCGTGGGCGCACCAAATCCCTTTGTTGGTGGAGCGCGGCCGCGCGATGGTGCAAAGCAGTCTCTGTGTTCATGTGGCGCGGGCGCGCGATGTAAGGCTTGATTAGCAGCGCGGCCGCGGTGCTACTGCATTCTGTCTTCTGATGTCTTGCTGTTGTTGCTTCTTGTTTGTTCTTTATCCCTTCTCTTCTGTACTACATTCCTCCACTGCTTCAGTTCCTCATCTGCTCGTGTTCATCTTGCCATGTCTTTGCTAGCTTCATGCCACCATGTCAATCCATGCTAATGCCATTCCATGCCATTTCTTGCTTTTCTATGCCTTTCCTTGCCATAGGGGTTCCAACTACAACTACTGCAAAATAAACATAAAATACAACTAAAACATAGTAAAACTACTTGAGATGAGCATAATTCTAGTGAGTTAGTACCCAATAAGTAGGCATAAAATCTACTTATCAAATAACCCCAAACTTGAACTACTGCTTGCCCTCAAGCAAAGCATACGAAAATAAATAATGCAATGCAACTACATGCTATGCAAACTATACTATGATGCAAATGAGTCCTAAGTTTTCCAGTTAAAATGGAATTCCAATTTAATGTGCCTCAGCGAATTATCTGGATTCAAGACTAAAGTTTCAAACCAAACTAAAGACATAATATCATACAATCAAATAACCCATACTCATTATAAAGATGTTGTGTGTGTGTGTGTTGTGTTCATAAATAAACTTGACCAAGGCAAAGACTACACATGTTATACTGCTAAAAATAGAAAATCGAAGTCTAAGTCAAGAACCATGTATACTGATGTACAAAAGCAACTCCAACACATCAATACAAATTAAGGTTCAACAATGGGTTTAATCTGCTTTATTTTTACTCACAAGGGCGATTTTTTGCACTTTCCCGTGGTGTTTATTGCAATATTTTTTTTATACACAGCGTGTGCATTTTACACTCCATCTCGCCCCTTCACAAGATTTAATAATTCAACTCAGGAAGGTTCCAAGATGTATTTTTCTCTTCTTTTTTTTATATATACAATAAGTACACCCATGTGCTCCCAAAGTTTGATTATCAATGTTTTCATAGACTAAGTCCACTTGCCACACAATTCTATTTTTAAAAACAACGTTTTCTACTAAGCAATAAAAACACTTTATTCTTATACTAACAAGCATATATGAACAACTATGTGCTAACCAAAAGCATCTAACAACAGGCATGACTTACATCATGTAAAACATTATAGCTAAACTCACGTTATCCACTAAATTCAAAAATCCATCAAAATTTTATTTCATCATTGGCTAGACTAAAACTCCATAAAGCTATATACTTGGGATATGCAACTAACACATAACTAAAACATAAAATAACCACTAAACTTCAAAAAATTTCTACAATTATAAACTAAACACATACTAAACAAATAGACATGCAAAAATTAAACTAACAATGATGCAAAATAACTACATGCAACTACACTACTACCCAATACCCCAAACTTAAACTATTCATTGTCCCAATGAATGAAGGTAAAGGGTGTAAAGGAACTCCCCTATGTATCAATTGTACCACCCTCTTCGGGTGATGAATTCGGTGGTGGAAATGGCACGGCTGTCCCAAATTGTGGCCACTCAAGCATGGCTCCCTGCTATGCGAAAGCTTCTGCTAGAGACCTCGTCAAACCATTGGCAAATGCTGCAAAATTATCGTACATAGCGTCGTCCTTCCTCTCCAACCTTTGGAGACGACGATCATCATGGGCAGCAGTGGCTTGGGTTGACGTGCCTGCTTCAGTTGCCTGCGTGGGCTGTGGTGAAGGCACCAATGATGCTGGTTGAAGGATAAAGCCTTTTCCCCTCGGGTGTGGCGTACCTCCCGCCCAATCCTCGAATTTGGCAATAGTCGTATGGGTGATATCTTGGCTAGGGTACTACAGTTGTTCATTACCCCAAGTGACTCCTTATTGTGCACATAGAGTAGCAACAAAGGACGCATGTGGGATACATCATGTAATGCTCCCCGTCATATAACGTAACATATTCTGATGAATAAGGTGGCCCACATCGATGTACTTGCCTGTAACTATTCCCCACAAAATAATTACCCGTTCAGTTGTGATCTCATTTTGATGTGATGATGGCATGAGCTTTGCACAGATAAACAAGTTCCAAGCCTTAGCATAGCGATTGAGAGCTGAGGCTTGGAAGGTTCTAGGCTGATTCGTTCCTGGCCTGTAATTCCATTGTGTCCCTGGTATGCACAAGTCAGTGATGACTATGTCCAAGTTAGTCTCGGAACGTGCAGCCTTAACCCAATTATCATATTCAGTTGGTGGTGTGTCGAGTATCCCGAAAACTGCTCTGATCGATTGTGGCCGATAGTCCACTTGAACTCCTCTGACCATAGATATCCCACTCATAGTGTCTTTGGCATTTTCATAAAACTCCCGAATAATTCCCATTGGTACAGGCATAGGAGTAGCAGTAACTCCCCCCATCCTCTTTCACGTATCATATACCATAACTGGCCATCTTGCTTCTCAGGCTTGAAACCTCGTTCCTTCACAAAGGTCTTTACTACTATTCTGTAGTACTCTATCTGAGCATCAAGGCTGATAAACTTTGTATGATCCACTACATCCTCACTCTGACTGCTGGAGGAAGATGATGATGATGGAGTAAAGGAACGTGCTCTTTTTGGCCCCATTACACTGAATGAACAAGAACCTTAAATTGAAAAGAAGAATTGGACTGAGAGAATACGTGCACTGAACTCCCCCAAACTTACTATTTTCGCTCACCCTCTGAAGAAACCCTAGTTTCTCTGTGTTTGAATTAGCAGATAAGGAGAGAAGTTTGAGTATTGATAGGAGAATGGAATACGTATATAATGGGGTGAGGAGTTACAAATTTGAAATGGAACGATTTGGAGAAGAGAAGAGTCATGCGTCTATTTTGTAGGGAGAGATGGATACGCACGTTTTAAAGTGTAACTGATATTAGAGATTGGAGGAGACACGTCTTAATTTTTTTTTCTCTAACTCCGATCTCAGGTGCGGCCGCGCAGCATTTATACTGCATAAGAGCACGGGCGCGTTATTGACTATGCTGCACAGAGACATGGCGTGGGCGCGCGATTTTTAAACTATTTTGTTGCGCGGCCGCGCGGCCCTACATCCTGATCATACTGAACTGCATCTTTAAATATAGCAAAATGGCTATTAATAATCAGCAATGCACCTGTACAAACACCAAATATCAGTATGAGCTATATCAATTCTCCACAATAAAAATATGAACTAAATAATATGCCTGAATGACTATCCCAAAACAAAGCTTTATATAATACTCCTAATCACCATATGCACATTCAGCTCCTCAAAACTTATACCAACACTTGTTATGCTATAAAAAAAAACTAGAATGAAAGTGAGAAATAAATATGATCAAAACAGAATTAAACAAGAGGTAAGGATAGAAATAATGGGGTGCCTCCCATCGAGCGCTAAGTTATAGTCAATTAGCTTGACTAATCTATGATTCAATCATGTTGAAGAAAGAATGGAGGAGACTTTCTATCTGTCAACCTCACTACCAAAATAATGCTTAAGCCGCTGTCCATTCACTTTGAATGGCTTGTCTGGGAATTTGTCAAATACCTCAACTCCACTATGTGGATACACTGTCTTCACAGTAAATGGCCCTGATCACCTTGATTTGAGCTTCCCAGGCCCAGGAAAGAGTTTAAGTCTGGAATTAAACAATAAAACTCTTTGTCCTAGCTCAAACACTCTCTCCATGATCTTACGATCATGCCATCTTTTCACCTTTTCTTTATACAGCTTGGAGTTTTCATAAGCCTGCAATTTGAATTCATCCAACTCATTGAGTTGGAGCAGGAATTTTTCACCTGCAACCTTCAGATCAAAATTGAGCTTCCTAATTGCCCAATATGTCTTATGCTCAAGCTCTAGGGGAAGCTTATAAGCCTTTTCATAAACTAGCTGAAATGGTGACATGCCCAATGGAGTCTTGTAAGCTATCCTATACACCCATACAACATCGTTAAGCTTTAATGACCAATCCTTTCTTGTGGGGTTCACGACTTTCTCCAAAATTCTCTTTACTTCACGATTTGAAACCTCTGTCTGGCCATTAATTTGAGGATGGTAAGCTGTAGCAGTGCGATGATTTACCCCATACTTAGCCAACAGAGCTGTAAATTGCCGATTACAGAAATGACTACCTTCATCACTAATGATAGCCCTTGGAGTCCCAAACCTTGTAAAAATACTTCTTTGTAAATATCGTAGGAACACCTTGGCATCATTAGTCGGAAGAGCTGCCACTTCCACCCACTTCGAAACATAGTCGACTGCTAACAAGATGTATAAATTTCCACATGAAGAAATGAAAGGACCCGTGAAATCTATCCCCCAAACATTAAAAATTTCAACCTCGAGGATCGTGTTCAATGGAATCTCATTTCTTTTCGATATATTCCCAACACTTTGACATCTATCACATCTCTGGTCAAAACTGTAAGCATCTTTAAAAATTTTTGGCCAATAGAATCCTGCTTGCAACACTCGAGTCGCTGTCCATTCTCCACCGTAGTGACCTCTATATAATGAAGCGTGGTAATCCTGCAAAATCCCCTCTGTCTCGCTATATGGGATACATCTCCTTATCATATAATCAGCACATTGTTTGAGCAAATACGGTTCATCCCATATAAACCACTTCACATCATGCAAAAATTTCTTCTTTTGGTGCCCAATCAAGTCTGCAGGAATGATCTTGCTCACTAAATAGTTAGCATAGTCCGTGAACCAGGGCACTTCCCCTTTTACCACAAATAACTGTTCATTTAGAAAAGACTCATTAATCACAACTTTGTCATCTCCATCTCTTCCCGGATTTTCCAGTCTAGATAAGTGGTTCGCCACTTGATTCTCAATACATTTTCTATCCTTAATCTCCAAGTCAAATTCTTGCAATAGAAGTATCCACCTGATTAATCGAGGCTTTGCATCTTTCTTTGCCACCAAGTATCAAATTGCCGCGTGATCTGTGTATACTATCACCCTAGTCCTAATTAGATTTGCTCGAAACTTATAAAAAGAATACACAACTGCCAATAGTTCCTTCTCTGTGGTGGTGTAGTTCAACTGAGCATCAGTAGGGGTCTTGCTAGCATAGTATATCACATGAAAGATCCTTTCCCTTCTCTGGCCCAAAATAGCCCCCACAACACAATCACTGGCATCACACATCAACTCAAATGGTAGGTCCCAATCCGATGCTGTAATCACTGGTGCTGAAGTTAACTTCCTCTTTAAATGCTCAAATGCAGACAGGCAATCCTCATCAAACTTGAATTGTGCATCCTTCTCCAATAAGCTGTAAAGTGGCTTTGTTATCTTGGAGAAATCTTTAATGAATCTGCAGTAGAAGCCTGCATGTCCTAAAAAACTTCAAACACCTTTTATAGAAGTTGGTGGTGGCAAATTCTCAATTGTCTCTAATTTGGCCCTGTCCACCTTTAGTCTTTTCTTCGACACCTTATGTCCCAAAATTATTCCTTCTTGTACCATAAAATGGCACTTTTCCCAATTCAAAACCAAATTCGTTTCAACACAACTTCTCAATACCATTACTAGATTTTCCAGACACAAATCAAAAGAATCCCCAAATACTGAGAAGTCATCCATAAATACCTCCACATTATGGTCCACCATATTCTAAAAAATTGCCATCATACATCTCTGAAAAGTGGTCGGGGCATTGCATAACTCGAAAAACATCCTTCTGAAGGCAAATGTACCATACAGACATGTGAAAGTTATCTTTTCCTATCTTCTGGAGCTATCACAATCTGATTGTAGCCTGAATACCCGTCTAGAAGGTAATAAAATTCATGACCAGTCTGTCCAACATCTGATCAATAAACGATAGTGGGAAGTGATCCTCCCTTGTAGCTTTGTTAAGTCTGCGGTAATCCATGTAGACTCTCCACCTCGTTACTGTCCTCGTTGGTATCAATTCATTATTTTCATTGGAGACTACGGTCATACCCCCCCTTCTTTGGCACACACTGTATCGGGCTCACCCATGAGCTGTCTGAGATCGGATAAATAATTCCTGCATCCAGCCATTTCAACACTTCCTTTTTGACCACTTCCTTCATAATTAGATTAAGTCTCCTTTGCAGCTCCACTGAAGGCTTGCTATCATCTTCCAGCAGGATCTTGTGCATACAGAAAGATGGGCTGATCCCTTTTATATGTGCTATAGTCCACCCAATCGCTGACTTGAACTCTCTGAGAACTCTTAGCAGTTTTTCTTCCTGAAAAGATGTTAGTGAAGAAGAAATAATCACAGGTAATTTTGAATTATCATTTAAAAATGCATACCTCAAATGGTCTGGAAGTGGTTTCAACTCAAGTTCTAGAGGTGTCTCAAGAGATGACTTTAATTTCACAGATGACTCTCCAACAATTTTAATGGCTCAACAGGAGTCTTGAACTTCCTAAACCTTGGAGTTGTGTCAAGTATTTGAACAATTTCTTCAAACTCACCATCTTCTATTTTTGAACTTCCTACAATAGCCTTCTTCAAAGGTTCATGTTCCACCAAGTTCTTTGCTTCATCATTTAGTACCTTTTCCACCAAATCAACCCTGAAGCATTCCTCTTCATCTGTTAAAAATTTCATCGCCTTGAATACATTAAAAGTGACTTCCTGATCATGAACTCACATTGTCAATTCCCCTTTTTGAACGTCTATCAAGGTCCTTCCTGTAGCTAAGAATGGTTTTCCAAGAATGATCGGTATACTTCTGTCCTCTTTATAGTCTAATATGATGAAATCAACTGGGAAGATGAATTTTCCACTTTAACTAGTACATCTTCCACAATACCCCGTGGATAAGTAATAGACCTGTCAGCTAGCTGTAAAGAAATATTTGTCGGCCTTGGAGCCGGCAATCCCAATTGATTGAATACTGACAACGACATCAAATTGATACTTGCCCCTAGATCGCACAAGCATTTGCTTAAACTCATCTTTCCATTTGTACAAGGTATCGTGAAGCTGCCCGAGTCCTTCAGCTTTGGAGGTAACTTGCGTTGAAGCACTGTACTATATTTTTCGGTCAAGGCCACTGTTTCAAAGTCTTCTAACCTTTTTGTTGACGTCGGGATTTTTATTTGCCCCTTTTCTATTCTTGTTCTTTTGTGTTCTCATGTTAGGTGAGATTTGTTTGAAAAAATAAGCGAAAAAGGTCCGACATGTATATGTCAACGATTGGACTATAAGAGTCGCCAGTTAGATTTTTAACTGGTTGTACCAACACAACTGATAAAAGGTTTGCACATTGACCCAGTGATGTGACACTGCTAAACGGGTCTGTGAAACTGAGATTCATTAGGGTTCGGGGACTTGCTTATGTGGAGGGAAGGTGTTAGGCACCCCCCGACATCCGTGTTGCCACAGTGACCGCCATTTTTCAAGAAATTATTATATGAATGTGTGTGTGTGTGTGTGTATGTCGATCAATGTGTAATTATTTGAAATTAGTGCTATGCCTCGTTCGGACCTATATACAAAGAGTTTGAATTTGTATAAAAATTCAGTTTTAAACAAGATATAACAGTGATGTTTTATAAAAGAGGTTTTTCAAACCCTTGTGCTTAATAGCAATTGAGGCCTTTGATACTTACATTTTATTAAATGTTCGGCTTGATTGTTTTTATTTTTGAGATGCGAAGCATCTTCGACAAAATAATGTACAAAACAGTGCCGAACTCCTCGTGGGCAAGAAAACCATCTGAGAAAATCCAAACACCGTGAATAAATTTACAAGCTACTTACAGCTGAAAATGTCCATCACGGGAACTGAATCTAGATTCAGTAAACTGAATTTGTGATTACATGATTCTTAGGCTCACATGATGCGCCAATTGATATGAACGCAGTAAGCAGTTATATATAAAAGCTGTAAATATATATATACAGACATGATCAACCACCACGAAGCACCTCCATGAGGGATCAGAAATGTAAATATATTTGCGGTATATATATATATATATATATATATATATATATATATATATGTGTGTGTGTGTGTGTGTGTGTGTGTGTGTGTGTGTGTGTGTGCAAATACTCAACCACCACGAAGCACCTCCATGGGGGATTGCAAATGTAAATAAAGCAATAAAACGATCAACTGCCTTGAAGTAAACTCCTGGCGGGACAAAATGTAAATAAATCTGTAAAAACTATCAACCGCCATGAAGTAAACTCCAGGCGGGACGAAACGTAAATAAAACAGTAAAAACGGTCAACCGCCACGAAATAAACTCCAGGCGGGATGAAATGTATATATATATATATATATATATATATATATATATATATATATATATTATACTCGTATTCGTTCCTTCGTATAATAACTTTCTTATTATACGATCATTATTATTCAAATTCAAACTTTACTTAACATTCTCGAACTTAGTACGCAGGCGAAAAACTGCGTTTGTCATAATGGAATTATTATTAGATTATCCATCCTTCTTTATCATTCTATCGTTATGTATTTTCCGGAAGTTCAAAAACAATTCCTAAGCAGAAATGGATGAATAGTATTTTTTTGTAGAATGTAACAACCCGATATTTTTTATATAAATAAATCAGGAATTTTGTGTATAAATTTTTTTTTTATTATTTTAAGGATGAGGATTTGTACAAGATAATGGGTATATATAATGTGGTAAATAAAAATATATTTATTACATGAATATTTACAAATAATTTTATTTTAGAATTATCAATTATTATAAAGTATATTCTTATAATAATTAATTTTATAGCAGAAATGTTTTTATTAATTATTTTCCAAGAAAATATAATCATATAATATTTAAATAATATATGGAGTGATTTTTAGAATAATTATAATAATTATTTTATTATATGAATTTTAGTACAGATTATTCAGTTAATTATTTTACCTTAATTATTAAGGTTAAATATGAGGAATAAATCAGATATGGAATCCAAATCGTAAATTTGAATTTTTATCAAGGAATGAGAATAATAATAAAATATTAATTATATTTTCATTTTTCAGTGCTATAAATATGCACTGTATGTACGTATTGGTCAATTATGGTGTTTAATTTCAAAACCCTATTATTAATTGATTAAAACCTAGTTTTACTATGGGAAACCCTAAATAATTTTTAGAAAGCCCTAAATTATTAAAAAACCCTAATTTTAAGTGTTAAATCCTAATTTAAAACTCAATTATGAGTTCGAGATTATTATGTAACGATGTTATATGATTTTATGAATAATTAGGTAAACCCTAATTAACATTCTGAAATATTAATTTCTAGAAACCTTAATTTCTATCATTAGTAACCCTAATTAGAAATTATAAAACCTAATTACTAATTGTAAATCTTAATTGCTAAATTAGCAAGGATAATTATAATTAGTGATATTAAACCCTAATGTTCCTGTATAACGTAATTAGAAAACTAATTTAATTTTAAAAAATCCTAATTTTCAAATTTTAGAAACTAAAATAATTTTATTTCTTTACGAACCCTAAGTTGCTAAATATCACTTATGCTATGTGCTAAACCTTAGAGTTAAACCCTAAGGGTTAAACTCTAAGGGTCAAACCCTAAGGGTTTGACACGTTAGAAAATTGCCATTAAAATGATTTATCAAATGACCATTTTGCCCCTAGTTGTATTATTTTGGCTAACTAGTAGGGTTTGATATTAGGAGGGGTTGTTCACCAAACTCAACAACTCTCTTGACTTATAATTGACAGCCATCAGCCATTTTAAACAACCATTCATGCATCCAAGACTTCTATAAATAGATTGAGAGAGAGAAGCTTGCATTTGTTAGCCAATTTTATGCACAACACCCAATCCTTCTCTCTCAACCCAAACCCACGAAAATTTCAAGGAATTTCAGTCACAAACAAAGCCCCACAAAATCCCATAGCCAAATCAGGAGCCAGAAATCAGAAATTAATCATAGAAGGTATAAAACCCTAGCTTGATTTCTGTCCATAAATTCTGTGTTAGATGTTATGTTTGATTGTTAAAATATGTTAGTTATAGTCTATTTTGATGATCTGGGTTGTTAGTATACAGATCCATAACATCTAAGTCTTCAAATTGATGAATCTTCAAAATCTGGAAAAAAATTTCTTGAGGTCTGACAACGAATGTTATAAATCCTTTCTCGATTATGGTTTTTGTTGTTTTTAAGTTGTTATTGGTAGCTTGTAATGTGGTCTTTAGTCTGCAAAAAGAATCAGGGCCTTTTGATGTGACACCCCCAAATCCGGGTACATCGATTTCACGGGATTTGGTGTTCACTGTACAAGCATCATCTATCTATCTACCCATAAATAATATCAAACCATACAATAGATAGAAATCATAATAAAATCTCTTCCCTTAAGGGTTACATCAACTGATTCATAAATAAATCCCAGGTTACTCTAACCTTAAAACATCTGTGCGGAATTCTAAACAAATAAGTCTTAACATCAACATAACTCAAGTCTTAAACAAATACATTAGTTAATAAATAACAGGTCTTCATCATTTGCTAACTTTGCCCTTGCCCTTACTAGTGGAGGGTTCATCGCTTCTTTCATTCTTAACTGCAATGTTATAATAATGCCCACAAGTATTATTATAATAACACAAATGCCCACAAGTATAATAATGAAATAACATTATAATAACATGCGAATAATCAAAGACATCTGAATAAAGCTCAACTTTTGAATCAAGAATAAATAACATGAATCAAAAGAATTCTGAGGGCCATAAGACCTTGAACTATGTCCTAGGTTAACAAGAAATATACTTGAAACCTTTAACAGTCATAAGACTATGGACCTTCTTCTCGTACTTAGGGGGATCAGCCCTTAGTACCATACTGTGCACAATATCTTAACGCTAAAGCGTAAATAATCCCATATACAGGGTTGTTCATCTCAGTTTGACATTCGAGTCCGCACCAAAGGAAGTTTGGTTTAGATAATTTCATCAAGGGTTCTGAAATTTAGAACGCTCATCAACTATGGACTAGTTGAATCAATAAGGTTCACTAGTCTAATAAGGTTCAACAATAATTGATATTTGATTAGAATAATAATCTCAAAAGTATACAATAGGACAATTATTGTATAACTGAATTATGCTTTGGAAAGATAATTAATCTTTAATATCATGCTTGAACTTGAATAATAACAAGGATAATTTATTCAAGGTAAATAAGAAACTTGATCAATAATGACAAGTAGGGTTAGGGAAACTTGCTCAACATAAAAGTAACGTTTAAGTTTAAATAAACTTGCTCAATAGAATGGAGTTAAGGATATGATACTTGCTCAATGTAAAAGTAAAGTTAAGAAACTTGCCTCGTGCGTAGATTACACATTAACTAAGCACGTTCTTTGAATTAAATCCTACATACCATTCATATACACAATACCAGTTAATTATAAATCAACTAATCAATATAACTCATTCTCGTTGTCTACTTTAATTATTGACTAAACTTAGTCAAATTATCACGTTGTCACATAATTTATACTTCATGAATTATCAAACTAATTATGTATTTAATAATTCAATTCACATATAATATTTTATTACATGTTAAACAACTATTTTATCATCACATTATTCTTCTAACATGTTTACATGTTCATTACAATAATCCACTAACACATTGTTAGACTTAAACATTTTTAAAAATACATTTCTGAATTTTTTGGAGAGTGGCGCTGCGGCGCCACTAATGTACTAAGGAGTCACGCTGCGGCACGGTGGCGCTGTGGCCGGGCCCTTGGCGCTGCGGCGCTATGGCGCCGTGGCTTGGGTCTTGGCGCAGTGGCGCTGCGGCGCGGGACTTCAGTTCTGGAGTTGGCGCCGCGGCGCGAGACTCCAGAAACTGTTTCCCAGATCGCGAAGAACACAGAGTTCGGCGATTTACACATTTTATGATCACTAAACTCACTAATTTAACGTACCCACATGTTAATACTTCCATATAATCATTACCCAACATCTGTAGAGTAGTTTTAACCAATTAAAACACATAATCACATAATTAAAACATGTGAATTCACTGACTTTGATGTTCATGAAGTTTTAGAAAACTTTATGTGAAAATTCTCCCTACGAATTCGTTATAACACCGAATTTGTTCGTTTAAGGCTTGATCTCTTCGTAATACATGCTCAATAATATAAGAGTGTAAAATTTAGGGATAATATATAATCAATACATCAATTATCACATATATGGCCATATGGCCATATCACGTACTCTATTTTTTTTTGAAATAACATATGTACGACATGTTTTCATGAAACTGATCACATGGCTTACATGGTATATATAATTAAACACTATTTGGTATAACATAACACACATATATAAAGTTATACTCATCTCATATACCAAACACAGAGATTTTTAGAAAACTGTGAAAGCCATTTTATGAAAACTTAAAAGACGTAAAATAAGAATTTGGGAAGAAGAATTACCCAGAGTATAATTAATGGATGGGATGATTAGTGGTGATTCTTTCACAACAACCTGTTGATTACACTCTCAATTTATCTCTCAGACTTCTCAATTCTTTCTCTGTAATTCTCTCCGATAGCTTTCTAGAGTTAGGCAAAATAATGAAAAGAAAAGAGAACGTCGTAATAAGGAAAAGGTCTGACGCGCGTTGGTGGTCAATTACCCAGTCATGGGTAACTGCCCTCAACTCCCCAAAGTGTCATGTTTGGCTAGCAAGAGAATAATTCAAAACCATTTAATTTAATAAAATCTTTATAATATAGTTTAATTCATGTCACACTCTTATAAAATAAATCCCATATTTCACTTAATTTACTTTAAATAAAATATAATAATTACTCATAAATTCACATAATCATATAATTAATTTTTTCTCATTAATAAATAATAACAATTTATTAAATCTCTAATTAATAATTAAATTAATTAAATAACATTATGCTTAATTAAATAATTCATTTAATTCAATAAGCTCACATAATCACATACTTGAATAATAAAATTCTCTACATTAATTTAATAATGTAACACATATGATTAAATTAATCTACCACAATTGCATCAATTAATTATTAAATCTAATAATTAAATCATCGAAAATATTTATTTAATTCAATAAATATTAAAATAAATTACAGAATTCTTGTTCGTCACATTTGATGTCTAGAATAAAAGCTATTAACGGTCAAATACCGTTGACCGGCATTGACCGGACTATTTCTGGGCAACCCAGAAATCGGATAAGAGCATCTGACAGGATATTTAAGGCTCTATATCTGTCAGGTTTTTGATGTTTTGAGTTTTTTGTTGAACCCATACTGTAGTATGTCATGTAAACTGTCGATCTATGCTTTTAGTACAGCTAGATATCAAGTAGGTTGGATTCTGTGACCGGTCAAACCAACACAGTTGATCACGGTTCACGTTTTCTGTGTACGTTTGAACGTGTCCCCTGACCTGGTTTGACCGAGTTATATCTTCTTGATCTGTAGATGTTTTGTGGATGTTTTATGTTAGATCTCTTCATTTACATACTGGCTACATACTTTAGCTTGTAGATCACAAAAATATTGCAAGGATAGCACGTAGTGGAAGCCCAAAGTAGGACAGTCGAACGGTTCTTCATTTCTGGGCAAACCCAGAAATGAAGAACAGCTTTGACAGCCACTTTGGAGGCTTAGATCTTTCTTGTTATGTATTGTTTGAGCAAGATTGTTGTTGGATAATGTAGTACTGCACAAGAACTACAAGATCTGATGATTAGCTTTCCCAGAAACACATCACACACGATTTTAATGTTGGTCAAAGTAGTAACCATGATAGCTGCATATGAATTCTGGGTTTGCTTGAAGAACACCAAGAACACCTATAGCGACGGTTCTGTAGCTATAGGTGGTCTTTAGCGACAGTTTTGAATAAAAATTATATTTTTTATTAAATAATTAGTATTAAATAGTTTTATATTATTAAAAATACCAAATAAATTATTAAAAATTATTTTAAATTCTAAAAATTAGTTTTAATAATTTTAAGTATATTTCATAAATATTTAATATTTTTGAAATATTATTAGTATTTAATTTATTTAATTATAATATTAAATAAATTAGATAAAAATTATTTTAATATTTGAAAAATTATTTAAAATTATATTATGATATAAGAAAATATTTTAAGTTATTTTTAACGACTTTTAATATTTTGTGATAAATTTCATTAATAAATTAATATTAATGATAATTAAGTTATTTAGAAAATGAGTTAAATAAATTAATTAAAAATGATTTTATCATTAAAAAATCATTTTAAAAAATAATAAGGTATTTAAAAGTATTTTAAGTTATAAAATATAACTTTTAATATTTAAAGGTAAATTTTATTAATTAATTATTATTAATGATATTATTTAATAATTATATTAAATAATTTAGTTTAAAAATGATTTTAATACTAGAAAAATCATTTTAAATGAAAATAAAGTGTTTAAAAATATTTTAAGTTATAAAATATAACTTTTAATGTTTAAAGAATAATTTTATTAATAATTTAATATTAATGATATTAATTTAATATTGAATGATATTAAATTTATTAAATAATTATATTAAATAAATAGTTTAAAAATGATTTTATTAATTTAAAAATCATATAAAAAGGATATAAATGAATTAAAAATATTTTAAGTTATAATTAATGACTTTTAATATTTTGATAAATAGTACATTAATATTTAAATATTAATGGTAATTAATTAAAAATAATTTTATTTGTTTTAAAAATTATTTAAGGGTAATATTAATACTTTAAAAGTATATTGAGTTATTATAAATAACTTCATCATTTTGGCAATGGTTTCATTAATAGTTTAATATTAATTAAATATTAATGATAATAGAATTATTTAATAATTAAATCATTTAATAATGATTTCGATGTTTGAAAATTCATGATAAATTATAATAAATGTTTAAAAATTATATTAAGTCATTTAAAAATAATATGACTGATACTTACAGATATTGAGTTACAGAACAGAGTCTTAGACTCGATAATTACCCGATAAAGCTGTCGGTACACCGACATATTTCAGAAATTAATCTGAACTTAGATATTTTGACTGTATAAATGTTTATTTGTGATTCAATGATTGTTAAACATATGTGCTAATGTAATTAGGGTATGTACTGACTGCAATAAGCAGTGTTATGTGTTATAATATGTTATTCGAATCAGTAAAATGATCTTATTACTGATAGGTTGATATACAAAAGATAAATCTAAATTACAAATTGTAAGCAGCGTATCAGGTAAGTATCTTACCTTTGCATTTATTTTATACAATGGACATGAGTAAGAAGTTTCAGAATTATATTATTACTGTACATATTATTAACCCTATATTATATACGCTTATTGATTATCAACATGTTAGTATATGGTAACTCAGATATATATTCTGTTCGTTAATTTCTATAAATAGTTATACAAGTGTCCCCACTTGGATAATCATTGTATTTAATCACATGTTGATACACATTTTTCAGTATATATATATATATATATATATATATATATATATATTGAATTATAGATTATTGTTGAACAAGATAAAACCTTTAATTTGGAACCCAGACAAGTATGAACATCCCTTACATGGAAAAACTTTTTATGCACCCAAGGTGGACAGAGTGAACGATACCCTCGTTCTTGCATGTAGTATTGATCAATGCAGGGTACAACGGGCTGATCACCCCCGTGCCCGTAAGTTATGACGGTTTATAGATGAAGTTCTGTTTAATCTTTTCAAAAATAGAAAATAATGTTCATAGTATGTCACCTTAACCCTATTTATAGTCATTATATAGTTTCAAAAATTTGAAAGAGGGTTGTTATGTTATTATTATCGGTTCAAATTACTTCACAACTATTGATTTGTTGTAGAAGTATAGTATAACGAAAATATTTAAATTCTTTCAGCTTATATATATAATTGCTATTACTTGCTGGGCACTCAAATGCTCATCCTTGCTTAATTTAAATATTTTCAGCTAAGTGTGAAGAACCAAAAGGCTCACGCAGAAACAAAAGAAAAGGAAAGCTAACCAAATAAGATTTGTGGTAGTTTATGTAATAGTTTGATATTATTATTAAGACAAGTATGATATATATTATCTATCATGGGTTGTAATGAATGTTTAAAGGTTGCGTACTTCGGATTCAGACTCTGATGAATATGTAAATTAAGTTGATCTTTATATTATTATTATTATTATTATTATTATTATTATTATTAGTATTATTAGTATTATTTCGCTCATAGAAATGGTATCGTGAAGCACCGAGTTTGAGTTTCAAGTACCCGAATTTGGGGGCTTTACAGAGAATTTCTCGAAAAGCTTTTATTTTCATCTTGGAAATTCAAATACTTAAATTCTATCATGTAGCCAAAATACTACGATTTTATTCCTCCTTTAGGTTATAGAACAACCTTTGTAACATTCCATATTTTTTTTAGATGTAAGTTATAAATATTTATTGGTTTATATAAATATTTATTGGATATGTTATTGTTGAATAAATAATTGTTCAATTTGAGTGATGTGGTTTATTTAATTATTTGTTGAATAAATAATTAAATATTAAATATTAAATATTTATTGGCAATATTAAATATTTATTGAATTATATGGCAATTTGAGTTGATGTGATTTAATTAATTATTTGTTGAGTAAATAATTAAGGAGCTAAATAAATTAATTATTATGAGATTTTATAATAATGGAGTTTAATTTAATAAGCTAGAGAGCTTATACTGATTTTAAATAAATAATAATATTTAAATGAGAAATTGTAGTTTGAAATATTAGTTGATTAAATGAAATTATAATTGTAAAAAGAATTATAATTGTTTATGTGTTAAAGTAATTTAATAGATTAATGTTTAATTGATTTATTAATTTAATAAAGGTGTGACTAATAACCTTGCTATAAAGGAGTTATTAAAATGGTTTAATTTAGTTTTGTCAAACAAGGTATAAGGATTAATCAATTTGTTTTAATTCAGTTTACCAAACAAGGTGTAAGGATTAATGGGTTATTTTTATTATGCTAGCCAAACAAGCCTTAAGGCTTTTGATTTTTAAAACTTATGTAACTGACATAACTTATGTCAGTACTTATATTATATAATTATTATAATTATATCTTATATGCGTTATAATATTTTACGTAAGATTAGAGGAGAGAGAAAGGAGAGAAAAAGAGAAAAACTCAGAGGAAGAAGAAGAAGAAAAGAAGAAAACTAAGAGAAAAATTGAGAGAATTAAGAGAATTTTACAGGTTTTGGAGAAAAGATTTGGGGAAAAAGGGATAGTGTCATCATCTTTCATAATCCAAGGTAGGAGCTCTAGTTCTTTCTTTAAAAATTTAGTTTTCTTCTTCCCAAAAAAGTCTCTGTGAAAATTTTATAAAAGATAAATTGTTGTTATGTATATGGTTTGGCATGATTATTGATTATATGGTTGTTCTATGAACTTATATATGATTATAGAGAAATTAGTTCATGCATATATGTGTTTTGTGGAAGAAAATATATTACAGAGTGTTCATATGACAATATGTATGAATATGGCTATTTTAAAATAGAAATTAAAGTTTTAATTGTTGTTAAATGGATAAATTGATTGTTAGAATTGATAGAGTATGTAAAAACATAATTATGATGCTTTGAAATTTCTGTTTTGGTTGAATAACAAAATCACAGTGTTGATTTTTATGAAAAATATCAAAAATGGAGTTTTTGGATTTTAAAATATGTTATTCTAGTATTTAATTTTCTAAAATTACGGTTTAAGTTGTGTTAATTTAGTATTTGTATGCTCGGTGAAGTTTATGTGTAATTTGTATTAGTTATTCATGTCAATTAGTGTTGGAATTGAAGTTATAGACAGAAAATTTAGTTGTTCGTGGTTGGTTTCTGTGAGTTTCGGCGCCCCAGCGTCAAAATTCACGCCCCAGCGCCAAATCTCGCGCCCTGGCGCCAAGGTTCGCGCCCCAGCGTCAAAAATGGGCCCGTAGCTCGCGCCCAGCGCTGAAGCTCGCGCCCCAGCGCTGATGCTCGCGCCCCAGCGCCGTAGCTCGCGCCCCAGCGCCACTGTTCTGCGCCCCGGCGCCGGAAAAGTGGCCTAGTTGGGCAGTTTTGGCCTCCTGTAGTAAAACAGCCATAACGTTTTCATACGAACTCCGATTTAGGTAATTCAAGATGATTCGGAAAGAGGAAGAGTAGACCTACAACTTTCATTCTTTATGTTTTTTAATTTGAGGTCTGTAACAGTTGTCAAAATGGCCATCTTTAGGACTGTTGTGTATTTGGAGCCAATCGGAGGGCGTCGGGATGCACGAATGCAAGTGCAACCCTTTGGGTATTAGTATAACTTAATGATAACATGTTGAACATGTATTAGGATGTTGTATTAAGTTGTTAATGTACACGTGGTGCAATGGCATGATCATTTAATTAGTTGTAATAAAGCTTAAAAAAAGTAATGTTCATGAAAGATGTGTTGTTGTTTAAACTTAAACTTAGTTAGTAGCTATACTAAGAGTAATAAAGGAACTCATAAAGGTAATGTTAGTGTAACTAATGTGTATTATCAATGCATATGGTATGTGTAGGACTTGGGGTGAACGTGAATAGTAATTGTTTAACCTACACGCGAGGCAAGTTCCCTAACCTTTGCTACTTTATTATTCGGCAAGGTTACTTTTCACTGTTATGTTATACTTATGCAAGTTCTCTAACTCTACTTTTATAATTGTACAAGTTTTCTTAACTCTAAATTAGTTATATTAGCATGCAAGTGCCTTTAGTTATCATTCAAGTTATTATTTGTTGTGCATGCTTGATATTAAATTCTAAAATGTAATCTTAGCTTATTGTTGTTCAAAGCAAGGTATGATAAATTATTCAATTGTTATGCTATTAGATTATTCCTAAAGTATGAACTTAGAACGAAATGTTTATTTAGTATGATCGTTCAATAACATAGTGTTATTATCTTGTATTCAACTAATCCTTAGTTGATGTCCGTTGAACTCCAAATTACCTTAAAAGCTTATCCAAACCAAACTTACTTTGGTGCGGACTTGTATTCTAAATACTGAGATGAACAACTCTTTTAATAGAGGTTTACGCTTAGCGTTGAAATGATTGTGCACAATACATTGTACGAAGGGTTGATCCCCCTAAGTACGTGGAGTCCTTATAGTCTTATGACTGTTAAAGTTAAAGTTGAAAGATTACTTATAACTGTGGACATGATTCGTGGTCATTAGACCCTCAGTGAATGTTATAATTTTCAGAAAGTTAATAGAATATATTGTTCAGTTCTATTGAGCCTAATATTGGCAAATGATGTAAAGTTTAAAGATTTACTTATTGTTATTTCAAGTGGGCTTTGTTTGCTCACTCTTGCCTGTAAAATTTCTTACAGCTAAGGTTAAAACTGGTGATGTACCTAGCACCAGTAAAGGGAAAGAAAAGATGAAACAATGTTGAAGACCTGTAATAGATTGAATAGTTTATTTTCAGACTTGTTTAAAGATTGTAATGAATGTTATTTTAATTATTCCGCATGAATGAATGAATGTTTGTAAAGGTTAGATAACCTGGGAGATTTCTTTTATTTAAGTTTAATCCTGTATGGGCAGGTTTTCTTTTATTTGGGTAGTTAGAAATGAATGTTTTGATTACGTGAACACCAAATCTTGAGGTAATGAAGTACCGGGATTTGGGGGGTGTCACAGGTTGGTATCAAAGCCTTAGGTTATGAACCTTAGGTGGGGGAAAAAGCCTTAGGAAGTAACCTTTTGAAAAGATAGTGGAGTTAACTCTTATCGAGTTTTAAGAAAGAAGTAATAAAACACTTATGTGCTTATGTGTTTATAACTTATGTGCTCGCGAGTGTCAAGTAGAATGATTAATAACTAAAACTTTAAAATTTTGTTGTCAGAATGACTAATGTCGGAGAATCCAGTCAGGCTAGGGATGAGGGACCTCAAATGCCTATAGAGGAGGAACCTCGCGATGTTCAGGTAGTTTGGGAACAACTATTGCCACGGGAGTCAACCCCGTTGGTCACAGTAGTTGAGCATAAGGATGATGATGTGGAGACAGACGAGGAGGATCCCATTGAGTTACCCCAGGAGGATGAGGATGACAAGGATGAGGAGGAAAGGATTCCGCTTAACTCGATAGCTGGCCGTGTATATGATGAAGTGCACGACCTTAACGTGGAACTACAAGATACAGTGGAGGAGTTGCAGGAGATAGTAGCTGAACAACAGACTACAATTACACAAAAAGACGGCGAGATCCAGGATCGTGATGAACGACTGACAAATGCCAAGGAGAAACTAACACAGACTGAAGGAGAGAAGGAACAATTGATCGAGATGGTTGCTGAACTGAAGAGCAGGCTGAGAGAAGAAGCGGCTAAGAGGGCAAGAGCTGAAGATGCATACGAAGAAGCTTATCAACGAACTGGAAGAGCAGTAAGGAGTTCACAGGCAAAAAGGATGAAGATGGAAGAAATGGACAAAGTATTCGACACCGCAATTAATCGAGCTCAAGATCGAGTTATGGGATATCCGATTCAGTTCGAGACGCTGCCATCATTTGTGTTAGATCGAAGAACGATGTTTCGAGTCATGGAGGAAGAACGTGATAGGGCTAAGAAGTATTTTAATAGATCATCGTAGAAAGTGTGCCTGTAATGCACGTAATATGTATTAAATAATGTGTAAATCCCTAGTGTTAAGTAACCATGGGATATGATAATAATGGCGTTGTCCTGAAACTTTTATAGTTCAGGAAAGGATGTAGATAGCAGAGATGTTATTGTGTTATGTTTTCAAAAAGTTTATGAATAAATAAAAGTTATTATTTTATTCAAAGTGTTATGTGCTATGTGGTTATTTCTTTTGTAGAGGCAAATTAATTAGAAATACTTAAAGAAGTTGAGTAATGGTCTAATAGATGTTTTCTTTAACAGAAAATGCCTCCCAGACGTCAACCAACACGACAGAGAACCACCGAAGAAGCTAACGACAATGTTGATGCGAATCCCGTTCAACAACTAGTGGCACTATTGACAGGAGCGTTGCAGAATCAACCTCAAAACCAAGGCTCAACGTTTAAGGATTTCAAGGCGGTTGGACCACCTGAATTCCGTGGGTCCATGAATCCAGTCGAAGCACAAACCTGGATTATGGAAATAGAGAAGGTGTTCGATGTCGCTAGGGTAGGGGATGAGCAGAAGACTGCTTTCGCAACTTTCATGTTGAAAGCAGAAGCTAGTTATTGGTGGCAAGCCAATAAAACTCGTGAAGGGCCAGGAGTGATGACCTGGGATAGGTTCAAGGAACTGTTCTTCGAGACCTATTTCCCGGAGAGTTCAAAGAGTCAGCTGGAAGTACAGTTTCTGGAGCTGAAGCAAGGGACGATGACGGTATCCGAGTATGCCGCAAAATTCAACGAGTTGGCGAGGTTTGCGCCATATTAGGTTAGCACAGACGAACGCAAAGCGAAGAGGTTTGAACAGGGACTGAAGCCCTGGCTGTACAGTAGGGTTTCCCTGTTCCAGTTGAAGACATTTGCAGCAGTAATGGAGAAAGTAATACTCGCTGAAGGTGGAGGAGAGGCGGTGACCAAATTCAACCAGGAACAAAAGAAGAAGAAGAATGAGAATGAAATGAAGAATGGAGATGGCAGCAGTGGAAATAACAACAACAACAGCAACAACAACAGCTTGAAGAGGAAGTGGAATGGGAACGGGGGAGCTGGAAACCATCAGGGTAACCAGCAAAACAAAAAGTTTGAAGCATGTGCGACATGCGGGAAATTTCACAAGGGTTCGTGCTTGATGGGGAAACGAGTTTGCTACAATTGTGGCCAGGAGGGTCACATCGCCCCAAATTGCACTCAACCAAAGAAGAAGGCGTGCTTCACGTGCGGATCCAAGGATCATTTTGCTCGTGAATGCCCTAAGAAGAAGGAGGGAGGGACAACCAGAAGCAATGGAGGTAACAATGGAAGTACATGGGCCATTAAAGGGCCTGCAGCATCAAACAAACCCACAGCCAGAACCTTCAACATGACTGTGCAAGATGCTGTGCAATCAAAAGATGTGGTGTCAGGTATTATCCCAATCAATGATATTAATGCATATGTATTATTTGATTCGGGTGCTACTTACTCGTTTATATCTGATGAATTTGCCAAGAGGTTAGAATTGCCTAGAGAAGAACTGAATTTTCCTTTGAACATAGAAATTGCGAATAAGGAAATAATCCCTGTTAGGTTCGTTTACAAGAACTGTAGGGTAAACATTAAGGGGAATATCTTGTTAGTAGATTTGATTCCGATTAGACTCGGGGAATTTAATGTAATTTTGGGAATGGATTGGTTGTTCAATTATGGAGCAGTAATTGACTGCCAAAAGAAGTGTGTAAACCTTATGACTCCGTCAAAGGTAGTATTTTATGGTAGCAAGTCGCCAAGACAAATGAAATGTCTGACGACTATGCAGGCCAAGAAGTTGTTGAGTCAAGGTTGTGTGGGCTATTTAGCTTACATAGTCGATACTCAGAAGAAAGGTGTGAAATTAGAAGAAATACCGGTAGTGAGAGAATTTGAAGATGTGTTTCCAGAAGATTTGCCAGGACTTCTGCCGGACAGAGAAATTAAATTCGTGATCGACTTAGTGCCGGGAACAGCACCGATATCAAAGGCTCCGTACAGAATGGCTCCGGTAGAAATGAAGGAACTTATGGTACAGTTGCAAGAACTGCTAGACAAGAAGTATATTCAACCAAGTGTATCGCCGTGGGGAGCGCCAGTTTTATTCGTGAAGAAGAAGGACGGGTCAATGCGTCTTTGCATTGATTACAGGGAGTTAAACAAAGTCACTATTAAAAATAAATACCCGTTGCCAAGAATAGATGACTTGTTTGACCAGTTGAAGGGTGCTAAATACTTTTCGAAAATTGATTTGAGAAGTGGGTATCACCAGTTGAAAGTGAGGAAGGAGGATATACCACGAACGGCATTCAGAACTCGGTATGGACATTACGAGTTTCTGGTGATGTCTTTTGGTTTAACAAATGCCCCTGCCGCGTTCATGGATTTGATGAACAGGGTATTTAAACCATTTTTAGACAAGTTCGTAGTGGTGTTTATCGACGACATTCTGGTGTATTCCAAAACTCAAGAAGAACACGTGGAACATTTACGTCTGACATTGGAGACACTAAGAAAGGAAAAGTTGTACGCGAAATTCACTAAGTGTGAATTTTGGCTCGACCGTGTACAATTTTTGGGTCATGTGATTGACAAAGATGGGATTTCAGTAGATCCATCGAAAGTGGAAGCTGTAATCAATTGGGAACAACCAAGAACACCTTCGGAGGTGAGAAGTTTCTTGGGGCTGGCCGGTTATTATAGAAGATTTATACAAGATTTTTCTAAGATAGCCACTCCGTTAACAAACTTGACACGAAAAGCTGTGAAATTCGTGTGGACGGAGAAATGTGAAGAGAGCTTCCAAGATTTGAAGAAGAAGCTAAGTATGGCACCTTTGTTAACCCTGCCAGATAATACAGGAAATTTTGTGGTATATAGTGATGCCTCACACAAAGGGTTAGGTTGTGTTCTTATGCAGAATGACAAAGTTATTGCGTATGCATCAAGACAATTGAAAGATTATGAGAAAGGGTATCCGACTCATGATTTGGAATTGGCTGCAGTTGTGTTTGCTCTGAAGATATGGAGACACTATCTTTATGGAGAGAAATGTGAGATCTACACAGACCACAAAAGTCTGAAGTATATTTTCACTCAGAAAGATTTGAACCTGCGTCAGAGAAGGTGGATGGAACTGATAAAAGATTACGATTGTGAGATCTTTTATCATCCGGGCAAAGCGAATGTGGTAGCTGATGCTTTAAGCAGGAAAGGTAGGGAGAAGTTGATGCTGATTACAACTCAGGAGGAGCTCATTTCAGCAATGACAAAACTGGAGTTGGAGATCAAATTTCCAAAGGAATCTGACGAACAATTATTTCAGATAGAAGCTGGTCCAACTTTAATGGACAAAGTGAAGAGTGCCCAACTACAAGACGAAGAGTGTGCGAAAATCAAAGAGAATTTGATTGAAGGCGGTGATGTAAAATACAAGATCGACACCGAAGGGTTACTACGGTTTGAAGGAAGGATCTGGGTTCCAGCAGCACCAGAACTGAAAGAAGAAATTTTGATCGAAGCTCATAGCTCAAAATATTCAATTCATCCAGGGAGCACGAAAATGTATCAAGATTTGCGCCGACATTTTTGGTGGCCAAATATGAAAAGGGACGTCGCAGAATGTGTAGCGAAGTGCTTATCATGTCAGAGAGTAAAAGCCGAACATCAAAGACCCAGCGGATTGCTTCAACCGTTGGAAATACCGGAATGGAAATGGGAGCATATCACGATGGATTTTGTGGTGGGTCTTCCAACTACTCAGAAAGGATACGATGCGATTTGGGTAATAGTAGACAGACTGACAAAATCAGCACACTTTTTGCCAATAAAGATTAGATTCAATCTTGATCAGCTGGCAAAACTATATATTAAAGAGATCGTTGCAAGACATGGAGTTCCAGTGTCAATTGTGTCAGACAGAGATCCGAGGTTCACATCAAACTTCTGGAAGAGACTACAAGAATGTATGGGAACACAGTTGCGAATGAGTACGGCATATCATCCGCAAACAGATGGCCAAAGCGAACGAACGATCCAGACATTAGAAGATATGTTGAGAGCATGCGTCATGGATTTCAAAGGAAGCTGGGAAGAGCAATTACCGTTGGTGGAATTTGCCTACAATAATAGTTATCACGCAAGCATCGGCATGCCGCCTTATGAAGCGTTATACGGCAGAAAGTGCAGAACTCCACTGTACTGGGATGAAGTTGGTGAACGTCAATTGTTAGGACCAGAATTAGTGCAACAAACTGCTGAGGTTATCAAACTCATCAGGATAAGATTGGTAGCAGCTCAAGACCGACAGAAGAAGTATGCTGACCAACACAGGCAAGATCGTGCATTTGACGTAGGAAGCTATGTATTCCTAAAAGTTTCTCCTTGGAAGGGGAAAATTCGTTTCGGTAAGAAGGGAAAACTAAGCCCGAAGTTTATTGGACCCTTTGAAGTACTGCGAAAAGTTGGAGAGGTAGCTTATGAGGTAGCTCTACCTCCAGAGTTGGAAAATATTCATAATGTTTTTCACATTTCGGTGTTACGACCATATAAACCCGATTACAAGCACGTAATCGAGTACGAACCGTTGCAGTTCGAGAAAGATTTGTCTTATGAAGAGGTTCCTATCCAGATTGTCGACAGGAAAGAACAAGTGCTCAGGAATAAAGTGATACCTTCTGTGAAGGTGATATGGAGAAACCACAACGCTGAAGAAGCAACGTGGGAACTCGAAGAGAAAATGTTGAATGAATACCCTGAGTTATTTGTTTAATCTGTGTCTTCGATTCTGAGGACAGAATCTTTGTAAGTAGGGAAGAATGTAGCGAATGTGTTGTTTGAGTTGTGATTCTGAGGACAGAATCCTTTTAAGAGGGGAATGATGTAACATTCCATATTTTTTTTTAGATGTAAGTTATAAATATTTATTGGTTTATATAAATATTTATTGGATATGTTATTGTTGAATAAATAATTGTTCAATTTGAGTGATGTGGTTTATTTAATTATTTGTTGAATAAATAATTAAATATTAAATATTAAATATTTATTGGCAATATTAAATATTTATTGAATTATATGGCAATTTGAGTTGATGTGATTTAATTAATTATTTGTTGAGTAAATAATTAAGGAGCTAAATAAATTAATTATTATGAGATTTTATAATAATGGAGTTTAATTTAATAAGCTAGAGAGCTTATAATGATTTTAAATAAATAATAATATTTAAATGAGAAATTGTAGTTTGAAATATTAGTTGATTAAATGAAATTATAATTGTAAAAAGAATTATAATTGTTTATGTGTTAAAGTAATTTAATAGATTAATGTTTAATTGATTTATTAATTTAATAAAGGTGTGACTAATAACCTTGCTATAAAGGAGTTATTAAAATGGTTTAATTTAGTTTTGTCAAACAAGGTATAAGGATTAATCAATTTGTTTTAATTCAGTTTACCAAACAAGGTGTAAGGATTAATGGGTTATTTTTATTATGCTAGCCAAACAAGCCTTAAGGCTTTTGATTTTTAAAACTTATGTAACTGACATAACTTATGTCAGTACTTATATTATATAATTATTATAATTATATCTTATATGCGTTATAATATTTTACGTAAGATTAGAGGAGAGAGAAAGGAGAGAAAAAGAGAAAAACTCAGAGGAAGAAGAAGAAGAAAAGAAGAAAACTAAGAGAAAAATTGAGAGAATTAAGAGAATTTTACAGGTTTTGGAGAAAAGATTTGGGGAAAAAGGGATAGTGTCATCATCTTTCATAATCCAAGGTAGGAGCTCTAGTTCTTTCTTTAAAAATTTAGTTTTCTTCTTCCCAAAAAAGTCTCTGTGAAAATTTTATAAAAGATAAATTGTTGTTATGTATATGGTTTGGCATGATTATTGATTATATGGTTGTTCTATGAACTTATATATGATTATAGAGAAATTAGTTCATGCATATATGTGTTTTGTGGAAGAAAATATATTACAGAGTGTTCATATGACAATATGTATGAATATGGCTATTTTAAAATAGAAATTAAGGTTTTAATTGTTGTTAAATGGATAAATTAATTGTTAGAATTGATAGAGTATGTAAAAACATAATTATGATGCTTTGAAATTTCTGTTTTGGTTGAATAACAAAATCACAGTGTTGATTTTTATGAAATATATCAAAAATGGAGTTTTTGGGTTTTAAAATATGTTATTCTAGTATTTAATTTTCTAAAATTACGGTTTAAGTTGTGTTAATTTAGTATTTGTATGCTCGGTGAAGTTTATGTGTAATTTGTATTAGTTATTCATGTCAATTAGTGTTGGAATTGAAGTTATAGACATAAAATTTAGTTGTTCGTGGTTGGTTTCTGTGAGTTTCGGCGCCCCAGCGTCAAAATTTACGCCCCAGCGCCAAATCTCGCGCCCTGGCGCCAAGGTTCGCGCCCCAGCGTCAAAAATGGGCCCGTAGCTCGCGCCCAGCGCTGAAGCTCGCGCCCCAGCGCTGATGCTCGCGCCCCAGCGCCGTAGCTCGCGCCCCAGCGCCACTGTTCCGCGCCCCGGCGCCGGAAAAGTGGCCTAGTTGGGCAGTTTTGGCCTCCTGTAGTAAAACGGCCATAACTTTTTCATACGAACTCTGATTTAGGTAATTCAAGATGATTCGGAAAGAGGAAGAGTAGACCTACAACTTTCATTCTTTATGTTTTTTAATTTGAGGTCTGTAACAGTTGTCAAAATGGCCATCTTTAGGACTATTGTGTATTTGGAGCCAATCGAGGGCGTCGGGATGCACGAATGCAAGTGCAACCCTTTGGGTATTAGTATAACTTAATGATAACATGTTGAACATGTATTAGGATGTTGTATTAAGTTGTTAATGTACACGTGGTGCAATGGCATGATCATTTAAGTAGTTGTAATAAAGCTAAAAAAAAGTAATGTTCATGAAAGATGTGTTGTTGTTTAAACTTAAACTTAGTTAGTAGCTATACTAAGAGTAATAAAGGAACTCATAAAGGTAATGTTAGTGTAACTAATGTGTATTGTCAATGCATATGGTATGTGTAGGACTTGGGGTGAACGTGAATAGTAATTGTTTAACCTACATGCGAGGCAAGTTCCCTAACCTTTGCTACTTTATTATTCAGCAAGGTTACTTTTCACTGTTATGTTATACTTATGCAAGTTCTCTAACTCTACTTTTATAATTGTACAAGTTTTCTTAACTCTAAATTAGTTATATTAGCATGCAAGTGCCTTTAGTTATCATTCAAGTTATTATTTGTTGTGCATGCTTGATATTAAATTCTAAAATGTAACCTTAGCTTATTGTTGTTCAAAGCAAGGTATGATAAATTATTCAATTGTTATGCTATTAGATTATTCCTAAAGCATGAACTTAGAACGAAATGTTTATTTAGTATGATCGTTCAATAACATAGTGTTATTATCTTGTATTCAACTAATCCTTAGTTGATGTCCGTTGAACTCCAAATTACCTTGAAAGCTTATCCAAACCAAACTTACTTTGGTGCGGACTTGTATTCTAAATACTGAGATGAACAACTCTTTTAATAGAGGTTTACGCTTAGCGTTGAAATGATTGTGCACAATACATTGTACGAATGGTTGAGTACGTGGAGTCCTTATAGTCTTATGACTGTTAAAGTTAAAGTTGAAAGATTACTTATAACTGTGGACATGATTCGTGGTCATTAGACCCTCAGTGAATGTTATAATTTTCAGAAAGTTAATAGAATATATTGTTCAGTTCTATTGAGCCTAATATTGGCAAATGATGTAAAGTTTAAAGATTTACTTATTGTTATTTCAAGTGGGCTTTGTTTGCTCACTCTTGCCTGTAAAATTTTTTACAGCTAAGGTTGAAACTGGTGATGTACCTAGCACCAGTAAAGGGAAAGGAAAGATGAAACAATGCTGAAGACCTGTAATAGATTGAATAGTTTATTTTCAGACTTGTTTAAAGATTGTAATGAATGTTATTTTAATTATTCCGCATGAATGAATGAATGTTTGTAAAGGTTAGATAACCTGGGAGATTTCTTTTATTTAAGTTTAATCCTGTATGGGCAGGTTTTCTTTTATTATTCCATTCTATTATGATTGGGTAGTTAGAAATGAATGTTTTGATTACGTGAACACCAAATCTTGAGGTAATGAAGTACCGGGATTTGGGGGGTGTCACAACCTTCATCACACTTACTCATTATAAATAATGTTATAATTTATTCATTATTTATTCAAATAAAATTATTTTATATTTAATCCGATTTTCTCGGTTGTTACAGGATACATGTGAACATGTGTGTTGAAAGTTGTTTAACATCGTTATATGTTTTGATGAGTACGTAGTCAGACACTTGTTGCATGAATTCACTTAGCCTTGTTAGAAATTTTTAAATAAGGCTATAAAGTGTGAAAACAACTTAAGGTAAACACAAGAGGCACCAAACATAGGCCATGACATCTTAATCTGTATATATATTATGTGTTAACCTTCATGCATGTTAAGAAATAAAGAGTAAACTGAGAACTAAAGATTCAAATCTAGTATGGCCAGGGGACGACGCAGTTGCGCCCATTCTATTCCAAACTGCAGCGCAGCTGCGCTGCAGGGCAGTGTTGTTTATTTAATTAAATTATAATATGAACCTTTAAGCATATGTGTATAAATGTCTTAGAGCTTCAACGCTTGGCTTAAGTGATGTTCTAAGTTTACAAGCATGTAATGGTTATAAAAAACCCCTGTTAAGTTTTATTAAGGTTTACAAAATGTAAGAACGATATAGATCACTCATCTATAAACTTTAAATGTGTATCGAACACATAGTTAGTCAAGAGTATGATAGAAGTTTATGAATGTTAATGTCAGGTATTGGTGGATACGGTATACTTATACATACATAGTTATCCTAAGAGTATGATAAGAAAGTGAAACGAAGGTTTTGACAACTGAATTAGAAAACAATGTAACAATTGTTATTACATTGAGAATATAAGGAAATGTATGACTGATGGGTATAAATCCATTATTATACAATTGTATAGGAATACACGAAGTGGAGATAACTATAAGCAGTTAAGTTGTAGCGGATAATCTACGATCCAGATAAGTTTTTCAGTTCCTATTTGATATATAAATTCGATAAATGTTAGTTGAGCTATATTATGCTATGAGAATGCTGACGCATATATATGAAATGCATATGAGATATGTATGAAATTTGAAAGTTAATCTTTGATGATATCCTTGTGAAGTAAATCTCTGTGCCTTTTATGTGAGAAGTAACATGCGTAGTAAATATTAATTGATTATGAATGCATGAACTGGGCATGTTATTATATGATATGTGATGCATGTAAACTGTTAGAATTGCTGAGCTGTCGAGCTCACTCTTGCAAATGCACTCTTGCAAATAGCCATTTTTGCAAGTTAAAGACTCGTGGTAAAGATTATGTGCTACTTAATTGATAGAGTTCAATAGTAACGAAGGAGATTGATTTATTTATTTAAATATATGCTCTTGAACCATGTTTAGGTTCTAGGAGATGTACATGATAGTTGTTTACGATGTGTAATACATGTTGAGTTGTGAAGTTGTACTATGTGATGCATAGAGGAAGTTGAATCGAGATGTAAAAATTTATACAGTAATTCGAATAGAATTAATCATAACATAATTTGATTCAATGATATGCAATGAATTCAAGTTAAGAAATCAATAAAAGATTTTTATCAAAGGAGATTGAAAAAGTTTAAATTATTTCGCATATTTTTATAACATTGAATTTGATGTAAGACAGGAATGGTAAATGACCAAGATTTAAAACTTATAAAAGTTTGGGGTCATTATATAGATCCTAGAAATGGAAAGAAATTATATTCTAAATTGTAATAAGTAAAGTTATATTAATTAAGTTATGAATAAAAAATATAAATAGTTTGACGATAGTAGTATCGTGGCGGACCAGATCTGAGGTTCTAAGGGACCCAGATTTGGGGGCATCACAGGTTGGTATCAAAGCTATAGGTTATAAACTTTAGATAAGAGGAACTTAGGCTATAACTTGAGAGAGAGAAAGATAAAGATTAAAATATATATAAGCGAAGATTCAAAGAAGAATCTTAAAGTATATAGAGAATGAGAATTCAGGAGTTTCCTAACTCCGATAATAAAAATGTTAACATGATGTCTATAAGATGAAGATGACAAAGATAATACAAATGAAATCAAATGGAGTTTAGTTGATAATGGGAAAGAACCCTAAGGTAAACCGATGATCACGACGTGATCGGATTGAGCTATGAAATGATAAATCGTCTATAACGACTAAATGGCTATAGCTTGATGTTATAAGGGAAGGTACTATGAAATGGTACGAGATGAACTCATGAGGAGTTGTACATGATGAGATACAAAAAAAAAACAATTCGTATCGAGCAAAGAGCAAGTTAAGAGTGAGATAGAGTTAAGTGGGATTTCAATTGAAGACTCATGTGAGAGCTGAGTTGTACAAACATTTGTATGAGTGAAGGTTTTGTGCTCGCGCTCGGTTTCTCATAATGATAATCATTGGAATGATTGGTGTTGCGTTATCGATATGCTTATGGTGAGAAGGTGATTCTTTTCTCATATTTATATTTGATAGTTAGAGGCTATTAATATTAAGTTAGAGAATATTAAGGTTAGGCGCGAGTTCGTAAAACTCATGCTTATGGTATGTTGGTGACTCATTGTCATATGCATGTTTTCGAGCCCCTAACCGTATGGATAGTCTCTGATTGGTTATTGGGCTACGTATTGTTAGGACAAGCTCCTAAACTCATATTATTGTGGTAAGTTCATGAACTTCTAAGGTGTGGTAAGTTTGATGAACTATATCGGGTTTATATATGTTATATATTATGAATTTAGAAATTTTGGTATAGTGACCATTGATGGAGTAAAGATTGAAGTTGATGGAGAAACATGAATTTTCTAAATCTTCTAGCTCTGCTAGATTTTTAAAATTTATTGACTTCGTGCTGATGTTTGCACTGCTATTTTCTTGAAAAACATTGGATCATGAGATTGAACCAATGATGTTTAAAAATAATACCATTATTCATATGTCTGTGCTAATTGTTTCGGCTAAGACAAAAATGATTTGAAAATTTTCAAAATGTATTTTTGGACCATGTGCATCATTTGATATAGTGTAGGAAATGGTAAACGATGGAGTCATCAATGTAGTCCAACCTAGTGTTGGTTGTGATCGAAAGATCGTCAGCCCACTATGGTATAATATAATATGACAAAGTCATATAATGGCGGAATCCTCAACGTACTACTAATTTGGTTCGATACCATGACGTCATAAAAGAACTTTTGGTTTTCTTTTAAATTATGAAGAAGGTCAATTAAGTTGGCTAAATTATTTCGATTGTTGTCCGAGTTATTAATAAAAGGCTAAGCTATTTGATTCGGCTAGATGACTGTTGAAAAATATTTATGGAATTCAAGCATTCTTGAGTAATTATGCCAAACCAGATTACTCTGGTGCGGATTCAGATATTGAAAGCCTGAGGTGAACAACCCTATAAATGGGACATGTTTTCGGAGATAATGGTTCTGAGTGTAACGCATATAGTTGTTATGATGTGCTACATTTGTACACAACGTAGTGGTACAATTGGTTGATCACCTAGAGTACTTGTACATGGCGTTTACAGTCTTTGTGATTGATAAACATTTTGTGGAAAGGGTTTATAGTGTGAAGGATTTTGTTGAAGCACTAGTAAACCTAGAGAAGAGTTCCCGGTCTTGTGACCCCTCAACATAATTTAGAATCTAAGTTATTCATACAACTTCCCAATTATTGAATGATTGTGGAAGATTCTTATTCTTTTGAAGGGCGAATGTGGTAAGGAGAATATTCCTTAGAAAGAAGGAAGTGGTAGAATACGGCATGTAATAATGAATGAATCGTATAAGCTATAATAATTCCAAGAAGAGGAATAAAATTCTAAAAGAGAAAAGATGAAGTTATTTAAAAGAATATGTAATCTCCAGAAAGGACCGAGTAGAGAGGTTTTGGTGATTCCGATGACGAAATCCTTATAAGGGGGAGATGATGTGATAACCCAAATTTTCAGAAATTATTAAAATAAGAAATTAGTAAATAAAATTCTTATTATAAGATATATAGGGTTTGAATATATATATATATATATATATATATATATATATATATATATATATATATATATATATATATGTTATATTTTGAATTTTTGTGTTATTGGTGGAAAGAAACCCACAAATGAGATTCTTTTAGTTGGATAAGCTATTAAGGAAAGATAGAGTATTAAAACTTAAAGTTGACTTTTTTTTTAGTAATTGATGATGTGAAATCAAAGAGGGAATGGATGTTAGACGAGTTAACACTTAAAAAAACATGTTCAAAGTACTTAGAAATTAAGGTTCTATTTTTCCTAATGCAAAACTTGTTTGCCTCTGGACTTGAGGTGGCGCAGCTGCACCACTTCTAAGCTTATGACCATTGTTAATCGAAATCTGATTATGCTCACACGCAAGTGCACGTGGTCAACAAATAATATAATGATAAATCGAGTATCGTTCCCATAGAGATTTAGTATAAAATTAATCCTAACAATTACCAGCTTTATATTAATCACAATCTTATTAAACTATCCAATTCAATGATTTAAACTATTAAAAACTAAAAATACTAAAAATACTAAGCAATCAACAAACTTAAAAACTGTAATTTCAAGCAAATGATGGAGAATTAGGCTTACAACTTCACTTCAATTCATTAGCCCAGTTTATTAATCAAGAACACTCAAGTAGAACTAGCCATCTCTCGATGCATTAATACTATATTAACTTAAATCCACAAATTAGATAGAATTAAGCTAAACACCTTAATCAACTAATTCACTATATCTCTATGTGAATTACAATCAAACAAGTTTTAAATTCAAGTTTTTTTATCTGATTACATGTGATGTTAAGCATATCTCTACTTTAACATTCATCAAGATTCTATTCAATAACAGAATTCAAGAATAAATGTTATAATGACTAAGTCTAGATTCATATTTCGTCTCTCGATTCTATACAAATCCACATAGAATTGGTGATCAAGTAATTCATAAATTAAAGCACAAATCACAATAGATAAATTGAATGATAGATTATTAAACTGAAATTCAAGACTACATAATCATCGTTTAACCATAAGATCTGCCATAAGCCTAATAAGTAAATTAGTTCATCACAAATGAATTAAAAACTGAAATCATCAAAGTAATCATCATCCCAATTACAATTATTGAATTAAAGAAGTAGAATGAATCCAGAACCACTCTTCTGCTTAGCTCCAACTTGCAATTATCGTGACTTAGACCTTGAATCCTTCCTCCAATGCTTTTCCTCAAAAATCAAGCTTCAAATTGCTAAATTGAATGTTAAATCATATCTCCCTTGTTATTACTTGTTAATATCTAGCCTTAAGACACGTATTCTAACCATAATTCGATGCCGATTATAGTTTCAAACGATGCCAACCTCATTCCTTCACGTCTCTGCAGCATTACAATTCAGACAGGAGTCTTAGCCTTTCCCGTACCCCTGCCTCGGCGGGGGTTTTCCTCCTTTAAGTGCCTGCCCTAGCGGGGGGTGCTACTACTTTCTGACAGGGTACCCCCGCCCCGACGCAGGTTTTGCCTTTATAATGTCCACCCCGGCGGGGGTGTATTCTATAGATGGTCCAGCTTTTGCTCATTTTCTTGCTCACTTTAGCCACGAAACCACCTTTTAAGCCCAAATGCTATGCCACCATACCTAAACATAAAAATAATACTAAACACGTAAAACATATCACAAAAATAATGAATTAACATAGTTTAAGCTCAAATTAGAGGCCAATTCGTAGGTATAAAATTCACTCATCAAACTCCCCCAAACTTAAACCCGTGCTAGTCCTCGAGCACAAACAAAACAAAAATGTTTTGCAATGCAACGGAATGTAATGCAACTAGTCTATATGCCTACAAATCCAGCAGTCGTGATAGAAACAAGTTTTGTTCAACCGGCCTCAGAGAAATCAAGCAAACATAACAATACTTCATATTAAAACTGATCAATAATTCCTATCAATCCTCAAATCTTAAATTGTTATTACTGGTATAGTGCGTGTGTGTTCAACACCCATGCTCATTGATGCAAATTCAAATTTAATACATAACAAATCTCTTTGAAGGCATCATGCAGTGTAAACTCAAGAATTTCAAAAACAAACGAGATTCAACTAAAATCAAACAATTACCAATATCAAGGGTCCAAATAGGTTACTTATGCTTTTTTTTTTCTTTTTTTATTCATTTACGGAGGCTTTTTACTCTTATTTCTCGATTTATTCATTTTTTTTATTTCCCATGACTATGCAATGTCTCATTCCATTAAGCTAACAGTGTTACCCCTTAGCGAGCATTCGACCAACGACTCCCAGATCATAAAAACCTTAGGGCGCTAGGTGTAGAGACAATCCCCTCAGGCTTACTTACTCAAGTAGCGAAGGCCCTGAAACAAGACTAGCCACGGTGTTTATTCATTTTCTATTTCACGAACCCTTCGATCTGATCATTTATGCTCAATCTCTTCCTTTTTCTTCTTCTCCAAGCTCTTAAACTCTCTATCTTTCTCTCTCAAAGTGTAGGATTTTCAAAATCCCATTAAATGAAGTTAAGGCTTCCTTTTATAGATTTTCAAGGCTAGGGGTATTTTAGTCATTTTGCCCCAGCCCCAACCTCCTTACTATTCACACCTCCTCATTCCATCTCCTTACTATTCACGAAGCTTCCCTTGGAAGTTTCGTGGTTCCATCTTTCGAGTTTCGTCCGATAGTTTTAAAAACTGCGATTCTCGGAATCCAAATATTTTTGAATATTTCGTATTTTCTTTACCGATTAACTTTTACATATTCTTTGGATCTCTGAAAAACTGAAAAATACTTTTTGACATTAAGCATTTTCCTTCACATTTTCCCTTAACTTAGTTAAACGAGTGAAAAGTACATAACAGTTCTTTTTGTTATTTTTATTTTGTCCGATTTCTGCACGTTTTTCGAGAAAAACTTTTATCGGCTTACTTAAATTTTCATGATATATTATCGTCAAATCTTTCGATGGAATGTCATTTCGACATACCGAACTCTCAAAAAGGCTTATATTATTCAAACCCTAACTCTTAGGTTTCGTCGGGTGAATAGTGCCTATTTCGTCATTTTTCCCTAAATATTTTTTTTTCTGAAATATTTTTATTTTTGTCTTAAAAATTCTTACTCGTTCAATCTAGCTCATAGCCAGAATCCTCCCAATTTATAATCATCCTAGGTTCTAAAACGATTAATAAACGCATAGCACAAAATATTATTAATAAAAATTCATTTTATTAATAACTAATTCTTTAAATCTAAATTTCTGGACAATCCGATTTTTCGGGTTGTCACATCCTTCCCCCCTTATAAAAATTTCGTCCTCAGAATTTCTAAAACCACACCCATTCCCGGGTCATCACATTCACCCATTCTTCATAGAATTTCGTCCTCGAAATTTTAGCCTACCCTTCTTCTCAACTTCTCTTCAAAGAAGTTCTTATCTTTCAAACATTCTCTCAACTTCATAACTTATCAAGAATTATGAAGTAAAATGAACAACGAGGAACATAAGAATTCCTTTAAAATATTTCATACTTTTGCTGAGGGGTCAAATTGACCATGAACTCTTACTAGGTTTAACAGCATGACATCATAACCTTTCTTCCACGGTTAGTTTACAATCACCAAGAAGGTAAACTACCTCTTTCATACGTAGGCGATAAACCCATTGTATAACCCCATTCTGGGGTGTGTTCACCTCAGACTTAATTATTAGATTTCGTACCAAAACAATTTGGTTTGACACAACTTCTCAAAGAAAGCTCGATTTTCTTTTAAACATGACATACCATTTGTCTTAGCCAAATCAAGTAGCTTAGACCATATCAATAAATTGGATATCAACTTGAAACATTCGTCTAGTCAAATCAATTGACATCGACTACTTCTTTAAATTCTTTTCGCAATATATTAAAACGTTTTATGACGTCATGATATCGTACTTTTCACAGTACGTTGAGGACTTCATCAGTTTATGACTTCGTCATTATACATCATGCCATAGCGGGTTGTTGATCCTAAGATCACATTCAACACTAGGTTCAATTGCATTAATAACTCCATCCTTTTACCATCCTTGCATCGAATGCACGGATGATATAAAATTCATTTTGATATTTCAAATCAATTTATGTCTAGCCGAATCAATTAACATAGACATACCAAGAATAGTTCTTTTAAAATCCATTGGTTCCCAAAAAGTTGAACCAGCACTCATAATCACGATTTTAATAAAGTTCAAAATCTAGCGTAGCTAGATGACTTGGAATATCCTATTCTCCATCTACCTTCATTGTCTTACTTGCGACAATACTTAATCTTCTATAGCACCTTCAATGCTAATTCTACTGAAAATACACGCTTTCAGTCTAAACATCCCTATACCTTAGTACAATCCATTAACTTACCACACATTGTGAGTTCAGGAACTTTCCACAATAATGTGAGTTTAAGAACTATCCCAGTCAGACCATAGGCGTCCATTCGCTGGGAAGTTTAAAAACATACCATATAATTATGAGTCACGAACCTACCATAAATAGGAGTTTCAAGAACTCGCACCTACCTTATCGTTCTCTACCTATCAAGTATATACATGAGAAAAGATTCACCTTCTCATCATATACGTCTTAATAGCGTGACCAATTCCAATGATTATCACAGTAATAAGCTAAGCAGTTGTTACACCCAGCACAAACCTCTGCCCATAACAAAGGTTCATACAACTCAGCTATCACATGAGTCCTCAATTGAAATTTTACAACTTCTAAATTTCTCTTTACTTAATACGAATTTTCTTTAATTCGTATGCTATCCTTCTCAACTCACTCTGAGTTCTCCTTCCCGTACTACTTCGTAGTACCATTCATTAATAGCATTAGCTATAAATCATTCATCATTTAACAGCTCATCTGTTACTACGATTTACTATGATCACATGGTGATCTTCTTATCCTTCTCTCTACGATTATAGTCTTACGTACTCATACCTAAGATTTATAACCTATTAGCTTTGATACCAACTTGTAACAGCTCGAAATCTAGTCTAACTTCACACTCGAATTCTGTACGTCACGAGTACATCATTCTTCTAACATACATCATTATATACTGAAATATAACAACATACATTCTCAATTTCCAGGTTCTAATACCTTATAATCTCGTTCATTACAAATAATGATAATTGCATTATTCTTTACATCTTACAAGAGTGACTTTTATCCACCACCAAGGATACATAACCGTTCATTAAACTAATCTATAGTTCCATTTCATCTTTCAACATTATAAGTCTTCACTTGATCTTCACGCTCATTCACATACTGAATGACACTTTATCTGGATACCGGTCAGCTTGATCTTTACGGGATCCTTAAGTTCTTCTAACATCGTTCGCTGAAAATATTTTCTATTTAAAGCAAGTGTGAGCATTCAATTGCCCAGCAAGTCATAACAGTTGAACAAACAACTTCAAGAATTTTAAACATTCCTTTAGAACTTCGATAACCGAACAAAGGTTATGAAGCAGCTTGAATAATAGGAATAATTTCGATTCCTATCATTTTAAAATGTTAATCACATTCACTTTGAAATACTTTCCTTTTTTACTTTTTTCATACTCATCCTATCTGGCTAGAATCATTAGCACAAACTTAACAATAACGGTTCATATATAAAAAGAACATTCTCATATTGAGCAATTCAATCACAGAATAATTCATCTCATAAAAACACCAAAGTGTTCAAATTGTGGCATAAGGCCTCATACGTTCTACCACTGTAACACCCCCTTTCCGAAATAGAAAGAGAGGTCACTCAAAATATAACAAACCTGATGAATTTAATAACAAGGCTCTAATCCACAAAAGAATAGTCTTACACTAATTAAATATCTTAAGACAAACCATAATAAATGCCACACTGGCTCAAACCACAATCTGAAATAATTATCACAATTCCAAGTAAACTAACACATCAAGTCTAAACAGAATATTTCTAAAGCATTGGAATGAATGGAGCTCTCATCACACTTGCCCTTGATTCCCCTGATTACCTGCCGGAAGAAAAACACAGCATGAGCCAAATGCCCAGTACGGATATAGAACACAATTAACGAACTGAAATAATAAACTCAATTAAATGGAATGAGACGAAACGAACAAATCTAACACAACGAAATAATAGGCTGAAACAAATGGCTGGGTGTTATTTCATACCGAGCTCAAAATAAAACAGAAATATACCTTGCCACACAGGCAAGTCAAATAATGCCACATAGGCAAATTAAATAATGCCACACAGGCAAGTCACATACATTGGACCGCGAATCCAATGCATGTAAAATCGGAAGGCGTGTTTGGCACAAACATCACCAAGCCGCAGAACAGAACAGAACAGAAAACTAGAGTCGACCCATACGCCTCCCACAACAAAACACCAAATGGCCAACTCCCATCGGAGCACAAAACGGAGACGCCGTGGACTGATCACACCGCCACGGAAGGTGTCATGCCTCGGTGCCAAGAGGACATGCCTGTGGTACCCCCACAGGTGGTTATAGCTCAGGTATACCCTACGGTATTCTAACAAAATATAATGTCACAACACATACGACACAACAAAGGGGTTCTAACGTGTACATGTTAAACTGAAACGAAATATCAACACAAAGTCTCCAAAATATTAACATGTACTTTCTAAAATATCAGAATAAATTTATAGAAATGATACACTAGTCTAAAGAGTACAAATTGGAGTTCTAATATAAACGCCCAAAACACTATCACAATAAATTGACAAGAATAATTATACGAGGCAATTTCTAAATTTCGAAACGAATAACGAATCAAATAAATCAAAAATAAAAGAGTCTTGCTGAAAAAGTACAGAATCCGTACCTGAAACAAGCAATGTAATACCCAAAAATTATTATCCCAATGTAGTTCGTTAAACTCTTTTCGTTCGATCTAAATAAAATAAGATAGAATTTTATTACAAATTTAACAATCTCTAACATAATATTACTTAATCTGTTATTAAGTAAATTTTATAATTTCATCAATAGAATAATTAATTAGTATAAAAAAAATTTCAATTTAATTTATAATAACATAAGTGGGTTACTATAAAATAAATAGTATAATTTATATATATACACTACTGTATCATATATTTATATATAACTTGGCAGAATGAGTTAATATATATATATATATATATATATATATATATATATATATATATATATATATATATATATATATATATATACCTGCAAATTCAAGAATTTATCTATACATATATATTACCGTAATATATATACACATTATCATATCATATATATATTTTTGCAATCCGTCACATGTGAGTCTAAATCCTTATTTGATTACCCAAGTACTGAATAAATTGAAAAAGAAAACACTTACCCTATTATCAATAGATTTAAAAATTAGTATAAGGCGTATTGTTTAAGTGAATTAGGTTTAGTTATTTATTCATTAAAACAATAGATTTTATTAATTAATATATTTATTAATTCTTCAAATTTTAATAAGATTTAAAAATTACACAATTATAAATTTGACCCACTTAATTTAAGCCCAATTTTATCAATTTAATTTACCCACACTTATTATTACATTAGCCCACAAAATTAAATGATTATTTTTACCCAAAATAAATGGCATCCAAAAAAATATGTTTTAAAACAATGTAATTTTTATTATTTAATATTTATTTATTAATTTATTTTTACCGGGTATTACATCACCTACCCCTTAAAAGAATTCCGTCCCCGGAATCAAAAGAATAGAACGTACCTAATTATCAAAAAGATGCGGATATTCCGCTCGAATAGACTCCTCACAAGTAAGATCCTCCCGAATCTTATCGAATGGATATTGCACCACATGCAACGGATGATAATGATAACCCCTCAACGCTGACACATGGAATACATTGTGCACATGAGCTAGTTGTGGAGGCAAAGCTAACCGATACGCAACTTCACCAACCCACTCCAAAATCTCAAATGGACCGATATAACGCGGACTAAGCTTCCCTTTTAACCCAAATCGCCGAATGCCCTTCCAAGGAGAAACTTTTAGAAAAACATGTTCACCAGGTTCAAACTCTAAAGTCCTCCTATGCTTATCAGCATAACACTTCTGTCGTGATCGAGCCGACTTCAATTTCTCCTTAGCCACCGCTACCTTCTCTGTAGTGATTTGAACTAACTCAGGCCCTTCTATGGCCCTTTCGCCAACCTCATCCCAACAAGTTGGTGCCCGACACTTTCTACCATACAGTGCCTCAAACGGAGCCATTCCAATACTTGCATGCTAGCTGTTGTTATAAGCAAACTCAACTAGGCTCAAGTAATCATCCCAATTACCCGACCACTCAAGTGCACAAGACCTCAACATATCTTCCAACGTCTGAATAGTCCGTTTAGATTGCCCATCAGTTTGCGAATGAAAAGAAGTACTGAAGTTGAGCTGAGTGCCCCAAGCTCGTTGAAACCCCTTCCAGAACCGTGAAGTGAACCGTGGGTCCCGATCTGAAACAATAGACACCGGAGTACCATGAAGTCTAACAATCTCCTGCTGAAAGATATGTGCCAACCTATCCACCGAGTAACCCTCATGGATAGCCAAAAAGTGTGCCGATTTGGTCAACCGGTCCACTACTACCCATATGGCATCATTCTTCCTAAAAGTATTCGGCAAACCAGTCACAAAATCCATCGTAATATCCTCCCACTTCCACACTGGAATGTCTAACTGTTGCAGCAAACCACTAGCTCGTTGATGTTCTATCTTCACTTGTTGACAAGTAAGACACTTCCCAACATATTCAGCCACGTCTCGTTTCATCCCATTCCACCAAAAATTCCTCTTCAAATCCCTATACATCTTTGTAGAACCAGGATGAATAGAAAATGGCGAATTATGAGCCTCAGCCAACACCGCCTCCCGAATGATTGGATCGGACGGTACACACAACCGCTCACCCAACCAGATCACACCATGGTCATCAATACGAAACTCGGACTGCTTGCCCTCCTCTAGATTCTGCGTCATACTCCACAACTCCCCATCTTCTTTTTGAGCTTCTTTGACCCGCGAGATAAGAGAGGGCTCCACTTTCATACCAGCCAAATGCCCATCTGAACCTCGTACATACAACTCCAATTCTAGCCGATCCATATCCGAAATAAGCTGAGGTTGTGTAATAAGGGCTACTACACTCCCTGAACTCTTCCGGCTAAGAGCATCTGCAACCACGTTTGCCTTCCCCGGGTGATACTGAATTCTAGCATCATAATCCTTTAGAAGCTCCAACCAACGCATCTGCCTCATATTGAGCTCCTTCTGAGTGAAAATGTATTTAAGACTTTTATGATCGGTGAAGATATCACAAGTCTCTCCATACAAATAGTGCCTCCAAATCTTTAAGGCAAAGATCACCGCTGCCAACTCCAAATCATGTGTGGGGTAATTCACCTCGTAAGGTTTAAACTGCCTAGAAGCATAAGCAATCACCTTACCATGTTGCATCAAAACACACCCCAAGCCTTTCTTAGAAGCATCACTATAAATTTTGGTAGCCTCCTGTCCCCGACGGCAGTGCAAGTATAGGAGCTGTCACAAGTCGTTTCTTCAACTCCTCGAAACTCTTCTCACGCTCCTCATTCCACACAAACTTCGTGCCCTTTCTCATCAACTGGGTCAATGGTAAGGCAAGGAAGGAAAACCCTTCCACAAACCGTCTATAATACCCTGCCAAACCCAAGAAACTCCTAATCTCCGTCACCGTAGTAGGTCTCGGCCATTTAGTGATAGCCTCAACCTTCGCAGGATCCACCTTAATGCCTTCAGCAGAAACAACATGGCCCAAAAATGCAACCTGCTCCAACCAAAACTCGCATTTAGAGAATTTAGCATACAACTTCTCTTTCTGCAAAATCCTCAACACTGTGCGAAGATGCTCCTCATGCTCTTCCTTAGAATTGGAGTAAACCAAAATGTCATCAATAAAGACAATGACAAATTGGTCCAAGTACTCCCTGAACACTCGATTCATCAAATCCATAAACACCGCCGGAGCGTTAGTCAACCCGAATGGCATCACCAAAAACTCATAATGCCCATATCGAGTGCGAAAAGCCGTCTTAGGGATATCCTCATCCCTCACCCTCAACTGATGATAACCTGACCTCAAGTCTATCTTCGAAAAATATTTTGCCCCTTGAAGTTGGTCAAACAAGTCATCAATCCTCGGCAATGGATACCGATTTCTGATGGTGATCTTGTTCAACTCTCTGTAGTCTATACACAGCCTCATAGACCCATCTTTCTTCTTTAGAAACAAGACCGGAGCACCCCACGGCGAAACACTCGGCCGAATCACACCACGATCTAACAATTCCTGCAACTGCTCCTTCAACTCCTGTAACTCCAACGGTGCCATCCGATACGGTGCCTTAGAGATAGGCTCCGCACCAGGAACAAGCTCAATAGAAAATTCTACTTCCCGCTGTGGTGGCAACCCTAACAACTCCTCAGGAAACACATCAGAAAAGTCACGAATAATTGGAACATCCTCAATACGAGACTCACCCTTAGAGGTATCTTTCACAAATGCCAAATACCCCTCACAACCCTTTGCTACCAACTTCCCAGCCTTCAAAGCTGAAATCAACTTCACCACCCTATTTGGTTGTGAACCCTGAAACACGAACTCCGGAGACTTCACATCTCCAAATATATAACCTTCTTCGCTTGACAATCGATAGTGGCCTGGTGCTTATCCAATCAGTCCATCCCAAGAATGCCATCAAAATCGTGCATATTCATCGGAAGAAGATTAGCTCTACAAATTTTATCTCCAAAACTTATCGGACTCCCTCAATACAAATCGAAAATAACAACAGAAGTCCCCATCGGGGTAGAAATAGACATAACAGAATCTAATAACTGAGATGGCACACCTAGGTGCCGAACAAAAGACTGAGCAACAACAGAATGAGTATAATCCGTATCAAATAAAATAGACGCCTCACGATTCCCAACTAAAAGAGTACCAGAAACAGTACCTGGTGCACCTGCCGCCTGGTTATATGTCAAGGCGAACACTCGACCACCCCGACGCTGACCTCCATTGCCACCATTATCACCATCTCCACCATTTCCGCGTGGACCGGTACAATCCCTAGCAATATGACCCATCTGTCCACACAAGAAGCATGCACCGGTGAGTCTGTGGCACTGCCTCCCCAGATGATTTGCCCCACAAGTAGCACAAGGAGCTATCGGAATGAGATTCGGGTTACCCCCACCAGCTGGTCCCGGATAACGACCCTGATTCTGCCCCTGCTGACGATTATGCCCCTGCTGACGATTTTGTCCATACCAAGGTAGCTGAAGCTGACGATTTTGCCCTTGCTGAGGCGTCTGCTGATAATCCCTGTTCTGATTCTGTCCACGCCACTGCCCTTGTTGGCCACCACGATTCCTATTCAACTGACCACCCTGATTTCTCCCCTGCTGAACTGAGGATTAACCCTGCTGGTCATCTCTGTCCCTCTTTCGACTCCCTTCCGGTTTAGAAGACCGAAAGTCCTGTCGCTCCATCTCAATATTCTTTGCTGCATTGGCCACGGCTGACACGTCTGCAAACTTGTTGTTAATGAGATGCTGCCGATACCTGTAATGAATCCTCCACTTAAACTTCTCTGCCTGTTCTGTTGCAGTCCCTCTGAGGTTCTCGCAAAGCCTGCCAACCTAGTAAACCTCGTCATGAAGTCCGTGATGGACTCATCATCCTTCTGCCGAATCGACAGATACTCTCTAGCATAGGCCTCTTTATCAGCAGCTGGGAAGTACTGCTGATAAAAGACCTCACAAAATTCTGCCCAATTAAGTGTCTCAGCATAATTTTCACCTTTTGTTGTTTTCATCGCTTTCCACCACCTCTGTGCATCCCCTTCCAGCTTGTAAGCAGCAAGCAGCACTCTCTGATTATCTGAACACCCTAACACATCAAAGATCTTCTTTAGGTGGGCAATCCAATTCTCTGCCTCAATTGGAGTCGGAGCCGAACTGAATGCTTGTGGTTTCTGCTTCTGGAACCTCTCCAACCATACATACATCGCAACCCCCTGCTGATCATGACCATCCGCATTCCCTTCCACTTCATTTGCCTGTGGACCATTATTTCTTGAATTCTCCTGTTCTGGAATTTCTGGTGGCGGCTGCTGCATTGCATGTACAATCTGTGCCACCAACTGAGGTAACGCCTGATTCACTGCCTGATTCACCAAGGTAGCCAATTGAGCATTAATCTGATCATTAGGTTGCTCATTGGGCTGACCATCACCCCTTCCCCTATTATTACCTCTCCTCCCAGCAACTCTAGCGGATCGACGAGCCATCTACGAACAGATCAACGAATATCAGCAAAAGAGATTAGAGACATATTTGACTATAGCTGGACAGAAAATCAAACTGAATAAAACCTAACCCAGAAGTCTACCCATAACTCACAGGTCAAACCTAAATAGGTTTTCTACAAGAAAGAACCTAAGCTCTGATACCAACTCTGTAACACCCCCTTTCCGAAATAGAAAGAGAGGTCACTCAAAATATAACAAACCTGATGAATTTAATAACAAGGCTCTTATCCACAAAAGAATAGTCTTACACTAATTAAATGTCTTAAGACAAACCATAATAAATGCCACACTGCTCAAACCACAATCTGAAATAATTATTACAATTCCAATTAAACTAACACATCAAGTCTAAACAGAATATTTCTAAAGCATTGGAATGAATGGAGCTCTCATCACACTTGCCCTTGATTCCCCTGATTACCTGCCGGAAGAAAAACACAGCATGAGCCAAATGCCCAGTACGGATATAGAACACAATTAACGAACTGAAATAATAAACTCAATTAAATGGAATGAGACGAAACGAACAAATCTAACACAACGAAATAATAGGCTGAAACAAATGGCTGGGTGTTATTTCATACCGAGCTCAAAATAAAACAGAAATATACCTTGCCACACAGGCAAGTCAAATAATGCCACATAGGCAAATTAAATAATGCCACACAGGCAAGTCACATACATTGGACCGCGAATCCAATGCATGTAAAATCGGAAGGCGTGTTTGGCACAAACATCACCAAGCCGCAGAACAGAACAGAACAGAAAACTAGAGTCGACCCATACGCTTCCCACAACAAAACACCAAATGGCCAACTCCCATCGGAGCACAAAACGGAGACGCCGTGGACTGATCACACCGCCACGGAAGGTGTCATGCCTCGGTGCTAAGAGGACATGCCTGTGGTACCCCCACAGGTGGTTATAGCTCAGGTATACCATACGGTATTCTAACAAAATATAATGTCACAACACATACGACACAACAAAGGGGTTCTAACGTGTACATGTTAAACTGAAACGAAATATCAACACAAAAGTCTCCAAAATATTAACATGTACTTTCTAAAATATCAGAATAAATTTATAGAAATGATACACTAGTCTAAAGAGTACAAATGGGAGTTCTAATATAAACGCCCAAAACACTATCACAATAAATTGACAAGAATAATTATACGAGGCAATTTCTAAATTTCGAAACGAATAACGAATCAAATAAATCAAAAATAAAAGAGTCTCGCTGAAAAAGTACAGAATCCGTACCTGAAACAAGCAATGTAATACCCAAAAAATATTATCCCAATGTAGTTCGTTAAACTCTTTTCGTTCGATCTAAATAAAATAAGATAGAATTTTATTACAAATTTAACAATCTCTAACATAATATTACTTAATCTGTTATTAAGTAAATTTTATGATTTCATCAATAGAATAATTAATTAGTATAAAAAAAATTTTCAATTTAATTTATAATAACATAAGTGGGTTACTATAAAATAAATAGTATAATTTATATATATACACTACTGTATCATATATTTATATATAACTTGGCAGAATGAGTTAATATATATATATATATATATATATATATATATATATACCTGCAAATTCAAGAATTTATCTATACATATATATTACCGTAATATATATACACATTATCATATCATATATATATTTTTGCAATCCGTCACATGTGAGTCTAAATCCTTATTTGATTACCCAAGTACTGAATAAATTGAAAAAGAAAACACTTACCCTATTATCAATTGATGACTGAATTGCTTCTCTCAGCCGCTGATCTTGTTCCTTTTGTTTCTCTCCCAAACTCGTATAAGGCGTATTGTTTAAGTGAATTAGGTTTAGTTATTTATTCATTAAAATAATAGATTTTATTAATTAATATATTTATTAATTCTTCAAATTTTAATAAGATTTAAAAATTACACAATTATAAATTTGACCCACTTAATTTAAGCCCAATTTTATCAATTTAATTTACCCACACTTATTATTACATTAGCCCACAAAATTAAATGATTATTTTTACCCAAAATAAATGACATCCAAAAAAATATGTTTTAAAACAATGTAATTTTTATTATTTAATATTTATTTATTAATTTATTTTTACCGGGTATTACAACCACCTTATACAAATATCGCACATTCGTACATAGATAGAACTTCTCAAGTTCAACATCTGAGAAGTTTTAGAAACTAGCATTCATTTAGAATATGAATGAAGTTAGGAAACTTGCCTTACGCACAGCTACTAAAAGTAGTATGCATACAAGCCAATCATGTATGATGATAAAGCATATACTTTGTAATCAATTTTATTTATTTATTAATGAAAGAATTATTTATTAAAGGTATTTATTATCAACATGGTTCTGTTTTAATAATATGTGATAAACCCATAGTTTTAAGCAATACTTTTAGAATCATAATGAGATCATGCTAATGAGATCTAAATTCTTAGATAGCTTAAAACTAAAATGTTCTTAATCGATGGATTACTAAAAAGGGGATTAGTGAATCCGGATAGATATATACATACGTTGCTTGCTCATTGGATGAGAATGATTGATCTCATAATCATTTATGTGGAGACACTAAAGCAAGTATGTAGGTGCTTATTGGAGAATAAGTTCACTGAACGTTACTCGCTAAGGAATACCTAACAGAGTTTTACTTGCCTGTCAATAGAAATTCTTGTAGTGATAGTAGTACAAATAATCCTTAGACTTGAGATCATCATAGTATCTTGTATATAATGATTTACACTTTGACTTGTTCCTTTAGACCCTTAGGGTATATCAAAGGGTATGCTTGGGTGTAATAAGTTATATATAGAGATAATGAATGATCAATAAAGAATCTACCACTTCTAGTAAAAGAAGTGAAATGTCCTATGTGATTCGATAAATGACAACCCAGTAATCCTTGGCAAAGGTGGAATAAAATTAGAAAGTTGTTTCTAATTTGCATTCATTAAGAGTTGTGCATTTGAGAATCGAAATACATATAATAAAATAAAATAAAATTTGACAGTAATTCCATGTCTTATATTTAATTGGGGCATTGTATGATGGAAGGATTGAATTATACGGTAACTATTAACTCAAAGGTTCTTTTATAATTAATGTTGAAATCTATATTATCTGAAAAGTCGTTGATCGCTAGGGAGGCTTATCCCTATTGTAGAATAAATATTATTTATTTAAATAAATTAATCATTTAATTTATTTATTTAAATAAGATTAAAATTGTTCTAATTGATTTATTCACAACCGATTTAATATGTAGAATCTAAATGGTCACACCATAAAAGAAAGAATAATTATTTAAGAAGTTAATGGCATAATCGTAATAATATGTTAAGTATATTTAATTTAATCTATGTTGATAGAATAAATTAAATAGCTTAATATTTATTATTTAATATTTTAGAAATATTAAATATAAATTAATAAGAGGAGTCTTATTAATATTATTACAATTATTATTATTTTAATTTCTAAAAGAGTTTAGAAATTAATTTAATATAAGTACTATCATTTATTCCTAATAGGATTATGATAGAAAATTAGTTAAATGAGTTTAATTAATTATCTTTAATAAGATTAGGGAGCCCATTTAATTAAAAGAGTTTAATTAAATAAATAATACATTATTTTAATTAAATAGGGTTACATGATATCTTTATAAGAGGAGTCTTATATCAGATATCACACACGTGATTCCAATTATTGGAGAGTACGCCCCTTTTTCTATAGAGCTAGAAAAAACTAGGGTTTGAGCCAATACACCTTTTTTCTTGAAAATTCTTCTTCTTTGGTGGATCATCTCTAGAGGCTATACACTTGGGTGGCTTACATTGATCAAAAGAAGGAATCTACCCGGAGATCAAGGAGATCGCGGAGAAGTAGAAGGTGAACTCATACATGTGAAAGCTCGTATCTACAAGGGTATAAATAACTTCTTGTTCTTCGTTTTAATTAATAATATGCATAAAGGATGATCCAGGTAATTAGTTTGTAAAAAATTTTAAAATCTGATTTTATTTTGCTTTCGCTATTTTTTTAATTTGGTTGCTACTTTGATTTTCACAAAACCTTATAGTGGTATCAAAGCCAAACTTTATGCAAATTATTAATTGTTATAATTCCATATATGTATGGGTATATATTTTGAATAATTTATTGGGCATAATTTGTTGTATAAAATTATTATTTTATGAAAAAAATATATATCTTTGCCAAAAACTGTTTTCGAAAAACATTTTTTTTACCGAGTTTCGTGGGTGACTTTATATTTTAAAAAACTAATCTGATTTACGGCTTGCCCTTGTTTTTGAATCATATTGCACGGATATCCATGATTTGCGTGATATATCTTTATAATGTTTCTTGATGCATGTTCACACGTGGTAGTATATATATATACTAGCGATAACCCGTGCCTGAAGGCATTGTATAATTAAAAATAAAATAAAAATAAATCATTAACAAAAAAAAAGAAGCACTGAAAATGAACACACACTAAACTAGCATGCACATATAGAATACTATATTCTACCCGGATTGATTATGGACTTTTATTATAGTTTGGTTAACAAGAGCCACCAAGTGAACCAAAAGGTTAAACCCTATGCTGTAAGAATAAACATTTAAATATAGCTATTATATTTAAATATGGGCTCCATTACAAACGGGTCTTCGAGCGCTCCTTGCTCCTTGATCGTCGGTTCTTTGAAAAATTCTAACTAATCCTATTACATAAACTATTTAATTTAAATAGAAACCTTGATCAGCAGTCAAGGGAAAGTACATAGGAGAGAGATAGAATTTACATCAAGAAGAAAATCAAAAAAAGACGAGGTACGCAGACCCTATTTAATAAAACTCATTCATTCAAACATCTAACCAAAATAAATCCAATCGCATTGGTCAATAGTCCATAATCAATCCCATTTATTATCGTACATATCATCATATGTATCAATAAATAAAATCATTCCATATATATATATGAATTTCATTTAATGGGCATTTTTAAATTACATGAAATCCAATTTCATTTAATGGGCATAATCAATCCCATTTATTATCATACATGTCATGGTTTTTCTTCAATTATTTATGACATACTGAGTTTACTAGACTTGATATTGTTGGGTAAAATCAATACGCATAAAACACGCAAGTGCACGTGGTCAACAAGTAATAAAGTGATGAATAAAGTATCGTTCCCACGAGGACAAAATATAAATAATCTTAACTTCACAATTATCAATTTTGTATTAATCCTAATTTTATTAAACTAATCAATTCAATAGTTTTTTTTTAGAAACTAATTAAAAGAAACTAAATTAATAAATAATTAAATTATCACAAAAGAAATAATCACCAATAACGAAATTCGGAATTTTCAAACAATTAATGGAGAATTAGACTTATGATTTCACCCTAAGCTTCACTCTGATTTTCTAACTTTTATTCCAATTCAATTCAATATTCCAGTTTATTAATCAAGAACACGAACGTAGTAAAAGCCACCTCTCGATGCACTAATACCATATTAACATCAATCCACAATTAAGATAGAAATCCATTAAACACCTAAATTAACCAACTCACTATATCTCTATGTGAACTGCAATTAAAAAGGTTGAAGTTTAAGTTCTCTTAATGATTACATGCGATGTCAAGCGTATCTCTACCTTAACAATAATCACAAATATGCTATCGACATAATTTATGACACATGATATATTAACTAAGTCTAGACTCGAATATCCTCTCTCGAATTCTTTCAAGTCCACATAAAATTGTTGATCAGACAATTCATAAATTCACGCTCAAGTTAACATAGATAAACTGAAACTATCTTATAAAATTGGAAATCAAGTTATAGAATCATCGCTAAGCTTAAAGATCCATCATAAGTCTAATAAGTAAATTAGTTCATAACGAATGAGTTAAAAACTGAATAATCTGTTGAAAACATCATCCCAATTACAAAATAGATGAAAGAGAAGAAGAATTGTAGAAAACTCCTTCACATAGCCTCAATCTGCAATCGTCTTGACAATCTCTGAAAATCACTCCTCCAATTTTCGCTCTCCAAATCCTTCAATCCGTGCTAAAAATCTTGCCTTTGTGCTATAGGATTATTGTTTTTCTAAGTGGTAGCAAGCCCTCTTGACTTCTGGACGTATTCTCCTTTTAATAGACTCCAAAACGCACCAGCTAGCCCACCAATCTGAGCCAAAACAGAAGTTGAAACAAAATCGGATAGCAGCAGAATCAGGACCCCCGCCCCGGCGGGGGGTACTAGGCAAAAAGGGCCCGCCCCGGCGGGGGTGTACTCTGACTTCAAATTTTTCAATGTTCCAACTTTTTCCACTTTTGCTCCAAAAAGACCACCTTTTCATCCTTAATGCATCCATAACCACCCTACACATAAAATAACATGAAACAAGTAAAAACGAACACAAAACATGAAAACAAATACGAATTTAAACTTGATTTGAACAATGATTCGTGTATATAAAATCCACTTATCAAAATCCCCCAAACTTAAACCGTGCTAGTCCACGAGAACAAACAAGCTACCTTCAATGCAATGAAATGCAATAACAATCTAAACGCCTAAACAAATCCAACAATATCGCATAAACAATTTATTCCATCGGCCTCAGAGAAAACAAGCAACTTTACACTATGAATTATCAAAACCAATCCACGCTTACATATTAATTCTCAATTCTTGAACAATCATCACTGGTATAGCGTGTGTGTGTGTGATCAACATCAAGTTTAACTGATACGGACCCAAATTCAATACATAAACAACTTCTTAGAAGGAATTATACAGTGCAAACTTAAAAATCTCAAAGATAGGCACGATTCAACTAAAATTAAACTTAACCAAATTCAAGGGTACATGCAGGATACTTATGCTTTCTTTTTCTTTTTCTTTTTTCATACGGGGGCTTTTTGCACTTTTCCCGTTTTATTCTTGTCTCTTTTTTTTTCTTCCATAGATGGTTGGTGAGTGCGTTTTACGCTCCATCTCACGCTTGTGTTTATGGGGAGTGCTTCACCTCAACCCACCACAAGACTCAACATATTGCATTTTTTTTCTTTTTTTTTCAAAGCTTATATATCCCACATATATTCCCCCAAACTTAAGTTCTTGTCTAATTTAAGCCTTCACTGCTTATCCTTGTCATTTTCTGGTTCACGCTAGCACTATCCTTTAGAAACCCTTTATGTATCAATTTGAACTAACCGGTCAACAAAGATGTTATTAGTGCTACCCTTTTTATAACAGTTTCAAACAAGTCCAAGAATCGATTCATAACAGTAATTATATCACAGTTCTAATAATCCATACTATATTGGTTAACTTGTTCACAATCTCATCATTGGCCAGAATAACCTGTAGAATGCGACACCATTGGACATATGCAACCTAAATTTTTTTTTTTAACATAAAAACTTATGAAAACAATGCAAACTCCTAACTAATATGAAAAATAAAATTATAAAATCAATATGCATGCAACTAAACAAATATAACTCCCCCAAACTTAAATAAGACAATGCCCTCATTGGATAAAAATATAAGGCACGAGGACTTCCCTGAAACTGTTTAAGTCTGAGGCGGTGGTTAGTGTGCATCCTCATCAGAATCACTAGGAGGAAATCGAGGTAATGGACCGGGTTGTTCATATGGAAATTGACCCGCCGGGTTGAAACTTTGGAGCGTTGTATTCAATGAGGCGAAAGATGCATTCATGGCATCAAACATGTGGTCTTGGCGCATCGCCAATCGCCGCATCTCCCGGCGTGTCACCCTATTGGTTGAAGTCAGTTGATTCTGAAAAGCAAGGAACTGAGCACTAGAAAATGTCTCAGTCGGCGGAGTCTGCTCGGTTCCCGGATCACCCATTTCTTCATCCTCATCCCCCGAAGTATCTTCGGCATCATCCTCGGGTTCCGACGCCGATGGAAAAATAAAACCCAAACCCCGTGGATGGGACTCTCCTCCAGGCCAAACAGAATACCGGGCTATCATTCTAGTATCTAGGATCTGCAGCAGCATCAAAGTGGGCTCATCATCGGACCAACGTACTCCGGCTTGATGATACAATCCACATATAAGAGATGGATGTGGTAAGCCGCCAGAAAAGTTGCCGCGGAGACATCGGTGTATAGAAAAACTGATAATTGCCCCGATGTCTATGAGGAAATCTTGCACAATGGCATACAGGAGGAGTGCCTTCTCCTTGGTCACGTCCGAGGTGTGCATGGAAGGTAGCAGTTTAGCACAGAGGAAGGCATACCAGATTTTACCATATCGACTTAGGTCTTTGCTGTGAAACACGGTGCCCCCCTTTCGTCCCTTTATCCAAGTAGTCCCTGGCTTAGTCATGTTTTGAATCACCTCCTCATAATCAGGGTCAAAATCCCGCATATAAGCATATTGACACTAGTGTGGCACCCGCAGCTGATAAAAGGCATTGATGGCATCTGCACTGAACGGGACCATGCGACCCCTCACGAAGGCAGTGAATGGTGCCTTGTCCTTGGCATTTGCATAAAATTCTTTAAGAACATTCACAACAGCGGGCTCAGGCTCCGCTGTAAACCTTATCCATCCTTGTTGGTAGATTTGTTGCATCATTTCCCCATCATTTCCCTCGGGAGCCAACCCCCATTCTGGTGTAAGAGCCTTGGTAACCATATAGTCGTAGCGGTCGGCGGCGGCAGCACTTCAGAATTTGCGGCGGTCATATGTTCGGGTTGGTGGAGCCGTGCTAGAACTCGCCCCCCGTTGGCGTTTTGAGGTTGGTTGTGAAGCCATGGATAACCAGATGCTGAATTGTGCGAGCACGCACTAGTTTCACTTTCTTTGTGGTTCAGGCAAAATAGCAAACACCTTGCGTGCACAGCCCTAACGTCCGCCAAACTTAAGTGGTTGGTATGGAATATCAGTGGAGAGAAGATGAGAATGTGAGAATAAGGCTAGAGTACTCACCCGTAACTGTTTGTGGTCCAAGAGCTTGGAGATTTAGTGTGTAAATGAATGTATATAATAGAGATAGGAGGTAGGGTGTATATAGAAGGAGATATGGTGGAGAAAGTGGTGGATGGTGTGGAAGTGGTGTGGATGGTGTAGGGGAGAAGATGGGTAAGTTATTAGTTAGTGGTTATGGTGGTAGTAATAGGGTAGGATCGTGGGGTGTGGTAAGGGGAGTAAAACTGAAAGAGCAGTTGTTGGCGAGGGAGGGGAAAGAGGCTGGGGCGTGCGTGTTTAAAGGCACGTCTGCCCAGAAATTAGGACCCCCGCCCCGGCGGGGGGTGCTAGGCAAAAATGTCCCACGCCGGCGGGCTAGCACACTGTTAAACTCTTTGGTCAAAAATTTTTGGACATGAAAAATTTTAAAATTTCCTCCGTTGTGTAGTCCTTGTTGCTCTAAGTCGTGTTTGACCTCTCCTGAAACCAACAACAAGCAAAACGTTAGATTAATGATGACTTGGAGTTTGGATTTATTTTTAGTATTTTTCAGAGATTTTAAGTAAACTTAATAAATGAAAATTCCTAACTACTTCTTTCATAAACTATATCCTACCAACTTAAATGTGAAATATGAAAAATAAAGAAATACTGGGTTGCCTCCCAATTAGCGCTTGATTTTAAGTCGTTCAGCCTGACTACTCCCTATTTTACTGTGTATCGGCTAGGATGATAGTGTCGGCGTCCAAATTTGACTCGCCACCCCAGTAATGCTTTATACGTTGGCCATTTACTTTGAATGTTTCTAATGGATTGCGACTGTATAATTCAACCGCGCCATGAGGAAATACCCGTTTGATAGTAAATGGTCCCGACCATCTTGACTTAAGCTTTCCGGGGAACAACCGCAGCCGTGAATTGAACAAGAGGACTGCTTGACCCGGCTTGAATGTGCGTTGGATAATTTTGTAGTCGTGCCATTTTTTAACTTTTTCTTTGTATAGTTTGGCATTCTCATAGGCATGAAGGCGGAATTCGTCGAGCTCATTAAGTTGGAGTAACCTCTTTTCTCCTACAGCGGCTTGATCAAAATTCAATTTCTGTATTGCCCAATAAGCTTTGTGCTGTAACTCCACTGGCAAGTGACATGCCTTTCCGTACAAGAGTTGATACGGCGACATCCCAATTGGCGTTTTGTATGCAGTGCGGTATGCCCATAATGCATCATCCAATCGAAGCGACCAATCTTTCCGGTTTGGGTTAACGACTTTTTCCAATATCTTTTTAACTTCTCTGTTCGATACCTCGGCTTGCCCATTAGTCTGAGGGTGATAAGCAGTCGCCACTTTGTGATTAACCCCATACTTAGCCAAAAGAGCTGTAAACGATTTGTTGTAGAAATGACTGCCTTCATCACTAATAATTGCTCTTGGCGTGCCAAACCTTGTGAAAATATTTTTCTGTAAAAACTTGAGGACCACCTTGGCATCATTAGATGGTAATGCGACAGCTTCAACCCATTTCGATACGTAGTCCACCGCGACCAAAATGTACTGATTGCTCAAAGACGACGGGAATGGTCCAATGAAATCGATGCCCCATACATCGAAGATTTCCACTTCCAGAATTGTTTGTAGGGGCATCTCATTCCGTTTCGATATGTTACCCACCCGTTGGCATCTATCATATGTTTTAACAAATTGGTGGGCATCTTTGAACAACGTCAGCCAATAAAACCCAGACTGAAGAACTTTCACCGCAGTGCGCTCACTTCCGTAATGGCCACCATATGCCGACGAATAGCATTCTTCTAATATAGTGTGGACTTCACTATATGGAATACACCGTCGTATCATCTTATCAGCGCATTGTTTAAACAGATACGGCTCATCCCATATGTACCACTTGACGTCATGAAGAAACTTCTTTTTCTGCTGTCGTGTGAGATCTGGGGGAAAAATCTTGCTTACCACATAGTTCGCGAAGTCTGCATACCACAGAAATTCTGCATTCAACCCAAATAACTGCTCATCCGGGAATGTCTCATGAATCACGCATCTCTCTTTATCTGTTGTCTCCGGATTTTCCAGTCTGGATAGATGATCGGCGACTTGATTCTCCGTCCCTTTTCTATCTTTAATTTCTAAATCAAACTCTTGAAGTAAGAGAATCCATCGGATAAGACGTGGTTTAGCATCTTTTTTCGCTATTAAGTACCGAATCGCTGAGTGGTCCGTGTAGACTATTACCTTTGTCCCGATCAAATATGCCCGAAATTTGTCGAACGCGTATACTACTGCAAGCAACTCCTTTTCCATAGTAGTGTAGTTCATTTGAGTTTCTGTTAGTGTTTTGCTTGCATAATATATTGCGTGAAACACCTTATTTCGTCGTTGGCCCAAAACTGCTCCAACTGCATAGTCGCTTGTATCACACATGAGTTCGAACGGCATTTTCCAGTCCGGTGCCACTATCACGGGGGCTGTTGTTAACTTCTTCTTCAACAATTCAAACGCGGATTTGCACTCCTCTGTAAAACTAAAAGTCGCATCCTTCTCTAAAAGACTGCATAGAGGTTTTGCAATCTTAGAGAAATCCTTTATGAACCTTTGGTAGAACCCAGCATGCCCCAGAAAACTACGAATACCCTTAACTGAGCTCGGTGGAGGTAGTCTCTCGATCGTGTCCAACTTTGCCTTGTCTACTTCCAATCCTTGCACTGACACCTTATGTCCTAATATTATGCCCTCTTCAACCATGAAGTGGCATTTTTCCCAATTTAGTATGAGGATAGTATCCTTACAGCGCTGCAATACCATGACCAGATTTTCTAAGCAAGTGTCAAAAGTACTTCCATAAACCGAGAAATCGTCCATGAATACTTCAACGTTTTTCTCCACCATGTCTGAAAAAATAGCCATCATACACCGCTGGAAAGTTGCCGGTGCATTATACAGTCCGAATGACATCCGTCTGAATGCAAAGGTGCCGTAGGGGCAAGTGAATGTTGTCTTTTCTTGGTCTTCAGGGGCGATAGCAATCTGATTGTATCCCGAATATCCATCCAATAAGCAGTAAAATTCATGCCCCGCTAACCTGTCTAACATTTGATCGATAAAAGGTAACGGGAAATGATCCTTCCGGGTTGCCTTATTCAATCTCCTATAATCAATGCACACCCTCCAACCTGTTACTGTCCTTGTTGGAATTAACTCGTTGTCCTCATTCTGAATTACCGGCATTCCCCCTTTTTTCGGCACACAATGAATCGGACTTACCCATTTACTGTCGGAAATTGGGTATATGACTCCGACATCCAATAATTTCAGAATTTCCTTCTTGACCACTTCCTTCATGATTGGGTTGAGTCGACGTTGATGCTCCACGGATGGGCTCGCAGTATCTTCCATCAAAATCTTGTGCATACAAAATGACGGGCTAATGCCTTTTATATCCGCAATTGTCTATCTAATTGCTGATTTGTGATCCCGAAGCACCCTCAGCAACTTTTCCTCCTGCAATTTGTTAAGTGCAGCAGAAATAATTACAGGTAAAGAATTTAAATCGCCTAAATACACGTACCTGAGATGTTCAGGGAGTGGTTTAAGTTCCAAGGCTGGTGGCTCATCCAATGATGGTTTCAATTTTGCTGCAACTGTATCCTCGGTGTGCAGAGGTTCAACCGGTGGTCTGAATCGGCTAACTCGTGGTAACGAGTCTAACATCTGTAATAACTCCACAAATTCGGGGACGTCAATTTCCTCATCCCCCAGTAACGTTGTTTCTAACGGAACGTTGCTTAAACTCTTGCTCATTTCTTCTGTGGCAATCTGCTCAATTAAATCTATCTGATTACACTCTTCCTCGTCAGTCGGATATTTCATGGCCTTGAACACATTGAATTTTACTTCTTGATCTTGGACCCTCATTGTAAGTTCTCCCTTCTGCACGTCTATGAGTGTCCGTCCCGTGGCCAAGAAAGGTCTCCCTAGGATGATCGGGATGTTCTTATCTTCTTCGAAATCCAGTACGATAAAGCCCGCAGGGAATATGAACTTGTCCACTTTTACCAGAATGTCCTCGACAATGCCTCTCGGATATGTGACCGACCTATCTGCCAGCTGTAATGAAATATTCGTAGGCTTCGATGCGGGCAAACCCAATTCTGAATATACTGATAAGGGCATAAGATTTATGCTTGCTCCCAAGTCACATAGGCACTTATTGAACGACATCTTCCCGATTGTGCATAGGATGGTAAAACTTCCAGGGTCTTTAAGTTTAGGTGGAAGCTTTTTCTGTAACACTGCACTGCACTCCTCTGTTAGTGCTACTGTTTCGAAGTCTTCCCATTTCTTCTTCCTTGACAGAATTCCCTTCATAAACTTCGCGTAACTCGGCATTTGCTCCAAGGCCTCTGCAAATGGAATATTAATCTGGAGTTTCTTGAATACCTCTAAATATTTTGCGAACTGCTTATCGGACTTCTGTTTTTGGACTCTCTGCTGAAACGGCGGTGGAGGATAAACAATCGGCTCACTGTTTAGCTGTGGTTCCTCTGATTTGTTCCCCTCTACTGCATTACTGTCGTCGGCTCTTTCTTCCGGTGTTGCTGAATTTTCTGCACTAATCTCACCGAGGTGTTTTCCGCTTCTCAACATAACTGCCTGACATTGCTCATGATTACCCTTCGGATTTCTTTCGGTGTCGCTTGGTAAGGTTCCTTGTGGTCTACTATTTAATGCCAACGCAAGTTGTCCTATCTGATTCTCTATATTCTTGAGAGCAATAGTATGATTCTTCAACATCAGATCAGTGCTAGTTTTGTAACTTGCCCAGGATTCCTCATCATCGGATTTCCTGTCCAGCTGTTGAGTTTGTTGTGGATGACTGTGAAATCCAGGGGGATATGATGGTTGTGGAGCTTGAGTTTGCTGATTATTGCTCCACGAGAGGTTTGGGTAGTTCCTATTCCTCTGATTGTAGGTATTCTGATATGTATTTTTCGGATTCCTATTGTAGTTGCTTATGTACTGAACGGAAGCTGGATTTATCGCGCACTGCTCTGTCAGATGATCCCCAGCACATAATTCACATACTGCCATATCCTGCTGAACTTGTTGAGCTTTAGCCCCTGCTAACATGTGCACCGTCTCATTCAGCTTATCAAACTTCATGGATAGTGCAGAAATAGTTGCGTGTAAAGATGTTACTCCGTCTAATTCCAAAACCCCAGCTGCTTTTGCCTCTGTCATTCTTGATGTGGGCCACTGGTAGTTATTTGCCGACATTGTTTCTATCAAATTGTAAGCATCCTCATAACTTTTAGCCAAGAATGCTCCCCCCGATGCCGCATCAATACTCGCTCTGATATTGCCATGTAGCCCGTTATAGAAGGTGTTCATTTGTAACCACTTGGGCAATCCATGATGTGGGCACTTCCTGAGCAAGTCTTTGTATCTCTCCCATGACTCATATAGTGACTCTCCACTCTGTTGCGCAAACAATGTGATGTCACTCCTCATTTTCGCAGTCTTTGCCGGTGGGAAAAATTTGGCAAGAAATTTTTGAGCCAAATCCTCCCACGTAGTGATCGAACCCGGCGGGCAAGAGTGTAACCAACTCTTCGCCTTGTCCCGTAAGGTAAATGGGAACAAGCGAAGTCTTACTGCCTCATCCGATACCCCGTTGTACTTGAACATGTCGCACATTTCCAGAAAACTGAGCAAGTGCTCATTTGGATCGTCGTATGCCATTCCCCCAAACTGACATGAATTCTGCATCATCTGAATAGTCCCAGGCTTAATTTCAAAAGTGTTCGTAGCAATTGCAGGCCTAGTAATGCTTGACTGCAGATCAGTCACCTTAGGTGTGGAAAAATCCCTCAACGCTTTTTGGTCTTCGGCAGCCATTGTTCCTTCCTTATCAGAAATTTCAAATTCGGTTCTCGTTTCCTCAATCCACTTACTCAACTTTTGAAATCGTCTGTCAATGTCATCCTCAAAAGGTAGCAAGTCTGGATGTTTAGACCGTGTTTGCATAAACCGATGTCGAAAACCTGAAATAGAGAAAGTAAAAAAAAATAAAAATAAAAATAAAAATGTTTAAGTAAAACTGGACTAAGTAAACTGATATTGTAAAAACAACTATTAAAATCTCGGCTAAATTGTCCCCGGCAACGGCGCCAAAAACTTGTTGGGTAAAATCAATACGCATAAAACACGCAAGTGCACGTGGTCAACAAGTAATAAAGTGATGAATAAAGTATCGTTCCCACGAGGACAAAATATCAATAATCTTAACTTCACAATTATCAATTTTGTATTAATCCTAATTTTATTAAACTAATCAATTCAATAGTTTTTTTTTAGAAATTAATTAAAAGAAACTAAATTAATAAATAATTAAATTATCACAAAAGAAATAATCACCAATAACGAAATTCGGAATTTTCAAACAATTAATGGAGAATTAGACTTATGATTTCACCCTAAGCTTCTGATTTTCTAACTTTTATTCCAATTCAATTCAATATTCCAGTTTATTAATCAAGAACACGAACGTAGTAAAAGCCACCTCTCGATGCACTAATACCATATTAACATCAATCCACAATTAAGATAGAAATCCATTAAACACCTAAATTAACCAACTCACTATATCTCTATGTGAACTGCAATTAAAAAGGTTGAGGTTTAAGTTCTCTTAATGATTACATGCGATGTCAAGCGTATCTCTACCTTAACAATAATCACAAATATGCTATCGACATAATTTATGACACATGATATATTAACTAAGTTTAGACTCGAATATCCTCTCTCGAATCCTTTCAAGTCCACATAAAATTGTTGATCAGACAATTCATAAATTCACGCTCAAGTTAACATAGATAAACTGAAACTATCTTATAAAATTGGAAATCAAGTTATAGAATCATCGCTAAGCTTAAAGATCCATCATAAGTCTAATAAGTAAATTAGTTCATAACGAACGAGTTAAAAACTGAATAATCTGTTGAAAACATCATCCCAATTACAAAATAGATGAAAGAGAAGAAGAATTGTAGAAAACTCCTTCACGTAGCCTCAATCTGCAATCGTCGTGACAATCGCTGAAAATCACTCCTCCAATTTTCGCTCTCCAAATCCTTCAATCCGTTCTAAAAATCTTGCCTTTATGCTATAGGATTATTGTTTTTCTAAGTGGTAGCAAGCTCTCTTGACTTCTGGACGTATTCTCCTTTTAATAAACTCCAAAACGCACCAGCTAGCCCACCAATCTGAGCCAAAACAGAAGTTGAAACAAAATCGGATAGCAGCAGAATCAGGACCCCTGCCCCGGCGGGGGGTACTAGGCAAAAAGGGCCCGCCCCGGCGGGGGTGTACTCTGACTTCAAATTTTTCAATGTTCCAACTTTTTCCACTTTTGCTCCAAAAAGACCACCTTTTCATCCTTAATGCATCCATAACCACCCTACACATAAAATAACATGAAACAAGTAAAAACGAACACAAAACATGAAAACAAATACGAATTTAAACTTGATTTGAACAATGATTCGTGTATATAAAATCCACTTATCAGATATCTGTATGTACAAAAATCTGCATGATACCAAACTTTTTTTCTTTCTGATGTCTTTGATTAGAATATCAAAACGTTGGATCTCTACAGGGTGATAAAGCAACTGTATTGGATGATATAATTGATCTTATAAAGTACTTACAGGCGCAAATTAAGGTAGGCTTTCATCATAATGTTATTTGTTACATGATACTCATTATAGAAATTGATAAAGATTTGTCAACTAACAAATGCTTTTGACTTTTTAACTTATTGGATTTGGGCCTTCCTGTAGTGGAACTTGTGATATACTTCTTTGGTTGTGTGAAAGCTTCCCATTAAATGCTATAGCAATTCCTTTATTAGATCTATTTTGATTCTTTGTTTATATGTCCATGACAATATAGTTTAATTAGTTATTCAGCACTCTATTCATGTCTCTAAATCCCATCTACTAAGTTTAAGCAAAATTATACCCTGCATGATTTATCCCTTGAGGTACAGTTATCGTGGAATGGAACAACATCAGATTTATTGTACTATTATATCAAGAACATATCTCGGTTGCAAAATATAGGATCGATTTTGACTCTTTGAAGTCAACATTAAGATATTATTGAAATTGATATGAATGCATTTAATCTTGGACGATAAAATTAAGATAATTTTAAACTAATTGTTTTTTATTGTTTTCAAGAATTAAATGAATCTCATAATATTTGAATTTGAAAATTTCTCAAAAATTGCCTTTGAAAAGTTAAACATCTATAAAACTTCATCATCCAACGGTTAGTAATATATCTCTCAATTCCCACCCCCCCCCCAAATCAACACATCGGGCATGCTTGCAACTGTTCAGCAAAATTAGAGTTTGAGGAGAGAGAGAGAGGAACCTTGAAAGGAGAAGTAAGGCTACGGAAGAAACCAAGGAGAGCAATAACCATATTCAGCTCTCTCATCTCTCACTTCCCTCTTCTCCACCCGTTCCATTTTTCTTTCTTCATTAACTGTTAAGCTCTAACACACCCGAATGGGTTACTAAACTTCATCAATTTCGGTAAAAGCTCAACAATTTCGACAAAGAAGAAATGTAATGCTCAACAACATCAACAGTAAATCAAAGCTTTAAAGGTAAGTTAAGTGTTATAATTAGATGTGTTGTAATTGAGAGTGAGTATGAAGGGGATGTTGTGATTGTTGTGTGGAGTAACAAGGGTAGTAAAATTTGGGCTAAACCATAACTAAATACTTATGAGTTTTGTCCTAAAAAGAAATGCACATGTTATGTTCGATAAATTGCCTCTAAAAGGCTGTCAAGTATAAAAATGGAGAGTTGGTCAAGATTGTAAAGGGAGAAGTCTTCATATATGTTAGATGATGTACATGGAGTAATTTATGTAAGCTCAATGAGGGTTGGAACCTGTTTTGGAAGAAATGATATGTTAAGGTACTGATGAAAAAAACTGCCTTGACAAGTGGGTTGTAAACTAACCTGTACCAAGCTAAAGCTAAATTTTCATAGAAATTGAGTACTTAATATATTATCTTTTGCTATATGATGGCATTTTCTGCAAGTCCTTCAATTTGTTTGCAATTGGGTAAATTTATTATCTTTGTAATACTTTGTTGCTTTACTCGCAAAGTGCCTGGTCCTCAAATTAAAGAATTATATTCAATGACAATCTTTACTAATATATCAGTTATTCCAACCCACAATTACGATTTACAGTAAATAAACTAAATTGTATATGATTATATATGTTGATTGTTATTTTGCTATGCAGAATTACATAGGTGCAATGGTCGGATGAAACGGAATGCAACAGTTGCACACAGTGAAAGTATGCTAATTCGTCTGCATAGTATACTATAAATTATCCTTGATAAGGTTAGATTCACTGTTTCGTTGATGTAACTTTGGCCCTAGGGTGAAGTCATGTTTATTATAAGTTTTGGCGTGTGATATATTTCACTCTCATTATAAGTTTTCATCAATCAAACTCTGTAAGCTGTATGATCATATATTTTCAGGTATTTCCAGTAATACATTAAAGGATACTTGGTGTAAGCTGTAAAGAATATGAAGTTGTTTCTCTATTTTTTGTGTTCCGTCTTTTGTAAAGTTAACTAATTATACATGGTTATGATGATTTTGGGTATGGAATGATGGTTGTTTTGGTGGTTTGAATATGTATACCTAAAAATTATGATTTTGAATATTATAATTTTGGGTATGGAATGATGATTGTAAGTTTTGTAGACAGGTTTAGATTTTTCTGGATATCTATTTTTAGGGGAAGTTTTGCCGAAATTTATTGAAATTAGTAGCGACTAGCTTGATATTTTGGTGGTTGAATATGTGTTGATGATTGAGTATGTATTAATTATTGTGGTTGTATGGTGAATTATGATAATTGTTATGTCTGATTGTAAGTTAGTATAAGTTGCAAAGAGCCTTTTGATAATGTATTACTGTTTAAATTTTAATCTAATTTTTCGTTTCGTCATGCCTTCAGGCACGTGCAATCCTACAATCTGTTACATTAGCAAGTTGTAAAATTGATGATATGACCTCTTCCTCTATTATTTGTCTTGGTTCTTCAATTTTAAATTTCGTTGCTGAGCTAATCCTAAATCTATATAACGACCTGCAATCAGTTTTTATATCAAGTTACTACTCTGCGAAACTGTATACCCAGTGCGACAAAAAAAAAGGAGTTGTTATAACAAGCAAACAATAATTTTTACTTGTCAAGTTACTATTTAAAAAGTTACAATCAATTAAAAAGGCTTATAAATAATAAAAAATAATTCTTGAAATGTAGTTAAACTTAGTTTAAATTTATGAAAATTTGACTATTAAAGTTGGATATTCTTTATTTATTCATTGAAATTTGTCTTCATAATAATTTTTATTTAAATGCTTTGTGGAGTATCAGGTGTAAGTGCATGTGTGTTAAGAATTAATTTAGGCTTTTAGTTTAGTGTGTTTTCATATTCAGTGCTTCATTTTTTTGTATTTATAACTAGCGATAACCCGTGCCTGAAGGCACTGTATAATTAAAAAAAACAAAAATAAATTATAAATACAAAAAAATGAAGCACTGAATATATATATATGGAATGATTTTATTTATTGATACATATGATGATATGTATGATAATAAATGGGATTGATTATGGACTATTGACCAATGCGATTGGATTTATTTTGGTTGGATGTTTGAATGAATGAGTTTTATTAAATGGGGTCTGCGTACCTCGTCTTTTTTTGGTTTTCTTCTTGATATAAATTCTATCTCTCTCCTATGTACTTTCCCTTGACTGCTGATCAAGGTTTCTATTTAAATTAAATAATTTATGTAATAGGATAAGTTAGAATTTTTCAAAAAACCGACGATCAAGGAGCAAAGGAGCGCTCGAAGACCCGTTTGTAATGAAGCCCAGATTTAAATATAATAGCTATATTTAAATGTTTATTCTTACAGCATAGGGTTTGATCTTTTGGTTCACTTGGTGGCTCTTGTGAACCAAACTATAATAAAAGTCCATAATCAATCCGGGTAGAATATAGTATTCTATATGTGCATGCTAGTATTATATATTATATATTATGCAAACATGCTTCGTATTTTTAATAATATGACGCATATTTTATATATATATTTGCATGCGCGCTAAACAAGATGAGACTAATAATAACAAACCCCTCAATTAAATTATATTAAGTTGTAACGTTCAAAGATATTTGGAATATCGAACGTCGCTTTCTAGCATGATAAAAATAATAGAGTATTAAATATTTAATATGAGTTTGTTGTGCATACACAAGATAAGTATTAAATATTTGAGATGTTATTTTTATTACATTTGATGTTTATAAGGAATTGAACATTACCGCTTTGTTGTGCACACACAAGGGATGTAGTTTTCTCTTCACTTATATGGAAATATTGGGTATGACTTAACTTAAATCATTTTAGTTCGGATGTGCACACACTTGACCATTATGATTTAAGAGAAAAAATATAAGGAGTTACATGATGATGTAATTAGCAAGAGTTGTCTACCTATTTATTTATATATAGTTTGTTGTGCACACACAAGGCTATATACATTTGAAATGAGATCCTTATTCTCACTAGCAAATCTTTAATTAGATATTGTCGAACTATATTCATGAGGGTAATATAGTTTGAAAAAAATAGTGGGAGATACCAATATAAAATAAGACATAATTTATTTTGGTAATTAATTAAATGAATGTTTGCTAAAATATTGCCTTTTTACATGCAGAATTTTGAAAATGTCACATTCACTAATTTCTCTGCGTAGCATACTTGATGCTAACAAACTGACCAGGCCGAATTACACGAACTGGTTAAGGAATCTGAGAATTGTTCTCACTATTGAAAAGATTTCTTCTGTCCTAAATTCGCTCGTACCTGCAAAACTTGCAGAGACATCCTCTGAGGAAGAGATTGCTACTTTTAAATAGTGACAAGATGATGCATCTGTGGCTCAATGCATCATGCTTGCATCCATGAGTAATGAGCTTCAGCGTCAGCATGAAACCATGGATGCTCCTACTATGTTACTGCACCTTCAAGAGTTGTATGGTGAGCAAAGTAAGACTACTAGATATGAAATATCTAAGGAACTCTTCCAATCTCGGATGACCGAGGGTACTACCATTGAGACTCATGTCTTAAAGATGATCAATCTGATTGAATGTCTTGAACAGCTTGGGTTAGTTATGGATGGGGAGTTGAGTCAAGATTTAGTCTTGCAGTCACTCCCGGACACCTTCTCACAATTTGTTGTGAATTTTCACATGAATAAGTTAGATGTCAGCTTGCCTGAATTACTTAACATGCTGAAAACTGCTGAAGGTTACTTCCCATCCAAGAAGGACCATGTCTTAATGGTGGATGATTCTTCCAAGAAAAGGAAGAAGCCCGAGGTATCTTCTCAAAAGAAGAAATCTAAGAAGGTTAAGGGTAAGGCGAAAGCGAAGGATCAAAAGAAACCTGATCCAGCTAGCAAAGGAATTTACTTTCATTGCAACAAGCCAGGTCACTGTAAGAGGAACTGCAAGGATTATCTTGCGGAACAAAAGTAGAAAAAGCTTGGAGAAGCTTCAAATCTTAATCAAGGTTTGTTTATGATTGAAATTAATTTTTCTGAAAGTCAATCTTCTACTTGGGTGTTGGATATCGGCTGTGGTTCTCACATATGTAATAATATGCAGGGACTGGTCAGAAGTAGAAAGTTGAGCAAGGATGAGGTCGTACTACGAGTGGGAAATGGAGCAAAGGTTGATGCATTAGTTGTAGGAACTTATTGTTTAGCACTGTCTACGGGCAAGTCCATTAGTTTAAATAATAGTTATTTTATTCCGTCACTTATTAGAAACATTATTTCTATCTCTGTATTGGATATGGATGGTTTTAACATTATAATAAAGAACAATAGTTGTTCTATTTATAATGATAATATTTTATATGGTGTTGGTAATTTGGCAAATGGACTTTATATACTTGACGTGCATGAAAATATACTTTAAATTGAACAAACTAAGAAAAGGAAAAGAGATGATGTTAATTATACCTATATGTGGCACTGTAGACTCGGTCATATTAATGAAACAAGATTATCCAAGTTGCATAAAGATGGGCTCCTAGAGCTATCGGATTATGAATCATATCAAACTTGTGAATCTTGTCTCATGGGAAAAATGACTAAATCTCCTTTTAGTGGAAAAGGAGAAAGAGTTACAGAGTTGTTAGCATTGGTACACACAAATGTATGTGGACCTATAACAACGAATGCACGAGGAGAGTATTCTTATTTTATTACATTCACTGACGATCACTCAAGATTTGGATATGTGTATTTAATGAAATGCAAATCTGAATCATTTAAAAAGTTCAAAGAGTTCAAAAGTGGAGTAGAGAAACAAACTGGCAAAAGTATTAAGATTCTTCGATCAGATCGAGGTGGTGAATACTTAAGCGGTGAGTTTCTCAATTGTCTCAAAGAAAATGGTATAATCTCATAATGGACTCCACCAGGGACGCCACAGCTGAATGGTGTATCTAAAAGGAGAAATCGAACACTGTTGGTCATGGTTCGTTACATGATGAGTTTTATCGATCTTCCGGTGTCATTCTGGGGATATGCCCTAGAAGCGGCTACATATCTACTAAATAAGGTTCCCTTAAAATCCGTCCCTAAGACTCCATATGAGATGTGGACAGGGAGGAAGCCTAGTCTTAAGAATGTTAAGATTTGGGGATGTCCAGCTTATGTGAAAAGATTTCAGAATGATAAGCTTGGAACAAGATCTAATAAGTGCACGTTTGTGGGATATCCTAAAGAAAGTCTAGGATACAATTTCTATAATCCTACTGAACAGAAGGTGTTTGTTGCCAAACACGCTGCCTTCTTGAAAAAGGAATTTATCCTTGAAGGGGCTAGTGGGAGGAAAATAGATCTTGAAGAAATTCAAGAACCACAAACCACTACAAATCAAATGGATGAACCTGTCCAGGTAGAGATTTCTTCTGTACCACACCCTATTCATAAATCTGGAAGAGTACCGAAGATACCTGATAGGTATGGACATGTCATAGAGGATGACGATGACGTACACATCATAGAGGACGATGTTCCATTAAATTACAAACAGGCTATGAGTAGTAAAGACTCAGAGAAGTGGCAAGAAGCCATGAAATTCGAGATGAACTCCATGTATGATAACCAAGTATGGACTTTGGTTTCACCACCTGAAGGCATTAAGCCTATTGGGTGTAAATGGGTCTTTAAAAGAAAGACTTGGAGCAGACGGCAAGGTAGAGACCTATAAGGCCCGACTGGTCACAAAAGATTTCAAATAAAGATAAATAGTTGACTATGACAAAACCTTCTCACCAGTAGTAATGCTCAAGTCCATTCAGATTTTTCTTGCGATTGCAGCTTACCATGACTACAAAATCTGGCAGATGGACGTGAAAACGGCCTTCCTCAATGGGAAACTTGAGGAGGATGTGTATATGACACATCCAGAGGGATTTGTTTCAAAGGTTGGAACAAATCAAGTCTGTAAGCTACAATGATCTATTTATGGATTGAAGCAAGCTTCTCGTAGGTGGAACATCCGTTTTGATGAGACAATCAAAGAGTTTAATTTTATCAAAAATGAGGATGAACCATGTGTGTACAAGAAGGTTAGTGAGAGCGCTGTTTCATTCCTCGTATTATATGTTGATGATATATTACTGATAGGGAATGATATTCCAATGGTACAATCAATTAAAACTTGGTTATCTAAACACTTCTCCATGAAGGACTTGGGAGAAACATCCTATATTTTGGGGATAAAGATCTATAGAGATAGATCTAAAAAAGGATGCTTGGCTTATCCCAAGGAACGTACATTGACTCGATGCTAAAGAAGTTTAGCATGAAAGATTACAAAAGAGGTCTCATATCGATGAGCCATGGAATAAATCTCTCCAAAAAACAGGCCCCAAAGACACCTAAGGAGAGAGACCGTATGAGTAAGATTCCTTATGCTTCCGCAATAGGATCTATCATGTACGGTATGATATGTACTAGACTGGATGTCACTCATTCACTTAGTGTAACAAGTAGATATCAGTCGAATCCAGGAGAAGAGCACTAGAAGGCAGTGAAAAATATCCTAAAGTACTTAAGAAGAATTAAGGATGTATTTCTTATCTACGATGGGTCTGAATTGAAACTAGAGGGCTTCACAGACTCAAGTTTTCAAATGGACCAAGATGACAGCAAATCCGTTTCGGGGTATGTGTTTACCTTGAATGGTGGCCCAGTGAGTTGGAAGAGTTCCAAATAACAAACAGTTGTTGATTCAATGACAGAGGCAGAGTACATAGCTGCAAGTGAAGCTACAAAGGAAGCTGTTTGGATGAAGAAGTTCATTACCGAACTTGGTGTGGTTCCTAGCATTATAGGACTAGTACCTTTATTCTATGACAACATCGGAGCTGTTGCACAGGCTAAGGAACCCAGATCTCATCAGAAATCCAAACACGTGCTGCAGATGTTTCGTTTGATCAGAGATATCATTGAAAGAGGAGACGTCATCATGGAGCATGTGGACTCTGAAGATAATATTGCACACCTATTTACTGAAGCGTTAACACAACAGCAGTTTGATCGTCACTTAGAGAAGATGTGTATGAGATACCACGACGATTGGCTTTAGTGCAAATGAAAAATTGAAAGTAGTATGCATACAAGCTAATCATGTATGATGATAAAGCATATACTTTGTAATCAATCTTATTTATTTATTAATAAAAGAATTATTTATTAAAGACATTTATTATCAACATGGTGATGTTTTAATAATATGTGCTAAACCCATAATTTTAAGCAATGATTTTAGAATCATGGCGAGATCATGCTAATGAGATCTAAATTCTTAAATAGCTTAAAACTAAAATGTTCTGAATTGATGGATTACGAAAAATAGAATTAGTAAATCCGGATAGATTGATACGTAAGGTTGCTTGCTCATTGGATGAGAATGATTGATCTCATAATTATTTGTGTGGAGACACTAAAGCAAGTATGTAGGTACTTATTGGAGAATAAGTTCACTGAACATGACTCGCTAAAGAATACCTAATGGAGTTTTACTTGCTTGTCAATAGGAATTCTTGTAGTGATAGTAGTACAAATAATCCTTAGACTTGAGATCATCATAGTATCTTGTATATAATGATTTATACTTTGACTTATTCCTTAAGACCCTTAGGGTATATCAAATGGTATGCTTGGGGGTAACTATATATGAAGATAATGAATGATCAATAAAGAATCTACCACTTCTAGTAAAAGAAGTGAAATGTCCTATGTGATTCGATAAATGACAACCCAGGAATCCTTGGCCATGGTGGAATAAAATTAGAAAGTAATTTCTAATTTGCATTCTTTAGGAGTTGTGCATTTGGGAATCGAAATACATATAATTAAATAAAATAAGACTTGAAAGTAATTCTATGTCTTATATTTAATTGGGACATTGTATGGTGGAAGGATTGAATTGTACGGTAACTATTAACTCAAAGGTTCTTTTATGATTAATGTTAAAATCTATATTATCTGAAAAATCGTTGATCGCTAGGGAGGCTTATCCCTATTTGTAAGACCCCAACTTTTATGAATAAAGATGAATTTTCTATAAATATTATTTTGAATATTATGGAGTGAATTTGATATAATGTTATAGTTGTGGGTAATATTTATAAATTTTGCAAAGTACGCAAGTTGTTATATAATATTCGATTGGTCAGAGAATATTCGTTTTAACAAGAAATATTCGTACGACGACACAATTATTGGTGGACCCCACAACAGAATTATTGTCGGATTGAGAAAACGACAAAAAAATCTTTTTATAAAATAACGGCGAAAGTTTTACCGTTAACTGTTAGAATACCCGGTTGATTAAAATATAGTAATACGCGAGGTTGCACAGTAACACACGGTATTGGACAATATTTTTGAATTATTGATTCTTACGTAAGAAGACACTACTTAATAATTATTGCAGTAATTACTGTTCAATACTTTATTTTATTGATTCAATAATTGCTACGTTGATATTTTATATTATTGTTGTTTCAATAATTGTCACTGCACAGTATCTCTATTATCAGATCAATAATTCATATTATTTGAATAATATTGTTAGATATCATTATTGGTAATGTCTAAGGAAGTTCTGTCTAAGGAGAGATTTGGTCACCTAATTGCACGCCAGTAAGGAGAAATTCTTATCGGAAAGCCCCATCTTTCCTAGGAATGACCTGGTTGTCATAATTGTGATTCTGTAATATTATTTGTGAATAATTAATTATTAATTTATATGATAAGAAAATATTTATTTTATGTGGACATAAATGATGGATAGAAAAATATTTATTTTATGTCGTTATAAATGAAGGATTTAATTTTGAGATGTTTTATCAGTATTTTGTCAGAATGGAGGTATTAAAAAATCAAAACAGTGTTCTTAAAGCTCTATTGCGTGAGTTATAATTTTAATCCGACCGTTGGATCATTATAATTTTTGGATATGTTATATATATATATAAATTGAGTATATGTCCATAAATTTTTAACCGTTAAAAATTAACGTATGATTTGCTATGAATTTTTGAAGGTATTAAAAATCGTCCGTATGTGAATTTCGGGCATTTTCTGTTTGGAATTTAGAAAAAATTTCTTCTACAAAGTTGTAGAGAATTAAATTTCCTATGTAAAGGATATGAGATTCAAATTTTTTTGATAAAAGAGCTATTTATTATGAATTGTTGAAGTTTCAGAAATTAAAATATTTTTATTAAAAATTGGGTGGGACCCACTTTTGTTTTTTGTTAAAAACATGTGGGCTGCTATTTTTTTTCAGAAATAGCATGCTAGATTTTTCAACAAAGTGTGTGGAAGATGAGAAAATAAAATAATATTATTTTATTATTTTAGTCTCCTATGGCGTTCTAGCATTTTCCTATAAATAGGCGCTTAAGTTAGAATTGAAAATCACACCAGAATCAGAGAATTCTTCTTCTATAATCTTGAGCGTATTTCTTTTGAGTTTTAGAAAGCTTTGAGCATAGAAAACAGTGAAAGTTTTCTTCAAGAATATCCCCGCTATACCAGTTAGAATACTCTTCTTTTCAAGGTAAGAGATGTTATTTTTGTTCAATATTCGCTTGAAATAATATTTTCTTCCATACACTGTAGTATGTAAGTAATATTATTTCGTTTCAGATTTCGAATTCTATACTCGTTTTGTTAAAATTTTGGCTTCTATACTCCATGTAAATAGTAGAATATCCTTGATATTTGCACTTTATCAAGTATCTTTTCATGAAAATATTGTTCTGAGCATTCTTGATAAGTTTTTAACTTTTTCATGTCGGAGTACTATTCACGGGGTTACTATTCCCAAAGTACTATTCACGGGATACTATTCACTTGAGTACTATTCACCCGGGGTACTATTTATGATAAAAATTGATTCGTTTTCGGTCCAAATTATTTTTGGTACAATATTATTCTTGAATTTTACTCCACAAAGCGATATCATGTTGACAATTTGGACGTTATTGATTTCTGGATAAATTAAATTATAAATCTTTAAAATTATCCTTAAACTTGTTTTATTGTATTCTTATATCATTGTCATCATCCTCATGATTATATTCTTTTGAAAGTCATCTGTGGCCTGTAGTGCATAGATGGACTTGGTATGATTATAACTAGGGATTATTCGGTATAATCATGACTGTAATGTTACAAAGAATATGGTAAAAGTCCTCATTGGCCCGTAGTGCATTGGTGAACAGTTGTTGGCATGACCATTGATGAATACACGAATATCCTTGCCCCGTAGTGTATGGATAATTTGTGGTCGTGATACTAATGAATATCCTTGGCCGTAGTGCAGAGATGATGTGGATTATTTATTAAGCTGTGTCACAGCGATAAAAGTGATGAAAAACCTTTTAAATCGTAGAAGATAGTAGATTTTATTCTCTACTTGACTCTTCTAATGGATTACTTGTTCCGCTGCAGTTAAACTTGATGCTTGTTATATTTTATCAGTTTAACACTGTTGAAGGCTAACGATAAATTATTCTGTATTATCTTAGTCATAATATTTTTTACTAGGCTAGTTGAGCTCACCCTTTTGCTTTCATTGTCCTCTTCAGAAAATGAGAACGTAGCTGGGACTAGTCGGAGAATGGAGTGATGGTCCAGATGATAGTATTAGTAGTCCTTACTATTCTATGAAATAGTGTGATAATAATTGTATTGAGGACACCATTTGAGTTGAATATTGTCTAGAAGACAATATTCATTTTAAAATTCTCAGTTTATGCTTTGTCGTATTTTACACGACAATTGTATTATTAAGCTGTATTTGATTTTTGTACCATATATTTGGTGACTCAAGATAGGTGATGTATACCTATTTTGGGGGTGTCTCACTATTGTAGAATAAATATTTTTTATTTAAATAAATTAATCGTTTAATTTAATTATTTAAATAAGATTAGAATTGTTCTAATTGATTTATTCACAACCGATTTAATATGGAGAACCTAAAGGGTCACACCATAAAAAGGAATAATAATTATTTGAGAAGTTAATGGCATAATCGTAATAATATGTTAAGTATATTTAATTTAATCTATGGTGATAGAATAAATTAAATAGCTTAATATTTATTATTTAATATTTTAGAAATATTAAATATAAATTAATAAGAGAAGTCTTATTAATATTATTACAATTATTATTATTTTAATTTCTAAAAGAGTTTAGGAATTAATTTAATATAAGTACTCTCATTTATTTCTAATAGGATTAGGAGGAAAAATTAGTTAAAGGAGTTTAATTAATTATCCCTAATAAGATTATGGAGCCCATTTAATTAAAAAAGTTTAATTAAATAAATAATACATTATTTTAATTAAATAGGGTTACTTGATATCTTTATAAGAGGAGTCTTATATCAGATATCACACACGTGATTCTAATTATTGGAGAGTATGCCCCTTCCCTTTTTCTACAGAGCTAGGAAAAACTAGGGTTTGAGCCAATACACTCTTCTTCTTGAAAATTCTTCTTCCTTGGTGGATCACCTGTAGAAGCCATACACTTGGGTGGCTTACATTGATCAAAGGAAGGAATCTACCCGGAGATTCAAGGAGATCGCGGAGAAGTAGGAGGTGAACTCATACATGTGGAAGCTCGTATCTACAAGGGTATGATTCCATAACTTCTTGTTCTTCGTTTTAATTAATAATATACATAAAGGACGATCCGGGTAATTAGTTTGTGAAAAATTTTAAAATCTGATTTTATTTTACTTCCGCTATTTTTGCAATTTGATTGCTACTTTGATTTTCAGAAAACTAACAGCTACAACTTACGCTGAACTGCTCATTCCAATTCCTATATAACACATAAGGAAAACATAAACACCAACTAGTCATATATTTAACTTACACATTGGTTTACTTAACTTTACTTCTTAGTATTCGCGTTCTTGCAACCTAAGTTTACGCAACCAACTTTCATTACCGGCTTACGACTTCATGACATACGGAGATGTCTTACTCAAAACATTCATCATCTTTGATGATTTGCATTCTTATCTTCTTCTTATAACTTCTATAGGACTCAGCACACATCGCTTCTCTGCTAGTAGTCCATATGGTACTCTGAGTGGTTTCCCACAAACAACCAACAAATAAGTTCCCGTGTCATCTACACTGCCATCACAGTGAGTTAGATCGGTTTCTAGTTTCGTATATACCTTCGCTCTTTGAAGGAATTGTTTAGCCCAGCTCCCATATGTCAACCATCAAAGGTTACGATTATACTACCACCTAAATTCATCTAACTTATCCGAACTATTAAACTGTAATATTCGTTAAGTTAATTTCTTATTCCTTATGGCTTTCTGGTAACTAAATGCCATACCTCAGAATTCATTCTTATCCGACTCATATTCGGCTTTCATTAATCTTATTATCGTCTATTACAGCCTTCTTGATAATTCGTATCCTACTTAATACTTTCATTAACGTCTAAGTCATACAACCAGGGTATACTTAGAACGTTCATCCGATGCGAATACAATTCACGAGGATTGTTTACGTATCCAACGTTCACGTTGCTCATCTCTTAATCTCTTATTCAACCTTTACTCAAGGTTTTAATTGCTTCCAATTGTTATCCATCCCATGAACCTCATGTTCGTTATTCTTTCTTAATGTCGAAGCCATATCGTTCGTTGTATGCTAAGACCGATCGTTAATCGCAACAGTGTTACGTTCACAGCATCTATATGCTTTACACTTGTCTCTCATTACCACAACATAACATCGAAATGTTATTCATTACCCTCGTCACTCAACGTCTAAGGATTCACAACCATAGCAATCCCCCACGTTCGTTTATCGCGACTACGGTCCCCGGATATCGGTTTCGTAACTCGCGTTCACATTCCTTGTCTTTTAATCTCGTTTAATCTTTTAATTCAACCTTCGTTAAAGGTTTAATTCACTTGATTAAGTGTCACATTCGATGAACTACACGTTCATTAGCTTTCGGTACATTTCCCCTAGGTTTTGAGCAGTTAAAAGCTCGTCACCGGACTTCGCCCTGCACTGGCGCCGGTTCCCTCTTTATGACTCGCATTGTAGTGCCACTCTATAGTGTCCAACTGTAGGGGCTGGCGCTGCAGCGTGGCCTCCCAAGGCATAGCTCGCGCCGCGGTGCCAAGGCTTAGCCCTTGAAAATTTTTTCTAAGTGTTTGATCGTTCTGAGATGCTTACTTCCCGATCTCATAACTTCTTTGTTATAACTCAGAACGCGGTCGTTCGAAAGCTATTCTCTTCCTTATCTTATGTACTTTTATTACCCTTAGACAAAACTTTGTTCTGAATCCCTTAACATGCCATTCGATTGGCTTAATCTTTGCCCGTCGTTCATTTTACGTTTTTAACATTCTTTGTTCATTCATCCGTAGTTCGGTTATTCGAACTCGGAATTTATTTGTTCTTGAGTCCACAACTCACGTTTTTTATGTTCTCTTACTTTCTTATGAAACCCTACATCTTCGAGTTCTTTTACACACTTTCTAATTCTCGTTTGTCTTTTATGAATTTTCGCCATAACTTCGTTATAGCTACATTTTAATCCGTTCTTCATGAACGTTTCTACCATTCCTAACCAAGCAATAAGCATCTAACTTATACGCGATGGTTTTAAACTTGTCCATCAACAACAATTATCCTACGATGGTTTTAAATTTGTCCATCAACAACGTTCTTCGTGTTCTTCGTGTTTTTCGTTCGTTCTTCATTTTTAATCGATATTTTGATTACGATTTTACTTTTTCTTGGAATTTGATGTTATAGAACACCATTCCTTACTTATTTCACCAAATCATTCATATAATCCACTCGGATCGTTCTAATTCATTACAATTCTTACACTTCCTTAAGAAATTTATAAAATAAACTTCTAATTCTTATTTCTTCATTTTCTCATGATTTAAACCATATGAAATCATTCTTAACATCTCTTACTTCTTATTCTCATTAAGTTATGTTTTCAACATATAAAACTTAAAGAAAATTTAACTTAGGAGTTAGGTTTTAATACCTTTCCACTTTATTTTTCTTCATTTAGACAAAGTCGGCGATTCGCTAGCTTTTCTATTTCACGAAACCTTCGATCCGATCATTTATGCTCAATCTCTTCGTTCTTCTTCTTCTCCAAGCTCTTTAAACTCTCTCTCTTTCTCTCTCAAAGTGTAGGATTTTCAAAATCCCATTAAATGAAGTTAAGGCTTCCTTTTATAGATTTTCAAGGCTAGGGTTATTTTAGTCATTTTGCCCCAACCTCCTTACTATTCACACCTCCTCATTCCACCTCCTTACTATTCACAAAGCTTCCCTTGGAAGTTTTGTGGTTCCGTCTTTCGGGTTTCGTCCGGCAGTTTTAAAACTGTTATTCTCGGAATCTAAATATTTTTGAATATCTCGTCTTTCCTTTACCAATTAACTTTTACGTATTCTTCGGATCTTCGAAAAACTGAAAAACACTTTTCGACATTAAGCGTTTTCCTTCACGTTTTCCCTTAACGTAGTTAAACGAGTGAAAAGTACATAACATTACTTTTCCTCATTTTTATTTCGTCCGATTTCTGCACGTTTTTCGAGAAAAACTTTTATCGGCATACTTAACTTTTCACGATATATTATCGTCAAATCTTTCGACGGAATGTCATTTCGACGTACCGAATTCTCGGAAAGGCTTAGATTATTCAAACCCTAACCCTTATGTTTCGTCGGGTGAATAGTACATATTTCGTCTTTTTCTCTGAAATATTTTTTGTTCCCGAAAAAATTTAATTTTCGTCTTGAAAATTCTTACTCGCTCAATCTAGCTCGTAGGCAGAATCCTCCGGATTTATAATCATCCTAGGTTCTAGAACGATTAATAAACACATAGCACATAATATTATTAATAAAAATTCCTTTTATTAATAAGTAATTCTTTAAATCTAAATTTCTGGACAATTCGATTTTCCAGGTTGTCACATTCAACACCCATGCTCATTGATGCAAATTCAAATTTAATACATAACAAATCTCTTTGAAGGCATCATGTAGTGTAAACTCAAGAATTTCAAAAATAGACGAGATTCAACTAAAATCAAACAATTACCAATATCAAGGGTCCAAATAGTTTACTTATGCTTTCTTTCTTTTTTTTCATTTATGGGGACTTTTTACTCTTATTTTACGTTTTATTCATTTTTTTTATTTCCCATGACAATGCAATGTCTTATTCCATTAGGCTAACAGTGCTACCCCTTAGCGAGCTTTCGACCAACGACTCCCAGATCATAAAGACCTTAGGGCGCTAGGTGTAGAGACAATCTCCTCGGGCTTACTTACTCAAGTAGCAAAGATCCCGAAACAAGACTAGCCACGGTGTTTATTTATTTTTATATGAAGCTTATATACCCCAAATTTCCCCCCAAACTTAGGTACTTACCTAATTTCTACCTTCACTGCCTATTATTGTCATTCTTTAATTCAAACTAGTATTATCCTTTAGAGGTCCATTATGTATCAATTTGAACTAAATCAACCCACATAGTTGTTGTTACTGTGCTAACCTTATTATACTAGTTTCAAACAGGAAAAGATCCAATTCATAACAGAAAATCACGTCAAAGTTCTAATAGTCGGTATTATATTGGTCTACTTAATCCCATTCTCATCATTGGCCAAAATAGACTGTAATATATCAAACAGCTGGACTCATGCAAGATAACGCTATTTAACTAATTTTTTTAAATATGGAATACAAACATAATTGAATTAAAACTATTTACAAACCTACACTACTATGCAACTATTATGCAATTATCCTACATGAATGCAAACATATAATGAACCTAAACTAAACATGACAACTTATGCAAAGTTAACTACTAAATTAAACATGCAAACATAACAAAATTAAACTAACTAACTCCCACAAACTAAATAATTACAATGTCCTCATTGTAAAGATAAAGAATTAAGTGTAAGAGGACGTCCCTATAATCGTCTAAGCTTGAGGTGGTGGTGGCTGTTGCTCTGCATTGTCTGAATCAGAAGGTAGAAACCTTGGCATTGGGGCAGGCTGCTGGTATGGAAATTGAGCAGTAGGGTTGAAACTTTGGAGGGTCGCATTCAAGGAGGCGAAGGACATATTCATAGCCTCGAACATATGGTCATGTCTGGCCGCGAGTCTCCTCATCTATCATTGGAATCTTTGTTATACCCATCCACTTGTCTCTAGAGGCTCTAAATTTGAGGGCTAAACATATCTCTGTCGGATTGCGGCATCTCCTCAATGTCCTACTCTCCCAACATCTCATCCGCCTGGAACTCGTTGTCATCAGAGGTGTCCTCAGCATCAGCCTCCTCTTCAGAGACTGGTGGAAATATGAACCCGACTCCTCTTAGATGCAACTCACCCCCGGGCCACACTGTATATCGTGGGATCATCCTTGTGTCCAAAGTCTGAAGCGTCATCTGTGTAGTCTCATCACTGGACCACCACACTCCATCCAGCCTGCATAGCCCACATATGAGGGATGAGTATAGCAGGCCGTCGGAAAATGGCCCTCGTAGGCATCTTCGTATAGAGAAACTGATGATGGCACCCACATTGATGAGAAAGTCTTGTACGATTGTATACAAAAGAAGTATCTTCTCCTTTGTCACCTCTGTTGTATGTGTGGACGGGAATAGCTTGGCGCACATGAACGCGTACCATATTTTACCATAACAGTTTAGGTCCTTGCTGTGGAAGATGGTGCCCCCTTTTCGGCCCTTGACCCATATGGTGTCCAGCTTTGTAATTCTAGTCAAAATCCCCTCGTAATCGGGATCGTGGTCATGGAAATAGGCATACTGGCATTCCACAGGAACTCGCAGTTGGTAGTACTCGTTAATAGCGTCAGCACTGAAAGGTACTTGCTTGCCCCTCACGAATGCTATGAATTGGGTCTTATCCTCCGCATTGGCATAAAATTCCTTCACCACATTGACGATCGCTGGCTCCGGATCGTCAGTGAACCTATCCCATCCTTTTTCATATATTTGTCTTTTCATTTTGCCATCCACATTGTCGGGTGCCAAGCCGCGCTCTGGGGTTAGTGCCTTGGTCACTAAATAGTCATAGCGATCGGCGACATTGGCACTCACGAACTTTTTTCTGTTAAAGGCCCGAGTTAGTGGTGTGGACCCGGAACTCTCTCCTCGCTGTCGTTTCGATGCTGGTTTTGTTGCCATGGTACTGAAATGGATGAACTCAAGCGAAATTCCCCCCAAACTTTTCTTGAATAAATCGTCGAACACTTGGTGTGCATGACCCACTGGAGTCTTAAATTTGACCATTGTAACCCAACTATGTTGAATAACTTAGAATAATAATTAGCACATAAATTTACCCTTGTTGATTATGGTGATTGCAATGCTTTCTTCTTCAATGGTGGTATTGATGTAGTGGATGGGACCAATTGAAGTACTTCTCCTCCTTGTGAAACCTGAACTAGAAGACTCCAAGCTCTATTATGGCTAAAATTGTATGGAATGGGATGAAGATGAGGTATAGTTAGGGCTTAGATTTACAGAGAGGAGGTAGTGTAGGTATTGTTGTGGGTTAGTGGGATTTTGTGTGACAAAATCGTGGGTAATGGGGGTCTAGGAGCTGATTGTGAGAGAAGTAATGGGGAAGATGGGTTAAACTGTGTGTAACTACCGGATTGATCTTTTCATGTTCCCGTACCCCCGCCCCGATGGGGGGTGATAAGCTATAGATTCCCGCCCCAATAGGGGGGTATTCTTCTTTCAGTTCAAGACCCCCTCCCCGGTGGGGTTGTCCTTTATTAATTGCCCGCCTCGGTGGGTGAGGGGGTCTACTATTTCTAGGTTAAGACCCCCGCCCCGGCGGGAGGTTCCTTCATAAAATGTCTGCCCCGACAGGGGGGTACACTGCAACTGAACTTGATTTTTCCAATTCTTTGCATCCAACACATATCCATGCACTTCCCAATTACCTAAAACACCAAAAGTTAATAAATTTAAGATAACAACATGAACATTGAACGTTGAAGGTCAAATTTACTAGAGAGCATGACTCGACTAACTACCTAATAAATTGCTAAACTTATACTTTAAACTAAACTCACACTAAACTTATACTCTGAACTAAGAATTAATTAGCATGCTTAAACATACTGAGAATAAAAGTAAAATTTGGTTGCCTCCTAATAGCACTTGATTTTAAGTCTTTCAGCCTGACTACTCCCTTTTCATGGCGCGTCGGTAAGTGTGATTGCAGTGATATCATTATCGATGTCGCCACCCCACTAATGCTTCAACCGATGACCGTTGACTTTGAATGTCTCCAATGGGTTCCTGCTGTATACCTCAATGGTGCCATGTGGGGAAACCCTCTTGATTGTGAATGGCCCCGACCATCTCGATTTGAGCTTTCCTAGTAACAACCATAGTCGTGAATTGAACAGTAATACTGATTGTCCTAGTTCAAACATTTTCTGCATGATCTTTTGGTCGTGCCACTTCTTTACCTTTTCCTTATACAACTTTGAGTTCTCGTATGCTTGCAGTCGAAACTCATCTAGTTCATTCATTTAGAGCAATTTTAGTCTCCTATAGCTGCTTGGTCAAAATTAAGTTTCTGAATGGCCCAATAAGCTTTATGTTGTAATTCCACCGGGAGGTGACATGCTTTCCCGTAGACCAATTAGTACGGAGACATCACAATCGGTGTTTTGTATGTTGTCCTGTAAGCCCATAGTGCGTCGTCCAATTTTTGAGACCAATATTTTCTATTTGGGTGCACTACTTTCTCTAAAATCTTCTTCACTTCTCTATTCTAAACCTCAGCTTTACCACTTGTTTGGGGGTGATATGTTGTAGCTACTCTATGATTAACCCCATATTTCGCCAAAAGAGCTGTAAACGATCTGTTACAGAAGTGACTACCCCCATCACTAACAATTGCTCTTGGCGTGCTAAATCTTGTAAAGATATTCTTATGTAAGAATTTGAGAACCACTTTAGCATCGTTTTTGGGGAGTGCTACAACTTCAACCCATTTTGACACATAATCTACAGCTAGCAAGATATACATGTTATTAAAAGATGGAGGAAATGGCCCCATAAAATCTATTCCCCATACGTCAAAAATTTCCACTTCCATGATAGTCTGTAGTGGCATCTCATTCCGCTTTGATATGTTGCCCACCCTTTGACATCTATCGCAAGTCTTCACAAACTTGTGGGCATCCTTGAACACAGTAGGCCAATAGAATCATGAGTGAAGCACCTTAGCCGGTGTCCGCTCACTACCATAATATCCCCCATATGCAGACGAATGACACTCGTGTAGAATATTCTTCACTTCACTATATGTACCACTTAACGTCATGTAGGATTTTTTTTTTCTGTTGTCGCGTCAAATCAGGGGGGAAGGATGTTACTCACCAAATAGTTAGCAAAATCCGCATAGCATGGAAACTCATAATTAACTCCAAATAGCTGTTCATTCGGGAATGATTCATTGATCACACACTTATCTGCGCTATCTTTATTTGGATTTTCCAGTCTCGAAAGATGATCCACAACTTGATTTTATGTTCCCTTCCTATCCTTTATTTCCAAAACTTATTCTTGAAGGAGAAGGATCCATCTGATTAATCTAGGCTTAGCATCCTTCTTTTAAATCAATTAGCGAATTGCCGAGTGATCTGTGTTAACCACCACCTTTGTCCCAATCAAATATGCCCAAAATTTATCAAAGGCATATACTACTATAAGTAACTCCTTCTCGGTAGTTGTGTAGTTTAATTATGCGTCTGTAAGAGTTTTACTTGCATAGTATATGGCGTGGAATATTTTATCTTGGCGTTGACCCAAAACATCTCCTATCGCATAGTCGCTCGCATAGCATAGTTCAATCCGGTGCGATGATTACTGGTGTTGTAATTAACTTCTTCTTCAACTACTCAAATGCTGTTTTACACTCCTCATCAAATCTGAATACTACATCCTTCTCTAAAAGACTGCACAATAGCTTTGCAATCTTAAAGAAATCCTTGATAAACCTTCTGTAGAACCCGACATGTCCAAGAAAACTGCGAATTCCCTTTACTGAATTCGATGGTGGAAGATTCCCGATCGTTTCCAACTTTACCTTATCGACCTCCAACCCTTTTGCAAAGACTTTGTGCCCTAGAATTATCCCTTCTTCAACCATGAAGTGGCACTTATCCCAGTTGAGTACCAAATTAGTTTCCGCACATTGCTTTAAAACCATGACCAAATTCTTTAAACACTTATCAAAAGTGTTTCCATAGACTGAAAAATCATCCCTGAAAACTTCTACCTCTTTTCTACTATGTATGAGAAGATAGCCATCATGTATCTTTGGAATATAGTTGGTGCGTTACAAAAGTTGTTTAACATTGTTATATGGTTTAATGAGTACGTATTTAGACACTTGTTGCATGAATTCACTTATCCTTGTTAGAAATTTTTAACTAAGGTTATAAAGTGTGAAAACAACTTAAGGTAAACACAAGAGGCACCAAACATAGGTCAAGACCTCTTAATGTGTGTATATATTATGTGTTAACCTTCATGCATGTTAAGAATTGAAGTGTAAACTGAGAACTAAATATTCAAATTTGGTCTGGCCAAGGTACGGTGCAGTTGCGCCCATCCTAGGCCATACTACAACGCAGCTGCGCTGCAGGGCAATGTTGTTTAATTATTTAAATTATAATCTGAACCTTTAAGCATATGTGTATGAATGTCTTAAAGCTTCAATACTTGACTTAAGTGATGTTCTAAGTTTACAAGCATGTAATGGTTATATAAAACCCAGAGCTGTTAAGTTTTATTAAGGTTTGCAAAATGTAAGAACGATATAGATCACTCATCTATAAACTTTAAATGTGTATCGAACACATAGTTAGTCAAGAGTATGATAGAATTTTATGAATGTTAATGTCAAGTATGGGTTGATACAATATACTTATACATACATAGTTATCCTAAGAGTATGATAAGAAAGTAAAACGAAGGTTTTAAGAATCGAATTAGAAAATAATGTAACAATTGTTATTACATTGAGAATATAAGGAAATGTATGACTGATGGGTATGAATCCATGATTATACAATTGTGTAGGAATACACGAAGTGGAGATAGCTATAAGCAGTTAAGTTGTAGTTGATAATCTACGATCTAGGCAAGTTGTTCAGTTCCTATTTGATATATGAATTCCATAACTGTTAGTTGAGCTATATTATGCTATAAGAATATTGATGCATATATATGAAATGCATATGAGATATGTATGAAATTTGAAAGTTGATCTTTGATGATATGCTTGTGAAGTAAATCTTTGTGCCTGTTATATTAGAAGTAACATGCGTAGTAAATATTAATTGATTGTGACAACCCAAGAATTTAGATAATTATTAAAATCCTAAAGTGATGGATTAAAGGTTGAATAACAAACCTAGACATAAAATAAGTGAATGTATTTGAGATTTCCAGGAAAGAATTTTGTGAAAAAAAATTTGTGGTGAATTATTCAGGATTAAGGCTATAAGTGTATATGTTTGGTGTATACTGATATATATGTGATTATGTGCTAATAAAGAATGCTAGTATGTAAGATTATACTTACCTAAGAGATAAATTTTATTATCTCAAGTTATTAATTATTTTAAACCTAATTGATACATGTCTCGTTGGGTTATGAGATTGAACGCATAAAAGCAAACATTTTAAATTCCAACTTGGATGGAATGAAAACCCTAAGTAACTAATTAAGGTAAAATAAAATTATGGTTTTGGGTCATATTAGTTTACCTAGCCCAAACAATTAAATTGGAAGCCCAAAAGAATTAATTGGGAGCCCAAAACTTAGCCCAATTGAGGGGGGGGGGGCATTTTAGACATTAAGTATACTAAATAAAGCAATAAAAAGAAAGCAAAATTTGGAGAATTCTAAGGCCAAGTGGCCAGACATTAGAGAGGGAGAGAAAGAGAGAAGAATGTAATGATTTCTTACTTTAGTTGGTAAACCACTCCCGCATACTCCTCCTATGTGCCCACATTTTATTTAGCCAACACTTTGGCATTTCTTCCAAGTAAAGCTTTAGTGGTTAGTGAGAGAGAGTGAATAGGTGGGTTGTGGCCACATGGCCGGATATGGAAGAGAAAAGGACGAGAAATGAGATAGTGTAATATATCTATATCTAATCTATCTTATTTTGTTTCTCTTTCATCTCTTTTATTTTTTTTCTAACTAAATGAACCAAATAGAGGGAGAGAGAAGGGAGGCCTTTGGGCAGCATGGAGGAGAGAAAGGGGAATTTTGGTAAGTCCTCAAATCTCCATAATCAAACATTGAAGAAGAAGAGGAAGGAGAGCATGGTAATCAAAAGGTATAAATCCCTTTTGTTTATGTTATTTTTGATTATTGTAAATCAGCCTTGAATCTATAGTTCTAAACTTAAAAACCATGTATATACATGTTAATGAGTGTTTCATGTTTAGATATACCTATATTGGGTGTTTTTTTAGTTGAAAATCAAAAGTAAAGAAAAGTGATTTTTTCTAGTTTATAAACCCTAAAATTTCTATGTACTTTGAATTTTCACAGTTTTTGATCTACATCTTCTTTTTGCAATCCGTCAAAGAGAGGTGCTAGATATGTAAGTTATGTAGTAAACCTAGTGGTAGCACTTAAAAATGTTCAGTACACAGTCCGTAGTGACTGATTTAGCAAAAACAGTTTTGCGTTTTTAAGAAAAAAAAATAGACTATTTTTGGACAGTCAAGAGTAGGGGCAGTATAGTACTTTTTTGGACATTCAAAAATTCTGAAAAAATTTGAAACGATAATATGATAAGTTTTCTAACATCTCCAAGTGGAATCACTTAAAAAGGAGTTGTAGATTTCCGTATGGAATATTTTTAACAAAGTACGAAAACCTTAATTTTTCTAATTTAGCTACAGTACAAAAATTTTAAAGGGCATTTTTGGCCACTTAATTTGTGATAAAAAAATTCCGGCCTTTTGGGACATGAAAATATATGGTATAAAGTATCTCTTGTCCAAAAATGAGCTCATTCTGACTTAAAATGATCAAGTTATGCCCATTTTAATATTTGGGTTTTTTTCCGACGAAAACGGCTATAACTGGAGTTCTATAACTCCGATGGCCATGAAATTTAAACTGGAGTGTCATGTTAACATGTATAAAATTATGTCAAGAGATGGAAATTTCTGAAGTTAAGCACGAGGTAGCTAATTTCTTAAGGAATTAACTAAAAGTGATTTTTGAAAAATACTAAAGGAAGTTGGAAAATTTTAGAAAAATACTTTTTGTGTTTGAAATATGTGTATATATGTTTGGACAAAAGATAGAAAAATAATAAGTTGATTTGGTATTTTCGTGAATAGGATATGAAATCCAGCTTGCTGGATTGGAAAATCTGATGAATCTAGCTTGCTAGATTGAAGAACAGTTTACTGAATTGAAAATATGTTGAATCTAGCTTGCTGGATTGCAGTTTGGTTTGCTGAATTGACCATATAAGTTACTGGATTTGGAATCCAGCTTGCTGGATTTGAAATCCAGGTTGCTGGTTTGGTATTTGACTTCTTAGAGTGTTAAATCATAATGTATATAATATAGTGATTAAAAAATTATCAAAGGACAATAATAATACTAATGTTGTAAGGAGTTTATCTAATATTTAATTATGTGATTAAGTGTTAGATAATGGATTGATAAAGTAATTATATTATGATACAAAGTCGAATGTGCTGATTAAAGGACCAATCTTATTAATGATAGGTCTTACAAAAGAAGTTAACTTAAATTGCGTAGCAGTAGTCAACGAATCAGGTAAGTTTCCTAACTCAACCTTGAGTTGTATTTTCAAAGCATGTTAGTGAATAATTATTGTTGATTATTCACATCTATACTGATTATTAATTCGCACTTAGTGCATGTTGCATATGTTCATCAGGTATGAAAGGCTGATCACCTTCATTACCATCTGCTCCAGTTGAATTAGTCATATTCATTATTGACATTTATTCATGTCGTCCTGATCGTTCAGTTATGAAATTTGATTCCTGCTAGTTCACAATTATATTGTTGAACATAGCTAGCTTTTTATTCATATTCTTTCAATCATGATATATCTTCAAATAAATTTAACTTGCTGGGCAAATTTGATGCTCTCCCTTGCTATATCATGATAAAAAATTTCAGATTAAGATGAAAGCTCGAGTAAAGACGGAAGCAAAGACAAAGTGCAAGATTAAATTATGATGCAGTTAGATATATTCTATTTTCTGATGAAAATAGCATTGTAAACCTTTTTAGATATTTAAGGTATGTATTAAGTTAAGGTCGTAGACCTTGGGGAATAGTGTGGAATGTAATGTATAAATAATTTATGTTTATATCTTCCACAATAATTATAGAAATGATGTACCAGATCTTAGGTAAAAAGTACCCGGATTTGGGGATGCTACATTGATTATGAATGCATGAACTGAGTATGTTATTATATGCTATGTGATTCATGAAAACTGTTAGAATTACTGAGCTGTCGAGCTCACTCTTGCAAATAACCATTTTTGCAGTTTAAAGACTCACGGTAAAGATTATGTGCTACTTGATTGATAGAGTTCAATAGTACCGAAGGAGATTGATTGATTTATTTAAATATATACTCTTGAACCATGATTAGGTTCTAGGAGATGTATATGATAGTGGTTTACGATGTGTAATACATATTGAGTTGTAAAGTTGTACTATGTGATGCATAGATGAATTTGAATCGAGATGTAAAAATTTATACAGTAATTCGAATAGAATGAATCATAACATAATTTGATTCAAAGATATGTAATGGATTCAAGTTAGAAATCAATAAAAGATTTTTATCAAAGGAGACTGAAAAAGTTTAAATTATTCTACATATTTTTATAACATCAAATATGATGCAAGACAAGAATGGTAAATGACCAAGATTTGAAACTTATAAAAGTTTGGGGTCATTATACAGATCCTGGAAATGGAATGAATTTATATTCTAAATTGTAATAAGTAAAGTTATATTCATTAAGTTATGAATAAAAGATATAAATAGTTTGACGATAGTAGTATCGTGGTGGACCGGATCCGAGGTTTGAAGGGACCCAGATTTGGGGGCGTCACAGAACTTGTATCTATCTTCGTTATTTTCTCGTCCGAATCATTCAGATTTTTCACCTCCAAGTCCATTCTAGCCATTTCTCTTACTTATTCGTCCTGATCTGTCAATGCCAACAACTTCTCTCTACTCTTTCTGTTTAAAGCATCTGCCACTACGTTGGCCTTTCTGGGAATGTATAAAATTTTGCAATCGTAATCCTTGATCAATTATATCCATCTCCTCTATCCCATGTTTAACTCCTTCAGACTCTTATGATCTATAAATACCTCACACTTTTTTCCCAAAGAGATAATGTCTCCAAATCTTAATGGCAAATACTACAGCTGCTAATTCTAGGTCATGAGTAGGGTGTCCCTTTTCATAATCTTTTAACTGGCATGACGCGTGCATAATGATCTTACCGTTCTGCATCAGCATGCAACCTAGTCCTTTGTGAGATGCATCATTGATGTGACGCCCCCTAAATTTAGACACTGATATCTCAAATTCGGTGCTTCACGATCTAATTATAATAATGCACTAATAACTCATACAGCAGAATAATAGAATAATAACTTACATTGATTTATTATAATTATTCTTGTCCCAAGGTTTCACATCCATTACTAGTAATATTACATAACTTAAGTTCAAACATAACTTAGTACATAATATTAAATAAGTCTTATTACAATCGGATAATAATAAACTTCTGACTTAAAGGAACAAAGCTACTCCATAGCCATGCCCTTACCCTTATCATTGCCTGATATTTCACCACGTTCTGCCTTTACTAAAAGGTGTAAAGAAAGCAAGAATGAGCAACAAATTTGTCCAGCAAGTAATATAGAATTAAGGGTGTACAAGTATAAAGTTTGAATTTCAAAGGTATAACAGTAAATGATAGTTCAAGAATAACAAGAAATATCAATTGTTCTAAATAAGAGTCGCTATGGACATATCATCAAGATTCAAAAGTTCAAGAAGAATGAACATTGAGTAGTCACTATGGACTGAGAACTCCTGCTAGAATTAACAGTATTATACTGAAAATTCAATATAAGCAAGTACAATAGGTGATCAGTCTAAAGTACCCTACGTTATGCATAATATTTAATCATGCTTGTTTGTGCGCACGTTGGTTCCTCGACAGTTATATAATTTCCCCTTCAATGAGGGTTGTTCATCTTAGTAGATTTATAAGAGTTTGCACCAAGACAATTGGTTTGGATAGCTTTCTAATAAATGATATTAATCTAGCCGAGTCAAATGGCTTAGGCAACTTTTATAATGCATTTAGGAACAATAACCTCAATACTTGCAACAAAATCAAGATATAAAATCGACTTCTGAATAGTAATATGAATTTGTTCGATGTAAATATGGTCAATATTGCAACAATTCGGATTTACACAATATGTAAAGTTAGGAGAGTTAGGGAACTTGCCTGATCTACTGCTTACTTAACTCTACGATTCTGCTCTTTGGATAACCTACATTATCTATACATCATCTTAATAATTAATCCCTGTTGAATTTACATAATAATTAACAATCCATCATACTTGAATTATTTATGTAATTATCTGTTATTATCAAGATGACTTTTTTGTCCAGTTTTCCTTTGTTCGCTTAATACACCTGAATTACTGACGTCATCCTAGTACCTAGCAGTGTATGATAATCGTTGGATCCAACCATGATTATTTTCTTTAGTTCTTTCAATTTATTATTAACATTTCCATGGAACAATAAATACTATGGACAGACTTTATTAAGTTTCTGTAAGGATTTGAAAGTGATTAACAAGTCCGGTGTAAGAATTTTAGTGTTTAGTCATTATGCAGAAATGACCTACGATTCACAATCACTCTACGAATTGCATATGCTATAATATGGTCGGAGGAGTGGATCTACGAATTGAATGGGTGAAGCTATACGATCAGTAGAGCTATTCCACAATATGATTGTGACTAGTTTAGTTTACTCTACGATCTAAGAGAGCATTCAACGATTGAAGTGAAGCCACACTATGATCGTGGGGTGTGTGCTCCACGATTCCTAAAACTGGTTCAACTATAAAGTCTTGGTCTGGGACAGAGCTCCATGATCAGCAGAGTCAGTTTATGATCGTAGAGTTTATTCCATGGTCTACTCAAAGAAGCTTTACGATCGTCGGAGGTAGACTACGATAGTAGTGCTACTGCTACGATAGATGTAACGAATGAGAATTTTATAATTTATGTTAAATATTTATTGAATTAAATAAATATTTTATTTAATTTATTTATTGAGATAAATAAATAATTGATGAAATTATGGTGTGATAATTTAGTTGAGTGTGTATGTTAACTAAATTAATTCATGGTAATTTTATTATTTCAAGATTTAATTTAATGAAATAATTAAATTAAATGAATTGTTTAATATTTAAGAAAATAATTAAATTAAATAAAATGATGTTCTAGTTTTATTTAATAATTAAATTAGATATGTAATAATCTATTAAGCATAAGTATAATTATAATGGAAATTATAATTGTAATTGTAAGTTATTAAAGTTAATTAAATTAAAAGTGTGACACATGGAACTATATAATATAAATGTTATATTACGGAAATTAAAAGTGTGACACATGGTGGGTAATGTATGGTCTACTGACATTTCGGGGAATCCCTTCCATGTTTTTTTGAGAAACTAAAACTTACCAGACATGCTCTGGTGTCCCTCAACATTACCACTGGGAATATTATTTCGCTAGTTTGCTCGGCCAAAGAGGAACTGCACTTGGTTCAGACACTACTTCATGATAATCCCTTGGACCATGACCTTCTGGAGAGAGAAAAGTTAAGCCATCATCAACTCTGGACTTCATTGGAAAGATAGGACATGTTTCTACAACAGAAATCCAGAGCAAACTGGTTGGCCTTGGGCGATCATAACTCTAGCTATTTTGCCAACATAATGAAGAATCATTGGAACTACAACAAAATCTTATCCATCTTAAACCCGGCAGGTTCTTTAGTGCATGGCCATAGGAACATTGAAGATGTTGTTGTTGGGTTTTTTAACAATCTCTTCAACTTAATTGAGGAGCCTTATCCTGGGTTTACAAATTTTGACATCACTCCCTCAAACCTGATCAGTAATGCCCAAGCCACTAAACTAGCAAGCCCAATCTCAGATATAGAAATCCTTGAGGTCCTTAAATCCATGAAGCGAAATAAAAGTCTGGGGCCAGATGGGTTTAATGTCAATTTCTTCATTAGTTGTTGGAATATTGTGGGTGTGGATTTCGTAAAAGCTGTCCACTACTTCTTTGACATTAGTAGGTTGTCGAGAGGTTTCAATTTGACTGCTCTTGCTCTCATTCCTAAAAGCTCCAATCCTACATCCATGTCAGATTTTTGACCTATCTCCTGTTGCAACACGATATACAAGTGTATTGCCAAAATCTTATCTAACCGGTTAAAGGAGGTTCTTCCTTCTCTTGTGGACAAAGCACAATCTGCTTTTGTAAAAGGGCAACACATTAGTGACAATATTCTTATTGCTCAAGAAATGTTCACAGGCTATCTCAGATCCACTGGACCTTCTAGATGTGCTTTAAAAATTGATCTCACGAAAGATTTTGACACGGTTACATGGGATTTCCAATTTGACACATTACGAGCATTTGAATTTCCCCTCTCTTTTATTGGTTGGATTAAAGCATGCATCACTAGTGCCATATTTTCGGTAAAGGTTAATGGCTCTCTTGCAGGGTTCTTTGGAAGTTCCAGAGGTCTCAGACAAGGAGACCCACTCTCTCCCTTCCTCTTTGTTTTAGTCATAGAAATGCTCTCCCTCAAACTGAACAAGGCAACCTCAGTCCCTAATTTCACTTACCATTGGAAAGCCAAAGAATTCAATCTTACTCATCTTTTCTTTGCGGATGACATTCTGATTTTCTGTCACTCATCCTTTCCATCGGTATCCATCATCAACTCATTCATCCTTTCTTTCTCCTTGTACTCGGGTCTTATACCAAACTCACACAAAAGTTATTTTTTCCTCTCAAATTCAGACACCTCTGCTATTAGGGAAATTTCATCTCTCTTGGTTTCCAGATTGGAACACTACTTTCAAAATTCTTGGGCGTTCCCCTTATGTCAAAAAGCTCTCGAAGGCTGATTGTATTCTACTCATACATAGAATCACAAACCGTGTAACCTCTTGGATATCTAAGGTACTCTCCTATTCTGGTAGGCTACAGCTGATTAGAACTACTCTCTTTTCCATTCAAGTGTTTTGGAGCTCACATTTCATACTTCCTAAAATGGTTCTCAAAGAAATCCAATCCATCTTATCTCGGTTTCTATGGAAAGGGGCAACCCTTGGGAAATATGGTGCCAAAGTTGATTGGGACAACATTACTCTCCCCTTAGCTGAAGGTGGTCTTGGCATTAAAAGCTTATCTGACTGGAACAAAGCTCTCATCCTACAACATCTCATTGGCATTATCCACCCTAAATCATATTCTCTCTGGGTCAACTGGATCAAAGCCACAACTATTAAATACAAATCATTCTGGCAGATCAAAATCACTTCGGCATGTTCATGGATATAGAAGCAAGTTCTAAAGCTCAGGCCACTTGCATTACAACATCTGCACTACCAAGTTGGGAATGGACTGGACACAAACCTTTGGTTTGACCCTTGTCTCAATGACACTGCTATTAGCCCCTCCAGCTATCTTATGTCCAATTCTAGAATCCCTCTATCAGTAACTGTCAGTTTTTTCATTAGAGGTACCACTTGGATTCTTCCTCAGGGCAACCATCATGACATTATCATGTTGCATAGGACACTAGAAAGTCTTCCTCCTCCTACCCAGCAACGAGATAGGATTCTTTACGAAGCTTGTGACACGAAACATATCAAAGCTACTCAAATTTGGGAGTCCATCCGCTCAAGACATCAACCTATTCCTTGGTGCTCAATGGTGTGGAACAAATTTCACGTCCCCCGATTCTCATTTATTTTGTGGCTTGGCATTCTAAAGAGGCTCCCCACCAATAACTGGACTTCAAAATATTCTGGGATCACATGGAATTGCCCTCTGTGTAACCTTTGTCCGGAGACTTTCGAGCATCTATTCTTTGAATGTGCTTTCTCAAAGACTGTTATCCTTACAGCTGCAAACCTTGGTAATTGGTCTCCTTTTCCAGTCTCTTGGGATGATATTATGAGCTTCCAAACAAATTTTCAAGGTTCCAAGCTCTCAAGAAATATACTTAGCCTAACAGTGGCTGTTTGCTTTACAAAATCTGGGAGGCTAGAAATAAAAAGCTCCATTCTGACACTCTTCCTCCTATGACTTGTCTTGCGAAGGATGTCATTAATATTATTAAGTCTAGATTATCTACATGTAATTCCTTCATCAAAGCTACAAACAGTTAATATTTTTGTAATGGTGTTCATTACCAACTAGTGGGGCTCTGGTTTAGTTCCTTGTATAGTTTTCTCATCTTGGGCCTGTCCACATATGATGTAGCTACATTCTGGGATATACCCCTAGCCTTTGTAATTTGGTTCCTTTATACAAACAAAATTTAGCAAAAAAAAAATAAATAAATTGAAATGGGGGAATTTTATGTAGCCAAACATGGCCTTATGGCATTTGGCATAACATAACTGATGGGCGCTTTATTTTTTTACTTGACGTACGTGGGGAGAACCAGTTTATATTTACACGTATTCTTCCTAAGGCTAAAGAACAGAGAGTTTGGAGAGGAAGAGAGGAACACAGTAAAATTAAGAGAGAATTCTCTGTGATTTTGTCAAGAAGAAGGAGGAGTGTTGGGAAAACCTTGTTATCATCATCTTGTAAATCAAGGACTACAAGGTATAACCTATTCTTTCTTCCAATTTGTAGTTTTGTGGTTTCTAATCTCTGTGAATTGGGAATTGTATATAATATATATATATATATATATATATATATATACGTAACGTATTGCAATAATCTGATAATCATAGTATACAAGTAATTTTGGTGGTTAAATTTATAAAAGCCATGTTTATGTTCTTAAGTTTGCTTGGAGAAATAGTGAAAATTGGGTTGATGATTTGTTAGATTAATTGGTATTTGTGTTGTAGATGGTTTAAAATCTGATTTAAGTTGCTTTAAAATGGTTTTGGAGTATCAAATTCATGAAAATTGGGTTTGAAGTAGAAGACTCCAATAACAGTGTGTATATGTGTTAAAATGATTTAATTGAGTCCAAAATTTTTATGTTTAAACATTGTTATAATACGTAAATTGATTGTACATTGTGTTAGTATATCAAGAAATGAAAACAACGTAGTTGGAATGGTGTAATTTGGTTAAGAAACAAAGATTTGGCGATTGAATTCGCCAAAAATATTGAAATATGAAGAATTGGCAAAATTTTGATTTTAATCCTCTAAATTGGTTATGTAAGTTTTTTTAGGTGTTAGAATGCTTAATTGTATATGTTATAAGGCTTTAGTTAAGTTTGTAGTGTGTGGGTTTGTCCATGTTACCGTGAAATTGGAATATTTGGCCTAGAATAGAGTCTGAATTCGTGTTCTGCAAAACTGATTCTGGTGCCGGGCACGCGAGCGCGCTAGATTCAAAAGTAACCATGGTGCGGCCATGCCAGTGGTCAGTCAGACCCAGTAATAACTAATTGGTATTGTGATTCTAATGGTATATGTAGGGTATTTGGCGAATGTTTGTAATAATTGTGTAGCTTACACACGAGGCAAGTTTCCTAACTTCATTTTCTTTTTATCGAATGCAAGTTTCCTAACTTCATTTTCTTTATAACGAATGCAAGTTTCCTAAACCCTAAACTTATGTTGAGCAAATTTTTGTTCCTAACTTGACAACGTTATGCATATTTCTAAAAGTCTAATCTTTTGTTTAGCAAGTTCCTAATATTTGTTTTTGCCATTTAAAGCATAAACTGTTCAAGTTTATTGTTTCAAATGAGATTTTCTAACTCTTCTAGATATAGCACTTTGTATATACAATGTTTATTCAATTGTATATTGTTGATATTCAATCTTCGACTTAATTGTTGTTGTTCGATCTTATATTATTGAGTTAAACCCTCGAATAGCAAATACACCTTTATTGATTGGACTAATCCATAATTGATGAGTGATCTAAAATTCTAGAACCACTGATAAGCTAGTTCCAAATTAAACTTTCTTTTGTACGGAAAATCCTAAAGTCGAACTGAGATGAGCACCCTAACATAAGGGATTATGTACGGGTTAGCGTTTAGATGTTTGTGCATAATATATGGTACGAAGGGCTAATCCCCTAAGTACCAAAGTTAAAGTTTGTATAGTCTAATGACTGTTAAAGGTTGAAGTAGAAATACTTAATAACCTCATGACATAGTTCATGGTCTTAAAGACCCTCAGATATAAACCTCAAACTTGTTTACTAGTTTTGTCTTGAAGAACAAGTTCTTATTTATTCAATATTCATTGCTTACTCTTATGTTACTGCTAGTATCACTCTTTATATCAGTGAGCAATTGTTTACTCACTCTTGCATTTAAAACTGCAGCTAAAGTTAAGAAATTTGATGAGCCGTCTTTTAGCAAAGGCAAGGGCAAGATTTCCAAATGATAAAGACATGTTTGATTTTATTTAGTTGAATTCTGTTATGAGACTTATGTAATAGTTTATGGTTAGATTTCCTGGGATGATTTAAGTTGATGTAACCCTTTAATGGGGA